>JAKOOJ010000021.1:11324729-11924729 GCA_022577455.1 Arizona elegans | reverse complement strand
CCAACTGAATTTGAGATTGGACTCCTAAAAAGAAAGGAGCTTTTTAAATAGATCTCTTGCATGCAAAAGCAGAACATAGAAATAAACGTATAAACGTAAAATAAGACATCCCCTGATAATAAGACCAATCAGGCTTTTGAGTGCATGCACTAAAATAAGCCCCCCTCTGAAAATAAGCCCTCCCTGAAAATATTTAAATGCATGCACAGCCGGTCCCCATCATTTCCTCTGATTTCCTCCATGCACCCCAAAATAATAAGACCCCCTGAAAATAAGGCCAAGTGCTTATTTCAGGGTTCAAAAAAAATGTAAGACGGGGTCTTATTTTCGGGGAAACACAATAGTGGCAATAAATACCTTTGAGGACTACAAGTATGGACACAAGGTTTAACCACATTTTTGCTAATGGATGAAATTGATAGGAGACGATTCTGGAAATAGCACGAGGTTTATGTTGGTGGGAGTTGTCTGAAAAGGCAAACCTTTGGGCTCCTTTAAAGGAGAAATCATGTCTTGATTTGCATATCTGTTGAGATAAAAGAGCCACACAGAGAAACGGGATTGTCCAGGTCTTCTAAAAACCCCTCCAGATTCCACTAACTGTACTTGATCAAGGAGCCCCACAGGGCATTGGTTAATACATTTCAGTGAATATAACTTGCCTGTGCATTTTTCAATTAAAAAAAGGATTGGGACGTAATTTTTTCCCTGTGAGTTAATGGGAGAAAGGACCAGTTGATTATACATTAAGTAAAACGAAGGCTTCAACACTTCTCAGAATGATTCAGGATAATAGAGAATAAAGTTATTTATTAGAGAGTATATAAAAAAGACTAGCACATGTGATATTTGTTACAGATTACTTCCTTAATGTTTGTTTGTTTTATGGAAAGTCCCAAATACGTTAAATTGCTCTGTTTTCTGTTTTAAAGCCAGACATAGCTTCTTATTAAGGATTATAATTCTTGAGAAGTTAAGTTTTTTTGGGATCCATTGAGGCAAACTTTAAAATCTTCTGGATTGGTATATATATCTGTACACATATTTTTTAAAAAAATCATTTTTCCTTGTCAGCCAAATATGATAATATACCCTTCTATGTATTCATATCCAGCAAAGATTTGAAATGTGAAGACATATTCTCTGGTGACAAACACCAATGATACAGCAGTGAAATCCAGCAGGCCCTGACAGGTTCTGGAGAACCGGTAATGGAAATTTTGAGCAGTTCAGAGAACCGGCAAATACCACCTCTGACTGGCCCCAGACTGGGGTGGGAACAGGGATTTTACAATATCCTTCCCACGGGAGTGGGGAGGGAATGGGGATTTTGCAGTATCCTTCCCCTGGAGTGGGGAGGGAATGGAGATTTTGCAATATCCTTCCAAATCTCCAATCATCACTTTCAGGCCTGTCAGACATTTTGTGTTGTTTATTCTGAGACTTATGGGAGACTGGGATAGCACTATTTCGGGTTTTTTTGAACCTCTTCAGCCAGACACACCCATATTTTATGACTCCTCCTTGTAAAGGTCAAATATTTATTCTATTTAATTCATAGGTATAAATGTATGATATTTTTGTAATCAGGGTTTTTCCTATGTTGATAAAAGATGTTAAATGGTCCAGAACAGAGTAGATGTGATTCTACTGAGCTGGAGCTACAAAAAAACCTTGGCTACGTAGGGAAAACCTGGCTAGAAGAAAAACACACATAAACCCTACGAAGAAGTAAGAAAATTGATACTATGCCTTTACAGGGAGGATATGGGTGTGGCCTACTGATGACAGCTAATGAGCTAGAAATGGATCTATTTAGGTCTCCCACCTAGCAGTCAGAGCTTGCTAGGTGTTAGAAAGGAAAAAAGCCCAGAACCGAGTAGATGAGATTCTACTGAGCTGCAGCTACAAAAAAAACCTTGGCTACGTAGGGAAAACCTGGCTAGAAGAAAAACACACATAGACCCTACGAAGAAGTAAGAAAATTGATACTATGCCTTTACAGGGAGGAGGTGGGTGTGGCCTACTGACGACAGCTAACGAGCTAGAAATGGATCTATTTAGGTCTCCCACCTAGCAGTCAGAGCTTGCTAGGTGTTAGAAAGGAAAAAAGCCCAGAACCGAGTAGATGTGATTCTACTGAGCTGGAGCTACAAAAAAACCTTGGCTACGTAGGGAAAACCTGGCTAGAAGAAAAACACACATAAACCCTACGAAGAAGTAAGAAAATTGATACTGTACCTTTACAGGGAGGATATGGGTGTGGCCTACTGATGACAGCTAACGAGCTAGAAATGGATCTATTTAGGTCTCCCACCTAGCAGTCAGAGCTTGCTAGGTGTTAGAAAGGAAAAAAGCCCAGAACCGAGTAGATGAGATTCTACTGAGCTGCAGCTACAAAAAAAACCTTGGCTACGTAGGGAAAACCTGGCTAGAAGAAAAACACACATAGACCCTACGAAGAAGTAAGAAAATTGATACTATGCCTTTACAGGGAGGAGGTGGGTGTGGCCTACTGACGACAGCTAACGAGCTAGAAATGGATCTATTTAGGTCTCCCACCTAGCAGTCAGAGCTTGCTAGGTGTTAGAAAGGAAAAAAGCCCAGAACCGAGTAGATGAGATTCTACTGAGCTGGAGCTACAAAAAAAACCTTGGCTACGTAGGGAAAACCTGGCTAGAAGAAAAACACACATAGACCCTACGAAGAAGTAAGAAAATTGATACTATGCCTTTACAGGGAGGAGGTGGGTGTGGCCTACTGACGACAGCTAACGAGCTAGAAATGGATCTATTTAGGTCTCCCACCTAGCAGTCAGAGCTTGCTAGGTGTTAGAAAGGAAAAAAGCCCAGAACCGAGTAGATGTGATTCTACTGAGCTGGAGCTACAAAAAAACCTTGGCTACGTAGGGAAAACCTGGCTAGAAGAAAAACACACATAAACCCTACGAAGAAGTAAGAAAATTGATACTGTACCTTTACAGGGAGGATATGGGTGTGGCCTACTGATGACAGCTAACGAGCTAGAAATGGATCTATTTAGGTCTCCCACCTAGCAGTTAGAGCTTGCTAGGTGTTAGAAAGGAAAAAAGCCCAGAACCGAATAGATATGATTCTACTGAGCTGGAGCTACAAAAAAAAACCTTGGCTACGTAGGGAAAACCTGGCTAGAAGAAAAACACACATAAACCCTACGAAGAAGTAAGAAAATTTGTGTGTGTGTGTGTGTGTGTGTGTGTGTGTGTGTATTACTTTTCTAGTTAGGGTTTTTTCCTACGTAGTTCATCTTAAGCTATGTAGGAAAAAAACCCTGACTAGAAAAGTATTATACATATGAACCAGAAATAGTACTATCCCAGTCTCCCTTAAGTCTCACAACAGACAACACAAAATGTCTGATAAAGCCTGAAAGTGGTGATTTGAAATATCACCCAACTATGGCTATACAAACATCTTGAGCTACGTAAGAAAAAAACCCTGACTAGAAAAGTATTATACATATGAACCTATGAATTAAAAGAACAAAATAAAAATAAATATTTGACCTTTACAGGGAGGAGTCATAAAATAAGGGTGTGGCTGGCTGAAGAAGTCTCATAAGACAGAAATAGTACTATCCCAGTCTCCCTTAAGTCTCACAACAGACAACACAAAATGTCTGATAAAGCCTGAAAGTGGTGATTTGAGATATCACCCAACTATGGCTATACAAACATCTTGAGCTACGTAGGAAAAAACCTTGACTAGAAAAGTAAATACGAGTTCCAGGTATATTAGTAAAGAAAGAAGCAGACATTCTGCAAGCTCTGGAACTTAAAATTTTAAAATAATTTAAAAATGTTATTTTATTTAATTACTAAGCTTTCGTCAGCTGTCTGCTGTCATCATCAGAGTATTAAACTACCATTACAGAGATCTCTGCCTTTATATGCCATTAATCAATTTGGCCATTATGCACATAATAAGCCCTTCCAGCCATCTCCTACTTGTAATACCTGTGTTGTTTTTGCTGTCATCATGCTGGATAGAGGCTTAATTCCTACTGTTTCCTGAACCAGGCCGACCAAAAGGTCATAGACAAGGCAACAAATTGCGACGGTTGATAGGCTAACATCATCCCCCACTGATAAGCAGGCTAGGATGGAGGAAACAGTAGGAATTAAGCCTCCAACACCTCCTCTGGATGCATAGGCAACTGGATTTTTTTGTGACAACTGTGTCCCCCCCCAGGATGAAAAGTGAGGAGAGAGCACATTTTTGTAATTCTCCAAGGAGATTCTTTCTGAGGAGATATTTCCCCAATATGTGTTTGGCAGTTTGGATACTTAGAACAATTATCCTAAAGTTTCATTTCCATCCTTCTGTCCTGACACTAAAAGATTACATTCCAGTCCAGTTCTTTTTTTTCCGAAGCCAAAATACCTTGTAAACAGAATAATAGAAAAAAACAGAGTTGGAGGAGAACTTGGCATTCATCTAGGGGTGAAATCCAGCACAACCGGTAGCGGAAATGTTGAGCAGTTCGGAGAACCGGCAAATACCACCTCTGGTGTTATAGAGATTTTGCAGTATCCTTCCCCTGCCATGCCCACCAAGCCATGCCCACAGAACTGGTAGTAAAAAAATTTGGATTTAACCACTGAGTTCATCTATTCCAACCCCCGCTCAAGTAGAGAGATAATGTGGCTGTCCAATCTCTTCTTAAAAGCTTCCAGCGATGGAGCAACCACAACTTCCGAAGGCAAGCTGTTCCACTGATTATTTGTTCTTACTATTAGGAAGTTTCTCCTTAGTTCTAGGTTGCTTCTCTCCTTGATTAGTTCCCATCTATTGTTTCCTGTCTTGCCTTTTGGTACTTTGAAGAATAGGTTGACCTCTTCCTCATTGTTCCAGCCCTTCAAATATTGGAACACTGGTATGATGTCACCCCTAGTACTTCTTTTCATTAAACTAGCCATGCACAATTCATGCAACCATTCTTTGTATGTTTTAGCCTCCAGGTGCCCAATCATCTTAATAATTTCATAACGTGGTGATCAAAACTGGATGCAGTATGCCAGGCGTGGTCTTACAAAGGCTTTATAAATCTTGATTCTATCCCTTTGTTAACACAATTTAGGATTGCATTTGCTTTCAAACTGAGTAGATGAACTTGGACGTTTTTCCATTCTCATTTCTCTGAGACCTAAAATAAATCAATCCTGCATGAAGTTCTAACTAGACAGTGATCAATCCTGATTGACTAATCCCTGATCTGTGGCTAAGCCATTTGAAGAGCTGCTCTGAAGAAAAGAAAGTTTTTGCTTGGCCTCAGATTCACTTCCTCTCACTGTGTCTCCTTGAACAGTAATAGATTGCTGTGTCTTCAGCTTTGAGACTGTTCATTTGCAGATACAGCTGGCTTTTGGCATTGTCCCTGGAGATGGTGAAACGTCCCTTCACTTTGTCTGAGTAGTAAATAGTACTGGAAGCAGAGTTTATGTATGCCACCCATTCCAGTCCTTTTCCAGGAGCCTGTCTCACCCAGTACATTGCATAGTCACTGAAGGTGAATCCAGAGGCTTGGCAGGAGAGATGGAGGGACTCCCCAGGTCTTCTCACATCCCCTCCGGACTCCACCAATTGTACTTGAGATTGGACTCCTAAAAAGAAACATGGTTTTTTTTTTATGAGATCTCCTGCATAAAGGAACAGAATATGGAAATAAACTCTATATGGGGGAAATAATTACCTTTGAGGAGTACTAGTAAGGACACAAGGTTTAGCCACATTTTTGCTCCTTCTACTGAATGGACAGGACAAGATTCAGCAAATAGCACAAGGTTTATGTTGGTGGGAGTTGTCTGAAAAGGGAAAGCATGGCACTTTTTAAAGGGGAAATTGTGCCTTGATTTACATATATGTTGGGATAAAAGAGCTACACCTGACAATGAGTAATACATTTCAGTGAGCATAACTTCCATGTGTGTAACATTCAAGCTGTAAGAAAATGGTGTGGACCAGGGGTGAAATGCTCCCGGTTTGGACCAGATCACCCGATCCGGTAGCGATGGAGGCGGGTGGTTCGGAGAACCAGTAGCAAAAATCCCTGCCCCACCCCAATGCCCAGCTGAGCCGCACAATCATCAGAGGCTTTTTTTTAACTTTTAAAAGCATTTTTTACAACCTCTTTGGCGGAAAAAAATGCTTTTAAAAGTAAAAAAAAAAAGCCTCTGATGATCGTGCGGCTCAGCTGGGATCGTCAAAGGCTTTTAAAAGAAAAAAACCTTTTTTTTCTTTTAAATGCCTCTGACGATCCAAGCTGAGTTTTTTAAAAAGCCTTTGCCGATAAGGCAACTCAGCTTGGATCGTCAGAGGTATTTAAAAGGAAAGAAAGCCTCTGCCAATCAGGAAACTCAGCTGGGATCGTCAGAGCCTTTTGAAAGCATTTTTTTACATCCTCTTCGCCGAAGAGGTTGTAGAAAAAATGGTTTTAAAAGTTAAAAAAAATTGGCCACGCCCACCCAGTCACTTTACCCCCCACACCAAGCCACGCCCACAGAACCGGTAGTAACAAATTTTAAATTTCACCACTGGTGTGGACCCATTTTTTTTCTCCTATACATTAATAGGAGAAAGGGCCCGTTTGTTGTACATTAAAGAAAGAAATTCTTAAAAATTCAGCATTTCTCCAAAATGATTCAGGGTAATAGAGAGTAAAGTTATTTATTTCAGAGGATATTAAAAGGCTAGAGTATCTGATATTTGCTACAAGATTGCTTCCTTAACCTTTCTTCATTTTACGGAAAACCCCAAATACATTTAAGCTCCAAGGAACATTCCGTGAGCCAGAGTGGTTGGGTTCTCCCAACTCACAAGGTCAAACTCAAGCCATTTCATGAGAACATTCATTCTCTCAATTCAAAGAGAATGATAAATGATTCTCTTTGTTGTCAGAATATTCATGACTGGGAAGACATGGTAACAAGCTCAGCCAATGAATAGGCATAGCAACTAAGTCAGCCAATTGGGAGCTGAGACAGACTAGAGCCAGGGCGTCTCTTAGTTTGCAGCTTCTGAGTCTGTGCAGAGAAACGAAACTGAAACCAATGTGTGTGTGTGAACTTGTCTGCAGATCTGAGCTGAAATGAAACTGTGAATCTGCTGCTGGTATTGTAAACTTACTTCATGTATAATTGTGTATATAAAGAAGTTAATGAATCCTGCTGCATCAGTTTATCTATGTGTGCTTCTGGATTTGTTTTTCGCAGCAAACTCTAACATTTGTATTTGAAGGATTTCAGTAAGAGGTGGACACCAAATAATTAGAGTGATTCAATTTGTTCTTTCAACGCTTTTAAACTCCGACATGGCTCCCCAGTAAGGATTAACTTGAAAAGTTAAGTTCTTTTGAGATCCGTAGAAAGAAACATTAAAATCTTCTGGATTGATGTATATATCCGAATACAATTTTTTTAGCATGTTTGCATTTCAGCCAAATATGATAATCAGTCACTCTATGTTATCATTTCCAGCAAAGATTTGAAATTTGCAGACGCTTTCTCTGGTTCAGCCTAATTTCCAAAGCACCTGAGGGTAGGACAAGAAGTAAGGAGAAATTCCCTGACAGTGAGAACAATTAATCAGTGGAATGACTTGCGTCCTGAAGTTGTGAGTGTTCCACACTGGAAGATTTTAAGAAAAGATTGGTGAATCATTCTCTGAGAAGATATAGGGCCATGATGGTGAACCTATGGCATGTCTGCTACAGGTGGCACGCATAGCCATATCAGTGGGCATGTCAGATCAGCTCTGGCCAGCTGATTTTTGGGACTTCTGGGCTCACCAGAAGTAGGGAAACAGGCTGTTTCCTGCCTCTAGAGGGCCTGGGGGGGTGGGGAAGGCCCTTTTTCTTTCTCACCTGGCTCCAGATCTTCTCTATGCATCTGGGGAGGGCAAAAACAGCCTTCCCCACCCCCTCGGAGGTCCTCCAGAGGCCTGAAATGGCCCATTTCTCAATGTCTCCCTGTCGGGTTAGACAGGAAGTGATGTTTTTTGCTGTCCCCAGCCTCCAGAGACTCCTAGAGAGGTCTTTCCAGGTCTGTTATTCTGTTATTACATTTCCAAAATAAGAAAACATACAATTATCCCTGATTTATTCCCTATCACACTGCCTCTGGGTGCATAGGCAGTTGGATTTTGTGACAACATTGCCCCCAGTGTCAAAACTGAGTCAAAACTGAGCAGAGGACACATCTACCTTCTTCTCCAAGGAAATTCTTTCAGAGCAGATATTTCCCCAATGGGTGTTTCACAGTTTTTGAAGGATTATCCTAAAGTTTCATTTCCATCCTTGTGCCATGACATTAAAGGACTCCATTCCATTGAAGTCAAACCAACTGGTAAACAGAGAAGTGGACATGCAATTTTTCATTTTCTTACACCAATCTTTTTGATACCAAGAATCTACTGAATCTACTGAAGTTCTCACTGGACAATGATCAAATAGATACAGATACATAATATCTTTGTATTATCCAAAAGATTCTTTTTGCTCTAGGTTAGAAATTAGAAATTAAAACATGCTTGCTCCTGGGGAGGAAAGCTATGGCAAATCTCAACAGCATACTAAAAAGCAGAGACAACAAACTGCCACAAAAGTGTGTATAGTCAAGGCTATGTTTTTCCCAGTTGCAATGTATGGCTGTGAAAGTTGGACCATAAGGAAGGCTGAGCGCCAAAGAACTGAGGCCTTTGAACTATGATGCTGGAGAAGACTCCTGCGAATCCCTTGAACTGCAAGGTGATCAAACTGATCAGTCCTAGAGGAAATCAACCCTGACTGCTCTTTAGAAGGCCAGATCCTGAAGATGAAACTCAAATACTTTGGCCACCTAATGAGAAGGAAGGACTCACTGGAGAAGAGCTTGGGAAAGATTGAGGGCAAAGGAAGGAATCTACAGAGAATGAGGTGGCTGAATGGTGTCACTGAAGTAGTCGGTGTGAGCTTAAATGAACTCTGGGGGATGATAGAGGACAGGAAGGCCTGGAGGAATGGAATATTTTCTTGAGAACTTTTCATTGACTTATTACAGAAATAAAATATAAAAGTCTCTGGCCTCCAAAATATCTAAAAATGGTTGTTTTCATTCCCTACCTCATGGTGGATCCACAACGGGATTTCATGTGTCAACATTGCCCACCAGTGTCAAAAATAAGGAGGGGAAGCATGTTCCATACTCTCCAAGGAGATTCTTTTGGTTCAGATATTTCCTCAGTAGATGAATGGCAGTTTGGGTGTTTAGAAGGTTCACTCTGAAGTTTCATTTCCAGGCTTCTGCCATGATACTAAAGGTCAATATTCCATTCCATTTTTTCCCCCCTGAAGATCGATCATTTTGTAAACAGGGAAGATGAAACTGGAATTTTCAAGCCATTTTCATCATCTTACATTTTCTTATGGCAAACTCTCTAATTGGATACCTAGAACAAAAGTGTTGTAAAGTTCTCACTCGAAGATCCTCAATCTTAATTCTGAGGCAGGGTTTTTATTTAATAATTTTTTAACTGTTTTATATGTTCATTGAATATGATAATAAAATCTCATCCTTTTGTCTTCATTTCCAGGAAAGATTTGAAATACCTTGACACATTCCCTGGTGACAAACACAAATGATAAATTGTACATATGCTAGTATTTATAATTATATTTACACACACACAAACACACACACACCATTTCCCCAACATGTGTTGGCAGTTTGTATTTTTAGAAGGATTATACTAAACTTCCATTTCCTTCCTTTTGACTAAAGGTAAGCATTACATTACAGTGAAGCTCAATCACATTGTAAACATTGAAACATCATTTTCTTACACCAAATTCTCTGATACCCAGAACCAAACATCAAGAATTTCTCAGTAGACATTGAACAATCCTCACTGACTAATCCATGTTCTGTTATTCAGTCAAGATGAAGAGCTGCTCTGAGGAAAGGAAGGTTTTTGCTTGGCTTCAGATCCACTTCCTCTCACTGTGTCTTTCGCACAATAATAGACGGCCGTGTCTTCAGTTTTGAGGCTGTTCATTTGCAGATACAGCTGACTTTTGGCATTGTCCCTGGAGATGGTGAAGCGGCCCTTCACTTTGTCTGAGTAGTAAGTACTAGAACCAGAGCTTATGTATGCCACCCATTCCAGCCCTTTCTCTGGAGCCTGTCTAAACCAGTTCATGTGATAGCTGCTGAAAGTGAATCCAGAGGCTTGGCAGGAGAGACGGAGAGACTCTCCGGGTCTTCTCACATCCCCTCCGGAATCCACCAACTGTACTTGAGATCGGATTCCTAAAAAGAAAGGAGCTTTTTAAATAGATCTCTTGTGTGCAAGAGTAAAACATAGAAATAAACTATATACCCTGTTTTCCCTAAAATAAGACATCCCCTGATAATAAGCCCAATCAGTCTTTTGAGTGCATGCACTAAAATAAGCCCCCCCCTGAAAATAAGCCCTCCCTGAAAATATTTAAATGCATGCTCAGCCGGTCCCCACCATTTCCTGTGATTTCCTCCATGCGCCCCAAAATAATAAGACCTCCCTGAAAATAAGGCCAAGTGCTTATTTCGGGGTTCAAAAAAATATAAGACAGGGTCTTATTTTCGGGAAAACACGGTAGTGGCAATAATTACCTTTGAGGACTACAAGTCTTGGAATTAGGAGTTTTTTAAATAGATCTCTTGCTTGAAAAAGCAGAACATAGAAATAAACTATATCATGGCAATAATTACCTTTGAGGACTACAAGTATGGACACAAGGTTTAACCACATTTTTGCTAATAGATGAAATCAATAGGAGAGGATTCTGGAAATAGCATGAGGTTTATGTGGTGGGAGTTGTCTGAAAAGGCGCACCTTTGAGCTCCTTTAAAAGAGAAATTGTGTCTTGATTTGCATATCTGTTGAGATAAAAGAGCCACACAGGGTAGGGGACTCTCCAGGTCTTCTCAAACCCCCTCCAGATTCCTGTACTTGATAAAGGAGCCCCACAGGGCATTGATTAATACATTTCAGTAAATAATAATAATAATAATAATAATAATAATAATAATAATAACAACAACAGCAGCAGCAACAATAATAATAAACAGAAAGCTTTATTTTGGCAGCTCAAGAAGAAGCCCTAGCCACAAACTGCATGAAGGGAAAAATTCAACGTTACCACCAACAGCAAATGCCGCCTCTGCAATGAGAAAGATGAGACAGTCGACCACCTGATCAGTGGGTGTAGCAAAATTTCACAAACTGACTACCTACAATGCCATGACCGTGTTGCTAAGATCATTCACTGGAAATAGTGTCCAGAAGTTTGGATTTGAGTACAGCAAAAACCACTGGGAACATCAGGTTGAGAAAGTTTTAGAGAATGAGAAACTCAAGATCTTGTGGGACTTTAGGATTCAGACTGACAGGCACTTGGTCCACAACACACCTGACATAACAATAGTTGAAAAGGAAAAAGGATGGTTCATTGAAATTGCAATAACTGGTGATGCACGGATTGAAGATAAGCAGCAAGAAAAAATCACAGTACCGGGATTTGCAAATTGAAGTTGAGCGACTGTGAAAAAAGAAATCGTGTGTTGTCCCGATTGTAATTGGAGCCCTTGGAGCAATAACCAATGGGCTACCCTGCTATTTAGAAATTCTAAATTTGCCGGACTTGAACATTTTGACTCTACAAAAACCACCTTACTCGGAACAGCTTACATCCTCCAACGATACCTTAACAGTTCCTAGGTCCTTGGTTAGGTCTCGAGCTACTGAGCTATTAACCAGCCTCAAAGGCTGTGAATCTCACTAAAGATTAAATAATAATAATAATAATAATAATAATAATAATAATAATAACAACAACAACAACAACAACAACAACAACAACAACTTTATAATTGTTAACCTAATCTTGCGAAGCTTCTTCTCCGGTAATATTGTATTGCAAACTAGGGCATAAAAACCTTTGCTAGACCAATTCTCAAATACAGCTCATCTGTCTGGAACCTGCACTGCATATTGGACATAAATATAATTGAGAGAGTCCAGAGATAATTCATGAGAAGAGTCCTCCACTCCTCTGTTCACAACAGAATACCTTATATCACCAGGCTTGAAATTTTGGGCTTAGACAACTTAGAACTACATCACCTTTGGTCTGACCTAAGCGTAGTACATAAAATTATCTCCTACAATGTCCTACCTGTCAATGACTACTTCAGCTTCAACCGCAACAATACACGAGCACACAATAGATACAAATGTAAGGTAAACCATTCTAAACTCGATTGCAGAAAATATGACTTCAGCAACAGAGTGGTCAATGTCCGGAATGCACTACCTGACTCTTTGGTTCCATCCCCAAACCCCCATAACTTTAACCTTAGACTGTCTACTGTTGACCTCATCCCATTCCTAAGAGGTCTGTAAGCGGGGTACATAAGTGCACCAATGTGCCTACCATCCCTGTCCTACTGTCCCTTTTTATTTGTATCCATTTCATGTATTTTAATCATGTTTATACTTATATCTGTTATCTTATACATGCTTGACAAACAAACAAACAAACAAATGAAGTTAAGTTATTTTCTGATTCATTGAGGCAAGCTTTACAATCTTCTGGATTGGTGTATATATTTGTATGCATTTTTTAAAAGCATTTTTTTTCATATCAGCCAAATATAATAATATGTCCCTCAATGTTTTCATATCCAGCAAAAAAATTGAAATACGCAAACATTTTCTCTGGTGACAAACATTAATGATACATCATTTTATAAAGATTCTCAGCTTCTCGCTAAGCATTATAGATGTGACATTTTGGAAGTAAAGCTTCCAACCATTCTTCGTATGTTTTATCCTCCATGCCTTTAATCATCTTAATTGCTCTTCTCTGCCCTCTTTCCAAAGCCTCAACATCTTTTTTATAATGTGGTGGCTAAAGTTGGATGCAGTATTCCAGGTGTGGTCACTCTATGTTTTCATTTCCAGCAAAGATTTGAAATTTGCAGACACTTTCTCTGGTTCAGCCTAATTTCCAAAGCACCTGAGAGTAGGATAAGAAGTAACGGCTGGAAATTAATGAAGGACAAAACCAAACTAAAACTAAGGAGAAATTCCCTGACAGCGAGAACAATTAATCAGTGGAATGACTTGCGTCCTGAAGTTGTGAGTGTTCCACACTGGAAGATTTTAAGAAAAGATTGGCCAATCAATCTCTGAAAAGATTGTGATGGTGAACCTATGGCATGCCTGCCACAGGTGGCACGCATAGCCATATCAGTGGGCATGTCAGATCAGCTTTGGCCAGCTGATTTTTGGGCCCACCAGAAGTAGGGAAACAGGCTGTTTCCTGCCTCTGGAGGGCCTCGGGGGTGGGGAAGGCCCATTTTTCTTTCTCACCTGGCTCCAGATCCTCTCTATGCATCTGTGGAGGGCAAAAACAGCCTTCCCCACTCCCTCGGAGGTCCTCCAGAGGCCTGAAATGGCCCATTTCTCAATGTCTCCCTGTCTCCCGGTTAGACAGGAAGTGATGTTTTTTGCTGTCCCCAGCCTCCAGAGACTCCTAGCGAGGTCTTTCCAGGTCTCTTATTCTGTTATTACATTTCCAAAATAAGAAAACATACAATTATCCCTGTTTTATTCCTTATCACACTGCCTCTGGGTGCATAGCAGTTGGATTTTGTGACAACATTGCCCCCAGAGTCAAAACTGAGTCAAAACTGAGCAGAGGACACATCTACCTCCTTCTCCAAGGAAATTCTTTCAGAGCAGATATTTCCCCAATGGGTGTTTCACAGTTTTTGAAGGATTATCCTAAAGTTTCATTTCCATCCTTGTGCCATGACATTAAAGGACTCCATTCCACTGAAGTCAAATCAACTGGTAAACAGGGAAGTGGATATGCAATTTTTCATTTTCTTACATCAATCTTTTTGATACCAAGAATCTACTGAATCTATTGAAGTTCTCACTGGACAATGATCAAATAGATACAGATACATAATATCTTTGTATTATCCAAAAGTTTCTTTTTGCTCTAGGTTAGAAATTAGAAATTAAAAGACGCTTGCTCCTGGGGAGGAAAGCTTTGGCAAATCTCAACAGCATACTAAAAAGCAGAGACCTGCCAACAAAAGTGCGTATAGGCAAGGCTATGTTTTTCCCAGTTGCAATGTGTGGCTGTGAAAGTTGGACCATAAGGAAGGCTGAGCATCAAAGAATTGAGGCCTTTGAACTATGGTGCTTGAGAAGACTCCTGCGAGTCCCTTGGACTGCAAGGCTATCAAACTGGTCAGTCCTAGAGGAGATCAACCCTGACTGCTCTTTAGAAGGCTAGAACCGGAAGATGAAACTCAAATACTTTGGCCACCTAATGAGAAGGAAGGACTCACTGGAGAAGAGCCTGGGAAAGATTGAGGGCAAAAGAAGAAGGAGACGACAGAGAATGAAGTGGCTGGATGGAGTCACTGAAGCAGTCGGCGTGAGCTTAAATGGACTCGGGGGGATGGTAGAGGACAGGAAGGCCTGGAGGAATTTGTTGTGTATGTATCTATTTTGTGTGGGAAATTCAAATGCATAGTGAATTCTGATTGGTTCTTGGTTGCCTCTGGAAAGTATATAAGGAGGGCTGTTGCCTGTGAGTTTTTGCTGAAGTCTCACCCTGAATTAAAGAGCTGTTGTTACTAGCCTGCTTGTGTCTCTCATTATTCCCGCGCTACAACATTGGCGACGAAGGTGGGATTGAGACCACAAGAGGCAAATCAAAAAGAGCTTGGAGTTTCAGCCAGGGTGACTAGCGAACACGGAGACACGGCATGTCTGCCTACGTTCCACCAAAACCCTTTGACCCAACCCGAGAGATGTGGGGATCATATCTGACAAGGTTCGAGTGCTCCCTGGAAGTGAGCGAAATGCAAAGGCTCTCCGCGAATAGAAAACGGGCTCTGTTCTTAAGCCACTGTGGGCCAGAAGTATTTGAGATGGCTGAATCCCTCTGCGAGTCAACCCCAGTCCAGGTGGTCCCCTGGGACGTCCTTCAAGCCAACCTGAAGGCTCACTACGCTCCAGTCCCGTCCAAATTCGTTCAGCGCTACGAACTCCGGCAAAGAGTTCAAAAAGAAGGAGAGCCGGTCAGTGCTTATGTGGCCGCGCTTCGAAAAGCCGCTACGCATTGTGACTACAGAGACTTAGACGACGCATTGCTTGAACAACTGATTTGCGGGGTTCGTGATACCAAGTTACAAAGGCGTCTTCTAGCCAAGCCAGACCTAACGCTAGCCGGGGCGCTAGACGAAGCCCGAGCACACGAGGCATCAACGAAAGCGTCGGAAGCGCTGCAGCATCCCAGTTCAAGCAAAGACAGGCCGAAAACAGCCCCTGTCCACAGAGAAGAGGTGCAAACTAGCACAGAGGAAGAGTCGGACGAGGACATCTTCCATACAGAAAAGAGATCGAGCGAACAAAGCCGCCACCACAAGAACTGCCCCAGCTGTGGCGGGGATCACGAGAGACAGTCGTGTAAATACAGAGAAGCCATCTGCAGGCGTTGTGATAGAAAAGGCCACCTAGCACGAATTTGCAGAGCTCAACTTCCGCGTAGTCGAAAACCACATGACTACCGCGACCAACCAGAACCGGCTCGTTCAAAACAGCCAATCAAAGATGATGGCATGAGAAAATGGTGCGAACCTCAAAAGCGGAAAACCTACAGCACGAGAATCGGCCAAGCCAGCACACCCGACGACGAGAAAGTCTACACAAAAGTAGAAATCGATGGCAAATTGTGCGAAATGGAGATCGACACCGGGTCTACATTATCGATCATGTCCTGGTCAACACTCAAGGCACTCCTGCCCAAGCTTCAGAAAAACCAGCTGTCCCGACAGAAAATCCGCCTACTCGACTACCAGGGAAACCGAGTTCCCGTTGAAGGCGTGGGCACCTTCTGGGTCACCTACGACGAGTTCCAGAAAGAGCTGCCCCTGACCGTCATCAGCAAGCCCCTTCCGAGTCTACTGGGCATGAAATGGTTCCGAGCCCTCAGCATGGGCTTCACAGGCGTCCACAACATCAATGGATCGGGACTTCCTGCCTGGCTCCACAGCTTTGAAGACACTCTTTTTTGAGCGCCCGTTCTCTGGTTCCGTAAAAGCCCCAGAACAGCTGAAAAACTGCTGTCTGGAGGCTTGGAACCCTCTCCCCGGGCAAAGGGGAGAGAGAAGAGTCGACAGGCGGGCGTAGAGCCCCCCAAGTGCGCTAGGAGAAATCCTGGGGCGCAAAGGGTGTGGGCTCCCTATTGAAGCCTGTCAAGCCACTCCGGACCAGAGATGACTCCGCTGAAGCGGAGCTAGAAGCTGCGACCAGAATCTGCAGAAAATCAATAGGGGGGACTTTTAATATCTTTACTTTGATAGCAGACGGAGCAAATCAGGAGAAAACAAAAGGAAACTTGCAAGTAACACTTTAACTCCGTTTTAATATGCAGAAAATGGTGCCTGAAGGTGGGAGGAGGAAACTACCAAGGAAAGTGCTCGTTAAGGCTTGTTAACGTTTTACAGCTATTGGATTACACCCTAAGAGAAAGTTTTAAATTGAAGCGGCCAGGAAAAGAATTTGGTTCTGATTTTAACTAAAACCTGGTCTTTATACTGTATGGAAAAAAGTTGAATTGTTGTCCTGATAGCTGGAGAAATACAAAGTAGCTGAAATATGGCTGACAACAGGGCTGGTGAATCAGCAAATTCCCAAGCCGTGACTGTCCAGGCTTTTCAAGAACTTCTAGACTTTTTTACCTCAGCCCTGCTGAATAAAATTGAAAGGGCTTTTTCAAAAAATAGCTTGGGAAATTATAAGCAGTTGTTACAGGGACAGCAGGAAATTATTCAGAAGAATTTGTTTTTGGAAGATCAGGAAATGGACAGGATTAAGAGATTGGCCGGTACAGCTGAAACAAAGATTTTGGTGGACGTTTCCATTCCAATGACAGAAAAGCAACAAATGGTTTCTTTATTGCAAGCTGACAATTTTTATGGCAACAAATTTTGGCTATATGGACAAAGAAATGGATTGAATGATTATACAAGCCAGAAGAGACGAAATGAGGATTTCAAGTTAGAAAATGTGACTTCAAGAAGAGAGCGAGTATTTCAGAAACATAAACCTCAAATTACTATTTTAAAAGTTTCCAAAATAAAACTGGGGGGATTGTTGAAAGAATTTATAAAAAAAAAAGGATTGGAAAAAATATAAAAAGAAGTGAAGAACAGAAGATTAAGAAAGATATTCTCCTGTGGATTTTGAAATTGACATCGGGCAAATATGTGTTTTAATGGTTCTAAAAGATTTTTAAAATGTTTAACATAAGGTTATATTATTCTTCAAGATATATGAGATAAATTGTATAAGCTTTTAGGATGTCTAACCCTTTGAAGCAAAGAGGATTAATGTTCAACTCAGAATTTTATTGTAAACTGATAATTAGTTTTGGATAGTTAAGGGTTGTTCTTTAAAAAGTTAGAGGTATTAAGACAGTTAATTGAAAAATGGAAAGATACCCTCCTGTAGATTTTGAAATTTATATTTGGTAAATAAGTGTTTTAAAGGTATTAAGAGATTTTTAAAATGCTTAACATTAGACTATATTATTTTAAAAGATATATGAGATAAAATGTGTAAGATTTTAAGATGATTTTTTTTTTCTGGTATAGAAATGGAATTTATTCATGATTTTTATTGTTTGTAAGACTGCTAAAGTATCGGATTATGCATTAAGAAAAAGGTTTTTTTTTTCTTTTTTTTTCCTATATAAGTAGGAAGAATGAATTTAATTTAATTGGTATTGAGAATTTATAAAAGGGAGGTTGGTGAATTGGAGCAAAGGGAGTTAAAGAACATGTGGAAGCTTTGAACTTTATAATTTGTTAGTTTATTTTAGCATATGTTTGTTAGATGCTATACCCTGTTTTTGCTCCGGGAAGTCAGGGGTGGGGTGGGGAGGGGGGGATAAGGGAGGGGGGAAAGTGATGAATAGAGAAATGTTTTAGCAGAAGAAAGTGTATTCTAGAATATAGGAGTTGCTCAGATACTAAAGGAGGAAAATATTTCACAGCAAAGGAGAGAGGAGGAGGGGGTAGGAAGAGGAGAGGGAGGGAGAGGAATGGAAGAAAGGAGAGGAGGAAGGGAAGGGAAGGGGACAGGAGTAGGAGTGAAGGCGAGAAGTGGGAAAAGAAGAGAGAAGTGGGGGATAGGGAAAGGAAGTAGGATGAGGTAGGAGAAGAGGTAGGAGAAAGTAGGAGGGAAGAGGAGGGAGGGATGGGAAAGAAAGGAGGAGGAGAAGAAGGTTTGTTGTGGAATGAGGGAAGAAGGAGAAGAGCAACTCCGAATGTAATTAAAATGTTTTATTTTAATGCTTTCTTTAAGGGAAACATGTATATGGAGGATTTCTTATGTATAAGAAAATGTATAATTCATGTGGGGAAGGGGAAGGGTGGGGGGGAGAAAATTGTTTGTATTTCTTATAAAACTTTTTAATAAAAAAAAACATCAATGGATCATCACTTAAAGAAACCCTGTTTCACGAGTTTCGGGACGTTTTCAAAGAGACTCTAGGCAAGTACGCGGGGACCCCTATTTCTTTCAATTTAGACCCCAACGTAGCGCCAATTAGACTGAAGGCAAGGCGAGTTCCCTTTGCCTTAAAACCCAAAATCGATGCGGAGCTCGACAAGCTCATTAAGCAAGGGGTGCTAGTTCCCATAGATCATGCTAAGTGGGAAACCCCAATAGTTACTCCAGTTAAAGCGGATGGCTCAATTAGAATTTGTGCCGACTATAAGTGTTCGATTAACAAGGCGTTGCAGCAGAGCTCCTATCCGGTTCCTATAGTCCACCATCTACTACACTCTCTGGGCCCTGGCAAGCTATTCACGAAGCTAGACCTTGTGCAGGCGTACCAGCAACTGCCAGTAGATGACGCTACGGCAGAATCACAGACAATAGTAACTCACAGAGGTGCCTTTAAATGCACCAGGCTTCAGTTTGGGGTCAGCATCGCCCCAGGACTTTTTCAGAGTACTATGGAGTGCCTCCTACAAGGCCTCCCAGGTGTCGTTCTGTATTTCAACGACATTTTGATTAGTGGCCAAGACGAAGTTCAGTTGGGCCAAAGGATTAGACAAGTCCTAACCAGATTCAGAGAAGCGGGACTTAAACTCAAACGAAATAAATGCAGGATAGCAGTGCCATCAGTGGAGTTCTTAGGCTACAGAATTGACGGCTCTGGCATTCACCCCACAGAAAGCAAAGTGAGGGCCATCTAAGGCGCACCCACCCCCAAGTCAAAAGCCAAGCTGCAGGCCTTCCTGGGCCTTCTCAATTTCTATACGATGTTTTTGAAACACAAAGCCACCGTTGCGGAGCCTCTGCACAGGCTCCTTGGAAAAAACATTCCGTGGGTTTGGGGCAAGCGAGAAGCGACCACTTTCAATGCAGTAAAGAGACTTTTGTCCGAGGATAGTTTCCTCATTCAGTACAATGCTGAACTACCTCTGGTGTTAGTCTGTGACGCTTCCCCCTTTGGCGTTGGTGCGGTTTTAGGCCATAGACTGCCGAATGGGTTAGAGGCGCCCATCACCTATTACTCTCGCACTCTGTCTAGTGCTGAAAGGAACTATAGCCAGCTAGATAGGGAGACACTAGTGGCTGTAGCGGGGGTCAAAAAATTTCACGAATATTTGTTTGGCCACACCTTTGAACTCATTATAGACCACCAGCCGCTTTTGGGACTTTTGGCTGGCGATAAACCGACCCCGGCGGCTCTTTCCCCCTGGATGACCAGATGGTCCATTTTCTTGGCCGCATATTCATACAGGCTGCTACACCGACCGGGCAAAACCTTAGGACATGCTGACACCCTCAGCCGATGTCCCTTGGCCAAGCTATTGGACAACCCGACCCCGGAAGCCCCGGTTTTACTACTTGACATTGTTTCCCCGGGCCCCATCTCTTCGAACGAGGTGGCGAGGGCTTCTGCCAGAGACTGTTTTGCGCACAGTAATGGGCTGGGTGATGAGGGGTTGGCCTACCAAGGTGGACGGTGGTGATTTCCAATTGTATTTTAACAAAAAAAAAATGAACTGTCAATGTTGGGAGGCTGTTTGTTGTGGGGTGACAGGGTGGTCATTCCTTCGCAATTAAGGCACAGGGTTTTAGAAATGCTGCACGAGGGACACCCTGGGGTTGTTTGTATGAAAGGCCTAGCTCGTAGCTATGTTTGGTGGCCTCATCTCGACCTCATGGCCTCATGTCACTGAGTGGGTGGGGAAGTGTAGGCCCTGCCAGGATTCCCGCCCAGATCCTCCCATAGCACCCGTTCGGGAGTGGGAAAAACCAAAGGGACCGTGGGGGAGTATTCACATAGATTTTGCTGGCCTGTTCCATGGCCAGAACTTTCTAATTATTGTAGATGCATATTCTAAGTGGCTCAAAATTGCTCTAATGCCATCAACCACTTCTGAGGCCGTAATCAAAGTACTCAGAAAACTATTCACAACACACGGGTTGCTGGACACTCTGGTATCCGACAATGGGCCCCAATTCATGGCAACTCAATTTGAAGGCTACCTAGCCGAATTAGGCATTAGACATGCACTATCCGCTCCTTTTCATCCGGCTTCTAATGGCCTTGCTGAACGATTTGTAAGAACGGCCAAGGAAGCCCTCTCCCGACTCGATGCAGGGGACTGGCAGGCTAGGATAGATGAGTTCCTAGCAGTACAGCATGCCACCCCATGCCCCACTTTGGGCCGCAGCCCGGCCGAACTTTTAATGGGCCGAAAGCTACGATGCGTTCTAGACAGACTGCATCCTAATTACTCCTCTGATAGTTTCACCGGGGAAGTGGGAGGACTAAGACACTTTGAAGTAGGATCACTAGTCTTTGCTAGAAGCTACACCAATGGGCCCTTATGGGTAGAAGGAACCATCATAGGAATTACTGGTCCAAAGTCATACACAGTAGATATTGGGCATGGTAAAATCTGGAGGAGACATATAGATCAATTGCGTAAAGGTTTACCAAACGAAACCCCATGTCCTAACTACCCAAGTCTTTCCAACATAGCTACCTCAAGCCCAAGTAAGCCGGAATACTTATCTGACAACCCTGAGTTCCAGCGCCGCCCCAGCGAGCCAACACTCCCAGCCGGAGATAGCCACACCTCTGGAGAAATCCAGGAGGTTCCATTGGCGGAGCCGGGAGAGACGGGAGGTCCCTCCGACCGGCTCGACGCCTCACCAACAACTGAACTGCGCAGGTCAACCAGGATTAAGACACGCCCTGGTCACCTGCGGGATTTTGTATGTAAATATGTAAATAGATAGAATAAGTGCCTTCCGGGAAGGGAGGGGTGTTGTGTATGTATCTATTTTGTGCGGGAAATTCAAATGCATAGTGAATTCTCATTGGTTCTTGGTTGCCTCTGGAAAGTATATAAGGAGGGCTGTTGCCTGTGAGTTTTCGCTGAAGTCTCACCCTGAATTAAAGAGCTGTTGTTACTAGACTGCTTGTGCCTCTCGTTATTTCTGCACTGCAACAGAATTCATTTCCAGGAAAGATTTGAAATACCTTGACACATTCCCTGGTGACAAACACGAATGATAAATTATACACTCTCCAGTATTTATAATTATATTTGCACACACACAAACACACACACACCACAGTATTTCTCCAACATGTGTTGGCAGTTTGTATTTTTAGAAGGATTATACTAAACTTTCATTTCCTTCCTTCTGACTTCCTACTAAAGGTAAGCATTACATTACAGTGAAGCTCAATCACATTGTAAACATTGAAACATCATTTTCTTACACCAAATTCTCTGATACCCAGAACCAAACATCAAGAATTTCTCAGTAGACATTGAACAATCCTCACTGACTAATCCATGGTCTGTTATTCAGTCAAGATGAAGAGCTGCTCTGAGGAAAGGAAGGTTTTTGCTTGGCTTCAGATCCACTTCCTCTCACTGTGTCTCTTGCACAGTAATAAATTGCCGTGTCTTCAGTTTTGAGGCTGTTCATTTGCAGATACAGCTGACTTTTGGCATTGTCCCTGGAGATGGTGAAGCGGCCCTTGACTTTGTCTGAGTAGTAAGTACTAGAACCAGAGCTTATGTATGCCACCCATTCCAGCCCTTTCTCTGGAGCCTGTCTTGCCCAGTGCATCCCATAGCTGCTGAAAGTGAATCCAGAGGCTTGGCAGGAGAGACGGAGGGACCCTCCAGGTCTTCTCACATCCCCTCCGGACTCCACCAACTGTACTTGAGATTGGACTCCTAAAAAGAAAGGCGTTTTTTTAATAGATCTCTTCCATGCAAAAGCAGAACATAGAAATAAACTATATTGTGGCAATAATTACCTTTGAAGACTACAAGTATGGACACAAGGTTTAACCACATTTTTGCTAATAGATGAAAACGATAGGAGAGGATTCTGGAAATAACATGAGGATTATGTTGGAGGGAATTGTCTGAAAAGGCTAACCTTTGAGCTCCTTTAAAAGGGAAATTGTGTCTTGATTTGCATATCTTTTGGGATAAAAGAGACACACAGGGTAGGGGACTCTCCAGGTCTTCTCAAACCCCTCCAGATTCCTGTACTTGATAAATGCCCACAGGGCATTGATTTTATTTATTTATTTGATTTATATGCCGCCCTTCTCCGGAGACTCAGAGTGGCTTACAGTGCGTTAAGCAATAGCCTTCATACTTTTGTATATTTATACAAAGTCATCTTATTGCCCCCACAAACTGGGTCCTCAATTTACCTACCTTAGAAAGGATGGAAGGCTGAGCCAACCTTGAGCCTGGCAAGATTCGATCTTACTTTAATTGCAGACAGCTGGTGTTAAATTACAGTGCTTGTGTCTGTTGAGCTAAACCAGGCTCCTGATGTATTGATTAATACATTTTAGTTAAATAATAATAATAATAATAATAATAATAATAATAATAATAATAATTACTACTACTACTACTACTACTACTACTACTACTACTACTTTATTGTCATTGTACATGTACAATTGTACAACCCACCACTGCACATGGCCCTCCCCACTCCCACGTGTCAAAAATCATGAGGGGAAACAACTTCCTAAATCTCCAAGGAGATTCTTTTGGTGCAGCTGTTTCCTCAATATGTGAAGGTTTAGAAGGTTTATCCTGAACTTTACTTTCCAGACTTCTACTATGATTGTAAAGATTGATATTCCATCCATATTTTTTTTTCATGACGATAGGTCACCTTGTAAACAGGGAAGAGGAAAGTGGAATTTTCAAGCCATTTTCATCATTTTCTTCCGGCATACTCTCTAACTGAATACCTAGAATGAAAGAGTCCTAAGGATATTTTTATTTAGTTAGTTAGTTAGTTTGTCAAACATGTATGAGAAAACAGGTATTAGCATAAACATGGAGATGAACACAGGAAATAAGTACGAATAAATGGGTACAGTAGGACAGGGATGGTAGGCATGGCAATGCGCTTATGCACGCCCCTTACAGACCTCTTAGGAATGGGGTGAAGTCCATGGTAGACAGTTTAAAGTTAAAGTTTTGGGGGTTTGGGATAGAAACCACAGAATCAGGTAGTGCATTCCAGGCATTGACTACTCTGTTGCTGAAGTCGTATTTTCTGCAATTGAGTTTGGAGTGGTTTACCTTGAGTTTGTATCTATTGTTTGCCCGTGTATTATTGTTGTTGAAGCTGAAGTAGTCATTGACAGGTAGGACATTGTAGCAGACAATTTTGTATACTACGCTTAGGTCAGACTGTAGGCGGCATAGTTCCAGGTTGTCCAAGCCCAAAATTTCAAGCCTGGTGGCATAAGGTATTCTACTGTGAGCAGAGGAGTGGAGGACTCTTTGCATACCTCTGGACTCGCTCAATTGTTTTAATGTCCAATATACAGTATGGATTCCAGGCAGACAGATTATCAACACAAGGTTAACAACACAAGGCTATCCATCTTCATTAACTCATCTGAGATCTGCAGTTGGGTCAAGGTGCAGAGCTGCTCTGAAAAAAAGGAAGATTCTTGTTTGGTTTCAAACTGACTTCCTCTCATTGTGTGGCTCGCACAGTAATAGACTGCCGTGTCTTCAGCTTTGAGGCTGTTCATTTGCAGATATAATTGGCTTTTGGCATCGTCCCTAGAGATGGTGAAGCGTCCTTTCACTTCGTTAGCATAGTAAAGATTAGATGAACTTGGATGTATCTCTGAAATCCATTCCAGGCCTTTCTCTAAAGTCTGTCTCACCCAGAACATGGAGTAGGTGCTGAAGGTGAATCCAGAGGCTTGGCAAGAGAGACGGAGGGACTCCCCAGGTCTTCTCATACTCCCTCCAGATTCCAACAACTGGGCCTCTGATTGGACACCTAGAAAGGAAAGGAGTTTCAGTGACATCTCCTTATACAAGAATAGCAAATGGAAAGAAATGCTTAGAGAGAGAACCATTACCTCCGAAGACTGCTAGAAAGAAGACCAAGTTTGGCCACAGAATCATTTTTGCTCCCTGAAATGAATGGGGAGTAATTGATTAGAAAGGACTCTGGCGACTGCTCCAGCTTTGTATTGGTGTGTATATCCTGAAAATGGAAATCATGGGGCTTCTTTAGAGGGGAAGTTCGATCCTGATTTGCATATTACTTGGATACTATAGCCCCTTACGGCAATCGCTTCCAGATTTCTTTGCCTAGACCTACATTCAGTGCTGGGATGCACATTTTTTAACAACCAGTTATCTGGCTGGGAAGGCATGGCCAGTAGGTCATGTGACTGGGTGGGTGATGTCACTCATCACATCCAGCCCCACCTCCCGGCAACTTGCCTCAAAGGATCAGATAGGATTCAGCCCGTTGGGGCTAATCCCATCACTGGCTGGCCCACCCCGGCACATTTTTTGGCCTGTTTTTGGAGCCGTTTTCAGGCCCTTTTTTCTGGCCAAAATCAGTCTGAAAACGCCCTGAAAAATGGCCTGTTTTTTGGGCTGTTTTCAGCCTGTTTTTTGTGCCTTTCAGGCTGTTTTTTTGCCCACAAAATGGCCGAAAATGACCCAAAAAACAAGTGGGATGGGACCAATCAGTGGTCTGATTTACTGGTTCTCTGAACTGCGCAGAATCGGAACAAGGCATTCAGGCAAACCCATTTGAACCTGCATCAACATGATTTTCAAATAACATTCCAGTTTTAAGAGAAGTAATACTACACATGTTTGGTTTTTTGTTTTCCTTTGGGTAAATAGGGGAAGAACCATGTTTACTTTGGAATCAGTAAAAGAAAGATTTGAAAAATTCCAGCAGTTCTCAAAAATGTCTCAATGTGCTAGATAATATGTGTGCGCAAAGACATGTTTAAAGAAATGTATTAGAGAAAGGGTATTAAAAAGTTATCACATTGGAGTTAGGAAGTTTGTTACACAGTTTTCTCACTGATCTTCCTCCCTCCCTCCTCCTCCCTCTCTCTTCCTTCCTCCCTCCCTCCTCCTCCCCTTCTTCCCTCCCTTCCTTCTTTCCTTCCTCCCTTCCTTTCCTCTCTCTCTCCCTCCCTCCCCCAATATTTGTTAATAATTACTATACTTTGAGGAACAATTACTAATCTACAGTTTCGAAGTGCACCCTGTTCAAAAAATCAGACTCAAATAATATAATGATTCAGTTCTTACTCTTAGTTAAAATATCAAGAAATCTGTAAGTAAAAAAGAAAAAGGGCAGATTATCGTAAAAATGGGAGTTATAAGAATAATATGCTAAGGGTCAGTTTTCTGAGGAGGGAGTAAGGGAAAGGAAAGATATTATGTATGTAATTAGTTATGAAATAGCCTATTGTTGTGAAGAAGTCACAGGGGGGGATGGGTGGTGAGGGGGGGTTAGGGAAGAGGGGGGGGAAAGGGGGAAAAACTTGTATTTGAAAACTTTTTCAATAAAAAAAAAAAAGAAATCTGTAAGTATTTTCCAAGAAAATCAATTTCTTCCATATTTAAGAATGTGTATTTGTTGTAAATTGAGACATAGTTTGGGAATGATAATATAGTTCTTTTGAGATATATTGGGGAGATTGTGAAGGAAATAGCAGAAGTTATAATCAACCTTGGAGTTGAGTTGGATATTTTGTGCCCATTAAGAAAGACTGGGACGGATGATTCACAAACAAAACACCTTCACCTCCAGTGATGGGATTAAAAATTATATCCCCCTCAACCCAAATTGTAAGAGCAGGACTTGACCTCTAGGACATAATAGGATTTACCCACCACCATTAGAATAGCAATCTTCCTACAGTATTATGACAGAAGGAAGAAAATGAAACTTTAAATTAATCCTCCTAACAATAGAAACTGCCAAACAAACATTTGGGAATTTATTACTCTGAAAGAATCTCCTTGGAGAATTAAAATTGGTTCTCTCTAGTGGCAAAATCCAATTTTTTTTTTACTACCGGTTCTGTGGGCGTGGCTTGGTGGGTGTGGTGTGGCTTGGTGGGCATGGCTTAGTGGGCATGGCAGGGGAAGGATACTGCAAAATCTCTATTCCCACCACACTCCAGGGGAAGGATACTGCAAAATCTCCATTCCCATCCCATTCCAAGGGAAGGAATTCCCCATTCCCTCCCCACTCCTGGGGGAAGGATGTTGCAAAATCTCTATTCCCACTCCACTCTGGGGCCAGTTAGAGGTGGTATTTGCTGGTTCTCTGAACTACTCAAAATTTCCACTACCGGTTGTCCAGAACCTGTCAGAACCTGCTGGATTCCCCCCCCCCACCGTAATAACTCCATGAAAATAAAATTCCTTTCATTTTGTTTGCATTTTAATCAAAGATTTGAAATATCCTTATAACATTCCAGACAGTTTCTCTGGGGATAACACCAACAATTTGATAAAAAACCTCAGCTTCAAGACTGAAGACTGCTGAGGTGTGAAATTTTCTTGAGAGACATTCAGTGAACTGTTACACACACACACACACACACACAAAATGTTGTGTTTCCAAAATGAGACAATATCTAATGATGCTTGTTTTATTCTGTACCCCACCCCCACCAGGTGTATAGACCATGGAGTTTGGTGTGACAACATTGCCCTCTAGTGTCAAAAGTGAGGAGAAGACACATCTTTCTAATTCTCTGAGGAGATTCTTTTGGTCCAGATGTTTCCTCAATATCCGTATGGCAGTTTGGATGTTTAGAAAGATCATCCTCAGGTTTCATTTCCTATCTTATGCCATGGTACTAAAGAAGAATATTCCATTCCAGGCTTTTTCCTGAAGGCAGATCACCTGATAAAAAAGGAAGTTGAAACTGGAATTTTCAAGCCAATTTCATCATTCTTCTTTTTTTTTTCTTCCTGGTAAAGTCTCTAACTGGATTCCTACAACAAATAATTCCTAAAGTTCTCAATAAACGGTGATCCATCCTTATTGACTAAACTGGGATCCAAGTTTGTAGAGTGGCTCTGAGGAAAGGAAGGTTTTTGTTTGGCTTCAGATTCGCTTCCTCACACTGTGCCTTCAGCTTTGAGGTTTTTCATTTGCAGATACAGCTGCCTTTTGGCATCGTCCCTGGAGGTGGTGAAGCGTCCCTTGACTTTGTCTGAGTAGTAAATGCTAGATGAACTTGGATGTATCTCTGAAACCCATTCCAGGCCTTTCCCTGGGCCCTGTTTCACTCAGTGCATGTAGTAGCTAGTGAAGGTGAATTCAGAGGCTTGGCAGGACAAGACGGAGGGACTTTCCTGGCTTTCTCACACCCCCTCCAGACTCCACTAACTTCTCCTCTGACTGGACACCTAGAAAGAAAGATGTTTCGCTGATATCTCCTGTATGCAACAACAGCAAATGGAAGGAAATGCTCTACAGAGGGAATCCTTACTTCCAAGGAGTTTCAGTAAGAATACCAACTTTAGCCACAGATTCATTTTTGCTCCTTGAAATGAATGCAGGGAAACCGATAGGAAAATATTCAGGAAAGTGCACAAACTTTGTGTTAATGGGTGTCGCCTTAAAAGGGAAACCTTTTGGCTTCTTTGATGGGGAATTTGTGCCCCTGATTTACATGTTGCTTTGGATCAAAGAATCCCTCAAGACATTCAGTTATACCAGTGATGGCTAGCCTTTTCCAGACGGAGTGCCCAAAGCGCATGTCCAGGTGCCCAAAATGCAATGCATGCGCGGGCCCCGTGCCTGTGCCCCCTGAGTATGCATGTGGGGGGCCCTGCACACACCTCCTTCGCATGTCCACGCAGGCCCCCAGCATGGGTTCCACCCCTTGCGCATGCACAGCAGAGACCCGAAGACCAGCTGACCGGCAGGAGGCATGTACGTATGTGCAGCAGAGCTGAACTGGGGCGACAGCTCGCGTACCATCAGAGAGGGTGCTGCGTGCAACCTCTGGCACGAGTGCCACAGTTTCACCATGACAGAGATATTCATTCCTTTACACATCACAAGCATGATTTTTAAATAACACTACACACGTGCACACAGAAAGACACACATACACACACACACACAGAGAGAGAGAGAGAGAGAGAGAGAGAAAGTCATGCTTTGTCAATATGGTTTGTCACATAGAAAGCCAGATGCTTAAACTTAATTTGGCACTTTTTTCCACCTATCCTTTAGGATAAAAGGAAAGTTTGCACTTCAGTAAGTAACAGCTTTAGGAGTTAGGAATATTCTTTATTGGCCAAGTGTGATTGGACTCACAAGGAATTTGTCTTCAGTGCATAAGCTCTCAGTGTCTTGTTGGAAGAAATATCCATCTGGTTCAGTTCCAAGCTGGGAGACAAAATGGAGGCTGGAAGCTGATTGGAAAGATGGTTTAATGATGTAGTTCTGGGCAGCTGACCACATGGAGTTGAGAGTGAGGGTGTTTTATATCTTCTCTTGGGCTTTGCTCTTGAGCTTCCTGTTCCTGTGCAAGAGCATGTATTCTATTGGCTGTTGTCAGACTCCCATGGGGCCATGTAGGAGTTATGTAGGGGCCATAGCTGGCTCTATAGGCAAATCCTAGGAGTTGGTCTGAGCTAAATTTGTTTGAAGTTTGGAGGGTAATGCAATAATCCCTATTATGGCTTAATGGCTTTGCCCTGTGTTGGCTCTTGGGTGAGGGCTAAACTGCCTTTGTTCGGACTTTACTGAAGGGAGTAATGGATTACTAAATCTGCATTTCTAAAAGCTGCCCCAGCATAGCATCTGCTAGGGGGCAGTGAGCTGGGGCTCTGAGTTTCTGCCTCCCTTAAGATTTTTTCATTTCTCTTTTAGGGGAAAAATGTTATCCTGCCTTTTTGAAACATTCCTCAAAATATTTCATTCTTCTAGGAAGGTGGCGGTGGCTTCCCACAGTACTTATAAACAGCAAAATGATAAGTCATAGATCATAAATCATAAGATACTGAAGTGGTTCGGGAATGATGAGAGGCACAAGCAAGCAAGTGACAACAGCTCTTTAATATACAGTGAGACTTCAGCAAAAACTCAGAGGCTGCAGTCCTCCTTATATACAATCCTGGAGAGACTGTCAGCCAATCAGAAACGTAGGCAGGTTTGAAACTCCCGCTTAAAAGTATCAATACATAACACCCCTCCCTTCCCAGAAGGCACTAACACTCAAAAATTAACATATGTACAAACAAAGTCTCGCAGGTGCTTAGGCTGAGTTCTCGCCCTAGTTGACCTGCGCAGTTCAGTGTTTGGTGAGGCGTCGAGCTGGTCGGAGGGACTCTTTGTCTCTCCCGGCTCCGCCAATGGAACCTCCTGGATTTTGTTCGGGGCGTGGTTATCCCCGGCTGGGAGTGGCGACTCGCTGGGGCGGCGCTGGAACCAGGGCTTGTCAGCTAAGTATTCTCGCGGCCCCGGGCTTGAGTTAGCTGTTTTGGAGAAGTGGTCATAGTTAGGCTCGGACATGTCTGCGTTGATGTTTGCCTCGCCAACCACCCGTTTCCTCAGTTGGTCTATGTGGCGCTTCCAGAGTCTATCTACCCCCACGTCCACCGTGTATGATTTTGGGCCTGTTATCCCCACTATGGTTCCTGCAACCCACAGAGGACCGCTGGCATAATTGCGAGCGAACACCGGGGACCCAACCTGAAACTGCCTTAAGCCACAGGTCTCTCCCTTAAAGTTTTCGTGCGAATAGTTAGGGTGAAGCCTGTCCAACACGCACCGGAGCTTTCTCCCCATGAGGAGCTCTGCTGGGCTTCTCCCGGTTGCCGTGCATGGTGATGCATGCTGAACCGCAAGGAATTGATCTATCCTGGCCTGCCAGTCCCCATTGTCTAATCTGGACAGTGCTTCCTTGGCTGTCCTGACAAATCGTTCAGCCAATCCGTTGGAAGCCGGGTGAAATGGGGCTGATAGGGCATGGCGGATTCCCAGGCCGGCCAAGTAGCCTTCGAAAAGGGTTGCTGTAAATTGGGGCCCATTGTCCGACACCAAGGTATCCGGCAGGCCGTGGGTGGCAAACAACTTTCTTAGGGCCTTGATAACCGCTTCGGCCGTTGTGGATGGCATTAATACAATTTCGAGCCATTTTGAAAAGGCATCCACTACTATTAAAAACGTTTGGCCATGGAACGGGCCGGCAAAATCAATGTGGATCCTCCCCCATGGGCCTTTTGGTTTCTCCCACTCTCGGATGGGCGCTACTGGGGGATCGGGGCGAGACTCCTGGCAGGGTCTGCACTTCCCCACCCACTCGGAAATGACCTGGTCCATGTTGGGCCACCAGACATAGCTGCGGGCTAAGCACTTCATCCTAACGATGCCGGGATGCCCTTCGTGCAATAACTCTAAAACTCTATCTCGTAGTTTTGCTGGAATTACCACTCTGTCACCCCACAGTAAGCACCCCCCTTGCGTAAACAGTTCATTTCGTTTGTTGGCAAAACCTTGGTACTCCTCCCCGACCACCTTGTCCGGCCACCCTTTCAAAACCCAACCCATAACAGTCCGGATAACAGGGTCTCTATTTGATGCCTTCGCCACCTCGCCGGAGGAGATGGGCCCCAAGGTTAACGTGTCCAACAACAGGACGGAGGTTTCCGGTGTTGGGTTGTCCAGCAGGTCGGGAAGGGGGCAACGGCTAAGGGCATCCGCATGACCCAGGGTCCGCCCAGGCCGATGGACGAGCTGGTACGAGTAGGCCGACAAGAAAATCGCCCATCTTGTTAAACGGGGGGAGAGGGCAGCGGGGGTTGGCCTGTCGCCTGCTAGCAGTCCTAGCAACGGTCTATGGTCAGTCACAAGTTCGAATTTTCGGCCATAGAGGTATTCGTGGAACTTCTTAACCTCCGCAATCGCAGCCAGAGCCTCTCTGTCCAATTGGCTATAGTTTCGTTCTGTGCTGGACAGAGTTCGGGAGTAGAAGGCAATGGGTGCCTCTAGGCCGTTCGGCAGTCTATGGCCTAGGACGGCACCAACTCCTACGGGGGAGGCGTCGCAAACTAAGACGAGCGGCAGCTCTGCATTGTATTGGATCAGGAAACTGTCCTCAGATAGGAGTTTTTTTACTGCCTCAAAAGCGGCCACTTGCGGTTTCCCCCAGACCCATGGTACATTCTTCCCTAAGAGTTTGTGAAGGGGATCAGCGACCGTGGCCTTATCTCTTAGGAACATTGAGTAGAATTTGAGCAGTCCAAGGAAGGCTTGGAGCTCAGCTTTGGATTTGGGGGCTGGTGTGCTTTTGATGGCCCTCACCTTGCTTTCGGTAGGGTGGATGCCTGTGCCGTCCACCCTGTACCCCAGAAATTCTACCGAGGGGACCGCTATCCTGCACTTGTTCTTTTTAAGTCTTAGTCCCGCTTCTCTGAATCTGGACAGGACGTTCCGTACCCTGTCCCCTAGCTGGTGTTCGTCTTGGGCGCTGACTAAGACGTCATCGAAATAGGGGACTACTCCCGGAAGTCCTTGCAACAGGCGCTCCATGGTGCTTTGAAATAAGCCGGGTGCGACGCTCACCCCAAATTGGAGCCTGGTGCATTTAAATGCACCCCTATGAGTCACGATCGTTTGCGCCTCTGCCGTGGCGTCGTCGACCGGTAACTGTTGATAGGCTTGGGCCAGGTCTAATTTGGCAAAAATTTTTCCGGGGCCCAGGGAGTGTAGTAGATGGTGCACGATCGGCACCGGATAGGCGCTCGGCTGCAAAGCCTTGTTGATCGTGCACTTGTAGTCGGCGCAAATTCTGATTGAGCCGTCGGACTTAACTGGGGTGACTATGGGGGTCTCCCACTTGGCATGGTCAACGGGAACCAACACCCCTTGCTTAATCAGTTTGTCCAGTTCTGCATCGATCTTTGGTTTCAATGCGAACGGCACTCGTCTGGCCTTTAGTCTTACTTGGGCTACGTTGGGGTCTAAGTTTAGTGAAATAGGGGTCCCCACATACTTGCCCAACGTGTCCCCGAAAACGTCCTGGAACTCGGACAGGAGGCTGTCTTTCAGGGTTGACTTGGACATCAGGTGGACGCCGGTGAAGCCCATGCCAAGGGCTCGGAACCACCCCATGCCCAGGAGGCTCGGCAGCTGCTTCGTGACGATGGTCAGCGGCAGGTCTCTTTCGTAGTCTCCGTAGGTGACCCGGAACGTGCCCACGCCTTCGAGGGGGACTCGGTTCCCCTGGTAGTCTAGGATGCGCAGTCTCTGTCTGGAGAGTTGATCCTTCCGGAACGACGGCAGGAGGGTTTTTAGGGTTGTCCACGACATGATGGAGAGAGCTGATCCGGTGTCGATCTCCATCGAGCACGGTCTTCCGTTGATCTCGACCACCGTGCTGACTTTGTCCTCGACCGTTGTGCTGGCCTGGTTGATGTGTATGCTGCGGCCATCTCGCGGTTCAAATTCGCGCCGTTTTTTTCGCGCCGCCCTCTCTCGTTGGCTGCTTCTGGCGCGCTGATTCCGGTTGGCTGCGGCGCTCACGTGGTTTGAGTCTTCTGGGCAGAATGGCTCTGCAGACTCGCGCCAAGTGCCCCTTCTTCTCGCAACGCCTGCAAATAGCCTCTCTGTATTTGCAGGACAGTCTATCATGGTGCCCGCCACAGCTGGGACAGCTTCGCCGGGGGCTGCCAGTGTCTTTTCTCCGGTGCTCTGTTCGGAAGACGTCCTCATCCGACTCGGACTCCGAGCTGGATCCGGCGTCTTCTCTGTGCACCGGGGCAGACTTGGGGCTGTCTTTGCTGGTCGGCGGGCGCTGTAGTGTTTCAGCGGCCTTTGTGGAGGCTTCGTGAGCCCTGGCCTCGTCAAGAGCTCCGGCAAGCGTCAGATCAGGCTTGGCGAGCAGACGCCGTTGCAGCCTAATGTCCCGAACACCACAGATCAGTTGCTCAAGCAACGCATCATCCAAGTCTCTGTAGTCGCAATGAGTTGCGGCTTTTCTCAGGCTGGCCATGTACACGCTGACCGGCTCTCCCTCTCGTTGGACGCGCTGCCTCAGTTGGTATCGCTGCACGAACTTGGAGGGGACGGGAGCGTAGTGAGCCCGGAGAGTTGCCATCAAGGTGTCCCATGAGACTGTTTGAACCGGCGTTGGCTCACACAGTGACTCAGCCATCTCGAACACGTCCGGTCCGCAGTGGCTTAGGAATAGGGCTCTCTTTCGATTAGCCGAGAGGCCCTGCATGTCGCTGGCTTCTAGCGAGCATTCAAACCTTGTTAGGTACGAGACCCATTTTTCGCGGGTCGGATCAAAAGGCTTGGGCGGAACGTAGGCAGACATGTCCGGTATGTCTCCTGTGGTTCGCCTCGTCGCCTAGCTGAAGCTCGTGGTCTCACTGGTTGGCTTCTTGTAGCCTCTATCCCACCTTCGTCGCCAATGAAGTGGTTCGGGAATGATGAGAGGCACAAGCAAGCAAGTGACAACAGCTCTTTAATATACAGTGAGACTTCAGCAAAAACTCAGAGGCTGCAGTCCTCCTTATATACAATCCTGGAGAGACTGTCAGCCAATCAGAAACGTAGGCAGGTTTGAAACTCCCGCTTAAAAGTATCAATACATAACAGATACAATCATAAATCATAAGACACAAACAACAAGTGATCAATCCTAAAATACCAACGGGAGAATCCTAACTATCCGTTGAAGTCTGTAGCTGTCCAGTTTGGTTACTCTACCAAACCAGACAGTTATAGAAGACTCATTAATTCCTCTGCAGCACTATATCAGCAGGTCCTGGGGCTCCTCCTAATGTATGGGTTTGCACCCCATAATTTTTTAAACCTTTTTTTTGTTTGTCTGCCAATAATAATAATAATAATAATAATAATAATAATAATAATAAGAAGAAGAAGAAGAAGAAGAAGAAGAAGAAGAAGAAGAAGAAAGCTTTATTTTGGCAGCTCAAGAACAAGCCCTAGCCACAAACTGTATGAAGGCAAAAATTCAACATGTTACCACCAACAGCAAATGCCGCCTCTGCAATGAGAAAGATGGGACAGTCGACCACCTGATCAGTGGGTGCAGCAAAATTTCACAAACTGATTACCTACAATGCCATGACCGTGTTGCTAAAATCATTCACTGGAAATTGTGCCAGAAGTTTGGATTTGAGTATAGCAAAAACCACTGGGAACATCAGGTTGAGAAAGTTTTAGAGAATGAGAAACTCAAGATCTTGTGGGACTTTAGGATTCAGACTGACAGGCACTTGGTCCACAACACACCTGACATAACAATAGTTGAAAAAAAAAAGTATGGTTCATTGACATTGCAATACCTGGTGATGCACGAATTGAAGATAAGCAGCAAGAAAAAATCACAAAGTACTGGGACTTACAAATTGAAGTTGAGCGACTGTGGAAAAAGAAATTGTGTATTGTCCCAATTGTAATTGGAGCCCTCGGAGCAATACCCAAAGGGCTACCCCGCTATTTAGAAATTCTAAATTTGCCGGACTTGAACATTTTGACTCTACAAAAAACCACCTTACTCGGAACAGCTTACATCCTCCGATGATACCTTAACAGTTCCTAGGTCCTTGGTTAGGACTCGAGCTGCTGAGCTATTAACCAGCCTCAAAGGCTGTGAATCTCACTAAAGATTAACTTATTATTATTATTATTATTATTATTATTATTATTATTATTATTATTATTATTAATTGAATTTGTATACCACCCTACTCCTAAAGGACTCAGGGCGGTGAACAACCAAATAAAATATATATAATACAAATGTTAAAAAAACATTAAAATACAATTAAATAATTGGCCTGGAAAATGAAATTTAAAACACCACAAATTCATAAGACAAATTTAAAATTGAAGAATTTTAAAATTTTAAAAAAGTTTAAAAGAGAGGTTAGGCCAGGCCGGCCTGCTGGAAAAGAAATGTTTTGATGGCACGGTGGAAAGCGCGCAGGTCCAGGATCCTCCGGGGGGGAGCTCGTTCCAGATGGCGGGTGCCCCGACAGAGAAGGCTCTCCCCCTGGGGGCTGCCAGTCGACATTATTTGGCTGATGGCACCCTGAGGAGCCCCTCTTTATGGGAGCGTACTGGTCGGTGAGAGGCTACTGGTGGCAGAGGGCGGTCTCGTAAATGATAAACTGTGTGTTTTCATTGCAAGCAAAGACTTCAAATACCTTTATATTGTTTGATTGGCGACAAATACACCATTTTATAAGAATTCTCTACAATCTGTGAGGATTGTAGCCGCCTGAGATATTCTGAAATTTTCTGAAGACTTTGTCAAGTGAACTATTATGGAAATAACATAAAAATTGGATACGTCTCCAAAATGAGACAATATCTTGTTGTTTTATTGTTTTATTCTCTACATCACACCAGAGGTGGGATTCACTTGCCTTCCCTCCTGGTTTGCAAATGTGTGTGTGTGTGTGTGTGTGTGTATGTGTGTGTGCATGCTCTCTTTGCTCACACACACATATCCTCTATACATGTGCATGACCTTCTGTGAATGTGTAGTGCTCACGCATTACATCAGGGTGGGTGGGTGGAGCCTCCTGCCTTCGCCGGATCAGGTTCGCTGCATCCGGAGAGAACTGGCTGAATCTCACCACTGTACCACATCCATTGTGTGCATATGCCAGGGAGTTTTCTGTCACAACATTGCACCTCAGGGGCAAAATTTCAAGGTCGACTCCCAGGGGGAGGGCCTTCTCTGTGAGGGCTCCAACCCTTTGGAATGAACTGACCCCTGAGATACGAAATATCCCTGATCTCCGTGCTTTCCGTCGTGCCTTCAAAACCCTGATGTTCCAACAGGCAGGGCTAAACATATGAATATGTGAATGTTTTTAAAATGTTATCTAATTTTAGGTTCTATTTAATTAGGCCAAACTATGTTATAATAATAATTTTAATTAGCGATTTTATGATGTTTGTGTATCTATATTTTTCTTGACTGTACACCGCCTTGAGTCGTACGGGAGAAAGGCGGTATAGAAATATAATAAATAAATAAATAAATAAATAAATAAAATAAAATAAAATAAAATAAAATAAAATAAAATAAAATAAAATAAAATATAAAATAAAATAAAATAAAATAAAATAAAATAAAATAAAATAAAATAAAATAAAATAAAATAGAGGGGAGGTTGCATCTTCCTAACTCTCCAAAGAGATTCTTTAGCTCCAGATGTTTCTTCAATATTTGCAGGGCACTTTGGATATTTAGAAATATTGTCCTAAACTTTCATTTCTACTCTTCCACCATGATACTAAAGGACTATTGTCCATTCTGTGGATTTTTTTTTTCCCTGAAGGCAGATCACCATCTACATTTAAGATCACTTTCACATTTTATCCGTGGGCTGTCAGACTCCTGAATGAGAAATAACATTATAACTACGCCATTTTCTCCAAAATAAGACATCCCCTGATAATAAGTCCAATTGGGCTTTTGAGCACAAGGCCAAGCGCTTATTTCAGGGTTCAAAAAAAAATATAAGACAGGGTTTTATTTTCGGGAAAACACAGTACATAGTATAATGGACTGCAGGGCTGGCGCAATGTGTAACATGTTCACACTGGTGCAATAGGACTGGGTGTTTTGTTAATATGATTTATTGAGTTAGGGATTTTCTGTCTTCATTGTAAGTTGTATTGTGTTGGGGGTTGCACTGAGGGAAATCAACCAATCTCATTGTACATACGTTGTGCACTGACAATAAAGATTTGAACTGAACATTTCCTTTTTTCCTCAGCAAACTGTCCAAATGGATATCCAGGAGAAAAGAGTCATAAAGTTCTCACTAAATGGTGATCAATCCTTGATGGCTAATCCAGGGCTTGTGTTGTGGCCCACACGCAGCCTGTGCAGCTAGTAGCTGATTCAGACAGCGAGGAGGCTGGTATGGTGCTGCGCCAGCAGCCTGTGCAGCTGGCATTTGAGTCAGACAATGAGGAGGCTGGAGACGATGTAGTGCCAGAGGCGGGGTTTCAGCCAGGGCCTCCAGAACCTCCAGAAGCTCCCTTAAGTGAAGAGGACGAAGAGGAGGAGTCTCTTCTCAATGCACGGGTGCGCAGAGCTGCCAAAAGGCAGGAGTGGCTCCTCAGGAGGAGGTCTCCTCGAGAGTAAGGCTTGAGGCTAATTGGCCACTCCCTTAGCCTATTTAAGGAGGAATGCCGACAGAAGCAATTTGCAGGGAACAACTTCGTTCACATATCTTCGTGTCTTGTCTTGCTTATCTTATCAGCTTCCTACAAATTGCTTCTGGGCATTCTGCCAACCACAGTAAGCTTTCAGTTATTTTTCTTTGAATTCTTAGTGGCTGTTAATGCAGTTAATTAACAGCCATTGTTGTAAAAGACTGATTTATTTAGTAAACCAAGGTTTGAATAGACTTTATGTGTGCTGTGTTATTTGGGGTCCGTAGCTGGGGCAGAACAACTTGAGGCTGAATCAAGTTGAAGAGCTGCTCCAAAGAAAGTAAGGTATTGTGCATGGCTTCAGATTCACTTCCTCTCACCGTGTCTCTCGCACGGAGTAATAGACAGCCGTGTCCTCTGCTTTGAGGCTGTTCATTTGTAGATACAGGTGGCTTTTGGCATTGTCCCTGGAGATTCACCATCAGCATCCCTTCACTTTCTCAGTGTAGTAACTGGTAGATGAACTTGGATGTATATTTGAAATCCATTCCAGTCCTTTCCCAGGAGCCTGTCTCACCCAGTGCATCCAGTGGTTTCTGAAGGTGAATCCAGAGGCTTGGCAGGTGATAAGGAGGCAGTCTCCAGGTGTTCTCACAGCCCTTCCAGATTCCACTAACTGATTTTTAGACTTGCCACCCAGAAAGAAAAGTGTGTCAATGAGTCCGTCAGTAAAACAGGAAATGGTAGAAAATTCGCCAGAGAGGACTACTAATACAAATATCAGGTTTAGGCTCAGGAACATTATTGTTCACTGTAATGAATGGAGGGAACTTGATGACGAAGGAATCAGGAAAATGCACAAAGTTTGTGCTGGTGACTGTAGCCTAAGGGAAGCCAACTGGCTCAATTAAAGGGGAAGTTGTCCCTTGATTTAAATCTTGCTTTGAATAAAAGGGCCTCTCAGTGCATTGATCTCATAGGCTTCCTACCACACTTAGATCATCTCTAATGATCTAAGTGCCAGAGCTCACTGTAACAGCATTGCCAAAAAGGCATTAAGAGTTGTTAAACTAATCTTACGAAGCTTCTTCTCTGGTAATATTGTTCTGCAAACTAGGGCATACAAAACATTTGCTAGATCAATTCTCGAATACAGCTCATCTGTCCAGAACGCGCACTGCATATCAGACATTAATACAATTGAGTGAGTCCAGAGATATTTAATGAGAAGAGTCCTCCACTCCTCTGCTCACAACACAATACCTTATGCCACCAGGCTTGAAATGTTGGGCTTAGACAATTTAGAACTACGCCACCTTCAGTAGGACCTAAATGTAGTGCACAAAATTATCTGCTACAACGTCTTACCTGTCAATGACTTTTTCAGTTTAAACCGCAACAATACATGAGCACGCAATAGATACAAACTTAAGGTAAACTGTTCCAAACTCGATTGCAGAAAATATGACTTCAACAACAGAGTGGTCAATGCCTGGAGTGCACCACTTGACTCTGTAGTTTCTTCCCCAAACCCCCAAAACTTTAAGCTTAGACTGTTTACTGTTGACCTCACCCCATTCCTAGGAGGTCTGTAAGGGGTGTGTATAAGCGCAATGTCCCCGTCTCACACACGCACATAAACAGTCAGCCAGGAGTTAATAAAACCAGCAGTCAAGAATTCCTTTGAAATAACAGAATTGGCAGCAACCCAGTAGCTGCCTGCCAAAGACTTTACTCACAAAGGGATCAAAATAAGTCCACAAAGCCAAAGAATTGTCAAGCCCAATCCATAATAAATCCAAGGAAGGCATATAACGAAGTTCCAGAAACACAGTATGACTTGCTAGCTTTTCAGTTTTGTCCATCACAAGGCCTGAATGGCACTTAATCTCTGGCACGCCTCTTTCTCTGCTGCACGTGCTTGTCTTTCCGGCACTGTCGGGGATCCAGCCAAGACTCATCTCTTTCGTTGTCTAACTGCGGCTACTCGGAAGTGCCTGGCTCCTGGCCTATCTCTTGGCCTTCGGAGGACACCTGAGGCATTGCCAGAGAGGAGGGTCATGGAGAGGGAGGCCTTGCCAACTCCTCTCCTTCATTTTTGGAGTCTTCCCCCTCTGATAAGGCGGGGTCGGGGTCGGATCACAACACGCACCAACGGTCCTACCATCCCTGTAATATTGTCCCCATTTATTCATCCCCATTTCCTGTATTCGTAATCATGTTTATACTTATATCTGTTATCTTATGTGTTTGACAAAATAATAAAATAAACACTTATTCCATGCCTGATTTTCACATAATATTTCAGTCCTATTAAAAGTAAAAGGAAGTTCTTCTCTTCCCTTCTCTTCTCAGAGTTTGATTCTGTGACGCCCGAAGACGTGGACAGGATACTGGGCAGACTGAGCGCAGCCACATGTTTACTGGACCCGTGTCCCTCCTGGTTGGTGCTGGCCTCTTGGGAGGTTACACGAGGCTGGCTCCAGGGGATTATAAATGCTTCCTTGAGTGAGGGTGTCTTCCCTGCCACCTTGAAAGAGGCGGTGGTGAGGCCTCTCCTCAAGAAGCCTTCCCTGGACCCGGCAGTGTTGGCAAATTATCGTCCAGTCTCCAACCTTCGCTTCGTTGCGAAGGTTGTTGAGAGTGTGGTAGCGCGACAGCTCCCCCAGTACCTGGATGAATCGTCGTATCTGGATCCATTCCAGTCGGGCTTCAGGCCTGGGTACAGCACAGAAACGGCATTGGTCGCGTTGGTTGATGATCTCTGGAGGGCTCGGGACAGGGGTTGCTCCTCTGTCCTGGTCCTATTAGACCTCTCAGCGGCTTTTGATACCATCGACCATGGTATCATGCTGCACCGGCTAGAGGAGTTGGGGGTGGGGGGCACCATTCTACGGTGGTTCTCCTCCTTTCTCTCTGACCGGTTGCAGTCTGTGTTGACAGGGGGGCAGAGGTCGACCCCGAGGCCCCTTGTATGTGGGGTGCCACAGGGGTCGGTCCTCTTGCCCCTTCTGTTCAACATTTATGTGAAGCCGCTGGGTGAGATCATCCGTGGTTTCGGGGTGAAGTACCACCAGTACGCTGATGATACCCAGCTGTACATCTCCACCCCGGACCACCACAATGATGCCCTTGAAGTGATGTCCCGGTGCCTGGAGGCCGTGCGGATCTGGATGGGGAGAAACAGACTCAGGCTCAACCCATCCAAGACCGAGTGGCTGTGGTTTCCGACATCCCGATATAGTCAGTTAGTGCCATCTCTGACTATTGGGGGCGAGTCATTGGCCCCCACGGAGAGGGTTCGCAACTTGGGTGTCCTCCTGGACTCACGGCTGTCTTTAGAAGAGCACATGATGGCCGTGGCCAGGGGGACTTTTTATCAGGTCCGCCTGATTTGCCAGTTGCGTCCCTTTCTGGATCGGGACTCGTTAAACACGGTCACTCATGCTCTCGTTACTTCCCGCTTGGACTACTGCAATGCTCTCTACATGGGGCTCCCCTTGAGGAGCACCCGGAGGCTCCAGCTGGTCCAGAATGCGGCCGCGCGGGTGGTTATGGGAGCGACGTGGCGCTCCCATGTGACCCCCCTCCTGCGCGAGCTGCACTGGCTCCTAGTGGTCTTCCGGGTGCGCTTCAAGGTTTTGGTTACCACCTTTAGAGCGCTCCATGGCATCGGACTGGGGTATCTACGAGACCACCTTCTGCTACCAATAGCCTCTCACCGACCAGTACGCTCCCATAGAGAGGGGCTCCTCAGGGTGCCATCGGCCAAACAGTGTCGACTGGCGGCCCCCAGGGGTAGAGCTTTCTCTGTGGGGGCACCTACCATCTGGAACGAGCTCCCCCCAGAGATACGGAGGATCCCGGACCTGCGCACGTTTCGCCGTGCTCTCAAAAATTTTCTATTTCAGCAAGCTGGCCTGGCCTAACTCCCCTCTTTTAAATTTTTAAATTTTTTAATTCGTGATTTTATAAATTGGGTGTTTTAATCTGTGTTTCGGCCGAAATATTTAATAATTTTAAGGGATTTTTAATATTTGTATTATCTGTATTTTATCTTGGCTGTTCACCGCCCTGAGTCCTTCGGGAGTAGGGCGGTATAGAAATTTGATTAATAAATAATAATAATAATAATAAATAAATTCTCTTCTCTTCTCTTCTCTTCTCTTCTCTTCTCTTCTCTTCTCTTCTCTTCTCTTCTCTTCTCTTCCCCTCCCTTCCCTTCCCCTCCCTTCCCTTCCCTTCTCTCTTCTCTCCCCTCCTCTCCTCTCCCCCACTTCTCTTCTTTCTCCCCTCCCCTCCTCTCTCCTCCCATCCCATCCCATCCCCTCCCCTTTTCTCCTCTCCCTTCCTCTTCTCTTCTTTCTCCCCTCCCCTCCCCTCCCCTCCCCTCCCCTCCTCTCCTTTTTCCTTTCTTTTCTACTGTGAACCTATAGAAGAAAGGGCTCATTTACATGGGAGACATTAAAACAAAGAGTTGCAAATTTTTACCAATTTTCAAAAATGATTTTGGGAAACGGATGATCAAATTGCACAGAGAATTTTTGAAAGGCACATGTTGCAGATAGAACATAAAAACAACATCACTTCTTGGTCCAGGAATATTTCCCCATGTTCTAACTGTAGAATTCTTGAGGGGAATGCAAAGTGATTTATTAGGATTTCTTAAGCCATGGCATTTGGCGGCATTCTCATTGGTCCTAATGTTGCTATTACTATTGACATTATGATGATGATGATGTCATTCTTCATTGACTAATCTAGGATCTGGAGCTGAACAAAGTGGCAGAGTTTCCCTGAAGAAAGGAATGTTTTTGTTTGGTTTTAGATTCACTTCCTCTCACAGTGTCTCTCGTACAGTAATAGACTGCTGTGTCCTCTGATTTCAGGCTGTTCATTTGCAAATACAGCTGGCTTTTGGCATTGTCCCTGGAGATGGTGAAGCGTCCCTTCACTTTGTCTGAGTAGTAGGTTTCTCTTCCATCACGAAGTATCCATGACACCCATTCCAGTCTTTTCCCTGGGGCCTGTTTCATCCAGTTCATGTTATAGGCACCAAAGTTGTATCCAGAACCTTGGCAGGAGAGACGAAGGGTCCCTCCAGGTCTTCTCACATCCCCTCCAGATTCCACCAACTGTCCCTCAGATCGGACACCTAAAATGAAAGATTCAGTGATCTTACCTGTATGCAAGAACTGAACTAGATAGAACCTGAGTAAGTAGGAAAGAATTACCTCCAAGGACTGATAGTAGGAACAGGTTTAGCCATAGGATCATTTTTGCTTCCTGTAATGAATAGAAGAGAATTGATATGAGAGGATTTGGGAAAGGGCAGAGATGTTGAGTGGATGGGTGTAGCCTGAGAAACGAAAAGGAACTGTCTCATTTAAAGGGGAAATGAGCCTCATTTTACATATTGGTTGAGATAAAGGAGTTTCTCCTTGAAGTGACCTCATGGTTTTCCCTACAAGCTCCTTATATTGGTGATTTTCATGTTTTTGTGCAAAGAAATGTAAATATAGCCTCTCCTTTCTGTCTTCCTCTCCTCTCCTCTCCTCTCCTCTCCTCTCCTCTCCTCTCCTCTCCTCTCCTCTCCTCTCCTCTCTGTCTTCCTCTCCTCTCCTCTCCTCTCCTCTCCTCTCCTCTCCTCTCCTCTCCTCATCTAGACCAGGGATGTCAAACTCAAGGCTCACAGGCCAGATCTGGAAAATGTAAGGGGCTGGCCTATGTCTCTTTGGCCTGGTCTACCTTTCCTCTCTTCTCCTCTCCTCTCCTCTCCTCCTCTCCTCTCCTCTCCTCTCCTCTCTGTCTTCCTCTACGTCACTTTGGCCTGGTCTACCTGCGTCACTTCAGCCCAGTCTATCCAATGCAAAGAGGAAACATTGGGCCAGCATGGTTTTGGCCCAGTCTACCCAATGCAAAAGGAAACATGCCAGCCATTCAGGGAGTGGCAGCAAGCTGGCCATATCCACCCAGTTTTGCCATGTCCAGTGAGTGGCATCAATGCCCAGCCAGTCAGCAACACCCACCTGGCACCCGGAGGTCAACTACAGTCCTGATGCGGCCCTCAATGAAATTGAGTTTGACACCTTGTCTAACGCTAGTTTAGTGCTGACTGTTAATTAACTAGATTCTTGTGTATAGGCTGTAATAATAAATTCCTGTAAGGAAACATTCTGGGGTTATTTCTAGCCTAATCTTTATTGTCCTGCTTACAGAAACTGCCTCTCTGGTTAACCCTCATTACATTGTAACAGCAAAGGCGTTCCAACATGATTGACATTGAGTTGGCCATGCCCTCATGGTCACATGACCACTGAGCCACACCTACCCAGTTGGTCATTAGGACAGAGAATTGGTTGTTAAATTATTTGAATCCCACCACTGCTTATCGGTGAAAGTGACAATCGTTAAATTTAATAAATAGGTAAAATAGATAAATAAAACATTTTCATGACAACCACATTCCATTCAAGGTATTTTTATTTTATTGTTTTCAATATTTTATTTTATCATTTTCGATATTGAAGTATACTGGGCCTAAGACGGAACCTTGTGTACCGCTCTGCTTCTTCCCTCCATGTAGATGTAGTACCATTAAGGGCTGAGTACGGTTTGTCAGCCAGTTACAAATCCATCTGATGGTGATGCTATCTATTCCACTTTTTTCTAGCTTACCTAGAAGTATGTTGTGGTCTACTTTGTCGAATGCCTTGCTGAAGTCTAAGTATATTATGCCCACATTTGGGAAGTTGCTCAGAGGAAGAGAAGGTTTTTGCCTGCTGTCAGATTCACTTCCTCTCACTGTGTCTGCCATACAATAATAGATTGATGTGTCCTCTGGTTTGAGGCTGTTCATTTGCAGATACAGCTGGCTTTTGGCATTGTCCCTGGAGATGGTAAAGTGTCCCTTCACTTTGTCCAAGTAGGAAATGCTAGTTGAACTTGGATGTATCTGTGAAACCCATTCCAGTCCTTTCCCTGGAGCCTGTCTCAACCAGTGCATCCAGAAGCCACTGAAGGTGAATCCAGAAGCTTGGCAGGAGAGACAGAGGGACTCTCCGGGTCTTCTGATATCTCCTCCAGACTCCACCAACTGGGCCTGGACACCTAAAACGAAGGAGCTTCAGTGAGCTTTCCTGCAAGCAAGAATTAAAATGAACTGAAGAGGGAGGAAACAATTACACTACCTCTGAGAACTGCTAATAAGGAATACAAGTTTAGCCACAGGATCATTTTTGCTCTCTCTAAAGATTGGAGAGGAATTGATGGCAAAGGACTTGGAGAAGTGCACAAACTTTGTGTTGGTGGGTGTAACCTAGAAAGAAAACCCAACTACCTCCTTTAAAGGGAAAATTGTGCCTTGATTTACATATCATTGGGTATAAATGTGCTTTCTTTTTGCGTTTAACTGTATATTTTGCACGTGCATTTCACACGTGGTTTTCAACTGAGGTTTCAGTCTGAGGAACAGTCAAAACCATTGTGTGTATTATTGTGGGTACATAGGGGGAAGGATATCTATCTCTATCTCTATCTCTATCTCTATCTCTATCTCTATCTCTATCTCTATCTCTATCTCTAGCTCTAGCTCTAGCTCTAGCTCTAGCTCTATCTATCTATCTATCTATCTATCATCTACCTACCTACCTACCTACCTACCTACCTACATATATATACATGTGTGTGTGTACGTGTGAGAATAGAATAGAATAGAATAGAATAGAATAGAATAGAATAGAATAGAATAGAATAGAATAGAAAGGGATCTTGGAGGTCTTCTAGTCCAGCCCCCTGCTCAAGCAGGAGAACCTATAACCTTTCAGATAAGTGACTCACGATTTTTGAAGGCAAGCTGTTCCACTGGTTGATTGTCCTCACTATTAGGAAGTTTCTCCTTAGTTCTTAGTTGCTTCTCTCTTTGTTTCATTTCCAACCATTGTTTCTTGTCCTGCCTTCACATGCTTTGGAGAATAAATTGACCCCACTTCTTCGTGGCAGCCCCTCAAATACTGGAATACTGCTACCATGTCGCCCCTAATTCTTCTTTTCTTTAGACTAGCCAAACCCAGAGTTTTATAAAGCAGTACTAATACTTCACATGATCTTGATTCTATGCCTCTCTTTATACAACCCAAGATTGTAATTAGCTTTTTTTGGCTGCTGCTGCATACCACTGGCTCATATTCAAGCGATCATCCACAAGGATTCCAAGGTCCCTCTCACAGTTACTGTTTTGGAGACAGGTCTTGCCTAATCGGTACTCATATCTTTGATTTTTTCCTACCTAAACGTAAAACTTTGCTTTTCTCCACATTAAGATTCAATTTGTTGACTAGGGCCCATTGTTGAAGTTTGTCAAAATCTTTTTGGATCCTGAGCTTGTCTTCTGGGGTATTGGCTATTCCTGCCAGTTTAGCGTCATCTGCAAATTTGATGAGTTTCCCTTCTTTCCCCTCATCTAAGTCATTTATGAAGATATTCAAGAGTACGGTGCCTAAGACAGAGCCTTGTATATACATGTATCTATATGTATATGTAGGGGGACACGGTGGCTCAGTGGCTAAGACGCTGAGCTTGTTGATTGAAAGGTTGGCAGTTCAGCGGTTCAAATCCCTAGTGCTGCATAACGGGGTGAGCTCCCGTTCCTTGTCCCAGCTTCTCCCAACCTAGCAGTTCGAAAGCACGTAAAAAATTCAAGTAGAAAAATAGGGACCACCTTTGGTGGGAAGGTAACAGCGTTCCGTACGCCTTTGGCATTTAGTCATGCCAGCCACATGACCACAGAGACATCTTCAGACAGCGCTGGCTCTTTGGCTTTGAAACGAAGATGAGTACTGCCCCCTAGAGTCAGGATCGACTAGCACATATGTGCAAGGGGAACTGTTACCTTTTTATATGTATACCAGGGGTGAAATGCTCCCGGTTTGGACAGGATCGCCCGATCTGGTAGCGATGATGGTGGGTGGTTTGGAGAACCGGTAGCAAAAATCCCTGCCCACCTCCCATGCCCAGCTGAGCCGCGCGATCATCAGAGGCTTATTTTTTAACTTTTAAAAGCATTTTTTCTACCACCTCTTCGGCCAAAGAAGTTGTAAAAAAAAAAAAGCTTTTAAAAGCCTCTGACGATCCCAGCTGAGTTGCCTGATCATCAGAGGGTTTTTTTTTCTTTTTTTACATTTTACATTTCACCACTTATGTATACATATATGTATATACATGATATGCCTATTGTTTTAATTTCAAAGAAAAAAATTGATATTTTGTTTGATACCATTTCAAACAAAATATTTATTTATTATTTATTTATTTGTTAAGCTTATATGCCGCCCTCTCTCCAGAAAGGACTCAGGGCGGCTCACAGCAATAAAAACAGATAAAATCAATATTAAGTGTTGAAAACCAGTAAAACTCTCCTTAAAAACCCCTTCAGTCCAATCCGGCCTGGCGAAATAACCATGTCTTAAGGTCACAGCAGAAAGAGCGCAGGTAAGGGGCCACCCGGAGCTCCAGGGGGAGTTGATTCCACAAGGTAGGTGCACCCACAAAGAAAGCCCATTCCCTAGGAGTCGCCAGACGACACTGCCTGTCCGACGGCACTCCAAGGAGGGCCTCCCTGTGGGAACGCACCAGGCGATAGAGAGCTGTCGCTGGCCGCAGATGGTCCATCAGGAACCCCGGGCCTAGGCCATGTAAAGAGCCTTGATAGTACAGTGGTTTAGTGCACCCTGTTATTAACACAGCTGCCTGCAATTTCTGCTGGTTCGAATCTCTCCAAGGCTCAAGGTTGACTCAGCCTTCCATCCTTTCTAAGGTAGGTTAAATGAGGACCCAGTTTGTGGGGGCAATAAGCTGACTTTGTATAAAATATACAAAAGAATGAAGGCTATTGCTTAACACATTGTAAGCCGCCCTGAGTCTCCGGAGAAGGGTGGCATATAAATCAAATAAAAAAATGTAGGGCTTTATAGGTAATAACCAGCACCTTGAATAGTACATTTAAAAAAAAAAAAACGTTTTATAGACAAAAAAATTAAGGTAAGAATTATCCCCTCCTGAAATGTGAAACTTAGATAAGATACCATATTACTGAAAAAACAAAAAAAAAATTGTCATGCCTCCAGAATGAGAGAATATCTGATGACCCTTTTTTTTATTCCCTACTCCACCCCCACTGGGTGGAGAGGCCATGGGGTTCCAACACTGCCCCCCAGGTGTCCAAAGTGAGTAGGGATGACATCTTCATAAATCTCCAAGGAGATGCTTTAGGTTCAGCTGTTTTCACAATATTTGAATGGCAGTTTGGATATTTAGAAAGATGATCATAAAGTTTCCTCCCTGCCTTATGGTAAGATAGTAAAGCACTACATTTCATTCAAGGTTTTTTTTTCCCCTTATAAATCCCTTTTTTTTAAAAAAAAAAATTGATTTATATGCCGCCCTTCTCCGGAGACTCAGGGCGGTTTACAGTGCGTTAAGCAATAGCCTTCATACTTTTGTATATTTATACGAAGTATAAATATACAAAAGCTTATTGCCCCCACAAACTGGGTCCTCAATTTACCTACCTTAGAAAGGATGGAAGGCTGAGTCAACCTTGAGCCTGGCAAGATTCGATCTTACTTTAATTGAAGACAGCTGGTGTTAAATTACAGAGCTCTGTTTGTTGAGCTATCCAGGCTCCTATCTAATAAATCCTCTGTGCTTAAATGTGTATATCATTTGCAGTTTCTTGGACTTTAACGTAGTAATGATACATGATTAGTATAGGTCAGGGGTCTGCAACCTTAAACACTCAAAGAGCCATTTGGACCTGTTTCCCACAGAAAAAAAAAAAACCACCGGGAGCCACAAAACCTTGGTGGGCGTGGCCAACTCAACGTCAATCACTTTCACCAGTCACATGACCCCCTAGCTACACCTACCCAGCTGGTCATTAGGGCAGAGAACGGTTGTTAAAAAACAACAGGAACCACAAAACCCTTTTGACATCTCTTTCTCTATCTCTCCCTCCCTCCCTCCCCCTCCCTCTCTGTATCTCTCTCTGTCTCTCTCTCTCTTCCCCTCTCTCTGTATCTCTCTGTCTCTGCCCAGGCCGCTTCTCCATAACCCGCTGTTGCCCTTACCTTCTCAGCTAGGCGAGGAGTGACTGGGAGGGGAGGGCAAGGGGTGGGGCCAGCCAGTGGTAGGATCATCCAACAGGGAGCCACAGCAGAGGGCCTAAAGAGCCACATGTGGCTCCAGAGCCGCAGGTTGCAAACACCTGGTATAGGTAGTTCTTGACCTACGACCTCAATTGTGACCCAAATTTCTGTTGCTAAATGAAACATTTGTTAAGTGAATTGTGCCTCATTTTACGACCTTTCGTGCCACAACTGTTAAGTGGATCACTGTAATTGTTAAGTTGGTAACACGGTTGTTAAGTGAATCTGGCTTTGCTTGTCAGAAGGTCCCAAAAGGTGATCACATGACCCCAGGACACTATATAACCATCGTAAATATGAGTCAATTGCCAAGCATCTGAATTTTGATCACATGACCATCGGGATGCTGCAAAAGTCATAACTCTGAAAAAGGATCATAAGTCACTTTTTTCAGTGCCGTTGCAACTTTAAACAGTCAGTAAATGAAGTGTTGTAAATTGAGAATTACTGCCTTGAAATTTTCAGCTCATCCGCTACCTTACTACTAAACAGGTTCGCTATTACTTATTCCAAGAACAGCTGAGGAATAAGCAATCGTGGAGTTTTATCAGGTGGGGGTTTTAGCTGCTGGGGGTTTGCAGGGGTTCAGGAGAACCTCTAGTTGAGATTTGGTGCAGTTCAGAGAACCCCCAAATTCTGGCTGGCCCTGCCCACTCCACCCTCCCCTCCCAAGAGTTCCCCCCCAAGAGTCCCCACGCGGCCCATTTTGGATGCAGGTAAGTGCAGGGCACAGCAGAGCTCAGGGAGGGTGGAAAATGGGCCTACCAGAAGTTCAGGAAGGCTGGAAACAGGTCATTTCTGGCCTCCAGAGGGCCTCTGGAGCCTGGGGAGGCCATTTTCATCCTCTGTGAGGCTTGAGGAAAGCCTCTGGAGCCCGGGGAGGGCATAAATGCCCCTCCCCCACCATGGTGCAGGAGGCCGACTAGGCCACACCCACCATGGCCAGGCCCACCCAGCAACCAGGCAGAGAACCCCTTGCTAAACTTTTTGAAGCCCAGCCCTGAGTTTTAGGGACTGCTTTTCAGTGATGGTTTAACAAATTCAACCCTCACCGTGTAAGTAAATCAGTTTGGGAAGCTGCTCAAAGGAAGAGGAGGTTTTTGCTTGGTGTCACATTCACTTCCTCTCACTGTGCATCCAGTACAGTAATAGACTGCCATGTCCTCTGGTTTGAGGCTGTTCATTTGCAGATATAGCTGGCTTTTGTCATCATCCCTGGAGGTGGTGAAGCGTCCCTTGACTTTGTCTGAGTAGTACTTTTCACTGGAATAAGTGTATGAAACCCATTCCAGTCTTTTCCCAGGAGCCTGTCTCACCCAGCCCATCCCATAGCCGCCGAAGATGAATCCAGAGCCTTGGCAGAAGAGATGGAGGGACTCCCCAGGTCTTCTCACATCCCCTCCAGTCTCCACCAACTGAACTTCAGATTGGACACCTGAAAGGAAAGTATTTTAAATGAGATCTCTTGCATGTAAAATGAGAGCACTCTGTAGAGAAAATAGTTACCTCTGAGGACTACTACTAAGGACACCAGGTTTAACCACATTTTGCTCTCTATAAGAAGGAATGGACAGGGAGGGATTTGGGAGAGTGAACACAATTTGTCTCGGTGGGTGTAGCCTGTAAAGGGAAGCCACAGGGCTCCTTTAAAGAGGAAATTGTTTCTCGGTTTGCACACTAGATGAGATAAAAGAGCTCCTGAGTGCCTTCACCTCATTCACCTTTACGTAATTTTGCAGCCCTAAGAAAACAAAGGAAACCTCTACCTAATGGCAATTAAAAATTAATTAGATTTAATTAAAACAAAAGCTCTTCTGTTTATTAATCTCATAGATTTCTCTTGCACCTAAAATACACGTCTTCTCCTCAAATAAGAATAAGATAAGACAAATAAGACAAGATAGAAAGACCTGCACAAGGATTAGAGAACAAACCAGGGGTGAAATCCAGCAGGTTCTGACAGATTCTGGAGAACCAGTAGCGGAAATTTTGAGTAGTTCGGAAAACCGGCAAATACCACCTCTGGCTGGCCCCAGAGTGGGGTGGGAATGGAGGTTTTGCAATATCCTTCCCCCAGGAGTGGGAAGGGAATAGGGATTTTGCAGTATCCTTCCCCTGCCACGCCCACCAAGCCGTGCCCACCAAGCTATGCCCACAAAACCGGTAGTAAAAAAATTGGATTTCATCACTGGAACAAACCCAAGTGTATGAGAGTATAAGGGGACATTGTGCCTCAATTTACATATCGCTTACTTTAAATGCGCCTCCTTCTTGCATTTAATTGTGTATTTCCTTGCACATGGATTTCACACATGCTTTACAAATGAGGTTCCAGTCTCAGGAACAATCAAAACCATTATGTGTCTTATTGTGAGTATAAAGGGCAGTGATGGCTAACTTTTTTGCCGTCGCGTGCCAAAAGTGGGGGGAGCATGGGGGGTCACGCATGCGTGTGCCCACATCCATAATTCAATGCACCCCACCCTCCCACGCATGCGCACGTGAATCCCACACACACAATTCCCCTTGCTTTTGGCATGCAATGGCACAGTGAGTCCTGTAGGCCTGATTTTCCCCCTCCCCAGTCTCCGGAGGCTTTCTAGGAGCCTGGGGAGGGCAAAAACAGCCTTTTCCATCCCCCAGAGGCCTCCCGGAAGCCAGAAGCAGCCAGTGGGACCAGAATGTCACTGCGTTATTTTATTTACCAGCTGAGCTTCATATTTCTGGACTATCAGACTTTCCGTACCTTGCCAAGAATTGTTATCAAAAGCTACTACGCATGTCCATCCACCCACATTCCTTCACACACACTTTTTCCTTTGTTCTCTTGCCAGAGGTCTGGCTGGACCGGCAGGAGACCTCGCTTGCCAAAATGTAACAATTATCTTTCTTAGTTAGTGAGGTGTTTTATTTTCTCTATAACAAATAAATGAGTTTTATTAGAAAACTTTTCTTCGCGTTTCTTTTCAGAATATTGCAACATGGAATTGTTGTAGAGATGTTTTGTGGAGATGAGGAATTAAGAAAACATCCCAATTAGGGCAGACAGAGTCAGCTTAATTATTTTATTGCAATAAAAGGATCAGATAGGTATTGATACCTCAAGATCTGAACAAAGTTATGGTCCTGAGACTCCAGTTTTATACAGTTTCAAACAAAGGACCCTTTGAAGTTAGCAGTTCATATGGTCCTATACATTTATCAATTTTAATTGACATTACAGAGTTTCTTTGCAAAACAGTCATAATTCTTTTTGTAGATTTATTGAAGCATATCTGTTATCCTTTGTTGAAATATCAAAGTGGACATCCCTGTCGCTTTAACCTCAAGGTGTAAATCACGTAGACTGTTCTTATCTGTGACAACTGAGCGGCCTTGAAATAAGCATCCTTGCAAGGGGATGTCTTTTCCTGTGTTCTGAATATAATTACAAGCAATTTCTCTCTTACAATATTAAGAACAAAGAGGGCCCTTCAGTGACTATCTAACTGGACCCATGTTTTTATTTTATTTTATTTTATTTGTTACCTGTCCCAGCATACTCCCCCCTCTGAGAGTTTGTCTTAAGCATAAACTCTCACAACTTACTTATAAGTATAACTATTGAGTATAAAAAAAGTTCCAATAAACAATTCTATGATATAAAAATTCTAACAAAATATAAGAATCAAAGGCATATAAAAGATTATATGTGATTGTTTCCAATCTTCTAAGTCTTAGGAAGATTCTCTCCATCTTTCCACTGGTCCCATTTCCACATATGGATCTACAGCAAGATCTGTAGGTCCTTCCATAGGGTAGGAATCAAGTTGATTAAGAAATTGCTCTGTCAGAGCTAGTTCCCTTTCAACTTTAAGTTCCTTTACTGCTTTTATGGACAATTGTCTGAGGAGTGGTATTACACATGGAATGAATGCTAAGCCAGCAATGGCACATATGAACAAAAATATCATTTGCTTAATCCAACCGGACCCAGGCACCCAAGAAAATCACATGTCAGAAGCTTGTAACCTCTGACTTATCTTGGAAGCCCTATCCTGTAATTCCCGAGCACCTTCTCTGACCACACCTGATTTGTTCATGTAGAAACAACAATCTTCACCTAAAAATATACATGTTCCTCCTTTTTCTGCTGTCAGGAGGTCTAAGGCAGGTTGGTTTTGTAACACCACTGCTGCCAAGGAGTCTATTTGATTTTGGACTTCTATCAAAGTGCCAGCGATTCGATTTAAACTTCCTTGTAGCTCTTCTGAGATTTGTCTAAATTGAATTACTGAGTGTGTGATTCCGGCTATACCTGTTCCAACAGCTGTACCCATGCCTATAAGCACTAACAGTGGGATAAGTATAGGGACCCTCTTCTGGACATGTCCCAAAAGGGGAACAGGAATAGCATGATAAGATGTAGGGTCAGCAGATAGACATAACCAGCATTTCTGACCTAGGGTAGGGTTATATTGATTAACAAGATCTTGACTTAATTCCAGAATCCGTGATATATAATCTCCTCTATGTAATTGTTGCAAAGGCCCATTTTCCTTATCTACTCCCCCCTCAGCTGGGTATGTCAAGATAGGAACCTTAGGTGGTGGAGTTGTCTTAGGCCTAAAGTAACGACCTCGTGCATATACAATGCGTTTTTGGCGTGAATGAACTTGACCTAAAGTGTAGTCTTTAAGGGAATCAATGTTCCCTACATGGTCACTTGAGAATGCAAGAGCAAATAATGTACAAAGCCATAAGCAAAACATAATCACTGTGGTGTGTAGCTCACAATGTCAGGGTCAGGGAGAGAGTTGATGGTGCGTGTGGTTTGGGATATAGCAGTAGCAAGAAAAATCCTAGGTCTACCACAAAAACGTTCCTTATATATGTAAAACAAAATTACTAGTAAGATTAGAAAAACAAATACCCACAAAACGTATTCCCAAACTTCTAATGACATTAGCATATGTATGAAAGAGTTATATGAAAGCTAAGAAAACGTATATGTGCACTGTGAAGGTCGTTGTCCTCCTGATGAATCTTCCGCCGTGCGTAGAGAATCAGCTTCCGGAGTGATTCAGCAGGGCTGGCGGTCACCACCGTGTGTAGAGAGCTTGTTGCCAGTAGGGTTCAGCAGGGCGTGTTCTTCCTCTTAAATCTCAGCACTAGGGGTTTTTCCGTCTGTATCACCTCGTACGTCACTGGATCAGCCTGGTTTGCCGGTTTCAGCCTCGTCCAATGGATCCAGGATTTGCCTTCTATCGTTTTAACTGCAAGAGGTGAACACATCACAACAGTATACGGTCCTTTCCATCTAGGCTTTAAAGGTTCATCTTTCCAATGTTTCACCCACACTCTATCACCTGGCTTGTAATTATGACCTGCTGTTGTAATAGGGGGTGGTCTGCATTCCTGCATATAATGCCTTAATTGATTAACATGATTGTTATGTTGTTGTAACTGCAAAAGTAATTTCTTGGCTTCCACTCCCCCTTTCTGAGCTAAGTCAGGCCAACCTTGAAAATGGTGTTTGAACAAAGCCGGGGGTCTTCCATATAAAAGTTCAAAAGGAGACAACTGGTATTTGGTTTGTGGGGTAGTTCTAAAAATGTATAAAGCCATAGGAAAGACTTGAAGCCATGGCAAATGTGTTTCTAGACACAACTTGGTAATGATTGCTTTCAATGAGCGATGAGCTCTCTCAATTTTCGCAGCTGATTGAGGACGAAAAGAACAATGATATCTCCACTTAACACCTGCTGCTTCAGCTAAGTGGCGATTTATACGTTGTACAAATTCAGGACCATTATCAGAACTGATGTGGGATGGGCAGCCAAATCTTGGAATTATTTCCTTTAAAAGAAAGCGTGCAACTTGTATAGCTAGCTTGTTTCAAGTAGGGAAGGCTTCCAGCCAACCAGAATACGTGTCAATAAAAGTGAGCAAAGTTTTATAACCATTGCATCTGGGCATATCAGTGAAATCCACTACTAAATAGTCCATTGGCAAGTAAGAGATGGGCTGTTGTCCTTCAGGTAAACGTGGTCCTTGCCTGGCATTTACTTGAGCACAAGTGGAACACTGAGAAGTGACCTTGGCCACCAGGCTCTGCAAATTAGGAACGTAAAAAGCAGCCTGTAATTGCTGGGCCAAAGCTGTTTTGCCGATGTGTGATATTTGATGTGCTTCCATTACTAGGGGCCACACAAGGGAAACTGGTATCACTGGGCGATTGTTGGGAAGTGTGTACCATCCCCTCACAAGAGTGGCTTTGAGATCCCCATAGCTTTTTCCCTTTCCACAGGTGTATAGGTTGGATGGGATTTCTCAATGTATGATTCAATTTCATGTGCCAAATAGAGATGAGAATTTGTTTTATCTATAGGCTGATGTGCTGCGAGTTTAGCTTCCTTATCAGCAAATCGATTGCCTTGGGCAATGAGGGTGTCTGTTTTCTGATGACCTGGGCAATGGATAACAGCTAAAGACTTTGGAAACTTTGCAGCTTTGATCAATCTTTCGATTAAAGAGGCATGTTGTATTAATTTGCCTGAAGAATCAGTGAAGCCCCTTTCTTTATAAATAGCAGCATGTGCTTGAATAGTCAAAAAGGCATATTTACTGTCAGTGTAGACATTAAGAGTTTTGCCTGAGGCTAATTCCAATGCACGGATAAGAGCCCATAATTCTGCTGCTTGTGCGCTGGTGCCCACAGGAAGGGACGAACTTTCAATGATCCCTTGTATACTAACAATTGCATAGCCCGCATATCTAGTCCCGTGTTCTACAAAACTGGATCCATCCGTAAACCAAGTGAGCTGAGCATGTAAAAGAGGGGTGTCAGTTAAATCTGGTCTGCAGGAATATTGATGATCCAAAACATATAAACAGTCATGCAGCAGGAGAGATGCGTCTGGTATTGGCATGAGGGTAGCCGGGTTAATGGTCGCACATTGATGAAGAGTAATTTGAGGATTGTCTAGCAAGAGTACTTGATATGTATGCAGCCGTTGGTTACTCAACTACAAATGTCCTTTATGTTCTAAAATAGTTTGCAGAGCATGTGATGTATAAACTGCTACGTCTGAAGTAAAAGTCAGTTTGTTTGTATCTTTCACAAGTTCTGAGACAGCAGCTAGCATTTTAAGACAGTGCGGCCATCCCTGGGCCGGGGCGTCAAGTTGTTTAGATAAGTAAGCTACAGGCCGTTGCCATGACCCGTGCTGTTGTGTCAACACCCCTAAAGCCACATTATGACGGACGTCTACATAGAGACGAAAGGGCTTAGTGAGATCTGGCAAGCCAAGAGCAGGGCAGGAGGTGAGAAGTGTCTTTAATTGCTCAAAGGAATTTATTTGCTCTTTGCCCCATTCAAAAGGATCGTTTTCAGCGCCTCGAGTCGATGAATACAAAGGCTTGGCCAGGAGAAGAAAATTAGGGACCCATAAACGGCAAAAGCCCATGACTCCCAAAATGCCTCTCAATTCCTTTCGGTTTTTAGGTGGGGGCAGCTGTAAAATTGCCTGTTTTCTAGGTAAGCCCAAGTTTCTTTGGCCTTGAGACAAATTATATCCCAAATATGTAACTTCCTTTTTAACTAATTGTGCTTTCTTTCTGGACGCCCTGTAACCACAATCTCTCAGTAATTCCAGAAGCATTTGGGTATTTTTGAAACAATTCTCCTGTGTGGTTCCTGTCACTAAGACATCATCTACATATTGAAGGAGACAATCACCTTCCTGAATTGGCTGAAAGTGTTGTAAGTCCAAAGCAAGGGCTTGACCAAAAAGAGTTGGAGAATTTTTAAAACCTTGAGGCAACCTAGTCCATGTATATTGAGAATGGCGACGTGAGTTAGGGTCTTTCCACTCAAAGGCAAATAGATCCTGGCTATCAGGATGTAAGGGAATTGTGAAAAAAGCATCCTTCAAGTCTATGACTGAAAACCATGTTGCTGAAGGAGGGATAGTTCCAAGCAAAATATATGGATTAGACATAATTGTATGAAGCGTTACAGTCCGATTATTGATGGGTCTTAAATCTTGTGCAGGTCTAAACCCTCCATCTGGTTTTTTTATGGGTAATATTGCAGTGTTCCATGGGGATTTAGTTTCCCTTAATATGCCTGCAGCTAAGAATTTGTCAATTAAGACTTGGATGGCTGTAGCCGCATCCTGTGGAATGTAATACTGGGGTATTCTAATGGGCTGGCATCCTGGTTTCAGCTTGACTTCAACTGGAGATGCAAAAATAGCAAGCCCAGGGGGATTGTCTTCTGCCCACAAGGTAGGAACATTGAATTTCTCCCAGTTGCTTTCAATGAGTGTGTCTTGCATTAGCATTAATTGCCACGTTTCTTCCACTGGGTGTGTTACTGTTAAGTACTGTCCATTATCATTGAAAGAGATAGTGGCTTGTAGTTTAGAAAGCAAATCTCTGCCTATCAGTGGAACTGGGCAATTAGGCATGTACAAAAATTGATGCTCTACTAAGCCGTTTCCAACTTTGCATTTAACTGGTTTCAGGAGACTGTGTGTAACTGCATCGCCAGAAACGCCTTGGACTCTAATCTTCTTAGCTGACAAAGGAGCCACTTGTGTGTTAATTACTGATCGACTGGCTCCGGTATCAACCAGCATGCGTACGTGATGTTTTCCCACCCATAAATCCATCAAGGGCTCCGGGGGGGGGGGGGTGAAGCCACGGAGCTGAGGCAGCTTCAATCGTCCCAGTCCATATCAGCTAAGCCGATAACTTCTGGATTCTGGGTTGACTGGTTGGGTGAAATAAATTGCCTCTCATTTCCTTTTCTTCCTCTAAAAACTCCTCTCATATTCCCTCTCACAGACCTTCCGTTAAATCCTCCTCTATAACTTCCTTTCACCATCTGAAATCCACGCCCGTAGGATACTTCTCTGGGTTCCATTCTTCTACGGGGACATTCTTTCTTCCAATGACCATTTTCTCCACAAAATGCACACTGAGTTGGTCCTAAAACGACCCCACCCAGCGCCAAAGCTAACATCTCCGTCTGCTTTCTGTCCTTAGCAACTTGCCGTTTCTCTTCCTCTTTTTCTCTGTTCAAATACACCTTTTTAGCAACCTCTAGCAATTCAGAAGTATTCTTGCCAAGAGTGCCTTCTAGTTTTTGAAGTTTGCGTCTGATATCAGGAGCGCTCTGGCTGATGAACCTTTCATTTAACATAAATCTATTTGCAGGATCCTCAACATTTATGCCTGTATGAGTTTTATAAGATTCAATCAAACGAGTTAAAAATGCTTCAGGGGATTCATCTTTGTCCTGCAAAACAGTGGCGGTCTTTGCATAATTAACAGGACCTTTTGCAGCCTCTCTCAAACTTTCTACACATAAGAGGCGGTAGTTATTTAGCAGCGTTTGATGTGGGGGATGGTTATTATCCCAGTTGGGGTCTATTTCTGCTGCAGCGGCTGTCCTCGCGGCCGCTTGATTTGCATCAGGAAACATGCGGTTTAATACTTTTCCTTTAGCAAGTTTGAATTTCTCTCTGTCTTCCATAGAAAGCAATGTATTTAACAGCAATTGGATATCTCCCCATGTGGGTCGGTGAGTTTGCATGGAGTTCCTCCGTAAGTTTCAGAAAAAAAAGTTTCAAAGTGGGCTAGCATGCCTTGTAACGGTGTCCTTTGGACACTGTTTCCCACCCCCATCCTAATAAACACTTCCGATGACCTGAGGCCCTGGAATGTCACAGCCACCTGCAGGAAATGCACCGGATTAACCACCCACACAACTTAATCTAGAGGGTTGGAAAACACCGTATCCCCCTCTCAGGAGATTGATCAGATCCCCTTTTCTGTCTCAAAAATAGACAGACCTATCTTTCCCCTTTAAATGATTTACTTGCCTGGCAGATGCTGTCTTCTTTCGGCCGTCCGCGGAGTTACTGAGTCTTGTCTGCCCTCTTGTGGGTCCTTGGCTGAAGCTGCTTCGCCAGCGAGCATACGGCCGTCTCCCAACGAAGAATTCTAGAGACTTTCAAAGGAGTCTTGTGCCGGCTGTTGATTTCTTCGATGCGAAAAGGCCGGTCCCGCTGGGGCAGGTCGCCTAGGAAGGAAAAAATCTCTGCTTCTCAAAGTCCCCTCTGCCGGGTGCCAATTTTGTTGTAGAGATGTTTTGTGGAGATGAGGAATTAAGAAAACATCCCAATTAGGGCAGACAGAGTCAGCTTAATTATTTTATTGCAATAAAAGGATCAGATAGGTATTGATACCTCAAGATCTGAACAAAGTTATGGTCCTGAGACTCCAGTTTTATACAGTTTCAAACAAAGGACCCTTTGAAGTTAGCAGTTCATATGGTCCTATACATTTATCAATTTTAATTGACATTACAGAGTTTCTTTGCAAAACAGTCATAATTCTTTTTGTAGATTTATTGAAGCATATCTGTTATCCTTTGTTGAAATATCAAAGTGGACATCCCTGTCGCTTTAACCTCAAGGTGTAAATCACGTAGACTGTTCTTATCTGTGACAACTGAGCGGCCTTGAAATAAGCATCCTTGCAAGGGGATGTCTTTTCCTGTGTTCTGAATATAATTACAAGCAATTTCTCTCTTACAATATTAAGAACAAAGAGGGCCCTTCAGTGACTATCTAACTGGACCCATGTTTTTATTTTATTTTATTTTATTTGTTACCTGTCCCAGCATAGAATAAGCCACGATCCATCCTCTAATTAAACCAGGGTGATTTGTCCCAGAGCCAAATATGGGATTAATCAGTGCCCTGACACAGAAGGCCTGAAAATCAGTTGGCCGGTGCGCATATATCGTGCTGGAGCTGAGCTAGGGCAACACTCACATGCCCACCAATATGGCTCTGCGTGCCACCTGTGGCACCCGTGCCATAGGTTCACTATTATGGACATAGGGGAAAGGACAGATTTACAGTGGAGTACATAAAGGAAAACATGGCAGAATCTCCTCATTTCAACAACAGATTTTATGCTGGGAGAACAAAAGCATGAGATGAAAATTCTTTAATTATACATATTAGTGTCCAAAGATGATAAAATGGTATATCTGAGTTAAGAGCATTTTTTCCACAGTCCTTCCCTTGACCATGTTCTTTTGAAGAAACCCAAAACAGCAATGCAAACCAAGCTGTAAAGCACAGTTTGAAACCCACAATTGAATTACATATCCACACCTGAGTTTCAAAGTAGGAATCAAAGATTACTAGAAGCCAGTGAGCTGTTCCTTATTAATTTAGTTTTTTTTTTTTAATTTGGCAATGAATGAATGATAAATGAATATCCTGTAGAAAAGAAATAAACAGTGGCATATTTGTCAATATTACTTGGCAAGAATGCAGTAATGAACTAATTTTCTCCTGCAAACTCCCCCCCACCTCACTCCTCTTTTATTCCCTCTGGGAGGGGCCATTCATTGTCCACCTATGGCCTTACTCCCAAGTCGACCCTTGTTCTTTAGCTGTTCCCTTTGTCTGGCAACTCTGTGTACGCGCACACTGGGAACAGGCTCCAGCTGTTCATCTGCCTCACTGATGTCTGACTCCCAAGGCAGCTGATAACTGGCATATGTCCCTGGCCCCATCTCTGCCTCTCTGCCTCTGATGCAGAGCACTCATCAGAACCTTCCCCAGATAATTACCAACCTTTATCAGGCTTGGAGAGTGGCCAGGCCAATATCTTTCAGATGCCGCAATATTTGGCAAGAATGCAGTAATGAACTAATTGTCTCCTGCAAAGTCCACTCCCCTTTCGTTCTGGGAGGGGCCATTCATCGTCCACCTGTGGCCTTACTCCCAAGTCGACTGTTGTTCTTTAGCTGTTCCCTTCGTCTGGCAACTGTGCACATGCACACACTAGGAACAGGCTCCAGCTGTTCATCTGCCTCACTGATGTCTGGCTCCAAATGCAGCTGATAACTGTCATACGGCCCTGGGCCCCTCTCTGCCTCTGACACAGAGTCCTCATCAGAGCCTTCCCCATACTGCAGGACTGGCCCATGTTCCGCCCCAACCTCCTCACTGTCCGAATCTGTTGCCAGATCCGCTGGCCGCTGGCGGGCCACAACAGGTGACATGTGGTGTATAAAAAATAAAGAAAAGAAAAGAAAAGAAAAGAAAAGAAAAGAAAAGAAAAGAAAAGAAAAGAAAGGACAAGGCAAGGCAAGGCAAGGCAAGGCAAGGCAAGGCAAGGCAAGGCAAGACAAGACAAGACAAGACAAGACAAGACAAGACAAGACAAGACAAGACAAGACATACTGAGAGAATGAAGGTGGATTGAATTGTAAAATAATATGTGAAGGAAACTGCCTAGGTTTAGTCGGGCCCTGAAGACACACTTGTTCCATCTAGCTGGGCTGGCTTGATCCCATCCTCTCAGTTTTAATTGAATTTGGTTTTAATTGGGTTATTTTAATTACTGGGCCGAAATTATTTAATTGTTTTTAAACTGTTTTTAAATTTTACATGTTATGTTTTATCTCGGCTGTGCACCGCCCTGCGTCCCGCAGGAGAAGGGCAGTATAGAAATATAATAAAATAAATAAATAAATAAATAAATAATAATAATAATTAAAATCTGGCGCCAATATTTCTTTGCTTTATCAGAAGTCCAGAGATGATAAAAAGTATCTCATTTATAATTGCATTTTCAACAAACATTTGAGAGACCTTTGTCTCTCATTGTCTGTTTGCTGGGCTGTAAGTGCCAAGGATACATCATTTTATACTGCCATGACATTTTCAACCTATTTTTTGACCTACAGGTTCACTATAGCTTCTTCCAAGATCAGCTCTGGAATAAGCAGTGATGGACCTTTATCTGCTACTTTTCAGCAATGATATACAAATTCCAACTTTCTGTGACTAAATCAATTGGAAAGCTGCTCAGAGGAAGAGAAGTTTTTTGCCTGGTGTCAGATTCACTTCCTCTCACTGTGTCTGCCATACAATAATAGACTGCTGTGTCTTCAACTTTGAGGATGTTCATTTGCAGATACAGCTGGCTTTTGGCATTGTCCCTGGAGATGATGAAGCGGCCCTTGACTTTGTCTGAGTAATAAATGGTAGATGAGCTTGGACTTATGTGGGAAACCCATTCTGGGCCTTTCTCTGGAGCCTGTTTCATCCAGTACATACAGGAGTTACTGAAGATGAATCCAGAAGCTTGGCAGGACAGACGGAGGGACTCTCGGGGTCTTCTCACCTCCCCTCCAGACTCCACCAATTGGGCCCGGATACCTAAAATGAAAAGAATTTCAGTGAGCTCTCCTGCATGCAAGAATTAAAATGGAAAGAAACTGAATAGGGAGGAAACAATTACAGTACCTCTGAGAACTGCTAGTAAGGAATACAAGTTTAGCCACAGGATCATTTTTGCTCTCTCTAAAAATTGGAGAGGAATTGATGGCAAAGGACTTGGAGAAGTGCACAAACTTTGTGTTGGTGGGTGTAACCTAGAAAGAAAACCCAACTACCTCCTTTAAAGGAAACGTTGTGCCTCAATTTACATATCGCTTAGTATAAATGCACCTCCTCGTTGCATTTAAATGTGTATTTCTTTATACATGCATTTCACACATGCTCTTCAAATTAGGAACAATAAAGACCATTATGTGTCTTATTGTGGATACATAAGGGGAAGGACAGATTTACACTGGAGTACGAAAAGCAAGAAATGCCAGAATCTCCTCATTTCAACAACAGATTTTATGGTGAGATAATGAAACCATGGGCTGAATATTTCTTTATTACCCATTTAGTGTCTGAACATGATAAAGTGGTATATCTGAGTTAAGAGTATTTGTTCCACAGTTGTTCTCTTGATCAGGTTCTTTTGAAGAAACCCAAAACAACAATGCAGACCGAGCTACAAGGCACAATTTGAAACCCACAATTGAATGACGTATACACATCTGAGTTTCAAAGTAGGAATCGAAGATATCTTATTAGAAGATACCTGTGAAGATACCTGTGAGGTGTTCCTTATTAATTTAGTTTTTAATTTTGGCAATCAATGAATGAAAAATGAATATCCTGTAGAAAAAAAAAATAAACAGTGGCATATTGTCAATATTACATTATTGCAGTATGAGTTCCTTCAAGTTACTCTCAATGGCGAGATGTGCAGTGTATAAATAAAAAAGAAGATATAATATAATATAAAATACAATACAATAAAATAAAATAAATATTGAGAGAAAGAAGTGGTATTGAATTGGAAAATAGCATGTGAAGGAAGCTTTCTTAGTAGTTGAAATCTGGCCCCATTATTTCTTTGCTTTATCCCAAGGCCACCAGACATGATAAAAAGTTCCTTATTTATAATTGCATTTTCAACAAACATTTAAGAAACCTTTGTATATCATTGACTGTATGTTGTGTATTAAGTACCAAAAGTACTGTTTGGTTTGGTTGCAGCAATGTCTCAGATAGAAAGTCCATACTGAGAATGGTAAGGACAGCCAAGAAGATTATAGGAAGCTCATTTTCTGTTATTCAGGAAACTGCTTATAAGTGCTATGTGCTTAGAGCTCAAAGCATTGTTAGAGACCCTACACACCCACTTTACGGTCTGTTTCTGTTGCTCCCCTTTGGGAGGAAGTTTCGAAGTATTTCTAGCAGGAACAGCTTTGTTCCCTATGCCATCCATCTGGTAAACTCGCAAGTTTCGTTTTTCTCACCATGTACATGTATACATCTGAAGTAGACTGTGTTGTTTCTCTGTATCATATACAGGTGAAACTCAAAAAATTAGAATATCGTGCAAAAGTTCATTTATTTCAGTAATGCAACTTAAAAGGTGAAACTAATATATGAGATAGACTCATTACATGCAAAGCAACATAGTTCAAGCCTTGATTTGTCATAATGTTGATGATTATGGCTTACAGCTCATGTAAACCCCAAATTCACAATCTCAGAAAATTAGAATATTGTGAAAAGGTTCAATATTCTAGGCTCAAAGTGTCCCACTCTAATCAGCTAATTAAGCCATAACACCTGCAAAGGGTTTTACAGGCCATTCAGACCCCAATAAGTAGACCTCTTACTGGACCCCTAGAAATAAAGGTGCTTGACTGAAATATGCTGTACACAAGAAGAGTAAATGGAAGGAAACTCTTCAGAGAGGTAAGAATTATCTCTGAGCACTGGTAGTAAGGACAGGGGTGAAATTGGGGTGCACCCGGAGGCTCCAACTGGTGCAGAATGCGGCCGCGCAGGGGATTATGGGAGCAACGGGGCGCTCCCATGTGACTCCTCTCCTGCGCGAGCTACATTGGCTCCCAGTGGACTTCCGGGTGCGCTTCAAGGTGTTGGTGATCACCTTTAAAGCGCTCCATGGCTTAGGGCCGGGGTATCTACCGGACCACCTCCTGCCACCAATTGCCTCCCACCGGCCAGTTCGCTCCCACAGAGAGGGCCTCTTCAGGGTGCCGTCGGCCAGGCAATGTCGGCTGGCGACCCCCAGGCGGAGAGCCTTCTCTGTGGTAGCACCCACCCTCTGGAACAATCTACCCCCAGAGATACGAGTGATCCCAGACCTCCGGACTTTTCGTCGGGCTCTCAAAACCTATTTTTTTCAGTTAGCCGGGCTGTCCTGATTTTATGATTGGTTTTAAATAATTTTGATATGGTTTTAATTGGAATGTTTTAAATTAATGGGCCAAATTTATTTAATTATTTTAAATTTATTTTAACTTTTGTATATAAAATGTTTTATTTTTTGGCTGTTCACCGCCCTGAGTCCGAAAGGAGAAGGGCGGTATAGAAATTTTAATAAAGATAAAGAAAGAAAAGATAAAGAAATGCTACCGGTTCAGGCCGGTTTGGCCAAACCGGTAGCGATGGCGGCACGTGGTTTGGAGAACCGGTAGTGATGGCAGCGTGAGGCCGGTCATCATTACTTCCTGGTTTTAACCAGGAAGTAACCCATTTTTTACCCTCTGCACATGCACAAAAGGGTTTGCGCCTGCTCAGAGGGTCTGTGGGTGGAAAGCTGATAGCCAGGGTTTGAGACCCCAGTGCCACCTGATGGGGTGAGCTCTCATTCCTTGCCCCAGCTCCTGCCCACCTAAGCAGTTCTAAAGTATGCAGAATTCAATAGATAAATAGGTATCACTTCAGTGGGAAAGTAACAGGGTTCTGTGCACCTTTCAAGTGTGTATATGTGTGTGTAGGGAGAAAGAAAGAGAGATACAGAACAAAATATATAGACACAGACAATGAGATACACACACACAAAGTCAGAAGGAGGAAGATCCAAATCTCAAGAAAGAGAATATGAGAATTGAACTACAAATCCAATAAAAGAATAAAGGGTTCTAATTAAGCAAGACAATTTTGTATTTCTAAAGTTTTTTTTTTTTTTAAGAGCAGAACTTGTGAGCACTTTGCCATTGCTGTCTTTCAGAAAGGGTTTTTTGTTTTTTTTTTCTGTTTAATTACTCAGTTTATCTTCTTTGATCTGATTTTCTGGTTCCTTCCCCTCCAATTGGAAAACAGCTCCCACACTGCTGATTCCAAGATCATATATTTCTTCTTCCAGGCAATCTGGCATCTTTCTCAAGTTATTCTCATAGAAAAATAGAATCTTCTCAGGCTGAATGGACTTGCAGGGCTGCTCTGATGAATGGTAGTTTTTTGCCAAGCTTCAGATTCACTTCCTCTCACTGTGTCTTGTACAGTAATAGATTGCTGTGTCTTCAGGTTTGAGGCTGTTTATTTGCAGATACAGCTGGCTTTTGGCATTGTCCCTGGAGATGGTGAAGCGGCCCTTCACTTTGTCTGAGTAGTAAACATCACTTGTACCCATATATGCAATCCATTCCAGTCCTTTCCCTGGAGCTTGTCTCACCCAGCCCATGTAGTAGCTGCTGAAGGTGAATCCAGAGGCTTGGCAGGAGAGACGGAGGGACTCTCCAGGTCTTCTCACGTCCCCTCCAGACTCCACCAACTGGGCCTCAGATTGGACACCTAAAATGAAAGCAGTTTTAGTAAGCTCTCCTATGTAGATGAATTAAAAGGGGGAAAAAATCTGAATAATTAGGAAAGAATTACCTCTGAGGACTGCTAGAAAGAACACCAAATTTAACCACAGGGTCATTTTTGCTCCCTGTAATGAATGGAAGGTAATTGATATGAAAGTATTCTGCAAAATGAACAAACTTGGTGTGGGTGGGTGTTGCCTGAAAAGGGAAACTAGGAGCTTTAAAGAGGAAATTGTGCCTCGATTTACATATCACTTAGGATAAAAGAGCCCCTCTGGGCACTCACTCTTTGCACAGACTTTAGGCATATGATCTTCAAATAATGTTAAATAATAAGCTGTGTCCTCTGTTTTAAAGTTGTTCCCTTGAAAGGAGAGTTTGTTTGGGGCAGTGGTGGGATTCAAAAATTTTTTACTACTGGTTCTGTGGGCATGGCTTGGTGGGCATGAATTGGTGGGCATGGCAGGGGAAGGATACTGCAAAATCCCCATTTCCTCCTGATCAGATGGGACTCAGGAGGCAGAGAATAGATGGGGGTGGGGCCAGTCAGAGGTGGCATTTACCGGTTCTCTGAACTACTCAAAATTTCCGCTACTGGTTCTCCAGAACTGGTCAGAACCTGCTGAATAGCACCATGAAGTATTCCTTCCATTTATCCAGTTAGTAAATACAGTAGTGGCCAAAATTGTGGAAACCTTTTGGGAAATGTGTATTTTTGAGGTTTGATGGCTAATAAAACCACTTTTTTTTTTTTTTTTTTGAGTTTCAGGATAATCATATTCCACTGCTGGAATGGCCTGGGAATAGCCCAGACCTTAACCCAATTGAAAATCTATGAAGCCAACTAAAGAAACTTGTTAGTCACAAGCGACCCAGCAATAAAACCCAGTTAATAGAAGAAATCTTTCAATCTTGGTTTCACATTATAACAGCTGCAGAACTGAAAGATTTGGTTCGCTCCATGGGAAGACATTGTAAGGCGGTAATTCATGCTAAAGGTTACCCAACTAAGTATTAACTGACATGGTGATAATTTTTGTATATCTCGCTTTTTCTATAGTGATAATTTTTGTATATCTCATTTTTTCTACGTGTTTTACTTTTCTTTATACTGTAACTGCTATTCTAACAGCAAATCCTTCACAAAAGTTTTTGCATTACATTATTGATTAAATTATCTTTCCATTGATATATAATTTCATGGTACTACTCCAAAAAAAAAAAAAAAGTGGTGTTATTAGCTAGTTTTGGAAAATACACTTTTCTCAAAAGGTTTCCAGAATTTTGGCCACTGCTGCAATATAGAAACTGTGAATCATACTAGCCAAGTCCAAACAACTCACAAAGTCAAATCCCAGTCATATTGTGAACAAGTAGACTCTCTGATCTCAAAGAGCATGATAAACAACTTTTTGTATTATCCAAAAGAAAATCTTTGATCTACGTTAATGTTCTGAAACTTTGTCCATGGACTATTGTGTGTATGTGGGGGGTGGGGGCACAATGTTGTCACAGGGGGGTCCATAAAGGCTTGCTATGATTTAAATCTTAAGTCTTTGTGGTCTGTGGTCATGATCCAGGGTTATGAACATATTTAAAGGGTTTTTTTTTTTTCCCATGGGGGACAAAATATTGAGTACCATTGATCTATATAATAACACATTTGTGCACAGCCCACCTCTTCCAACATGGCCAATATTATTGAAGGTGATGTTGCTACACCCTGGTGTAAATTATGAATAAGAAAGGGTGCCATCATAATCCTTAGGAGATTCTAATGTTCCAGAAGGGGAAGAGAATTTGAGAACACATGAAGGATTTTAAGGAGAATTTCTGTTTTCTATAACATAATATATTGCACTCACGTCTTGTGGTGATGAACAAAAAATAATTTTCTTAATAGTTAAGATGATTATAACAGAGGAATTAAAGGTAGGAATTATTCTTTTTTCCCCCCTTCCAATCTCAAAATAAAAGTAGATAACCACCCACCAAGAATTTATTTCATATCTACATTTCAAACTGAAGGGGAAGGTGTTTTTGAAAAAAAAATGACTTAAAAAGTATGGGCCTACATCTGCATGAGTGTTTTTTCTTAATCTGACAGCTGCTCAGAAACTGAGAAAGTTTTTGACTGGATACAGATTCACTTCATCTCACTGTGTCTCTTGCACAGTAATTAACAGCTGTGTCCTCTGGTTTGAGGCTGTTCATTTGTAGATACAGCTGGCTTTTGGCATCGTCCCTGGAGATGGTGAAGCGCCCCTTGACTTTGTCAGAGTAGTAAAGATTTGAAGACCATATATATGCCACCCATTCGAGTCCTTTCCCAGGAGCCTGTCTCAGCCAGCTCATCTCATAGCCACCAAAGTTGAATCCAGAGGCTTCGCAGGAGAGACGGAGGGACTCTCCAGGTCTTCTCACATCCCCTCCGGACTCCACCAATTGTACTTGAGATTGGACACCTAAAAAGAAAGATGTTTCAATGAGATTTCCTATATAAAAAAAGCAAATGGAAGGAAATTCTATGTAGAGGGAAACAATTACCTCCCAGGGATGCAAGTAAGAACACTAAGTTCAGCCATGGGATCATTTTGACTTTCTCTAATGAATGGAGAGGAACTGATAGAAATGATTTGGCAAAGTGCTCAAAATTTGTGCTGGTGGGTGTAGGCTTAAAAGTAAAACCAACTGACTCCTTTAAAAGGGAAATTGTGCCTCAATTTACATATTGGTTGAGATAAAAGAGCTTCTCAATGCATTTATCTCATAGTTTTCCTTGCAGGCTCCCTGCAGTGGTGATCTTGAAATAACTTTCCAGCCTTGAGAAAACTGAAGGCTTCCTTTCATTAGAAGACTTGAACCAAATCCTTGAAAACTTCACCACTTTTCAGAATTGATTCAAGCTAAGAAATGAAGAAGATGCACTAAGGGTGCACTAAGTCCACAATTTCTCGCTAGACTGAGTTATACTAACAAAATCTCTTCGGATTCTTCAACAAATTCAGGTCGCTCTACATTTAGCAAAGCATAGGTGACTCAGTGGCTAAGACGCTGAGCTTGTCGATCGAAAAGATCGGCAGTTCAACGGTTTTGAATCTCTAGTGCCGCATAATGGGGCAAGCTCCGTTCTGTCCCAGCTTCTGTTAGCAGTTCGAAAGCACGTAAAAAATGCAAGTAGAAAAATAGGGACCACCTTTGGTGGGAAGGTAACAGCGTTCCGTGCACCTTTGGCGTTTAGTCATGCTGGCCACATGACCACGGAGAAGTCTTCGGACAGCACTGGCTCCCTCGGCTTTGAAACCGAGATGAGCACCTCTCCCTAGAGTCAGGAATGACTAGCACATATGTGTGAGGGGAGCCTTTACCTTTAAGGTAGAGTCAACTCAGGTATGTTTTTATGGCAAGGATTTATATTTAATCATGCACACACACAGTATGGTGAAGCATCCCTTCACTTTGTCTGAATAGTAAATAGTACTGGCATCATGTCTTATGTAGATCACCCATTCCAGTCCTTTCTCTGCAGCATGTCTCACCCTAGGCAGGTAGGCATCACTGAAGGTGAATCTAGAAACAGTCATACACCGTTATACAGTATGTGTGTGGTTTATTAGAAATGTTATGGAAACAATAGAAACTAACAGAGACTAATAAGGAATGAGAGGAAAGGAAAGGAAAGGAAAGGAAAGGAAAGGAAAGGAAAGGAAAGGAAAGGAAAGGAAAGGAAAGGGAAGGGAAGGGAAGGGAAGGGAAGGAAGGGAAAAGAAAGGAAAGGAAAGGAAAGGAAAGGAAAGGAAAGGAAGGAAAGGAAAGGAAAGGAAAGGAAAGGAAAGGAAAGGAAAGGGTGAAAGAAATAAAGAAATAAAAATTCAGAATGAGAAAATGAGAAGAAATAGGAAAAAGAAGCTTGCAATTCCAAGTACTTTACGTATTAACTTTTACTTGATGATTGTCAAAAAGAGCACAATTTTTTTCTATTTTTCTATTTTTTCTAATCATCAAAACCACAAGTCACGAGTATTTCTTTTTGGTATTTCATACAAAATTTCATACAATTTCCAGTCAACCCTGAAGACAGATTTTCTTTCTGATTTAAAAGTAAATTGGCTTAGCCATCTCCCCAAATTCCTTCATCTTCTCCAGGCGTTCCTCCATTGTAGGTGGTTTTGAGTCTTTTCATTTTTGAGCATATAATACACTCACTGCAGTTATCATAGATAACTGGTGCCATCTTGTCACAGTGGGACTCCCTTGCCCCACTCGCTCCAGCCAAGGGGCCTGCTGTGAGCTCTGTCAGCCAAGGAATTTCAGTTAAAGGGGTCATGGAGAGGAGCCATTTCTTCTGTGGCCTCAGTTTGTGGCACATTCTGCCACCGGAGGTGAGAACTGCCTCCATTGTTTTGGCCTTGAGAAGGACATCAAAACCTGGTTTTGGCAGAGGGCTTGGGGACATGAAAGGATTGATCACTGCTGGAAATGATTGACAGGATAAGAAGAAAATCTTATTCCTGTGAGGCAGCTGTCTCCTTGTTCTAGGTTTTATATAATTTTATAATTGCAATTGTAATTTAAGCAAAATTTATCTCTTGGTCTACTAATCTTTTTATTCTTTAAAAGTTGCCCACAGTCGCCTCATCACTGAGAGGAGCAGCAGATGAATTCAATGAACAAACAAATCATAAAAAGGAAAGTCCCATGACTTTTCTTCTAATTTCCTGTCCATTAGTTCCAAAAGAAAACCTCTCTGGTTTCAAAAGCACGTTAGCTTCTAAAAACTTCTGGATTACTGTGTGAATTTCTATCCATGAATTTTGAGCAGTTTTGTATGTCTGTTTTCTGTGATCAATTGTCCTTTCATGTTGTTTCCATTTACAGAAAAATATGAAGTACCTTTCCAGATTCTAGACAGTTTCTCTGTTGAAAAATCTATCTATCTATCTATCTATCTATCTATCTATCTATCTATCTATCTATCTATCTATCTATCATCTATCCATCTATCCATCTATCTCTGTTGTCTGTCTGTCTGTCTGTCCGTCCATCCATATCTATCTATCTATCTATCTATCTATCTATCTATCTATCTATCTATCTATCTATCTATCCATCCATCTATATCTGTTGTCTGTCTGTCTGTCTGTCTGTCTGTCCATCCATCCATCTATCCATCCTATCTATCTATCTATCTATCTATCTATCTATCTATCTATCTATCTATCCATCCATCTATCCATCTATCTCTGTTGTCTGTCTGTCTGTCTGTATCAGTGGTGGGTTGCCCCCACTGATTGCCCCACTATAGAACCGGTTGCCCGATTCTATAGAACCGGTAGTAAAACCAGCGGGAGGCTCCGCCCACCAACCCCAATATCATCAGAACACTTCTGCACAAGTGCAGAAGAACATGTGTGCGTGCGAGCGGAGGCCCCATTGCGAACCGGTAGTAAAATTAAGTAGAACCCACCCCTGGTATATATGTATGTATGTTCATCCGTCCATCCATCCATCCATCCATCCATCTCATCTATCATATCATATCTATCTATCGATTGATCGATCGATCTGTTTCATGGTGAGGATTATATCCTTTTGAGATGTGAAATTTTCATGTCAACGTTTCACTGAACTATTACGGAAATAACATTAAAAATTGTCATGCCTAAAACACCTAAAATGAGACAATACCTAATGAGAAGTTTTCTTCTCTACCCCACCCCCACAGGATGGATAGGCCATGGTGTTTCATGTGACAACACCATGGTGTTTCATGTGACAACATTGCCCCCCAGTGTCCAAAGCAAGGAGGTGAGGACATAATCTTCCTAATTCTCCAAGGAAGTTGTTTAGGTCCAGATGTTTCCTCAATATTTGCATGGGCAGTTTCGATATTTAAACAGATGATCATATGGGTTCATTTATTGCCTTCTGCCACAGTACAAAAGGGCTACAATTCATTCAGATTGTGGTTGTTGTTGTCGTTTTCTATGAAGCCAGATCACTTTGTAAACAGGGAAGGTGAAACTAGAATATTCAAGCCATTTTCATTATTTTACATTTTCTTCCAACAAATTCTGTAAATGGACCTAGAACAAAAAAGTTCTAAAGTTCTCACTAGAGGGTGATCAATTCTCAAAGAGTAATTAGGATATGGGGAAGGGGCAGAGTGGGGAGATGTGGGGAGGTGAGAGGAGAGGAGAGGATTTATATTCCAGCTTCTGCCCCCTTCTTTGTTTTCACACTACTCAAATTATTAGTCGTCCTTACTTTATTACATAACTACCTTTCTACTGATAGAGGAAGGTATGATTTTAAAACATATTTAAACTTTCAATGTGTTTCTTTCTCTCTCCCTTTCTTTCTCACTCTCTCTCTCCCTGTGTATATGTATGTGTGGAAAGAAAGAGAAGGAGGGAGAGAAAGAGATGAATACAGATACAGATACATGCATACAAAGGTGGAAGGTGGCAGATCTAAAGACTGATCTACATATCCAATGAAAGAATAAAAAGCTAACTCTACAGATATCTTGAGAGCACTTTACCATTTCTCCCCCCCCCCATGTATATGTATATCAGGAGAGAGAGAGAGAGAGAGAGAGAGAGAGAGAGAGAGAGAGAGGAGAGAGAGAGAGAGAGAGAGAGAGAGAGAGAGAGAGAGAGAGAGATGCACACAAAGGTCAAAGGTGGGAGGTGTCAGATCTGGGGACTGATCTACACATCCAATAAAAGAATATTCTAACTAAGGAATACAATTTTGTAACTCTACAGATTTCTTGAGAACCCTTTACCATTTCTGTCTTTTAGGAGGTTCTCTCTCTCTCTCTCTCTCTCTCTCTCTCTCTCTCTCTCTCTCTCTCTCTCTCTCTCTCTCTCTCTTCCCCCCCCCTCTCTCTCTCTTTCTAACTACTCAACTTTATTTTCTTCATTCAAGTTTTCTGGCTTCCTCCCTTCAATTGGAAACCAACCCCCAGAGAGTTGTTACAAAGATCAGCTCCTTCCTCCTGGCAATCTGGCAGCTTTCTAAAGTCTCTCTCATGGGAAAAAATGCAGCCTTCTGAGGCTGAACTGACTTGCAGAGCTGTCCTGATGAATTTTAAGGTTTTTGCCAAGCTTCAGATTCACTTCCTCTCACTGTGTTCTTGTACAGTAATAGATTGCAGTGTCTTCGGGTTGGAGGCTGTTCATTTGCAGATAGAGCTGGCTTTTGGCATTGTCCCTGGAGATGGTGAAACGGCCCTTCACTTTGTCTGAGTAGGAAGTGGAAGGAGATGTTTCTGTCCTTATGCGGGCCACCCATTCCAGTCCTTTCCCAGGAGCCTGTCTCACCCAGTCCATATAATAGCTGCTGAAAGTGAATCCAGAGGCTTGGCAGGAGAGACGGAGGGACTCTCCAGGTCTTCTCACATCCCCTCCAGACTCCACCCAACTGGACCTCAGGTCGAACGCCTAAAATAAAAGGAGTTTCAGTGAGCTCTCCTGTACACAAGAATTAAAAGGAAAAGATCTGAATAGTTAGGAAAGAATTACCTCTGAGGACTGCTAGAAAGGACACCAAATTTAACCACAGGAACATTGTTGCTTCCTCTAATGAATAGAGTGTATTTGATAGGAGAGAATGCTGGAAAATGTACAAACTTTGTGTTGGTGGGTGTTGCCTGAAAAGGGGAACCCTGAGCTTTAAAGAGGAAATTGTGCCTCTCAATTTACATATTGCTTGGGATAAAAGGGCACCTCAGGGAGTCGCTTATAGGTTTTTTTGCACAGACTTTACACTTATGATCTTCAAATAATGTTAAATAATAAGCTGTGACCTTTGCTAATAAAATCTATCTATCTATCTATCTATCTATCTATCTATCTATCTATCTATCTATCTATCTATCTATCTATCTCTGTTGCCTGCCTGCCTACCTACCTACCTGCCTACCTACCTACCCACCCATCCATCCATCTATCATCTATCTATCTATCTATCTATCTATCTATCTATCTATCTATCTATCTATCTATCTATCTCTGTTGCCTGCCTGCCTACCCACCCACCTATCTATCTATCTATCTATCTATCTATCTATCTATCTATCTATCTATCTATCTATTTCATGATGAGGATTATATCCTTCTGAGATGTGAAATTTTCATGTCAATGTTTCACTGAACTATTGCGGAAATAACATAAAAATTGCCATGCCTAAAACATGAGACAATATCTAATGAGAAGTTTTCTTCTCTACCCCACTCCCACAGGGTGCAGAGGTCATGGGGTTTCATGTGACAACATTGCCCCCCAGTGTCAAAAGTGAGGAGGTGAGGACACATTCTCCTAATTCTCCAAGGAAGTTGTTTAAGTCCAGATGTCTCCTCAATATTTGCATGGCAGTTTAGATATTTAAACAGATGCTCATATACATAGTTTCATTTACTGCCTTCTGCCACAATAATAAAGGCCTATATTTCATTCAAGGTTGTTGTTGTTTTTGTTGTTTTTGTTGTTTTTCTATGAAGCCAGATCACTTTGTAAAGAGGGAAGATGAAACTGGAATATTGAAGCCATTTTCATTATTTTACGTTTTCTTCCAGAAAACTCTCTAATTGGACCTAGAACAAAGTTCTAAAGTTCTCACTAGAAAGTGAAGAGTAATCTCAATGAGTAATTAGGCTACAGGATGGGAGGGAAGGGATGGGAAGAGGAGGTTAAGGCAGGGAAGAGAAGAGAGGAGAGGGCTGTTATATTAAATTAAATTAATAAATTCATAAATATTCCATCTTCTGCCCCTTCCTTGTTTACGCACTTGTTAGGAGTTTTAGGGCATCCTTATTTTATTACATAGCTACCTTTCTACCTTCCTAATAGAGGAAGGTATGATTTTAAACATATTTAAACTTTCAAATGTGTTTTTCTCTCTCTCTCCCTCTCTCTTTTGCTTTCTCTTTCTCCCCCTGTGTATATGTATGTGTGGAAAGAGAGGGAGAGAGGGGGAGAGAGGTGGAGAGAGTATAGGAAGAAATATCCTTCTGGGTTCTGCTCCAAGTGGGGAAAAAGACACTGGAAACATGGAGACTGCTTGGAAAGATGGTTTAATGGTGGACAGGATCACATGGCTTGAGTTCCTGAACAGAAAAGGGCAGATACAGCGAACTCAAGCCATGTGATCCTGTCCACCATTAAACCATCTTTTCAAGCAGTCTCCATGTTTCCAGTGTCTTTTTCCCCACTTGGAGCAGAACCCAGAAGGATATTTCTTCCAACACTACAAGAGAGAGAGAGAAAAAGAAAGAGAGAGATGCACACAACAGCGGAATGCAGGATTGAACTACAATTTCAATAAAAGAATAAAGAATTCTTACTAAGGAATACAATTTTGTATATCTAAAGATTTCTTGAGAGCACTTTGCCATTTCTGCCTTTTAGGAGTTTTTCTCTTCTCTCTCTCTAACTACTCAACTTTATTTTCTTTGTTCAAATTTTCTCATTTCCTCCCTTCAATCAGAAAACAACCACCAGAGAGCTGGTACAAAGATCAGTTCCTTCCTCCTGGCAATCTGGAAGCCTTCTACAGTTCCTCTCATTGAAAAAATGCAGCTTTCTGAGGCTGAATTGACTTGCAGAGCTGTTGTGATGAATTTTAGCTTTTTTGCCAAGCTTCAGATTCACTTCCTCTCACTGTGCCTCTTGCACAGTAATAGATTGCTGTGTCTTCTGGTTTAAGACTGTTCATTTGCAGATAGAGCTGGCTTTTGGCATTGTCCCTGGAGATGGTGAAGCGTCCCTTCACTTTGTCTGAGTAGACAATAGTACTAGAAGGGTAATTTATGTATGCCACCCATTCCAGTCCATTTCCAGGATCCTGTCTCGCCCAGTTCATGTCATAGCTACCAAAGTTGAATCCAGAAGCTTGGCAGGATAGACGGAGGGACTCCCCGGGTCTTCTCACATCCCCTCCAGATGCCACCAACTGGGCCTGAGATTGAACACCTAAAAAGAAAGGAGTTTCAATCAGCTCTCCTGTATACAAGAATTAAAGGGAAAAGAATCTGAATAGTTAGGGAAGAATTACCTCTGAGGACTGCTAAAAAGAACACCAAATTTAACCATAGGAACATTTTTGCTCCCTTTAATGAAATGAGGCAACTGATAGGAAAGAATTCTTCAAAATGAACAAACTTTGTATTGGTGGGTCTTCCCTTAAAAGGAAACCATGAACTTTAAAGAGGAAATTGTGCCTTGATTTACATATCGCTTGGGATAAAAGAGCTCCTCAGGGCGCTGGCTCATCGGTTTCTCTGCACAGACTTTACACTTGTGATCTTCAAATAATGTTAAATAATAAACTGGGTCCTCTGGTTTGAAACTTGACCAAGGGAGGCATGCACCAAATTGTAAGAATCCTAAGGTTTGAAATAACCTGAGGAGCAGAGGTGGTATTCCACTGGTTCGAACCGGTGTGAGCGAACCAGTAGCAGAAACTTTAACTAGTTTGGAGAACCAGCAAATACCACCACCTCCACCCACCGGGTCACCTGGTAGCTGCTCGCCCCTGCGTGCCCACCACTTGCTCTGCCCACTCACTCGACCCACCCTGCTCACCTGCTTGCCACACCATGCTCAGTCACTCCTCATCTCGCCCGCTTGCTACTTATTGCTAGCCTGCCTTTGCCCATCCTTGCTGCCTGCTTTCAACTGCCATTGGTAGCCTGCCTTTGCTGCATGCTTTTACCCACCATTGCTAACCTGCCTTCACCCACCTTTGCTGCCTGCCTTTGCCCGCCATTTATAGCCTGCATTCACCCACCATTGCTAGCCTGTCTTTGTCCACCATTGCTGCATACTTTTACCCACCATTGCTAGCCTGCCTTCTGCCATGGCCCTGATCTCCCTGGGTGAGTGAGCCTGCAAGCAAACCCCGGTGTCAGCGTTTTCAACGCTGGCATAGAGAGAGCAGAGGAGAGCGAAAGATAAACTCTGAAACTTTTGCCTGATAAATCCCTTTGAAGCCCGGTTGTCATGGAAATGAGGGGGGGCACATTCCTGGGAAATGACGAGGAAAAGAAGTCTGAAGAATGACTTGGAAGACAGCCAATGAGAAGCAGAGATTTGGGGATCGGAAAGGGAGGGATTGGGAGGCAAAAGGTCAGTCTTGTCCGCGCGAAGTCATGATCCGGTGGCTGAGCTCAATTAAAGAAAGATTTCCTTAAAGATTGGCAGTTTGGAAATTCATTTAATTTTGAGATAGCACCGCAGTCTGACACCCAGTCAAGTTGACTCCTGGGCCGGCCTAGGCCGCTGCAAGCCCCAGTCGAGTCAACTCCAGCCCAGCCTACCTGCCTCCACCGCCACAAGCCCCAGTCAGTATTTCAGTCATAATTCCTGGGAAAGAAGGAACTGGATTCATATTCTTCATTTTGCAAGGAAGTACTGTAGGAAGTTAGCACCGACCCCTTTCCAATGAAAATGAGCTATTTTAGGAAATATTAAAAAGGCAGAATATTTCCCCTAAAAGTGAGTCAAAAACTCATCCCCCCCCCTTTGTTAATGGGTCATTAAGGTCTGGGCCAGTCTCAGGCAGAGCCATAGTAGGAATTGCCCAAAGCCCTTTGATTACATCATCACCCAGCAAGTTTCAACCAAGCTTGGGACTCAAAAACATGACCTACAAAGTTACCCCTGCATGGCCCCATGGGAGTCTGACAACCAATCAGAATACCAGCTCAAATTCAAAAGCCCAGAGAGGGTATAAAACTCAGGCACTCTCAACATCTCTTCCCTTTTTTTCTCTTCTCCCAAGATCTTCAAGGCATGTGATCCTGTCCACCATTAAAACCATCTTTCCACGCAGTCTCCATGTTTCCGGTATCTTTTCCCCCACTTGGAAGTGAATCCAGAAGGCTCTTTCTTCCAATAGTAGATAAATAGCCATGATTACAGATACTGTAGTCTTTGGCAAGCTGCCTCTCGGTTAATATTAATCTATTACCAAATAGATTAGTGTCTTATTTAACTAAGACAAGCAGTAAAAGTACAGAATTCAGATGTGCTCAGAACTTGTCCTTCGGCCTATATTTCTCTGCATTTGGAGAACTTTTTATGGTTACTCTGTGATAAATGTTTTAAGAAAAAATTGCATACTCCGAAACAATACTATCATTTCACAGATTCCAGGGCTCAGTTTTGGCATTGAAAATAAGATCCATGCACAGTTAGAATCCCAAAAGGGGATGAGGATTAAGATGCAGGAATGATTTTGAAAGGGAAAATGTTTTTTTTAAAAAAACCCTTTATTAACAACACACTTTTATAAATAATACATAATTTGCCGTATTAATTTTGCAAGTGACAAGATACCTAGCTTGATTTTCTCTTATTTAATACAAAAAACAATATATATATATATATATATATATATATATATATATATATATATATATATATATATATATATATATATATATGCATATTCTTTCTAGCCAGGTTTTACCTACGTAAGCTAGGTTGTTCTGCAGCTCTGACTGTGTGAAATCTCATTCACCAACCTCAGAGCTCCTCCTCTGCTGACAAACTGCAACTCTGCGTTGCTCTCTGGGAGACTCAGATAGCTATTTCTGCCTTATAAGGCTTCGTCAGTGAGCCACACCCACTTCTCAGATATTCCCCCTGTAAAGGTACAATGTGTCTTTTTCTGTTTTTCGTAGGCTTTTATGTGCATATTCTTTCTAGCCAGGTTTTACCTACGTAAGCTAGGTTGTTCTGCAGCTCTGACTGTGTGAAATCTCATTCACCAACCTCAGAGCTCCTCCTCTGCTGACAAACTGCAACTCTGCGTTGCTCTCTGGGAGACTCAGATAGCTATTTCTGCCTTATAAGGCTTCGTCAGTGAGCCACACCCACTTCTCAGATATTCCCCCTGTAAAGGTACAATGTGTCTTTTTCTGTTTTTCGTAGGCTTTTATGTGCATATTCTTTCTAGCCAGGTTTTACCTACGTAAGCTAGGTTGTTCTGCAGCTCTGACTGTGTGAAATCTCATTCACCAACCTCAGAGCTCCTCCTCTGCTGACAAACTGCAACTCTGCGTTGCTCTCTGGGAGACTCAGATAGCTATTTCTGCCTTATAAGGCTTCGTCAGTGAGCCACACCCACTTCTCAGATATTCCCCCTGTAAAGGTACAATGTGTCTTTTTCTGTTTTTCGTAGGCTTTTATGTGCATATTCTTTCTAGCCAGGTTTTACCTACGTAAGCTAGGTTGTTCTGCAGCTCTGACTGTGTGAAATCTCATTCACCAACCTCAGAGCTCCTCCTCTGCTGACAAACTGCAACTCTGCGTTGCTCTCTGGGAGACTCAGATAGCTATTTCTGCCTTATAAGGCTTCGTCAGTGAGCCACACCCACTTCTCAGATATTCCCCCTGTAAAGGTACAATGTGTCTTTTTCTGTTTTTCGTAGGCTTTTATGTGCATATTCTTTCTAGCCAGGTTTTACCTACGTAAGCTAGGTTGTTCTGCAGCTCTGACTGTGTGAAATCTCATTCACCAACCTCAGAGCTCCTCCTCTGCTGACAAACTGCAACTCTGCGTTGCTCTCTGGGAGACTCAGATAGCTATTTCTGCCTTATAAGGCTTCGTCAGTGAGCCACACCCACTTCTCAGATATTCCCCCTGTAAAGGTACAATGTGTCTTTTTCTGTTTTTCGTAGGCTTTTATGTGCATATTCTTTCTAGCCAGGTTTTACCTACGTAAGCTAGGTTGTTCTGCAGCTCTGACTGTGTGAAATCTCATTCACCAACCTCAGAGCTCCTCCTCTGCTGACAAACTGCAACTCTGCGTTGCTCTCTGGGAGACTCAGATAGCTATTTCTGCCTTATAAGGCTTCGTCAGTGAGCCACACCCACTTCTCAGATATTCCCCCTGTAAAGGTACAATGTGTCTTTTTCTGTTTTTCGTAGGCTTTTATGTGCATATTCTTTCTAGCCAGGTTTTACCTACGTAAGCTAGGTTGTTCTGCAGCTCTGACTGTGTGAAATCTCATTCACCAACCTCAGAGCTCCTCCTCTGCTGACAAACTGCAACTCTGCGTTGCTCTCTGGGAGACTCAGATAGCTATTTCTGCCTTATAAGGCTTCGTCAGTGAGCCACACCCACTTCTCAGATATTCCCCCTGTAAAGGTACAATGTGTCTTTTTCTGTTTTTCGTAGGCTTTTATGTGCATATTCTTTCTAGCCAGGTTTTACCTACGTAAGCTAGGTTGTTCTGCAGCTCTGACTGTGTGAAATCTCATTCACCAACCTCAGAGCTCCTCCTCTGCTGACAAACTGCAACTCTGCGTTGCTCTCTGGGAGACTCAGATAGCTATTTCTGCCTTATAAGGCTTCGTCAGTGAGCCACACCCACTTCTCAGATATTCCCCCTGTAAAGGTACAATGTGTCTTTTTCTGTTTTTCGTAGGCTTTTATGTGCATATTCTTTCTAGCCAGGTTTTACCTACGTAAGCTAGGTTGTTCTGCAGCTCTGACTGTGTGAAATCTCATTCACCAACCTCAGAGCTCCTCCTCTGCTGACAAACTGCAACTCTGCGTTGCTCTCTGGGAGACTCAGATAGCTATTTCTGCCTTATAAGGCTTCGTCAGTGAGCCACACCCACTTCTCAGATATTCCCCCTGTAAAGGTACAATGTGTCTTTTTCTGTTTTTCGTAGGCTTTTATGTGCATATTCTTTCTAGCCAGGTTTTACCTACGTAAGCTAGGTTGTTCTGCAGCTCTGACTGTGTGAAATCTCATTCACCAACCTCAGAGCTCCTCCTCTGCTGACAAACTGCAACTCTGCGTTGCTCTCTGGGAGACTCAGATAGCTATTTCTGCCTTATAAGGCTTCGTCAGTGAGCCACACCCACTTCTCAGATATTCCCCCTGTAAAGGTACAATGTGTCTTTTTCTGTTTTTCGTAGGCTTTTATGTGCATATTCTTTCTAGCCAGGTTTTACCTACGTAAGCTAGGTTGTTCTGCAGCTCTGACTGTGTGAAATCTCATTCACCAACCTCAGAGCTCCTCCTCTGCTGACAAACTGCAACTCTGCGTTGCTCTCTGGGAGACTCAGATAGCTATTTCTGCCTTATAAGGCTTCGTCAGTGAGCCACACCCACTTCTCAGATATTCCCCCTGTAAAGGTACAATGTGTCTTTTTCTGTTTTTCGTAGGCTTTTATGTGCATATTCTTTCTAGCCAGGTTTTACCTACGTAAGCTAGGTTGTTCTGCAGCTCTGACTGTGTGAAATCTCATTCACCAACCTCAGAGCTCCTCCTCTGCTGACAAACTGCAACTCTGCGTTGCTCTCTGGGAGACTCAGATAGCTATTTCTGCCTTATAAGGCTTCGTCAGTGAGCCACACCCACTTCTCAGATATTCCCCCTGTAAAGGTACAATGTGTCTTTTTCTGTTTTTCGTAGGCTTTTATGTGCATATTCTTTCTAGCCAGGTTTTACCTACGTAAGCTAGGTTGTTCTGCAGCTCTGACTGTGTGAAATCTCATTCACCAACCTCAGAGCTCCTCCTCTGCTGACAAACTGCAACTCTGCATTGCTCTCTGGGAGACTCAGATAGCTATTTCTGCCTTATAAGGCTTCGTCAGTGAGCCACACCCACTTCTCAGATATTCCCCCTGTAAAGGTACAATGTGTCTTTTTCTGTTTTTCGTAGGCTTTTATGTGCATATTCTTTCTAGCCAGGTTTTACCTACGTAAGCTAGGTTGTTCTGCAGCTCTGACTGTGTGAAATCTCATTCACCAACCTCAGAGCTCCTCCTCTGCTGACAAACTGCAACTCTGCGTTGCTCTCTGGGAGACTCAGATAGCTATTTCTGCCTTATAAGGCTTCGTCAGTGAGCCACACCCACTTCTCAGATATTCCCCCTGTAAAGGTACAATGTGTCTTTTTCTGTTTTTCGTAGGCTTTTATGTGCATATTCTTTCTAGCCAGGTTTTACCTACGTAAGCTAGGTTGTTCTGCAGCTCTGACTGTGTGAAATCTCATTCACCAACCTCAGAGCTCCTCCTCTGCTGACAAACTGCAACTCTGCGTTGCTCTCTGGGAGACTCAGATAGCTATTTCTGCCTTATAAGGCTTCGTCAGTGAGCCACACCCACTTCTCAGATATTCCCCCTGTAAAGGTACAATGTGTCTTTTTCTGTTTTTCGTAGGCTTTTATGTGCATATTCTTTCTAGCCAGGTTTTACCTACGTAAGCTAGGTTGTTCTGCAGCTCTGACTGTGTGAAATCTCATTCACCAACCTCAGAGCTCCTCCTCTGCTGACAAACTGCAACTCTGCGTTGCTCTCTGGGAGACTCAGATAGCTATTTCTGCCTTATAAGGCTTCGTCAGTGAGCCACACCCACTTCTCAGATATTCCCCCTGTAAAGGTACAATGTGTCTTTTTCTGTTTTTCGTAGGCTTTTATGTGCATATTCTTTCTAGCAGAGGAGGAGCTCTGAGGTTGGTGAATGAGATTTCACACAGTCAGAGCTGCAGAACAACCTAGCTTACGTAGGTAAAACCTGGCTAGAAAGAATATGCACATAAAAGCCTACGAAAAACAGAAAAAGACATATATATATATATATATATATATATATATATATATATATATATATATATATATATATATATATATATATATATATATATACCTATAATCTAAGAAAATTAACTGCTGGGCAGACAGATCATAACTGATTTTGCCAGAATAAGCTTTCTGCTAATTAAGTCAGATTATTCTTTGGACAGTATTTTTTCTGTAAAAGAAAAATCTTGGCAGTCAAATAACTGCCCATTTGTTTTTAAATCTTCTCTTCCAATGCCTCAGTTGTTATTGATACTTTTTAGCACTTAGATGTGGCTGCAAAAATCTGGATTATCAATAGATTGAAGAAAAGGTTTTCTGGATCTCTTTTCTGCCACCTACTGATCATCCAGATATTTTGGAGATCAGATCTTGTAGTCATTTTATTTGCTTCAGACCAGGGGTGGTTCTGTGGGTGTGGCTTGGTGGGCATGGCAGGGAAAGGATACTGCAAAATCTCCATTCCTACCCCACTCTGGGGCCAGCCAGAGGTGGTATTTGCCAGTTCTTTGAACTACTCAAAATTTCTGCTACCGGTTCTCCAGAACCTGTCAGAACCTGCTGAATTTCACCCCTGATTCAGACCAATTATAACAGAGAAGATGGATGGTCCTAGTGACTAAATGTAAATTAGTTGGGTTCTTTGATCAACAGGATTTTTGCATATTGTCTTTTGCACTACGATACTTGCTTGTTTTTTATTTAACCTCCCATACACTATCCTGAAGTTTTCAATGATTCAAAGTAGTTTCTCTTTCTATATCCATATTGAATACTTTTACTGCTTCAGTCCTACAGGAAATTACAGATTACAGTACTTTTTGGAGCATAAGACACACTTTCCCCCTATAAAAGAGGGTGGAAATGGTGGTGCGTCTTATACATCAAATACAGCCATTGTTGGTCTCCTGAAACTGTGTCCCAGGCATCCTGTTTTTGCCAAAAATGGACCCATTTTTGCCAAAAACAGGCCCATTTTTGCCAAAAAACAGGCCCATTTTTTGCAAAAATGGGGCCTGCAGATGGTTTGGGAGGCCTGCAGAGTGTTCCTGGGGGGTGGGGAGTGCAAAAATGCAATGTGTAGGGGGATTTGGGAGGCCAAAAATGGGCCATTTTTCACAAAAACAGGGGCATTTTTGCCCTCCCCAGCCCCCAGGAACACTCTGCAGGCCTCCCAAAACCTCTGCAGGCCCTGTTTTTGGGCCCATTTTTTTTAGCAACCTGTTCTCTGCCTAGTTGCTGGGTGGGTGTGGCCATGGGGGTGTGCCATAGTCAGCTTCCTGCACTACGGCAGGGGAACTGTTTTCACCCTCCCCAGGCTCTGGAGGTTTTGCTCAAGCCTCCAGGAGGGCGAAAACAGCCTCCCCCGAGCTCTGGAGGCCCTGTGGAGGCCAGAAACCGGCCTCTTTCTGGACTTCTGGTACTTCCAGTAGGCCTGATTTTTGCCCTCCCAGAGCCTCCACGTGGGCCCTTGCACTTTCCTGGCATCCAAAATGGGCCGTGTGGAGAGTCCTGGGGGGAGGGGTGGGGTGGATGGAGTCAGCCAGTCCTTGCAACTACCAGTTCAGTGAACCAGATTAAAATTAACATCCAGTTTGCCTGACCCAGTCCAAACTGGCTGAATCCCACCCCTGCAGTATAAGGTAATCTGGATTTGAATTGTATTCTTGTATTGGATTAAGTTGTATATTGTAAAGGATTTCTATACCAAAGTAAATTTCTCTTGGTGGAAATGCCATGTTTACCTCAATAAACGTGGTCTTATCGGTCTTCTGGGTACGCTTCAAGGTGTTGGTTCTCACCAGGTCTTACCTGGTCTTCCGGGTGCGCTTCAAGGTGTTGGTTCTCACCTTTAAAGCGTTCCATGGCTTAGGGCCAGGCTTTTTACGAGACCACCTTCTGCTACCGATAACCTCCCACCGGCCAATACGCTCTCACAGAGAGGGCCTCCTCAGGGTGCTGTTGGTAAAGCAATGTTGGCTGGCGGCCCCCAGGGGGAGAGCCTTCTCTGTGGGGGTACCCGCCATCTGGAATGAGCTTCCTCCTGGAATACAACTGATCCCAGATCTCCGCACTTTCCATAAGGCCCTGAAGACATTTTTATTTCAGCAAGCCGGCCTAGCCTAATTAGGTTTTTATGGGTTAGTTTTTAATTGTATAGCTTTGGGGTTTTAAATTGGGGGCCGATTGATTTAATTTATTTTAGCTATCTTAACTTTTATATTATATGTATTTTAATTTGGCTGTTCACCGCCCTGAGTCCCTAGGGGGAGAAGGGCGGTATATAAATTCAAATATAAATTCAAATATAAATAAAAATAAAATAAAAGGTCCTTTCAGTTGAGTTCAATTCCTCATGGCTTTGCAGCCGTATCTATATATCTAGTTCTTTCAGCAATAATACAGAAGTGATTTTCCATTGTTGCCCTTAATGCTTCTTTGACAGCTAGATTATCCTTTAACCCTGAGATTTCCTGGTGATCCCCTTTCCAAGTATTAACCAGTTTCAACCCTGCTTAGTCACTGAGCTCAGTCAAGGCCATCGTAGTGCTGCTCCCTAACTGGGTTTGCCTCAAGGCCACATTCCAAATGGCTTCCCTCCTGGAATTGTTCTCTGACAGCTGAAAGCAATGAAGTAAGGTTGTTGACCGCAAAAGCGCAACTCATTGTGACCCATAAAGAAAGTCAGAGCTTGTTGGAGTAAGATAATTCAGCAGGTGACTTGATTATTTTATGAGAGCAATGTTGCCAAGGGTTTATTTAGTTTGCAAAGCAATTCCACAGTTTATTGGGAAAGAAAAGAGTTTAACTGAGGCCTGCACTAGAGTTCAACTCCCTGCTTATCCTCAAGTTTATTGTCTGATACTGGGTAAATTATGTTTATCTTGAGTCATTCCTTATAACACTATCTAAAGTATCATTACGGTTTTCAAGATGAAGAATTTGAAAGGTTCTCAGAAGACTTACCTCCCCCCCGCACCTCATTTCCCTTTTCAAGAACTGTTAGTTTCTGATATATGCCTGACATGGATATAGAATCCTGCGGGTTTAACAACCGGTTCGGTGATCACACGCTGTGACACACATGCACCTTCTGTGTTACCACTTGGGAATACAGCTGAGCTGTGGCAATCTGCTCTTCTGCGCCAATCAGCTGAGAAGATTAAGGTAAGTAAAGTGCATGGGGGGGGGCGACCTGATCGTCGGAATGAATTGGTTCGCTCCCAGCTGATCGTCAGAGCTACCAGTTCGCCCGGACCAGTCCGAACCAGTAGAAGCCCACCCCTGGATATGGCTGTTCCATTGTAACTATGATCACAGCTATAATCTACTGTTTGCTCATCTCTGTCTATAGGATGACCATCCCCTATACAATAGTTTCAGAAATAGAAAAAGCAGGAATTAAATTATTTAATAATTAAATTAAAATAATTAAAATACTGATTTGTCAAACTGATTTCTTCATCAAATATCCTGTTCACGTAATTGCTGATGGAGCTATGAATACGATTCTCTCAGGATAATAAAATTATATTTATATGTCTATTATTTCCATTGAACTCTGAACAGAAAGAATAGATTTTGCACTGTCAACATCTTAGAGAAATTGACTTCAATACTTGACAGTTCTACATTTCTTAATTTATAGCACAAACTCCAACATGGAAATATCCTTTTATGAGGTCTGGGAGAATTTCTCCCCTCACTTCTGGAAAGCATCAGAGTATCTCATAATAATAATAATAACTTTATTGTCATTGTATGTGTATACACAGTATATCCATACAATGAAATTTACTTAACACCCAAAGACCAGGTCCAATACACATAACAATCCCCAAACACACTCCCACCCACCACAATTCCCCACCCCAAACCATCCAAACATCCACACAACAGATCAAGTAATACTGTTCAACAGCTCACTGATGGTGGCCCTTTAGTTCATTGTTGAATGCAATTATAGCCCTGGGATAAAAACGATTCAGAAAACGTGTGGTCCGAGTTTTAATTGTTCTGTATGTTCTGCCAGAAGGCAACAGTCCAAAAAGATTGTAAGTAGGATGGGAAGAGTCTCTGAGAATGTTATGCAACTTTCTCAAACAGCAAGATTCAAAGATGTCGTCCAGGGCTGGTAGCTGGAGTCCGATGATATTCTGGACAATTTTAATGATTCTCTGTAGAGCTTTTTTGTACGCTACAGAGCTGTTCCCATACCATGCAAGAATGCCGTATGTCAGGACACTCTCAATGGTGCTGCGATAGTAGGAGAGAAGTGGATGCTGAGATAGATTTATCTTCCTGAGCATAGGCTTAAGATGCCTATATCAATGGTGGGATTCAGCTGGTTCTATCCGGTTTGGGTGAACCGATAGTTGTGACTGCGGTAGGATATGCCTACCTGCTCTGATGTAATGCCATCCTATTTAGCCATGTTTTAGAGGCCGTGCGCATGTGCGGAAGGCCCGCACGCGAGCAAAGAGCATACATGAAAGGCTGAGCATGTATGGACACACACACACTCACATTTGCAAACTGGTAGGGAAGGTAAGGGACACAGTGGCTCAGTGGCTAAGACACTGAGCTTGTCGATCGAAAGGTCAGCAGTTCAGCAGTTCGAATCCCTAGTGCCGCGTAACAGGGTGAGCTCCCATTACTTGTCCCAGCTTCTACCACTATAATTTGAACTCCAGATTGAACTTGAATCAGATTTCATCTGATTTATACTTCTCAGATGAATGAGCAGAAAAGCATGAAAACACACTACATGTTTCTCTGGTTGTTGTAATATAGTTCTCACTTTAAAAAAAATCTAAAATATTTGTGCAAGTGAAAACTGTTTTGATTGTGTTTGTCAAAGTGAAGATTACAATATCTTTTTTTTTCCCCTCCTCGGGGTGGGATACAAAAAGTGTGATGAGCATCTTCCCATATTTTTTTTACCCATTCAATTAGAGGCTTATGAGGTCGATTAAGCTGAGAAAAAGTGGCCCAATTCATCCAGTGAGCATCAAGATCAAATGGTAATTTAAATCCAGGCCTCTCTTGTCCAAGATTGGTTGCTAGATTGCATTGATATTAAAATATATTTTAACCCTTAACCACAGATGTATTATTTCGGCTACGCTATTACAGACATGAAGTCATAATGACCTCTGTAGCAAAAAGACATTTGATGTTTTCATGGCTGGATCTAAAAATTGATTTATAAAACAGTAAACAAAAAAAAAATATTGATCTCTATCAAATCCACGTCGCGCAGTTCACTTTTTGTTTCTCCACCCTTGAACTTCAATCTTTCTTCTCTCATTTTTACATTGGTCCACTGAACGATAGCGCTAATAATTTCTTCAGAAAATAATAATTTCCAAATCTCTAGGGGAATAGGGGAATTTCCGCGATTTCTAGCTGCTGGCCGTAGTTGTGGTAATTGCACAACAATATTGTGACTAGTTGTTCTGGATCTATTGCTTCCAAAAGGTGCAGAAGACCATTTGAATGTGTTCTTGCCATATAAATTATTGCACAATTTAGCTTGTACCTGGTCATCAATTTCATTGGGACCTTCATCATTGCTGATGTCAGAATCAATGGCAACGGCAGGTTCCTCATCATCCATTACAAAATTTTCATCACAATCCGATTCCACTTCACTCAGACCACTCTCTACTTCTCCATACCATTTTAGAAAGTTTTTTTGAAAGTTTGTATCACCAAATTTTTTTGATGGAAAACTTGGCCCCGGCGTTATAAAAAAGAATATGTTAACAAAGATCTGTGGTCAAAATGACCAAAACTCAAATTCAAATGCCGCTACTGAAAACACCAAATAACTGATGCAAGAGTGATGCTGCACACACTCTTATTGGTGGGAAAACAAAAGCTATTCACAACCGTAATGGTCCATTTCTAAAAAAAAAAATAGGGGTGTTCCAAACATTTTGGAAAACTGTTGCAGTCACTATGGTTATAGGTAATGTTGCAGGTCTGTGATTATGGGTTAAAATAATAATAATATACAAAGGGGGTATTTTGACAGGATCTGAGTTTAGAAATGAGTGCTTTTGGGTTGGAAATGTTAGATTTGTGCATGAACATGTATTGATGTGAATTTTAACAATATATGGATGTTTTGAGCCTCCTTTGATATAATTTCTCCCACATTGGACACAAAGCAGGATGTGGGATGGCACCGGAAGTAAAGAGTTAGCCTTCCCAAATACTTTCTTGAGAATAAGCTTCACTCCAAAAGCAAATGTTTCTTGTGGTAAGAGAAAGTGACATTTTATTATTTCCAGAAAAAAATCCCCAGCTGGTGGATTAAACAGATTACAGTAGTGGCCAAAATTGTGGAAACCTTTTGGGAAAGTGTATTTTTGAAGTTTAATGGCTAATAACACTACTTTGTTTGTTTGTTTGTTTGTTTGTTTGTTTGGAGTTTCAAGTTAATTCTACTCCACTGCTGGAATAGCCCAGACCTTAACCCAATTGAAAATCTATGGAGCCGACTAAAGAAACTTATTAGTCAGAAGCGACCCAGCAATAAAACCCAGTTCATAGAAGCCATCATTCAATCTTGGTTTCACATTATAACAGCTGCAGAACTAAAAGACTTGGTTCGCTCCATGGGAAGATGTTGTAAGGCCGTAATTCAAGCTAAAGGTTATCCAACTAAATATTAACTGACGTGGTGATCATTTTTGTATATCTCGTTTTTTCTATGGTGAACATTTTTGTATATCTCATTTTTTCTATGGTGATCATTTTTGTATATCTCATTTTTTCTATGGTGATCATTTTCGTATATCTCGTTTTTTCTATGGTGATCATTTTTGTATATCTCATTTTTTCTATGGTGATCATTTTTGTATATCTCGTTTTTTCTACATGTTTCACTTTTCTTCTTTATACTGTAACTTCTATTCTAATAGCATATCCTTCACAAAAGTTAATGCATTACATTCTTGTTTAAATTATCTTTCCATTGATATATAGTTTTATGGTACTACTCCCTAAAAAAGTGGTGTTATTAGCTAGTTTTAGAAAATACACTTTTCTCAAACGGTTTCCACAATTTTGGCCACTACTGTACAAATACATTATGAAGAGTTAATATTCTGGCCATAGATCTTTCCTTCTTGAGCAAAATCAAAACATGAGTGGCTGCCATCGGAGGTCCTGCCACTTCTCAAGCTGTTCAGGTAACACTGCTATGCTCCTCTTTGAACCTTCTTTCAGAGTTTTCTTTTCTTTTCTAAAATGGAGCTGTAGATCTCCTCCGTCATGGGTGTGTAGTTCTTCTCCAAGTGATCCAGGAAGAAGAGGGGATCACTGATAGTGGCAGGATTGAATCCGTCTCTCACCAGCTGAGCTTTGCACTGCTTGAAAGTTCCTGTGATCTCCAGCTTTTCCTGCATGAAGTATAAGGCAGCGGTGAAAACAAAGAGACGAGAATTTGTCCTTCGCTATTGCCCTGCCTCATGAACAAAGCTAGTGAATAGTGCTTCCCTTATTCTCCTAGTGTGAGATAAATTAAAGAAATTTGTTCGATGGATTCCCACCAAGTGTTATTCCCCCACAAGAAAATCCATCACACCACTTTCTTAATGGTGGGATACAAAAAATTTAGCAACCGGTTCTCTGCCTGGTTACTGGGTGGGTGCGGCCATGGTGGGTGTGGCCTACTCATCCTCCTGCACCATGATGAAGGGACTGTTTTTACCCTCCCCAGGCTCTGGAGGCTTTGCTTGAGCCTCCGGGAGGGCGATAATGGCCTCCCTTGGGCTTTGGAGGCCCTCTGGAGGCCAAAAATGGGCCCATTTCTGGACTTCCAGAACTTCCAGAAGGCCTGTTTTCAACCCTCCCCAGCTCTGGAGGCTTTCCTTGAAACCCTTAGCAGTTTACAGAGTCAGCATATTGCCTCCAACAACTTGGGTCCTCATTTTACTCAAACTCAAATTGAGGGCAGCTGGCAGTCAGCAGATGTACCTGCAGTACGGCACTCTAACCACTGCACCACCACAGCTCATAAATCATCGATATACTTCTACTTTTTAATAAAATGAAAGCATTTTTAAAGCAAAGAAACTCTGTGCAGATTCAGTTGGTAACTTTCATTACTAGCAATCCTTACTATAATTTATTCCAGTTATGGTTGTTATTCTTTTTTAAAAAATAAAATCAAACCTACATTTATTTCCTTTCCACTCCTATTATGATTGGCATCAGCACTTCTATTATACTTTAAGATCCTGAGGTATGTGGTTTTGAGTTATTTTTTTTCTAATGGTAAGCAAGAGCATAAATCAACTGTTTCTCACCTGGATACGAATGAAGTGGGGTATGGCATAGCTAGGGAGATAATCCTTGGTATGCATGAACAGTTTCTTTCCATCGAAGGGGCACCCATCCTTCAGCCGTATGGCTGCCATCCCAATCTTTCCTTCATGCCCTGGAACAAACCAGAATGGGATAATTGACAATAAGGCTATATGTTGTATACAAAAAAAAAAAAATAATAATAAAATTGTTGGTTGCTACTGCTAGGCCTGGTGACCCTCATTCTATCTTCTGTCCCCATGAAGCTGACAATATCTCATGCTCAAATCATGACTGATGCTATGATTTAGCCTTATCCTGCTACTTCCCATATCACAAAATATTCATTTTTGTTATGTACCGAATTTTTCGGAGTATAAGACACACCTTAGTTTTGGGGGAGGAAAATAAGAAAAACAAAATTCTGCCTCTGCCTACCAGCATCCATCGGTATTCATCTGTCAGTGTGTGAGAGAGTTGAGGGCTGTTTGGAAACTGAAACAGTATTTGCTGTGTGAGCAACAAGGAAGGAGACAGCAAGGAGCCTGGGCATGGCTCTGAGTCTGTGCTGAGCTCTAAACTAGTCTGCTGCTCAAAACTGAAACTGAAACTCCTCTCCTCTGCTTGTGTTTTTCTTGTATTTACTATCATGTTGGAAAACCTGCTTTTGATATTGTATATTTACTTCCTGTGTTGTATTATATATAAAGAGAAGTTATTGAATCCTGCTGAATCAGTTACTTGTTTGTGCTTTCTGGATGTGATTGCTGCTGCAAACTCTGAGTCCTTGCAGCAAATAGCAAACAGCCAGCTCAGCTTCAGCACATTATTGCAGCCTGATTTAGCACATTATTGCAGCCTGATTCAGCACAAGCAGCTGATTGGTGGGTGGATTGGCCTCCTGGAATATCCCCAATCAGCTGTTCCAGGCTTCAGGGATTGTCACAGACCGTTGCAGCTGCTATACGTTTTTGGCTACATTAGGTGTATAAGACACACCCAAATTTTCACCCTCTTTTGGGGGTGGAGTGTGTCTTATACTTTGAAAAGTATGGTAACTAAAGAGTAGTTGCACATAATGTTGCAGGTCTACTTGCAGTGCAAGGTAAAACTTGAAGATGGCACTAACTGAAAGAAAATATGGAACTGCTTCTCTATTCTATCTAACTTAGATTTTTCTACCTTGGACTTGTATCAATCAATTTACAGATGTGAAATAACTGATAGACTACAGGTAATGAATAATCTAGCCAATTTGTCAGTGGGCGGAGCCTCCCACAGCGACTGCTACCAGTTCATCTGAACCAGATAGAACTGGCTGAATACCACCACTGGTGTGTAGAAGAGTGTATAGGTGTTTCAAACTCACCTGGCACTGGTACTCCATATACATTGACTTCCTCAATGATATCCAAAACTGCCAATGTCATCTCAACCTCAGTGGTGGCCACGTTCTCACCTTTCCAACTGCGAAAACAGGAGGGATTTATTTCTTTCACAGGTCGGTAGAATGTATTAATAATGTATTCTTTAGCATTTGGATATTCCTGTAGATGGCTTCACTCACAAGATTTATTTCTGAGTTTGTGACCAGGGGAACATGTTACTTAACTTACTAAGGTAAACTCAAGGGGATGAGCCTGCTAGCAAGCATAGGAAGAATTCCTAACAATAGAGGAAGTTATTTACTATGGTTACTCAGCCAGGAATGGGATTCAGAAATTTTAGCAACTGGTTCTCTGCCCGGTTGCTGGATGGGCAGTTTGCTCGAGCCTCTGGGAGGGCAAAAAAGGCCTCCCTGGGCTCCAAAGGCCCTCCAGAGGAGGGAAAAAAACCCATTTTTGGACCTCCGGTACTTCCAATAGGCCATTTTTTGCCTTCCCCAGGCTCTGGGGGCTTTCTTTTTCTTTTTTCTCTTTTTTAAAAAAATAATCTTTATTAAGTATTAAAAAGATAAAATATCACATTCACTACGTACATTATAAAATATGAAATAAAGAAAGATACACGAACATTAAGAACTGAAAAGAGCGAGAAAGATACGAAGAAGAGAGAGACATACAAAGGAAAGAAAAGAAGAAAGAGAAGAAAAAGAAGAAAGAAAAATAGAAAATACACACGATATAGTAATACAAGTTACTATATATATATATATATATATATATATATATATACACACACACACACACACACACACACACACACACACACACACACACACATACCTGGTCTACTCCAACATGTGGGAGGGAGCATTCTGCTCTCTTTTGCCTTTCAGCTCCAACCCAGGAGCCCTCAAGTAGTTGCATCCATAACAAACCATTTTTTATACCAAATATATTTTACTGATAAAGAAATAAAGGGAGACTGGTATAGATCTATTTCAAGCTTCTTAGCTCTCATCAGCTGGGTAAGGGTAAGGCTGGCTGATGAGAGCTAAGAAGCTTGAAATAGATCTATACCAGTCTCCCTTTATTTCTTTATCAGTAAAATATATTTGGTATACACACACACACACACACACACACACACACACACAGACATTATTGATGGTGTCTAGTTGTTAAGTTTGTTATTTTAGGAACTTTGTTTTTCATTTATCCATTCATGCCATTTGTTCCATATCATATAATATTTTGAGTCTACCTTATCCTTTAATTCCAGTGTTAGCCTGTCCATTTCAATGCAATTGTAAATTGTTTGAATTACTAATTGTTCTGTTGGAATTTGGTTCGTTTTCCAAAGCTGAGTGAATGCCAGCCTGGCTGCTGTGATTATATGCAATATTAAATATTTCAATTCTTTCCTAATATTTTCTCTAATCATACCCAATAAAAAGATTTCTGGCTTAAGTTCTATTTCTTCTGCCGTTATTTCCATTAACCAAATTTTATTTTTTTCCCAGTATTTTTTTGGTTTTGGGCAAAGCCACCAGACGTGGAAGAAAGTCCCATGTACCTGTTTACATTTCCAGCAGATTGGACTAAGGTTGGGGTACATCTTCGCCAATCTCAACGGGGCCAGATACCACCTGTACCACATTTTATACTGATTTTCTTTGTAAACTACAGACCTTGCCATGCTCTGATTGGTTTCTCACACCCTTTCCCAATCTTCTAACTGTATATTATTTCCAATATTTCTCTCCCAAGCTATCATTTGCCCTTTTACTATATCTTCTGCCAAATCAAATTCTAATAAATATTTATAAACTTTTGAAATTAATTTTTCTTATTTGGATTCAAATAGTTTGTCTAATCGGTTGGGATTTAACTCTATTCCTCCTTCTTCTTGGTCGTTTTTATACCTTGTTTGTATTTGCAGGTAGGGCCACCAGTCCATTTCAATACCTTGGTCTCTAAGCTGTTGTCGGGTTTTTAATAATCCCCGGAGGTCTAATGGTTCCTTATATCTTATTGTTTTCTGTACTGTCAATGTATTGGGGGGTATTATCGCCTCCAATGTAGATATCCAACTGGGAATTTTCATATGATGTTTATTTTTGATTTCTTGCCAAGTGCCAATTAGTGAGTCTCTTATTATATGATTTTTAAAATGTTTATATGTTATGTTTCCCACTTTCCATATGTAGGCGTGCCACCCCTTCCATAGATCGTGTCCTTCTAATTTTAAAATTCTTTGGTTTTCCAACCTAACCCATTCTCTGAACCATGTTAAGCTCGCCGCTTTGTAATATTTTTCCCACGCTGGTAATCCGAATCCTCCTCTGGTTTTATCATCCTGTAAGATACTTAATTTTATCCTTGGCTTTTTCCCCTCCCATACAAATTTTGAAGTTATCTGGGGGCTCTGGGGACTTTTATTGAGCCTCCGGGAGGGCGAAAATGGTCTCCCCAGGCTCCAGAGGCCCTCCGGAGGCCCTCTGGAGGCTGGAAACAGGCCCGTTTCTGGATCTCTGGAACTTCCAGTAGGCCCCTTTTTTGCCCTCCCAGAGCCTCCGCACAGACCCTGCAGTTACCTGGCATCTAAAATGGGCTGTGTGGAGACTCCTGGGAGGGCAGGGTGGCAAGGGTGGGGTCAGCCAGTCCTTACAACTACTGGTTCGGCAAACAAAATTAAAATTAACATCCGATTTACCTGAACCAGTCCAAACTAGCTGAATCCCACTCCTGCACTCAATCATAGTAAATAATGTTTGTGTGAATAAATGTCCATGGCTGACAGAAGGTTAAAATAAAATGACAGTGATAATTACTTGGTTAACCATGTTCATGGAATAAACCATTGATTAATTATAATATAAGCATGGATTAGGTCACCATCACATAAAATCTAACAAAATATGTTATCCATTGGAAAAAGAATATATGCAGCTCAGGGTTGAAATGTTAGGTTTTAGTGCTCTCTTAACTTGCTTGTTTCCTTGCAGACAATTATTACCAGACTTGGGACCATCATCAGTGTCCTGTATGGGTTGGTGCCATAGATAGGGGGTGGGTGGGTTGTAGGGTTATTGTTCAGTTGTACTTTGGAATTCACTACGATTTATAGAGTATTTTTCAATCCTAGCAACTTTATGATGTATGCTGGTTGGGGAATTCTGGGAGTTGGTTCATACCCTCTAAATACAGCAGTATAGTGTATTGTTGTAGAATAGCAATAATTTGGTTCTTTAGAGTTCTTAGGGATGATTTTGTTTCTGAGATGTGATTCATACTGGATATTTCATGAATCAAATTCATTGAATCAAAATCCTAGATTAGTTATCTAAGGATTAGCCCTCCCCCTCCTCCTCAATTTTCCAACAGGCGCAGGATCAGAGGTGGGATTCAGCCAGTTCGGATCAGTTCGGGAAAACCGGATGTTAATTTTAATCTGGTTTGATGAACTGGTAGTTGCAAGAACTGGCTGACCCTGCCCATTCCACCCTGCCCCTCTCAGGAGTCTCCACGTGCCCCATTTTGGGTGCCAGGTAAATGCAGGACCCATGCAGAGGCTCTGGGAAGGTGAAAAATGGACCTACTGGAAGTATTGGAAGTCTGGAAATGGGCCCATTTCTGGCACCCGGAAGGCTTCAGGGTGAGGCTGTTTTTGCCCTCGCGAAGGCTCGAGGAAAGCCTACAGTGCCTGCGGAGGGTGAAAAATAGCCCTACCGGAAGTACCAGAAGTCCAGAAATGGGCCCGTTTCCAGCCTCCGGAGGGTCTCTGGAGCCCGGGGAGGCTGTTTTTGCCCTCCAGGAGGCTTGAGGAAGGCCTCTGGAGCCTGGGGAGGGCAAAATTGTCACCCTCCCGCCATGGTGCAGGAAGCCAACTAGGCCATGCCCCCATGGCCACGCCCACTCAGCAACTGGGCAGAAAACCGGATGCTAAAAATTTTTCAATCCCACCCCTGTGCAGGATCCACATTTTTGAGGGGATCAACCAAGTATTGATCAACGAACTCTCTCAATGGGTTGTGATAGCGTGATTGACCCAGAGTCACCCAGCTGGCTTCTAACTTGGTGCCTCTTAACCATTAAACCAAACTGGTTCTCTATCTTTGAACAGTACTGTCCTCAGTCAAATTTTTAACGGCAATAAAAAGTCATAAAGTATCAGTGAACACAAATGAATCCTGTCCCCATTCAATATCTTACTTCAGACAGGTCCAATTTAGCAACTAAATGAATAGTTAGACTCACCGGAAAGTATCTCCCACCCGATCATGGAAATAGATAAAACCTTCCTGGTCTTCCCTCAAAAGATCTCCGGTATTAAAATAACTGTCTCCTTTCTTCAGGACATTACGCAGAATTTTCTTCTCTGTGTTTCCATGATCTCCTGCATAGCCTTCAAATGGGACTGTCTTACTTATCTTCATCACCAGTAAACCCGCCTGTCCTAGAAAAATCAAAAGGGAATCAAGTGGAATCAAGTAGTCTCACAACAAGGAACCAATAGCACCTCTAAATAAGGATTATCCAATCTTCCAATCATCAGTTGCTAATAACTTCCCAAAAGACAAAGTTGTTAGGATATGGTTTGAGCCTAACTATGTTGTACAGGCAATATAAGTATACTGTAACTTTAAGCTGTAACTGTATTATGTGGCTTTAATGCTGAGTCATGCTGTAATCACATAATTACTGGTTTTAAGAATATTTAAGCAAGGTAATGCAATGTGTTCAGTTGCTGCTATGATCTGCTGTTGATGATGAAGCTGCTATGAAGATGATGAGATGATGAAGCTGATATGATAAGCTACCATTGAGAGGAGTTGTTATCTGGTAATCATTGTTTGATGGATCTGCAACATCGTGAACCAGAGTGAGTTTGTTATTGTAACCAACTACTGTTTGTTGGGTAAAAAGATTCTGTAACTACTGGACTGATTTATTGGCAAAGACTTGGAATTTGTTTAAAGACTATGAGACTGTTTTTCTACTATAAAGTAAGCTTTTGATAAACCAGTTTGCTTATCTCTTATTCATTGCTCTCAGCAACGTTTCTCTGTGCAATCTACTCTGCTTAATAATCTCTGTGCAATCTACTCTGTTAATAACCTTAACATTGGTTATGGGCCCAGAGCAAACCATAACTAACTAGGATTGTTAAAAGCTAAACTGAGAGTTAATGTGAATAGAACAAACTGTGTTTGTGATAAACAATCCAAGTGAAGATGTCACTAGAACAGTGGTTCTCAACCTTCCTAATGCCGCGACCCTTTAATACAGTTCCTCATGTTGTGGTGACCCCCAACCAGGGGTGGGTTCTAAATTTTTTCTACTACCGGTTCTGTGGGCGTGGCTTATTTTGTGAGCGTGGCTTGGAGGTCATATGACTGAGTGGGCGTGGCTAGCCGGTCATGTGACCGGATGGCCATGGCTATGTGTATAGGGACTACTCAGAGGGCTGAAAAAAGTAATTTCTGACAGGTCCTCGCACTTTTGACTGGTCCTCACACTTATGACCATCCTCACATTTATGCCTGTGCAGCATTTTTAACAACCATGTCACTCATTTCACAACTGCTTCTCTTCAACATGGTATAAGATAGGGCAAAAAACGTAAAATGTGAGGACAGTCGTAAATTCGAGGACTGGTCAAAAGTGCGAGGATCAGTCAAAAATAACTTTTTCAGCCCTCTGAGTAGTCCCTGTGCACAAAAGGACTACCCAGAGGGCTGAAAAAAAGTGATTTCTGACAGGTCCTCGCACTTTTGACCGGTCTTCGCAGTTATGACTGGTCATCATTTATGCCCATTGTACCATTCTTAACAACTGTGTCACTCATTTCACAACTGCTTCTCTTCACCATGGTGACAAGATAGGGCAAAAACATAAATTGTGAGGACAGTCGTAAGTTCGAGGACTGGTCAAAAGTGCGAGGACCAGTCAAAAATAACTTTTTCAGCCCTCTGAGTAGTCCATATGCATAAAAGGATACAGCAATAGAGAGGGATGAAGGAAGGGAAGGGAAATTAGAGGAGGAGTGAAGGTAAGAGAAGGAGGAAGAGAGGAGGAGAAGGAGAAAGAAAGAGGAAGTAGGGAGAAGAAGAAGAGGGGGGAAAGAGAAAGTAAGAAAAGACAGAGGTGGTAGGTTTGAGGAGAAAGATTGCTGTACAATAAAAAAGTTGAAAGGGAAGAAAGCCAACCCCAAACAAATATTAAGATATTAAGATAAAGAATGAATTGTTAAACTTTAAAGAATAAAAGAGAACAAATAGCAATAAATAGCAATAATTAGAAACACACATACAAACATACAACGTATTTTCTTTGAACAGAGTATTTGGCTGGATCACAAATTTAAACAGTTGTAGGAGGTTAGCACCCACCCCTTTCCTAGAAGAATGAAATATTTTGGCAAATATTAAAAAGGCAGAATATTATATTTCCCTGGATGATAAATGGAGAAGCATATTTTACAGACAAAGCAGCTCCCACCTTCCTGCCCCCCACCCTTTGTTAATGGGCCAGAGGCAGAAAGTCAATCCTTTGTCAAAGGACATTTGCAACACAATAGCAACAGAAACTAACACAATGGGCCCCATCAAACCATGTGATCCTGTCCACCATTAAACCATCTTTCCAAGCAGTCTCCATGTTTCCAGTGTCTTTTTCCCCACTTGGAGCAGAACCCAGAAGGATATTTCTTCCAACACAGTATTTAGTCATTTCAATTAAATTTACAATTTCTATATTTCCTTTTTACCATATTTATTCCTCATCTATTTTTTTTAAACAACCAATATTACCCTTCATCCTCATCTCTAATCTTAATCAAATTCAAATTTTCCCTTCTATTCTATATTATACCCCTTCCCATTGTCATCTATTTTTATATCCATCCTCACATTGGTTAATTATGTAATACAGTTGTTTAATACAAATTCAACATTTTAATACAAATCAATTAGTTATATAACTATCTTTTTTGTATATTAATCAATATGAACATGAATATTCCAATTATTTCCATGCAATCCGATTTCTTACAAATCAATTAATTATATTTACCAATACCAATAAACCAAATAATTTCCCCCATATATTCCTCCAAACCACAACCATTTCTGCTTTCAACATAATATCCAATTAATAGTATCTCAATTATTACAATTCCCTAAATAGAGCTTTTTTTCTTTTGTGTTTTAAAATCTTGCCCTAAAATCTTGCCCTAAATTTCCCATTGTTTGCAGTTTTGCACCTACCTTTTTTGGTGAGGAAAAAGAAAAAGAAATCTCTCTGCCTCATTTTGTCACGTTAGTTTCAATTTCCCTTCTCAGCATAGCTGGGGGGGAAAAATTTGCTCCAGGAATTTACCTCTTTGCAGCTAGCTCTTTGAAGCCCCGCGGCAAGAATTTAAAGTTTTTTTCCTTCAAGCCACCAGCTGGGACTCCGGAGACAGCAATAGATTGGGAGTGGGCAGGGTAAGCGAACGGCGACCGGGCGATCCAACAGAGGCAGAGGGTGAAGGTGAGTGAAGGCGTGGGGGGGGGGGCAAGAGAGAGCTTTGGCGACCCCTGTGAAATGGCCGTTCGACCCCCAAAGGGGTCGCGACCCCCAGATTGAGAACCGCTGCACTAGAACAAGCAGCAAATTTTTCCATGATAACCCGGCTGGATGGAACAAACTATGTATCCTGGTCTGCAAAATGTACTCTACTTCTGCGTAGAGAAGGACTGTGGGACATAGTTAATAATTCACCGGATGTAACAGCATGGGATCCTGCTAATGAGGAAGATGAGAAGAAATTAGCCAAGTTTAACAGAGACAATGAACAAGCTCTTTGCATTATTGGACTAACACTGGGTGACCAGCAGCTTGTCCATATTCGTGGTGAAGAGTCTGCTGCTAGGTGTTGGACCAAGATGAAGAGACTATATGTTCGTGACTCTGTGGGTGTTCATATTTATCTCACACAGAGATTATTTAAACAACATCTTCTTAAAGGTGGAGATATGATGGCTCATTTGGAATCCATGACCAGAATTTTCCAGGAGCTGCATGAAAAAGACCTTGTTTTCTCAGAACTACAACAAGTTTATATAATTCTTTCTTCATTGAACGATAGTTATGATGACTATGTTTCTTCGTTAGAGGTTTTGTCCAGAGATGAACTGACATTGGCTGGCATAACCGGTAGGTTATTAGAAGAATCCAAAAGAAGACAAGAAAGGGATCAGTTGAGAGTGCAACAGCCAAAAGAAGAAAAAATATACTCAACTGCCTATATTGTAAAACGTTGTTTTGCTTGTGGGGCTAAAGGGCATATAACTAAGTATTGTAAGAATAAGAACAATACTAGACCCAAGAAGGGTTGTAATTTAGCTATATCCAGTTCAACTACTGATGTTAACCAGGATTGTTGGGTTGTTGATAGTGGTGCTTCTCAATCAATTTCTAGAAATAGAAATTTTTTTGTAAAAATGGAGAAGAGTAACCAGCATGTTAAACTAGCAAATGGCTGGAAGGTTAAGGTAGCTGGAGAGGGTGTTGCTCGTTGGTCATTTAATAATGAACCATTGCCTATGTTATATATTCCTGGGTTAAAATTCAATTTATTGTCTGTTAAATCATTATTGAATTTTGGGTTTACAGTAACATTTAAAAATGATAAATGCTTTATTGAGAAAGATGGCAAAGTTGTTACTGCAAGTTTAGAGAATGATTTATTTATTTTAAGGGATAACCCAGTATTGATGGCTAAGTCTAAGTCTGTTTATAAGAATGTTAAACCACATGATGAATGTATTCATCTGTTACACTGGAGACTTGGGCATTTAAATTTCAGGACATTAAAGAAAACAGTTCAATTATCTGAAGGGATAAAGCTACAAGCATGTAGTAAATATCTAAATTGCAATGCCTGTAGTCAGCAAAAAAGGAGGGTTACACCAGCAAACCGTGTTAATGGTTTTAAAACCACAAATCCATTAGAGGTAGTGTTTATAGACCTAATTGGACCCAAGAAACACAGTATAGGAGGTGCCTGCTATATTCTGAGCATAGTAGACCATTATTCAAGATACGGATTCTGTTATCTTATGAAAACAAAATGTGAAACATTCCAGCATATTAACAACTGGCTACGTTTTGTGGAAAGGAAACAGAAATTCAAGGTTAAATGCTTAGTGACTGATAATGGTACAGAATTTACCAACCATAGATTGGAAAAGTTTTTGCAGGATGCAGGGATCCAACATAAACGGTCTGCTCCATACAGACCAGAACACAATTCGTTTATTGAAAGACGAGGTCAGACATTACAAGCCATGACTAGAACAATGTTGGCAGATTCTGGTTTGCCTGAAAATTTATGGGGTGAGGCTGTTATGTGTGCTAACCATGTGTTAAACAACGTAGTTCATTCCTCTACAGGAGAAATACCATTCACCTTATGGCATGGGAGGAAACCAAATCTTAGTTACTTACACACATTTGGAACCCCAGCTTGGGTACATATTCCATCTAATTTAAGGAGAAAGGATCAACAGAGAGCCAGAAAAATGTTTTTTGTTGGCTATGAATCAAATCATAGATCTTTTAGATTTTGGGCACAGGGAACTACTCATGTATACTGTAGTGCAAGTGCTAAATTTCTAGAGCACGAAGAATGGGATAAACTAGAAGGTGCAGATTATAGACATGATAATACTGTTAGTATAGAGCATCATATTCCTGATGATATTCTGAGGATTTAGATAATGTAGAATTCTCTATCAAGGAGGAAGAACAGGAAGTAGGTTTAGAGGATGCAGTTTTAGGGGAGGAGTCAGATGAATCATCTGCTGTAAATCCTGTTTTACCTAGGAGATCTACTAGGGAAAGGCATCCACCTGATCGATATAAAGCAACCGTAGTTTGCCAAGTGAATATTGAGCCTTCAGGTTTTGAGGATATCAGGCTTTATCCTGAAAAGGAGCAGAATGCTTGGAAGGAGGCAATGAGTAAGGAAATTAATTCTTTAACTAAGTTAGGTGTTTATGAAACTGTGAAATTGCCACCTGGTGAGAAATTAATAGGTTGTAGATGGGTTTACAAAATTAAGAAAAGCATAGATGGGACAGTAACGCATAAAGCTCGCCTTGTAGCTCAAGGTTTTTCTCAGACCGAAAAGGATTTTGATGAGGTTTTTGCTCCTAGTTTACGTGCGAGTACTTTACGGACAATGCTAGTGTGGGCAGCTAAGCATAAATACAGCATTAACCATATAGATGTAGAGACAGCATACTTGCATGCTCCATTGAGACACACTATCTATATGAAGAAGCCTTTAGGAGTTGAAACACAAAACCACACTGATTGTTGGAAGTTAAATAAAAGCCTTTATGGTTTGAGACAATCAGGGTTTGAGTGGAACCAATGTATAGTGAAAGAGCTAAATAAGATAGGTTTTCATGAAGGTGTAGCGGATAAGTGTCTCTTTAAAAGAGAAAATAATGGTGTAGTATCATTTTTGTTATTGTTTACAGATGATATAGCCATAATAACTAAAACTGACAAGGAAGCCATAGATATTGTTAAACAGTTAGAAGCCAGATTTAAGATCAGAAATTTGGGAAATATTAGGCATTATTTGGGTTTAGAGATCAATCAAACAGCTAGAGGTTATAAAATATCTCAATCTAGCAAAATAAGCCAAATGTTAAAACATTATGGCATGGAGCTATGTAAGCCAGCTAAAACACCTATGGCACAGGATTTTCAACAAGGAGAAATCCAAAGTCCTAAATTTAGTAAGGAAATCTACCAGTCTCTTATAGGTAGTCTATTTATATAAGCAATTGGTCAAGACCTGATATTTCATTTGGAGTAAACCAATTAGTGAAATATAATGCAGAGCCAACTGATAGGCATTGGCAGGCTGCAAAGCGTATATTAAGATATCTGAAAATGACGATGCATTATGCATTGTATCTAGAACCTAACAATGATTTAGTATTAAGTGCATATGCTGATGCCAGTTTTGCTACTGATGTGACCACCAGAAAATCCACATCAGGTATAGCTATCATGTTAGACAATTGTTTGATTGGCTGGAAATCAATTCGTCAAAAACATATAAGTCTATCGACTATGGAGGCAGAGTTCTCATGTTTGTCACTAGTTTGTACAGATCTGATTTATTACAAACAACTAATGATGGATATTGGTTTGAATATGGATTATCCAATTCCAATAATACATGAGGACAACCAAGCTGCTATAAAAATGGCAACAAATTTAGCAGTTAAAACTAGAACTAAGTATACTGACATTAGGTATCTGAATGTTCGTCAGTGTATCCAAAGCAACATGGTTAAGTTGGAATATTGTATGTCAGAAGACAATATAGCTGATAATTTTACCAAAGCGCAAGGTGCTATAAAACATAAAACGTGTTGTGAAAGCTATGGATTAAGAATCTAAACTGTATATATTGACCTGTCCAAAGGGGAGAATGTTAGGATATGGTTTGAGCCTAACTATGTTGTACAGGCAATATAAGTATACTGTAACTTTAAGCTGTAACTGTATTATGTGGCTTTAATGCTGAGTCATGCTGTAATCACATAATTACTGGTTGTAAGAATATTTAAGCAAGGTAATGCAATGTGTTCAGTTTCTGCTATGATCTGCTGTTGATGATGAAGCTGCTATGAAGATGATGAGATGATGAAGCTGATATGATAAGCTACCATTGAGAGGAGTTGTTATCTGGTAATCATTGTTTGATGGATCTGCAGCATCATGAACCAGAGTGAGTTTGTTATTGTAACCAACTACTGTTTGTTGGGTAAGAAGATTCTGTAACTACTGGACTGATTTACTGGCAAAGACTTGGAATTTGTTTAAAGACTATGAGACTGTTTTTCTACTATAAAGTAAGCTTTTGATAAACCAGTTTGCTTATCTCTTATTCATAGCTCTCAGCAACGTTTCTCTGTGCAATCTACTCTGCTGGTTGGTAACACAACAACAATAACCTTAGCAAAAGTGAGTCCTCAGCCTTTTCTCGCTTGCACATTCCTCACCAGCATAAGTATGTGCTAGCAATACTTTTTGCACTGTGTCCTCATGACATCATCATCATCCAATGTGTTCAAAGGGAGTGTGACTATCGGTTGATATGAATGGATTGTTGATATATGTTCTGTCTTGAATGGATAGGCCCGTGATGGCGAACCAATGGCACGGTGCCACAGGTGGCCCGCAGAGCCATATCTGTGGGCACACGAGCATTGCCCTAACTCAACTCCAGTGTGTGTGCGGGTGCCAGCCAGCTGATTTTGGGCCTTCTGGGCCCACTGGAAGTCGGGAAATGGACTATTTCCAGCCTCTGGAGGGACTCCAGAGGGGTGGGGGAAGCCGTTTTCATCCTCCCCAGGTTCCAAGAGAGCCTCTGGAGCCTGGTGAGGGTGAAAAACAGGCCTTCTGGGCTGACTGAAGTCAGGAAATGGGCCATTTCCAGAATCCGGAGGGCCTCGAGGTGGTGGTGGGGGCAGCAGTTTTCACCCTCTCCAGGCTCCAAGAAAGCTTCTGGCTTTTTGCCATTGTGAGCCAAAAGCAGGAGGAGTGTGGGCGGGATGTGGGGCCATTGAATTATGTGTATGGGCATGCATGCATGTGACCGCCCCCCATGCTCCCCTGCTTTCGGCACACGATGGCAAAAAGGTTAGCCATCACTGGGATAGGCTATCTCTGGGATGGTGAACCTATGGCATGCTGCCACAGGTAGCACACAGAGCCCTCTCTGCGGGCAGGTGAGCCATCACCCCAGCCCAGCTCCACCGCACATGCGCTCGTACCTCCCGCCGGCCAGCTGTGCATGCAAGGGTGTGGAGCACATACAAGAAATGCATGTGCATGCGCAGGTGGGTGGGGTGCGCACGGGGGGGGTTGTGCATGCATTGCATTATGGGTTATAACTGCAGGGAGGCTTACTAAGCCCAAAATGGGGAATGGGGGTTGTGGTGCATTCCCCCCCCCACATCCTATTTTTGCTCCCAGGAGGCTGCAGGGAGGCCTACTAGGCCAAAAACAGGGTGTGGGGTAGTGCGGCATGCCCCCCTATGGCCCATTTTTGCTCCCATGAGGCTGCAGGGAGGCCTACTAGGCCCAAAGCAGATGCCAAAGGAGAAAAAGGTTGTTGATAAGGCCGAAGGACTGTTTATGAAGAATTTGTTTTGGAATTAATTTGGATTAAGCTGAGAATGAAGTAATTCTCAGCTGTTCTAATAAAATATGTTTGCTTAGGACTGAATGTGTCTGATAATAGTTACTTGGGCCTAGGTCACAACAATTTCTTCGTCAGTTTTGTAATTCCAGTTTTGTAAAGACAGGTTGGCCTCTGGCACCACAGCTTCTCCAGCCTCATTGTCTGACTCGAGTGCCAGCTGAACAGGCTGCTGGCACAGCACCACACCAGCCTCCTCGCTGTCTGAATCAGCCACCAATTGCACAGGCCCCGTATGGGCCACAACACATGACCTGTTTGCAACTGGGCCATGGAAGCATTGGGTGAGCATATGCATGCATCTCCACTTGCTTGAACCATGGGAGAGCACATGCGTGTCTGCTCCATTTGCGTGAACGGCAGGCACATGTGTGCACGCTGCTCACACAAATGAAGCTGCACATGCGTGTTATGGCCGCTCATGTAGAACCATCCCCTTTTCCTCCCCTGCCGGTCTGCAAAGCCAGAAAGATTGGGAAACTCTGCCATATACCTGATATTGCCTGGGATTTAAATTCAAAACCATTCTTAAAGATCCATCTCATCCTAGGCACCCCTTTTTTTTTTAAACTATTACCATCTGGCAGATGGTACAGGTCAATAAAGACAAGAACAAATAGGCTGAAAAACAGCTTCTATCCCAGGGCAATAGCCATATTGAACTCTACGGAATAGTGCAATATTGGGTTTTCAATTATATAGAAGGTAAAGGAAGTATGTTTGTGTTTTTATTTTTATAGTTATAGTGTACACTGAAGACGGCATTGTACCATGTGCAGTGACCATAAAGTAAACTATAAACTGTATACTTCACGAGTCAAAAAGAGGGCTGTGAAAATATTTACAGACCCCTCACATCCTGGACATAAACTGTTTCAACTCCCACCCTCAAAATGACACTATAGAGCACTGCACACCAAAACAATTAGACACAAGAACAGTTTTTTTTCCTGAAGCTCAATTGATTTGGAGGAGCAGGTTTGAAACGATTACACTGAAGGCCGTATCTCTTTCTACGGGGTGAATTCTTGACAATGCAAAGTCTGATGTATCTTAAGTGTGTCTCACTTTCTTTTCTGTTCATCTGTTTTAGAAAACATACCTGTAGGCACTCGGATACAGAGCCCCTTCTCATCTCTCACAGGCTGATCTGCGTCCACATCATATTGCAGAAATTCATAGTTAAGTAATTTCTGAAATTGAACAGACAAGTGGAAATATGAGCCCCGAACAGGCACGAATGACAGGTTTATATGGGTTTGATGAGCAAAAGGAACTTCATGCTGGATAAAGTGGCCCAGCTAAACCCTGCAGAGCTAAAGCCCCTCCCTTTATCCGCTGAACAAACCTGTCATGTAGTGAGGCAGAGAAGTAGGTATGTTTGGACAGATGTTTCTCAGGTTTTTTGTCACAGGCAAGAGGACATGCACTTCCATCAGGCATCCCACCAGGCGTGGGATTCTACCAGGTTGGACCAGTTTGGGTGAACCGGTAGCTCTGACGATCAGCTGGGAGAGAACTGGTTCACTCCAATGATCAGGTCACCCCGCTTGCCCATTTTACTGACCTATATCTTCTCAGCTGATTCACACAACAGAGTGGATTGCTGCGCGTCACCTGTGTTACTCCCCAGCAGTAACACGGAAGGTATGTTTTCATTAAACTGTGCAATTACCAAACCAGTTGTTAAACCAGCAGGATCCCACCACTGCATCCCACCCTCACCTTTTGATGTAGTGGTGAAGGTGCTGGCCTAGAAACTGGGAGACTGTGAATTCTAGTCCCACTTTATGCATGAAAACCCAGTGGTGGGATTTTTTAACAACCAGTTCTGTGGACGTGGCTTGGTAGGCATTTGGCTTGGTAGGCATTTGGCTTGGTGGGCATGTGGCTGGGTGGGCATGTGACTGAGTGGTCATGTGACTGAGTGGGTGTGACTAACTCAATGTCACTCATGTCAAGGGACGCTTCGCCCAGCCTCTCCCTTCTCAGCCACTCCTTGTCACATCCAGCCTCAACATATCTATAGTTCTTTAGGGTTAGGGTTAGGGTTGGGATTAGGGTTGGGGTTGGGGTTGGGGTTGGGGTTGGGGTTAAGGTTAGGGTTATGTATGTCTTTTTCTTAAAATACTCCAATTACATTTCAAATAGTTCTAAATATATAATTTTTGACCCTATATTTCTATGACTATACAGGCTAGAAGTCTAAGTGGCTAGAAGTGGCCCAGATATTTTCTTCTCATTACCTTAATATAGAAATTGGTCCTTCCCACTGCTCCAACTTTTCCTGCATAATTCATGAATCCAGCATTTCCTTCGGTAGCTCCATAAACTTCGACGATCTTGATGGGTCCAAACCTATTCAGGAACTCCTTCCAAACCTCAATTCGCATCCCATTGCCAATGGCCATTCTCACACTATGGTCATGGTCATTGTCCCTCTGCAAGGTGAGATATCAAGGAAATTAGAGTTCTCCAAAATAAATACTGTATTATGCAGCAAACCAGGTTTTTTAAAGAGATTGCTTGAAGAACATCCTACAAGATATTGGGAAGGAGTGGCAGTCCATAAAGATTGTTTACAATTAGTTTATCAAATCTATGAGGAAACTTTACCTATTTCAGACTACAGTTGCATACAGTAGTGGCCAAAATTGTGGAAACTTTTGGGAAAAGTGTATTTTCTACAACTAGCTAATAACACCACTTTTTTGGGGGGGTGGGGAGTAGTACCATAAAATTATATATCAATTGAAAGATAATTTAATCAAGAATGTAATGCAATAACTTTTATGAAGGATTTGCTATTATAATATCAGTTACAGCATAAAGAAGAAAAGTGAAACATGTAGAAAAAAGGAGATATACGAAAATTACCACCATGTCAGTTAATACTTAGTTGAGTAACCTACCAGCCTCCATCGGTATTTATCTGGCTAGTGTCCTGTCCTTATGTGAGAGAATTGAGGGCTGTTTGGAAATTGAAACAGTATTTGCTGTGCGAGCAACAAGGAGACAGTAAGGAGCCTGGGTGTGGCTTAGCTCAACTGTTCTGTACTAAAGCTGCATGCTGCTCTGAAACTAAAACTAAAACAGAAACTGAAACTCCTCTCCTCTGCTTGTGTTTTGCTTGTATTTACTACCACATTGGAAAACCTGCTTTTCGTATTGTATCTTTACTTCTATTAACTGGGTTTTATTGCTGGGTCATTCTGACTAACAAGTTTATTTAGTCGGCTCCATAGATTTTCAATTGGGTTAAAGTCTGGGCTATTCCCAGGCCATTCCAGCAGTTGAATATGATTATCTTGAAACTCAAAAAAAAAAAAAAAAGTGGTGTTATTAGCCATCAAACCTCAAAAATACACTTTTCCAAAAAGGTTTCCACAATTTTGGCCACTAATGTAGCTATGATGCCTTTAGTTTAAACAGATAGAAATCCATGACACCGGTTACAGGTTTGGTTTTCAAATTCTGGTTAATACCTTAGTATTAAATTGAATAGCATCTCTGAGCAAGTAGCAGGGACTCAATGTTGACTAAAGCCAAGCAGAAATATTAGGAACTACCACATTCTAGCATTTATAACCAAATAACTCAGGGGTGAAATCCAGCAGGTTCTAACAGGTTCTGGAGAACCGGTAGTGGAAATTTTGAGTAGTTCGGAGAACCGGCAAATACCACCTCTGGCTGGCCCCAGAGTGGGTTGGGAATGGGGATTTTGCAATATCCTTCCCTTGGAGTGGGGTGGGAATGGAGATTTTGCAATATCCTCCACCAGGAGTGGGGAGGGTATGGGTATTTTGCATATATCTGTTCTATGACCTGCTGCTTGGCAAGTATACCATATTTTTCGGAGTATAAGATGTTCCGGAGTATAAGATGCACCTTACTTTTGAGGGAGGAAAATAAGAAAAAAAAATCTGCCTCTGCCTACCAGCATCCATCGGTATTCATCTGGCTAGTGTCCTGTCAGTGTGTGAGAGAGTTGAGGGCTGTTTGGAAATTGAAACAGTATTTGCTGTGTGAGCAACAAGGAAGGAGACAGCAAGAAGCCTGGGTGTGGCTTAGCTCAAGTGTTCTATACTAAAGCTGCATGGTGCACTGAAACTAAAATGTTACCTGAAACTCCTCTCCTCTGCTTGTGTTTTGCTTGTATTTGCTACCACATTGGAAAACCTGCTTTTGGTATTGTATATTTACTTCATGTGTTACATTATATATAAAGAAAAGTTATTGAATCCTGCTGAATCAGTTACTTGTATGTGCTTTCTGGATGTGATTGCTGCTGCAACCTCTGAGTCCTTGCAGCAAACAGCAAACAGCCAGATCAGATTATCATTGCAGCCCAATTCAGCATGAGCAGCTGATTGGCGGGTGGATTGGCCTCCCAGAATACCCCCAATCAGCTGTTCCAGGCTGCAGGGATTGCCACAGACCATTGCTGCCTCTGTGCCTCACATTTTTGGCTATATTCGGTGTACGTTCAGTGTATAAGCCTTGTATGAGCCTTGGTGGTGCAGCAGACCAAGGTGGTGTTAAGTAGCACTTAGCTGCCAGCTGCCTGCAATTACTGCGAGTTCAAATCTAATCAGGCTCAAGGTTGACTCAGCCTTCCATCCTTCCGAGGTAGGTAAAATGAGGACCCAGTTTGTGGGGGCAATAAGCTGACTTTGTATATATATAAAAAAAGAACACCACTTAAGGGGGGGCGAAAGCCCTACTAATCAGGTATATACAAAAGTATGAAGGCTATTGCTTAACACATTGTAAGCCCCCCTGACTCTCTGGAGAAGGGCGGCATATATATCAAACCAATAAATAAATAAATAAAATAAGATGCACCCAAATTTTCATCCTCTTTTGGTGGGAGGACACCCCAAAAAACACAGTATATATTCCCATATAAAGATACAATACTATTCTTCTGTGAAATATTAGCAATAATACCATTCTTCCCCCCCACTTTTACCTCTATAATAGATAGATTTATAGATACATACGTATCTGTATAGCTACATATATCTGTTCTATGACCTGCTGCTTGGCAAGTATAATTATAATTTTTTTCATGAAATAGGAAACAGGGGAGGGAATTCGGTTACATGAAGGGACAAGGAATGGAAATAGGAGAAAGGAATACATAAACAGGCTTAGCATTCATGACAAACTGTGCCTTGGAGTCCACAATATGATACAAGCATAGTTATTTTCTAGATTTGCATCTGCATTGTCTGGACACTGTTACGTACAATCCGGCAAGCAGTTCCCTTCTCATTCTTTGCAATATTGTTTTCTGAAGTATTAGTCCATCTTATCAATTACCTTTGGTGCATTACACAAGTAGCGCATCATTTCTCCCACATACTGGATCACAGTGACATGATAACGTCTGCAGTCATCCCAGTAATGAGAAACAGAGAACTTAGACCTCAGAACATGTGTAGCTCCTTACATAAACAGAGAGAGAAAGTTCAGGAAGTTGCTGTTATCAATAGGTTAGAACCCTGAGCTGAAATGCTCCACCCTGCAGCTTTTCAATAGCATCTTCCCCTAGTTACTGGATATCTTCCCAGTTGCTGGGTGGGCATAGCCATGGTGGGTGTGGCCTACTTGGCTTCCTGCACCATGGTGGTGGGGCATTTCCACCCTCCCCAGGCTCCGGAGGCTTTCCTCCAGCCTCCGGAAAGGCCAAAACGGCCTCCCCCAGGCTCCGGAGCCTCTTTCTGAACTTCTGGAACTTCCAGGAGGCCCATATTTTGCCCTCCCTAGGCTCCTGAGACTTTCCCTGCCCTTGAGGGCAAAAATGGCCTCCCCTGGGCTCTGGAGGCCCTTTGGAGGTCAGAAATGGACCCATTTCCAGACTTCCGGAACTTCCAGGACACCCATTTTTCACCCTCCCAGAGCCTCCATGCAGGCCCTGCACTTACCTGGTATCCAAAATGGGCCATGTGGAGACTCCTGGGAGGGGATGGAAGGGCAGGGAGGGGAGGGGAAAGGTGGGGGGGTCCAGCCAGTCATCTCAACTACCAGTTCGACGAACCAGATGTAAAATTAGCATTTGGGTCACCCAAACCAGTCCAAACTGACTGAATCCCATTTTAGACCTGCTTAAAAAGGCCTAAAATGATTTGGCTCCAGGATATTTGAAGAGGACAAAGTCAAGATATAAATCAGATAAATAAATATATAAATTAAGAGGTTTTCTTCTCTGCAAGTTTCCTGCTTCTGTGAATGTCATTCTTCTGCAATCAGATCTCCAAATAGGTTGGGATGTTGGCAAGAAATAGGCCATTTAGGTTTATGTATATCTTTTTTACAATTTATACAGTTGTGATCAGAAAATATTTGATCCCCACATATTTGGTCCACCAATCTATCCACCCATCCTCTATTCAATGATTTACTAGTTGTTTTCTGCTTCTTTGTTTAGCTGGGTAGCCTTTACCACTTTCAGAGGCAAAGTGGTAAAGAGGTGGGATTCAGCCGGTTCGGACTGGTACAGGTGAACTGGTAGTGCGACTGCAGGAGGCTCCACCCATGTACCCAGATGTAGTGCACAACAACTGTGCATGCATGGAAGGCCGTACGCATGTGCAGAGGAGGTGCGAGTGAGCAAAGCGAGCACACGTACACGCACCCTCACATTTGCGAACCAGTAGGGAAGATAAGTGAATCCCACCTCTGCATAAAACTGATACTATGACCCATCCTAGAATTACCTATTAGGAATAACTGGCAACAAATATTTCAATAAATAAATTACCAAACAAAAAGGGATGTCATTCTCATGTCCTTCCATTAGGGAGATTGTGAGTAGAAATCCCATACAATAGTCATGTGAAAATGGTCAATAAGTCACTTTTTTCAGTGCTGTTGTAACTTTGAATGGTCACTAAATGAACTGTTTTAAGTCAAGGACTACCTGTACACAGGGATGGGAATGAAAAATTTCAGCAACTGGTTCACTGCCCGGTTGTTGGGTGGGTGTGGCCATGCAGGCATGGCCTACTCAGCCTTCTGCACCATGGCAGGGGGCGTTTTCACCCTCCCAGAGGCTGGAAATGGGCCTGTTTCTGGACTTCTGGTACTTGCGGTACGCCTGTTTTTTGCCCTTCCCAGGCTGAGGAGGTTTTCCTGGAGCCTCCAGGAGGGCAAAACGGCCTTCCCTGGGCTCTGGAGGCCCTCCGGAGGTGGGAACCAGGCCCATTTCCAGACTTCTGCTACTTCTGGTAGACCCATTTTTCACCCTCCCAGAGCTTCCAAGAGCACCCTGCACTTACTTGGCATCCAAAATGGGCCACGTGGAGACTCCTGAGAGGGGTAGGGCGGGGTGGGCAAAGTCAGCCAATCCTTGGAACAACCGGTTCAGTAAACCAGATTAAAATTAACATCTGGTTCACCTGAACTGGTCTGAACCAGCTGAATCCCTCTCCTGCCTGTACATCGTTACTGTTGGTAAATAATTGACACTACAGCCTTTTGTCTTTCTGCTTGCCTCCTTCTATTTTTTCCTAACTCCTTCATGTAGAGTTATTATTATTGGCTCCGGGTCTGGCTTCCATCGCCGCCAGACAGTCCTCTGAGGCCGCCAGCCCCGTTGCCTGTAAAGAGCCGCCTTTACATCTGAAAGGCAGCTCGAAAAACTCCATTTCCTGAAGGAAATGTGAGTCAGAGCAGGCGAGGGCAGGTAGAGCCCTCTGCAAAGTCCCCAGTGTTCTATTTTTACTCTTGGGGACGAGCAGGTTGTGGCTCCCTATTTCCGCTCGCCGCTGCTCCGGGCTTTGGGAGAACTCTGCCTTTTTGCAGAGCCAGGTGCTGGGACCGGACCAATCAACAAAATTAACAGATGGTTTAATTAAAGAGGACAAGATTTGGACTTGGGACCCTAAATCGCAAGTATTTTTAATGATTTTACAAGCGTTTTTAAGTGAAGGGAAAAAAAAGTTTAAAATGGCGACTGCTGAGGCTTGAGAAGAAGAAGAAAGCTGAAAGCGAAAGTCCTTCCGTAACAAGCTACAAAGCAGCGGAATAAACAGTGCTGGCTAGAATCTAGAAGAAAAGTATCTATTTTAAGTTTCTTTTTTCTTGGAGATTTATACTTGATCTTGCTTGGGGAAAAGTTTTCTTTCTTTAAAAAGAGTTTGTTTGTGTGGCAGGATGGTGTTAAAACTAATAAAGCCTGACAAACAAGCAGGGGGGGGATGTTCCCCCATTTACAATTATGTGAACAAGTTCTGAACTTACAGACTCAGCAGAATGGCTTTAATTTAAAAGAATTTGTCCTGGAGGAAATGGCAAGGTATCACGAGACTGTGAACCAGAATCTTGAAAAATTTAGGCAGGAAATGATACAACTAAAGTATGATAATCTGCAACGAAAGATTGTAACAGTGACTAATGCTTTTTCAGAAATTGTTATAAAGATGGATACAAATATCAAGTTATTAGAGTCTAAAATGGAAGAAGTTGATGATAAGATTTATAATTTGGACAATAAAATACAAAGAATTGAAAATGATTTGATAATTATTCAAGACAATAGTTTAGAAGTAAAGTCTAAAAAGGAAGCTGGTCACAAGACTTACAGAAGATATAAAGCAAGAGATTGAAAAAGAAGTTACAATAATGCAATACAGGCTCACAGAATTTGCGGTTAGAATGAGAGGGTTACAAGAAAATAATAGAGATGATTTCAGAAAAATATCTGCTCAAGTTCTGGCCGGGATTTTAAAGGTTCATCCTGAGGAGGTATCTTGTAAGATTGACAAGGCCTATAGAGTAAATTCTTGGATTGCAAAGCAAAGGCAATTGCCTAGAGATGTGGTGATTTACTTCACAGATAAAGAAATAAGAAATGATATTGTGCAAAAGTCCTTTAATTCTACTCTACAATTGTATGGAAGAAAGATCTGGATATATAAAGAGTTACCTCCTAAGATGCTAAAAGATAGAAAGAAATTTGGATTTTTGGTGACTGAGCTAAAGAAACATAACATCTTATTCAGGTGGGACGTTCCAGTTGGTATAATATTGAGATATCAAGGAGAAAGATATCAGCTAAATACTGTTAAAAAAGCGGAAGAATTTTACTACAAGATTTTCAAAAAGCAAAAGAGCCTTGATAGTACAGTGGTTTGGTGCACCCTGTCATTAACACAGCTGCCTGCAATTTCTGCTGGTTCAAATCTCTCCAAGGCTCAAGGTTGACTCAGCCTTCCATCCTTTCTAAGGTAGGTGAAATGAGGACCCAGTTTGTGGGGGCAATAAGCTGACTTTGTATAAAATATACAAAAGAATGAAGGCTATTGTTTAACGCATTGTAAGCTGCCCTGAGTCTCCGGAGAAGGGCGGCATATAAATCAAATTTAAAAAAAAAAAATCAACAAGAGATAGAAATTCAAGATAAGCAGAAGGAGGTGGAAGTAATGGAAAAACAACAAGTTACAGAGGTCTTTGTAGATGAGCCACTTCCGGATTCTCCTTCAGAGGTCTCAGCTGGACTGTTTATAAATACAAGAGAGGCGGCTTTGGATTCTAATGTGATGACTTATCAAGTTACAGACCAGCATGGAAATCAATCAGTTGATATACAACTCATAGAACCAGAATGGAGATTTAAGCAAAACCAACAAGATCAAGTTATAGATCAGCATGAAAACCAAACAGTTGATATACAATTTATAGAAAGGAAATCAGGATGGAGATCTAACCCACAAAAAGTCAAGAAAAGAAGAAGCAGGTCTCACAAAAACAAAAACTTTTAAACTAAACAACAGTGTAATGCCAGTTATTTAAGAGATGATTGAATATATGAAAAGATAGTTGAGGCAAAGTATTGGTTTATATTATCCTGAGGAGAGTGACAGACCTCTGCAGTGCTGTACTTTTGGGATGTGAAAAGAGCCTTAAACTGAATGGATTGGAACTATCTTTTTTTTTTTTTTTTGGATTCTTTGATAAATGTACTACATTTATGTTGAGCTACAAGGCGAGAGAGCTATGGAATTGGGGCACACAGATGATCTGGCTGTTACCCTATTACGGTGGTTGGAATTAATAATTTGGATGAAAGACACTACTATAGACACTATATGGAATACAAATATAAAGTCACTTGGGTGGTTGTTTGTTTGTTTTTTTTTTTTTTTTTTAGAACTCTGTGTCTCTTGATAACACTCTGAGGGTGAAGGTCTCTTTATGTGTATTCCAGGCTCCCTGGTCCTTTGTGCCTACCCAAGTCTATGGTCCCCATTAACCCAACGAATCCAGCTGAGTGGTACAGAGGGAGTGGAGAATAAACAACATCCTTGTTATGGACGCTGGACAGGCGAAACAGATGGACAGCCGTGATTGTTTTCTTCTGGGAAATGACAGCAGCTTTGGGGAGTCCTGGAGGAAAGTGAAAAAGAGAATATGAAATAAAGGATGCAATGAATTTAAAGAAAACACAAGAAATGATCATTGACAATTAGTTTCCTGATTGTATGCTTCACTCCATGGCTGATTTAGGGATTATATGACTTTGACATTTCAAAAGCACTCACTGGCAAAAGAAGAAGAAGAAGAAGAAGAAGAAGAAGAAGAAGAAGAAGAAGAAGAAGAAGAAGAAGAAGAAGAAGAAGAAGAAGAAGAAGAAGAAGAAGAAGAAGAAGAAGAAGAAGAAGAAGGGGGAGGGGGAGGAGGAGGAGGATGAGAAGAGGAGGGGGAGGAGGAGGAGGAAGAAGAAGAAGAAGAAGAAGAAGAAGAAGAAGAAGAAGAAGAAGAAGAAGAAGAAGAAGAAGAAGAAGAGGAGGAGGAGGAGGAGGAGGAGGAGGAGGAGGAGGAGGAGGAGGAGGAGGAGGAGGAGCACACATCAATGAACTAAAGCTTTGAAGCAGGGGTGAAATTTGACTGGTTTGGACCGGTTTGGGAGAACCGGTAGGGACGATTTGAATCAGTTTGCCGAACCAGTAAAAACCAGCCCTTGTTGGCCCGGCCCATGTCTGCCTGCTCGCCCGCTCGCCGCTCGCCCCTTCTGGCTGTTTGACCCATTAATGTTAAATGCTGCAGCAGAGAGAATCCAAACTTTTCACCCTCCATTCAAACCGGAGTTGCTGCATCCTGTACCTTTAAGGTAGTCCCTGGAAGGGACTACCCTTCCGGGGGGACCATAAAAGGAGCAGCATGGAGGGAGTGGGAATGGAGTGAATGGAGGGAGAAAAGTTCAGCTTCTCCCAGCCACAGCATTCACTATGAGCCCTTCTGGTGCTCATACACATTTTTTCCAGTGATGAAATCCATTTTTTTTTTACTACCAGTTCTGTGGGCGTGCCTTGGTGAGCATGGTGTTGCTTGATGGGGGTGACTTGGATGTGGCAGGGGAAGGATACTGCAAAATCTCCATTCCCACCCCACTCCTGGGGAAGGATAATGCAAAATCCCCATTCCAACCCCATTCCAGGGGAAGGATACTGCAAAATCCCCATTCCTGCCCCACTCCTGGGGGAAGGATATTGGAAAATCTCCATTCCCACCCTACTCTGGGGCCAGCCGGAGGTGGTATTTGCTAATTCTCCAAAGTAATCAAAATTTCTGCTACTGGTTCTCCAAACTGCTCAAAATTTCTGCTACTGGCACCTGTCAGAACCTGCTGGATTTCACCCCTGATTTTTTTCTACCAGGTTTTTTGGGCATGGCTTGGTGTGGGGATCATGTGACTGAGTGGGCATGGCCATGAGTGACATTGAATTGGCCACACCCACTCAGTCATAGGACCTCCACCACCAAGCCACGCCCACAGATCTGGTAGGGAAAAAAATTGAATGTCACCACTGGATAAGATGATGATGATGCAAAGTGGACAGGTGGACATGATGGCATGATGATGTCAGGTGAGCAGGAAGCTTTGCAGACACACAAGTCCTCTTACCTAACCTTGTTACTTATTACCTAATCCTGATCTAGGCTCTGCATATCATAAAAACCATGCAATCATACAAGCAGAAGTCAACAGAGAGTCTTTCCTGCCAACAGCATAGGTTATCCTTCTAGGTCTCCCAGCAACCACTCCACCTTTTATGCTCCTCACCTGTGGTCCCAGAGGTGAAGATATAGAGACATACAGATTTAGGTGTTACTTTGGCTCTGAAGGAAAAGGGCACTGATTCAGCAGAACTTAATTTGATCCGTTTGAGCAGTGGCTCTACACCTTCAGTTGGGGAATCCTCACTCAGATAGAAAACACGTATCCCTTCATCATTTAAAGTAGGCAGGACATCTTCAATGGCTTCTTTTAAATCTTGAAAAAGGAAAGAAAAATTATATTTGATTGAATTGACTGCCTCATTTTTGAAAATCTAGAATAGGATAGGAAAGGATAGGAAAGGATAGGATAACAGAGTTGGAAGGACCTTGGAGATCTTCTAGTCTTGACTTAGCTTGACTCTCTCTTCTTTGTGGCAGCCCCTGAGATATCGGAAGACTGCTATCATGTCACCCCTAGTCCTTCTTTTCATAAGACTGGACTTACCCAGTTCCTGCAACCGTTCTTCATATGTTTTAGCCTCTAGTCCCCTAATCATCTTTGTTGCTCTTCTCTGCATTCTTTCTAGAGTCTCAACATCTTTTTTACATCTCTTTTTGAGCCTCTTCCATAAATACTAGAACATGGCACAATCTCTGCAAAGAAATTTGTTGCTTGCATCCTTACAATTTATACTGATATTGTTTTCTGATTGCTTATTTCTAACCTATGACTATCATTAAGTGTTGTACCTTATGATTCTTGATGAACGTATTTTTTCTTTTATGCACACTGAGTGCATATGCACCTAGACAAATTCCTTGTGTGTATAATCACACTTGGCCAATAAAATTTTTTATTCTATTCTGTTCTGTTCTGTTCTGTTCTGTTCTGTTCTGTTCTGTTCTAGTCTAGTCTAATCTATAATTTTAACACCATGAAGATCATGTTGAAGATATAATGCAAAGAAAAAGGCAAGAATTGGAATAATAATGTATTAGTCCAGCTATCACGAAATTGGTTCTAAATCACTGAGAATAAAAAACAAAAAAAAAAAACAAAAACTACCATCAATAACAACGAGATTAAATAGGTTTTGCAAAATATCATGTTGGTCCAAATAGCAGAGGGATTAAACATGATAAAATAAAATCCATACACTTTAGAATCAGAGTAAAGTGCAACAAGGCAGACCATGTTGTATGGATGCCAGACCATCGCATCCCCAAACAGCTCCTTTATGGTGAGCTGTCTAAAGGAAAGCGATCCCACGGAGGACAAAGGAAGTGATACAAAAACATGTTGAAAGCAGTGGTGGGATCCTCCCGGTTTAACAACTGGTTCGGTGATTGGGCATTTTGCGCACGCCCGCACCTAACGTGCGCTGCGCGTGTGCACAATTTAAAGAAATCTTCACCTCCAGTCTTGGTGCGATCGCCATGCAGCGCTATTTATCCCCTATTTCCTATTCAAGCCACCATCCGGTAGTCTGTCACCAACCCCCCCCATCAGCTGATCAGCAGTCTTTGTAATTCCCGCTCTGTATGTGCTTCTGATGTCCCATAATGTCATCAAATGGCGCCAGGCAGGGAAGGGAGCTGGAAGTCTTTTCATTGCTGCTAGTAGTTGCCATTCGCCGTCCGATGCCTCGCAAGTGCTGTCCGCTGCCTGGATCACCTCCCACCGGCCCAGGCATCAATGTGGTTATCTCTGATGACCGCGGTTCCCCCAGCCCTCCCATATATGGCGAGTCCCGGGTTTCTTCGGAGGAGTAACAAATCCTCCGAATTTGTGATTTGCCACACAAATCAGCTGAGGAGATAAAGGTAGGAAAATAGTTAAAAGCCTCCTTCAAGTCCCTGGATATCGACACCACCTCCTGGGAAACCCTGGCACAAGATCGATCGACATGGCGCACGCTGATCACACAGGCTGACAGACATCTGAAGACAGCAGAACAACCATAGCAGAAGAGAAGCGAGCACTTCGCAAAGCCAGAGCTGCAAACGCTGCAACCCACACATGTCTGCCAGAACATTTCATACCCGTATAGGCCTTACTTACCAGCCACCTGCGGACACACCATGGACAGCGCACAACCTGTTAGATGTCAAGGTCCTCTTCTAACACGATGGACAAACATCATTATCAAAGTGCCAAGGAACAGAACAGTCATGATACCTAATGATACAGCTGGCCAAATTTGGCTGCAAAACATTATCCCCAAATCCCATTTCAGGTAGTTGTTGAGAAAAATGGTGCTGTAGGAACGGCACCATTCCATGCAGAAATATCCCATGTCATGTCATGTCTAATTATGATAGAAAGACATTCAGAAAATGACCAGTTTTCTTCTAGGACCAGAAGGTGATAAATCTTTTATTTCTCAACCCAGCTGCACTGGAAGACATGGTGGAAATGCAGTGGTGGTAGAAACTGACTCCTTTGCTAAATAGGGCTCAGTTGCTAATAAACTTTCACTCATCAGATTGCTTCCAACCACAACCACAATCACAACCTTCCTTGTTTCTTAACGATAGTCATAGGAAAACAGTCAATATAAATCTTAAGGATACCAGAAACAAGGTTACAGTCATAAATGGGAGGAGATGGGTGATAGGAACGATGAGAAGATTAATACTAATGCAGACTTAGTAACTAGTTTGACAGTGTTGAGGGAATTATTTGTTTAGCAGAGTGATGGTGTTCGGGGAAAAAAACTGTTTTTGTGTCTAGTTGTTCTGATGTGCAGTGCTCTATGGCGTCTATATTATGATATGACTATCATTAAATGTTGTACCTTCTGATTCTTGGCAAATGTATCTTGTCTTTTTAGGTACAATGAGAGCATATCCACCAAAGACAAATCCCTTGTGTGTCCAATCACACTTGGCCAATAAAGAATTCTATTCTATTTTATTCATAGGGTACAAATAAGCAATCAAGTCATACTAGGAAACAATAAATATAAATAGAATTCTATTCTATTCTATTCTATTCTATTCTATTCTATTCTATTCTATTCTATTCTATTCTATTCTATTCTATTCTATTCTATTCCATTCCATTCCATTCCATTCCATTCTATTCTACTCTACTCTAAAAGAAGAGAAAGGACCAGTAGTTCTGACGTATTACTACCGTGTTTTCCACAAAATAAGACCTGTCTTATATTTTTTTGAAACGTGAAAAAAGAGCTTGGCCTTATTGCCATGTGCTCAAAAGCCTGATTGAGTTTATTATCAGGGGATGTCTTATTTTGGAGAACACAGGGTATTTTCTATGGAAGCATTTTCCTACATGATTCTCTCACCTGGAGTTGATAGAAGAACTTTAGCCTTGCAAGATTTCAGCACATGTATCAGAGATTTGAGTCGGATGTTATAGTTGACACACGCCATGGTACAGCCAATCTTTGATAATCCGATCCAAACTGAGATATAGGCAGGGATGTTCTTGAAGAAAACAGCCATGGTATCCTCTTCTTTCAGCCCCACATAGTCCTTCAGTACTCTGGCTATCTGATTGCTGTGTCTATCAATGTCTCGGTAGGAATAAACTTCGTCTTCAAAGAGAATCAAGGGTTTATCTGAATATTTCTTCACTCTGGCCAAAAAGATTTCTAAGAAAGTGATCGGGGGAACGCGCTTCATGTATGTGTGGCATCGATATCCCATGTGTATGAACCGAATCAGGTTTTTCAGATCCAACCAAAAATAAGGGAAGAAAAATTTGCCCACCAAGGGCAGAAGAATCAAAAGCCCAAGGACAGCTGTGTATAGATCCAGCATGGTCGGGATTTAGCCTTGGTATCTTGGAAGAGGTAGATCGAATTCCAATTTATTGCAGGATCTATCCAAGCTCTGTTTGCAGGATCTCTCCAAGCTCTGTTTTGCAGAAGGCAAAGAGAAGAGAAATGATGAATAATCAAAAAATGCAATGCTCACATGCCACCCTGTTTCTCAAGGCTCCTTAAATGAAGGGACCTTTGTTCCCCAGCCAATAAAATTTGAATGGCATGCTGACAGCTCTGTAATCTCAGCATGCTGCTTGTTCCTTACCTTCCTCATCTGTTGCTAAACTTCCTCATCTATAACACAGGTTATAGTGTTTTTCAGCAAGAGGCTGTACTTATACGCAGTGCTGCCTAACTTTTGTCCTTGTGACCACAATTTAGATCTCAAAGTCTTGAGGGGGAAAAAAAAGTTGTTGGCACAGTTGATGCTGAATGAAAATTAACAATCTGGAAGGTCACTGGCCTTTGCAGAGCAAACATTGATGACACAATTTAACCAAGAAAGGGAAAAAAAAAACAGATACATTCAGCTGCAATATAAATGAAGGAAAGGCGCATGCATGAATGAGGCTTACTCAGTTAGTTTGGCAAAGGATCTAGCAGTCAGGGTAAATTCTAGCAGGGTAAATTCCGTTTATCCTGAGTCACTCCTTATAACACGATCTAAAGTATCATTACGGTTTTCAAGATGAAGAATTTGAAAGGTTATCAGAAGACTTACCTCCCCCCCGCACCTCATTTCCCTTTTCAAGAACTGTTAGTTTCTGATATATGCCTGACATGGATATAGAATCCTGCGGGTTTAACAACCGGTTCGGTGATCCCAGCTGTGACACACATGCACAGTTTTACAAATACTAATCTTCTGTGTTACCACTTGCTAGTTATACAGCTGAGCCGTGGCAATCCGCTCTTCTGCGCCAATCAGCTGACAAGATTAAGGTAAGTAAAGTGCACGGGTGGGTGGGCCGACCTGATCGTCAGAACGAACTGGTTCACTCCCAGCTGATCATCAGAGCTACCAGTTTGCCGGAACCAGTCCAAACCAGTAGAAGCCCACCCCTGGATATGGCTGTTCCATTGCAACTATGATCACAGCTGTAATCTACTGTTTGCTCATCTCTGTCTATAGGATGACCGTCCCCTGTACAATAGTTTCCGAAATAGAAAAAGCAGGAATTAAATTATTTAAATTATTTAATAATTAATAATTTAATTAAATAATTAATTTAATTTAATTTAATAATTAAATTAAAATAATTAAAATACCAATTTGCCAAACTGATTTCTTCATCAAATATCCTGTTCACATAATTGCTATTGGAGCTATGAATATGATTCTCTCAGGATAATAAAATTATATCTTTATGTCTATTACTTCCGTTGAAGTCTGAGCAGAAAGAATAGATTTTGCACTATCAACATCTTAGAGAAATTGACTACAATACCTTACAGTTCTACATCTCTTAATTTATAGCACAAACTCCAACATGGAAATATCCTTTTAAGAGGTCTGGGAGAATTTCTCCCTCACTCCCCCTCATTATGAGATATTAGTATCTAATAATAATAATAATAATAATAATAACAACAACAACAACAACAACAATGACAAAATCACTCAGATTCGGGAAGATCTGGACTCCGACTGGGTAGATCCAGCGGGGATGACGGAGGCAGGTCCTGAGAATGTTATCTGGGATGAGTTTGATCCTGTGACCCCTGAGGACATGGACAGGATTCTGGGTAGACTGAATGCGACCACATGTTTGTTGGACCAGTGCCCGTCCTGGTTAGTGCTGGCTTCCCGGGAGGTGACACGAGGCTGGCTCCAGGGGATTATAAATGCTTCATTGGGTGAGGGTGTCTTTCCTGCCGCCTTGAAAGAGGCGGTGGTGAGACCTCTCCTCAAGAAACCTTCCCTGGACCCGGCAGTATTGGCTAACTATCGTCCAGTCTCCAACCTTCGCTTTGTGGCGAAGGTTGTTGAGAGTGTGGTTGCACGACAGCTTCCCCAGTACCTGGATGAAACGACGTATCTAGATCCGTTCCAGTCGGGCTTCAGGCCTGGGTACAGCACGGAAACGGCATTGGTCGCGTTGGTGGATGATCTCTGGAGGGCTCGGAACAGGGGGTGCTCCTCTGTCCTGGTCCTGTTAGACCTCTCAGCGGCTTTTGATACCATCGACCATGGTATCATGCTGCACCGGTTGGAAGAGTTGGGGGTGGGAGGCACCGTACTACGATGGTTCTCCTCCTTTCTCTCCGACCGGTCGCAGTCTGTGTTGACGGGGGGGCAGAGGTCGACCCCGAGGCCCCTTATATGTGGGGTGCCACAAGGGTCGGTTCTCTCGCCCCTTTTGTTCAACATTTATGTGAAGCCGCTGGGTGAGATCATCCGTGGTTTCGGGGTGGAATACCATCAGTACGCTGATGACACCCAGCTGTACATCTCCACCCCAGACCACCCCAACGATGCCCTTGAAGTGATGTCCCGGTGCCTGGAGGCCGTATGGATCTGGATGGGGAGGAACAGGCTCAGGCTCAACCCATCCAAGACCGAGTGGCTGTGGTTTCCGACGTCCCGATATAGTCAGCTGGTGCCATTGCTGACTATTGGGGGCGAATCATTGGCCCCCACGGAGAGGGCTCGCAACTTGGGCGTCCTCCTGGATTCACGGCTGTCTTTAGAAGAGCACTTGACGGCTGTGACCGGGAGGATTTTTCATCAGGTTCGCCTGATCCGCCAGTTGCGTCCCTTTCTGGATCGGGACTCATTACACACGGTCACTCATGCCCTCGTCACCTCCCGTTTGGACTATTGTAGCGCTCTCTACATGGGGCTCCCCTTGAGGTGCACTCGGAGGCTCCAACTGGCGCAGAGTGCGGCCGTGCGGGTGGTGATGGGAGCGATGTGGCGCTCCCATGTAACACCTCTCCTGCGCGAGCTGCACTGGCTCCCGGTGGTCTTCCGAGTGCGCTTCAAGGTTTTGGTTATCACCTTTAGAGCGCTCCATGGCTTAGGACCTGGTTATTTACGGGACCGCCTGCTACCACCAATAGCCTCCCACTGACCAGTATGCTCCCATAGAGAGGGGCTCCTCCGGGTGCCGTCGGCCAAACAATGTCGACTGGCGGACCCCAGGGGGAGAGCCTTCTCTGTGGGGGCACCTACGATCTGGAACGAGCTCCCCCCGGAGATACAGAGGATCCCGGATCTGCATACCTTCCGCCGCGCGCTTAAGACCTTTCTATTTCACCAAGCCGGCCTGACCTAAGTTTTTTCCCCTTTTTAAATGGAAATTTTAAATTTGGTTTTAAATTATTGGGGTTTTAATCTGTTCAGCCAAATTATTAATTTCGTTTTAATCTATTTTAAATTTTGTATTTATATGTTTTATAAATACAACTGTTCACCGCCCTGAGTCCTTCGGGAGTAGGGCGGTATACAAATTTAATAAATAATAATAATAATAATAATAATAATAATAATAATAATAATAATAATAATAATAATAATAACAACTTTATTGTCATTGTACGTGTATACACAGTATACCCATACAATGAAATTCACTTAACACCCAAAGACCAAGTCCAACACACACAACAATCCCCAAACACACTCCCACCCACAATTCCCCACCCTAACCCACCGAAATATCCACACAACAGACCAAGTAATACTGTCCAACAGCTCACTGATGGTGGCCCTTTAGTTCATTGTTGAGTGCAATTATAGCTCTGGGATAAAAACGATTCAGAAAATGTGTGGTCCGAGTTTTAATTGTTCTGTATCTTCTGCCAGAAGGCAACAGTCCAAAAAGATTGTAAGCAGGATGGGAAGAAACTCTGAGAATGTTATGCAACTTTCTCAAACAGCGAGATTCGAAGATGTCATCCAGGTCTGGTAGCTGGAGTCCGATGATATTCTGGACAATTTTAATGATTCTCTGTAGAGCCTTTTTGTCCACTACAGAGCTGCTCCCATACCATGAAAGAATGCCGTATGTCAGGACACTCTCAATGGTGCTGCGATAGTAGGAGAGAAGTGGATGCTGAGATAGATTTATCTTCCTGAGCATAGGCTTAAGCTGCCTATATCACTGGTGGGATTCAGCTGGTTCTATCCAGTTTGGGTGAACCGGTAGTGGTGATTGTGGTAGGGTGCGCCTACCTGCTCTGATGTAATGCTGTCCTATTTAGCCACGTTTTAGAGGCCATGTGCATGTGCAGAAGGCCCGCACGCGAGCAAAGAGCATACATGAAAGGCTGAGCATGCATGGACACACACACACACTCACATTTGCAAACTGGTAGGGAAGATAAGAGACACAGTGGCTAAGACACTGAGCTTGTCAATCGAAAGGTTGGCAGTTCAGCAGTTCGAATCCCTAGTGCCGCGTAACAGGGTGAGCTCCCATTACTTGTCCCAGCTTCTGCCAACCTAGCAGTTCGAAAGCACATTAAAAATGCAAGTAGAAAAATAGGGACCACCTTTGGTAGGAAGGTAACAGCGTTCCGTGCGCCTTTGGCGTTTAGTCATGCCGGCTACATGACTATGAAGACGTCTTCAGACAGCGCTGGCTCTTCGTCTTTGAAATGGTGATGAGCACCGCTAGTTGGGAACAACTAGCACATATGTGCGAGGGGAACCTTTACCTTTACCTTTAGGGAAGGTAAGTGCATCCCACCTCTGGCCTATATGACATACTTCTAACTCGGAATGCTCCAGAATTTTATTCAGTTTGAACTCCAGATTGAACTTGAATCAGATTTCATCTGATTTATACTTCTCAGATGAATGAGCAGAAAAGCATGAAAAAAGTGAAGATTGCAATATCTTTTTTTTTCCCCTCCTTGGAGTGGGATACAAAAAGTGTGATGAGCATCCTCCCATATTTTTTTTACCCATTCAATTAGAGGCTTATGAGGCTGATTAAGCTGAGAAAACCTGGCCCAATTTATCCAGTGAGCATCAAGATCAAATGGTAATTTGAATCCAGGCCTCTCTTGTGCAAGATTGGTTGCTAGATTGCATTGATATTAAAATATATTTTAACCAGGGGTGAAATCTAATTCTTTTTGCTACCGGTTCTGTGGGCGTGGCTTAATTAGTGGGTGTGGCTTGGTGGTAAGGTGACTGGGTGGGCGTGGCCAAGTCAATGTCACTTCTTTGCCTTTTCTTAACCTACAAAACACGACACAACACAATTGGCTCACCCACAATGTAAAAGCAGCTGTGCTAGACTCAAAATGGCCCCACAACAAGCAGGAACCTCACACATCCACAAAATGCCCAAAAAAAACAACTTTCACACTTTACACACACAAAATTCCACATACAGCTTTGTGAGATTTTGTGTGTTTGTGTAGTTAGAGTAACACACTAAATCTCACAAAGCTGCACAAATATTATTTTATTTTTTTATTTATTTTTATTTTTATATGAAAGCAGCTAAATTTAAATCTTCCTAAACTTTAAATATCTAGGTCTAAAAAAAGAACAACAACAACAAAAAAAAAAACCAATTAACTATTTTTTTTAAAGCTCCCAAAGGAGAAAAAAAACTTACCCAATAGAACAGGGGTCTCCAACCTTGGCAACTATAAGACTTGTGGACTTCAACTCCCAGAATTCCTCAGCCAGCTTTGCTGGGAGTTGAAGTCCACAAATCTAGGCAGGAAGGCAGGCAGGCAGAAAGAGCTGCTCACCAATGAGCTTGATTGCAGGCAAGGATATTCAGTTGCTTGCTGATGCATGGATTGCGATCGTCATGCGATCAGCAGCTAAGGTAAGCAAACTGGAGGCTGGGGGGGGGGGGGAGAAAAAAAGAATTTTTTTTTCTTTTACAAGGCTCTGGCGATCCAAGCTGAGTTGCCTGATTAGCAGGCAACTCAGCTGGGATGTCAGAGCTTGGCTGGTCAGAGCCATTTAAAAGGGAAAAAAAGGCTCTGATGATCGCGGGGCTCAGCTGGACATGGGGGGATGGGGGCAGGGATTTTTGCTACCGGTTCTCCGAACTGCCCATTGCCTTCGCTACCTACTCACCCGAGCCAGTCCGAACTGGGAGCATTTCACCCCTGATTTTAACCCTTAACCACAGATGTATTATTTCGGCTACGCTATTACAGACATGAGGTCATAATGACCTCTGTAGCAAAAAGACATTTGATGTTTTCATGGTTGGATCTAAAAATTGATTTATAAAGCAGTAAACCAAAAAATATATTGATCTCTATCAAACTCACGTCGCGCAGGTCACTTTTTGTTTCTCCATCCTTGAACTTCAATCTTTCTTCTCTCATTTTTACATTGGTCCACTGAACAATGGCGTTAATAATTTATTTAGAAAATAATAATTTCCAAATCTCTAGGGGAATAGGGGAATTTCCGTGATTTCTAGCTGCTGGCTGTAGTCGTGGTAATTGCACAACAATATTGTGACTAGTTGTTCTGGATCTATTGCTTCCAAAAGGTGCAGAAGACCATTTGAATGTGTTCTTGCCATATAAATTATTGCACAATTTAGCTTGTACCTGGTCATCAATTTCATTGGGACCTTCATCATTGCTGATGTCAGAATCAGCGGCAGTGGCAGGTTCCTCATCATCCATTACAAAATTTTCGTCACAATCCGATTCCGCTTCACTCAGACCACTCTCTGCTTCTCCATACCATTTTAGAAAGTTTTTTCGAAGTTTCTTCAAACTTCGAAGTTTGAAGTTTGTATCACCAAATTTTTTTGATGGAAAACTTGGCCCCGGCATTAAAAAAAAGAATATGTTAACAAAGATCTGTGGTCAAAATGACCGAAACTCAAATTCAAATGCCGCTACTGAAAACACCAAATAACTGATGCAAGAGTGATGCTGCACACACTCTTATTGGTGGGAAAACAAAAGCTATTCACAACCGGAATGGTCCATTTCTAAAAAAAATAGGGGTGTTCCAAACATTTTGGAAAACTGTTGCAGTCACTATGGTTATGGGTTATGTTGCAGGTCTGTGATTATGGGTTAAAATAATAATAATATACAAAGGGGTATTTTGACAGGATCTGAATTTAAAAACGAGTGCTTTTGGGTTGGAAATGTTAGATATGTGCATGAACATATATTGATGTGAATTTTAACAATATATGGATGTTTTGAGCCTCCTTTGATATAATTTCTCCCACATTGGGCACAAAGCAGGATGTGGGATGGCACTGAAAGAAAAAAGTTAACCTTCCCAAATACTTTCTTGAGAATAAGCTTCACTCCAAAAGCAAATGTTTCTTGTGGTAAAAGAAAGTGGCAACATTTTATTATTTCCAGAAAAAAATCCCCAGCTGGTGGATTAAACAGATTACAATAGTGGCCAAAATTGTGGAAACCTTTTGGGAAAAGTGTATTTTTGATGTTTGATGGCTAATAACACCACTTTTTTTTTTTTTTTTTTTTTTGGAGTTTCAAGTTAATTCTTTTCCACTGCTGGAATAGCCCAGACCTTAACCCAATTGAAAATCTATGGAGCTGATTAAAGAAACTTGTTAGTCAGAAGCGACACAGCAATAAAACCCAGTTCATAGAAGCCATCATTCAATCTTGGTTTCACATTATAACAGCTGCAGAACTAAAAGACTTGGTTCACTCCAAGGGAAGACATTGTAAAGCCTAAAGGTTACCCAACTAAATATTAGCTGACATGGTGATACTTTTTGTATATCTCATTTTCTCTATGGTGATCATTTTTGTATATCTCGTTTTTTCTATGGTGATCATTTTTGTATATCTCGTTTTTTCTACATGTTTCACTTTTCTTCTTTATACTGTAACTGCTATTCTAATAGCAAATCCTTCACAAAAGTTATTGCATTACATTCTTGTTTAAATTATCTTCCCATTGATATATAGTTTTATGGTACTACTCCCCCCAAAAAGTGGTGTTATTAGCTAGTTTTAGAAAATACACTTTTCCCAAACGGTTTCTACAATTTTGGCCACTACTGTACAAATACATTAAGAAGAGTTAATATTCTGGCCATAGATCTTTCCTTCTTGAGCAAAATCAAAACATGAGTGGCTGCCATCGGAGGACCTGCCACTTCTCAAGCTGTTCAGGTAACACTGCTATGCTCCTCTTTGAACCTTCTTTCAGAGTTTCCTTTTCTTTTCTAAAATGGAGCTGTAGATCTCCTCCGTCATGGGTGTGTAGTTCTTCTCCAAGTGATCCAGGAAGAAGAGGGGATCACTGATGGTGGCAGGATTGAATCCATCTCTCACCAGCTGAGCTTTGCACTGCTTGAAAGTTCCTGTGATCTCCAGCTTTTCCTGCAGGAAGTATAAGGCAGCGGTGAAAACAAAGAGACGAGAATTTGTCCTTCGCTATTGCCCTGCCTCATTAACAAAGCTAGTGAATAGTGCTTCCCTTATTCTCCTAGTGTGAGACAAATTAAAGAAATTTGTTCGATGGATTCCCATCAAGTGTTATTCCCCCACAAGAAAATCCATCACACCACTTTCTTAATGGTGGGATTCAAAAAATTTAGCAACCGGTTCTCTGCCTGGTTACTGGGTGGGTGCGGCCATGGTGGGTGTGGCCTACTCATCCTCCTGCACCATGATGAAGGGACTGTTTTTACCCTCCCCAGGCTCCGGAGGCTTTTCTTGAGCCTCTGGGAGGGCGATAATTGCCTCCCTTGGGCTTTGGAGGCCCTCTGGAGGCCACAAATGGGTTCGTTTCTGGACTTCCGGAACTTCCAGGAGGCCTGTTTTTAACCCTCCCCAGCTCCAGAGGCTTTCCTTGAAACCCTTAGCAGTTTTCAGAGTCAGCATATTGCCTCCAACAACTTGGGTCCTCATTTTACTCAAACTCAAATTGAGGGCAGCCGGCAGTCAGCAGATGTACCTGCAGTACGGCACTCTAACGACTGAACCACCACAGCTCATAAATCATCGATATACTTCTACTTTTTAATAAAATGAAAGCATTTTTAAAGCAAAGAAACTCTGTGCAGATTCATTTGGTAACTTTCATTACTAGCAATCCTTACTATAATTTATTCCAGTTATGGTTGTTATTCTTTTTTAAAAAATAAAATCAAACCTACATTTATTTCCTTTCTACTCCTATTATGATTGGCATCAGCACTTCTACTTCTATTATACTTTAAGATCCTGAGGTATGTGGTTTTGAGTTATTTTTTTTCTAATGGTAAGCAAGAGCATAAATCAACTGTTTCTCACCTGGATACGAATGAAGTGGGGTATGGCATAGCTAGGGAGATAATCCTTGGTATGCATGAACAGTTTCTTTCCATCAAAGGGGCACCCATCCTTCAGCCGTATGGCTGCCATCCCAATCTTTCCTTCATGCCCTGGAACAAACCAGAATGGGATAATTGACAATAAGGCTATATGTTGTATACAAAAAAAATAATAATAAAATTGTTGGTTGCTACTGCTAGGCAAAGCAACTTTCATGATGAAACCTCACCAAAACGGCCTGGTGACCCTCATTCTATCTTCTGTCCCCATGAAGCTGACAATATCTCATGCTCAGATCATGACTGATGCTATGATTTAGCCTTATCCTGCTACTTCCCATATCACAAAATATTCATTTTTGTTATGTACCGAATTTTTCGGAGTATAAGACACACCTTAGTTTTGGGGGAGGAAAATAAGAAAAACAAAATTCTGCCTCTGCCTACCAGCATCCATCGGTATTCATCTGTCAGTGTGTGAGAGAGTTGAGGGCTGTTTGGAAACTGAAACAGTATTTGCTGTGTGAGCAACAAGGAAGGAGACAGCAAGGAGCCTGGGCATGGCTCTGAGTCTGTGCTGAGCTCTAAACTAGTCTGCTGCTCAAAACTGAAACTGAAACTCCTCTCCTCTGCTTGTGTTTTTCTTGTATTTACTATCATGTTGGAAAACCTGCTTTTGATATTGTATATTTACTTCCTGTGTTGTATTATATATAAAGAGAAGTTATTGAATCCTGCTGAATCAGTTACTTGTTTGTGCTTTCTGGATGTGATTGCTGCTGCAAACTCTGAGTCCTTGCAGCAAATAGCAAACAGCCAGCTCAGCTTCAGCACATTATTGCAGCCTGATTTAGCACATTATTGCAGCCTGATTCAGCACAAGCAGCTGATTGGTGGGTGGATTGGCCTCCTGGAATATCCCCAATCAGCTGTTCCAGGCTTCAGGGATTGCCACAGACCGTTGCAGCCGCTATACGTTTTTGGCTACATTAGGTGTATAAGACACACCCAAATTTTCACCCTCTTTTGGGGGTGGAGTGTGTCTTATACTTTGAAAAGTATGGTAACTAAAGAGTAGTTGCACATAATGTTGCAGGTCTACTTGCAGTGCAAGGTAAAACTTGAAGATGGCACTAACTGAAAGAAAATATGGAACTGCTTCTCTATTCTATCTAACTTAGATTTTTCTACCTTGGACTTGTATCAATCAATTTACAGATGTGAAATAACTGATAGACTACAGGTAATGAATAATCTAGCCAATTTGTCAGTGGGCGGAGCCTCCCGCAGCCACTGCTACCAGTTCATCTGAACCGGATAGAACTGGCTGAATACCACCACTGGTGTGTAGAAGAGTGTATAGGTGTTTCAAACTCACCTGGCACTGGTACTCCATATACATTGACTTCCTCAATGATATCCAAAACTGCCAATGTCATCTCAACCTCAGTGGTGGCCACGTTCTCACCTTTCCAACTGCGAAAACAGGAGGGATTTATTTCTTTCACAGGTCGGTAGAATGTATTAATAATGTATTCTTTAGCATTTGGATATTCCTGTAGATGGCTTCACTCACAAGATTTATTTCTGAGTTTGTGACCAGGGGAACATGTTACTTAACTCACTGAGGTAAACTCAAGGGGATGAGCCTGCTAGCAAGCATAGGGAGAATTCCTAACAATAGAGGAAGTTATTTACTATGGTTACTCAGCCAGGAATGGGATTCAGAAATTTTAGCAACTGGTTCTCTGCCCGGTTGCTGGATAGGCAGTTTGCTCGAGCCTCTGGGAGGGCAAAAAAGGCCTCCCTGGGCTCCAAAGGCCCTCCAGAGGAGGGAAAAAAACCCATTTTTGGACCTCCGGTACTTCCAATAGGCCATTTTTTGCCTTCCCCAGGCTCTGGGGGCTTTCTTTTTCTTTTTTCTCTTTTTTAAAAAAATAATCTTTATTAAGTATTAAAAAGATAAAATATCACATTCACTATGTACATTATAAAATATGAAATAAAGAAAGATACACGAACATTAAGAACTGAAAAGAGCGAGAAAGATACGAAGAAGAGAGAGACATACAAAGGAAAGAAAAGAAGAAAGAGAAGAAAAAGAAGAAAGAAAAATAGAAAATACACACGATATAGTAATACAAGTTACAATATATATGTATGTATATATATATATATATATATATATATATATATATATATATATATATACACACACACACACACACACACACACACACACACACACACATACTCCAACATGTGGGAGGGAGCACATGGTCTACTGGTCTACTCCAACATGTGGGAGGGAGCATTCTGCTCTCTTTTGCCTTTCAGCTCCAACCCAGGAGCCCTCAAGTAGTTGCATCCATAACAAACCATTTTTTATACCAAATATATTTTACTGATAAAGAAATAAAGGGAGACTGGTATAGATCTATTTCAAGCTTCTTAGCTCTCATCAGCTGGGTAAGGGTAAGGCTGGCTGATGAGAGCTAAGAAGCTTGAAATAGATCTATACCAGTCTCCCTTTATTTCTTTATCAGTAAAATATATTTGGTATATATATATATATACACACACACACATTATTGATGGTGTCTAGTTGTTAAGTTTGTTATTTTAGGAACTTTGTTTTTGATTTATCCATTCATGCCATTTGTTCCATATCATATAATATTTTGAATCTACCTTATCCTTTAATTCCAGTGTTAGCCTGTCCATTTCAATGCAATTGTAAATTGTTTGAATTACTAATTGTTCTGTTGGAATTTGGTTCGTTTTCCAAAGTTGAGTGAATGCCAGCCTGGCTGCTGTGATTATATGCAATATTAAATATTTCAATTCTTTCCTAATATTTTCTCTAATCATACCCAATAAAAAGATTTCTGGCTTAAGTTCTATTTCTTCTGCCGTTATTTCCATTAACCAAATTTTATTTTTTTCCCAGTATTTTTTTGGTTTTGGGCAAAGCCACCAGACGTGGAAGAAAGTCCCATGTACCTGTTTACATTTCCAGCAGATTGGACTAAGGTTGGGGTACATCTTCGCCAATCTCAACGGGGCCAGATACCACCTGTACCACATTTTATACTGATTTTCTTTGTAAACTACAGACCTTGCCATGCTCTGATTGGTTTCTCACACCCTTTCCCAATCTTCTAACTGTATATTATTTCCAATATTTCTCTCCCAAGCTATCATTTGCCCTTTTACTATATCTTCTGCCAAATCAAATTCTAATAAATATTTATAAACTTTTGAAATTAATTTTTCTTATTTGGATTCAAATAGTTTGTCTAATCGGTTGGGATTTAACTCTATTCCTCCTTCTTCTTGGTCGTTTTTATACCTTGTTTGTATTTGCAGGTAGGGCCACCAGTCCATTTCAATACCTTGGTCTCTAAGCTGTTGTCGGGTTTTTAATAATCCCCGGAGGTCTAATGGTTCCTTATATCTTATTGTTTTCTGTACTGTCAATGTATTGGGGGGTATTATCGCCTCCAATGTAGATATCCAACTGGGAATTTTCATATAATGTTTATTTTTGATTTCTTGCCAAGTGCCAATTAGTGAGTCTCTTATTATATGATTTTTAAAATGTTTATATGTTATGTTTCCCACTTTCCATATGTAGGCGTGCCACCCCTTCCATAGATCGTGTCCTTCTAATTTTAAAATTCTTTGGTTTTCCAACCTAACCCATTCTCTGAACCATGTTAAGCTCGCCGCTTTGTAATATTTTTCCCACGCTGGTAATCCGAATCCTCCTCTGGTTTTATCATCCTGTAAGATACTTAATTTTATCCTTGGCTTTTTCCCCTCCCATACAAATTTTGAAGTTATCTGGGGGCTCTGGGGACTTTCATTGAGCCTCCGGGAGGGCGAAAATGGTCTCCCCAGGCTCCAGAGGCCCTCCGGAGGCCCTCTGGAGGCTGGAAACAGGCCCGTTTCTGGATCTCTGGAACTTCCAGTAGGCCCCTTTTTTGCCCTCCCAGAGCCTCTGCACAGACCCTGCAGTTACCTGGCATCTAAAATGGGCTGTGTGGAGACTCCTGGGAGGGCAGGGTGGCAAGGGTGGGGTCAGCCAGTCCTTACAACTACTGGTTCGGCAAACAAAATTAAAATTAACATCCTATTTACCTGAACCGGTCCAAACTAGCTGAATCCCACTCCTGCACTCAATCATAGTAAATAATGTTTGTGTGAATAAATGTCCATGGCTGACAGAAGGTTAAAATAAAATGACAGTGATAATTACTTGGTTAACCATGTTCATGGAATAAACCATTGATTAATTATAATATAAGCATGGATTAGGTCACCATCACATAAAATCTAACAAAATATGTTATCCATTGGAAAAAGAATATATGCAGCTCAGGGTTGAAATGTTAGGTTTTAGTGCTCTCTTAACTTGCTTGTTTCCTTGCAGACAATTATTACCAGACTTGGGACCATCATCAGTGTCCTGTATGGGTTGGTGCCATAGATAGGGGGTGGGTGGGTTGTAGGGTTATTGTTCAGTTGTACTTTGGAATTCACTACGATTTATAGAGTATTTTTCAATCCTAGCAACTTTATGATGTATGCTGGTTGGGGAATTCTGGGAGTTGGTTCATACCCTCTAAATACAGCGGTATAGTGTATTGTTGTAGAATAGCAATAATTTGGTTCTTTAGAGTTCTTAGGGATGATTTTGTTTCTGAGATGTGATTCATACTGGATATTTCATGAATCAAATTCATTGAATCAAAATCCTAGATTAGTTATCTAAGGATTAGCCCTCCCCCTCCTCCTCGATTTTCCAACAGGCGCAGGATCAGAGGTGGGATTCAGCCAGTTCGGATCAGTTCGGGAAAACCGGATGTTAATTTTAATCTGGTTTGATGAACTGGTAGTTGCAAGAACTGGCTGACCCTGCCCATTCCACCCTGCCCCTCTCAGGAGTCTCCACGTGCCCCATTTTGGGTGCCAGGTAAATGCAGGACCCATGCAGAGGCTCTGGGAAGGTGAAAAATGGACCTACTGGAAGTATTGGAAGTCTGGAAATGGGCCCATTTCTGGCACCCAGAAGGCTTCAGGGTGAGGCTGTTTTTGCCCTCGCAAAGGCTCGAGGAAAGCCTACAGTGCCTGTGGAGGGTGAAAAATAGCCCTACCGGAAGTACCAGAAGTCCAGAAATGGGCCCGTTTCCAGCCTTCGGAGGGTCTCTGGAGCCCGGGGAGGCTGTTTTTGCCCTCCAGGAGGCTTGAGGAAGGCCCCTGGAGCCTGGGGAGGGCAAAATTGTCACCCTCCCGCCATGGTGCAGGAAGCCAACTAGGCCATGCCCCCATGGCCACGCCCACTCAGCAACTGGGCAGAAAACCGGATGCTAAAAATTTTTCAATCCCACCCCTGTGCAGGATCCACATTTTTGAGGGGATCAACCAAGTATTGATCAACGAACTCTCTCAATGGGTTGTGATAGCGTGATTGACCCAGAGTCACCCAGCTGGCTTCTAACTTGGTGCCTCTTAACCATTAAACCAAACTGGTTCTCTATCTTTGAACAGTACTGTCCTCAGTCAAATTTTTAACGGCAATAAAAAGTCATAAAGTATCAGTGAACACAAATGAATCCTGTCCCCATTCAATATCTTACTTCAGACAGGTCCAATTTAGCAACTAAATGAATAGTTAGACTCACCGGAAAGTATCTCCCACCCGATCATGGAAATAGATAAAACCTTCCTGGTCTTCCCTCAAAAGATCTCCGGTATTAAAATAACTGTCTCCTTTCTTCAGGACATTACGCAGAATTTTCTTCTCTGTGTTTCCATGATCTCCTGCATAGCCTTCAAATGGGACTGTCTTACTTATCTTCATCACCAGTAAACCCGCCTGTCCTAGAAAAATCAAAAGGGAATCAAGTGGAATCAAGTAGTCTCACAACAAGGAACCAATAGCACCTCTAAATAAGGATTATCCGATCTTCCAATCATCAGTTGCTAATAACTTCCCAAAAGACAAAGTTGTTAGGATATGGTTTGAGCCTAACTATGTTGTACAGGCAATATAAGTATACTGTAACTTTAAGCTGTAACTGTATTATGTGGCTTTAATGCTGAGTCATGCTGTAATCACATAATTACTGGTTTTAAGAATATTTAAGCAAGGTAATGCAATGTGTTCAGTTGCTGCTATGATCTGCTGTTGATGATGAAGCTGCTATGAAGATGATGAGATGATGAAGCTGATATGATAAGCTACCATTGAGAGGAGTTGTTATCTGGTAATCATTGTTTGATGGATCTGCAACATCGTGAACCAGAGTGAGTTTGTTATTGTAACCAACTACTGTTTGTTGGGTAAGAAGATTCTGTAACTACTGGACTGATTTATTGGCAAAGACTTGGAATTTGTTTAAAGACTATGAGATTGTTTTTCTACTATAAAGTAAGCTTTTGATAAACCAGTTTGCTTATCTCTTATTGATTGCTCTCAGCAACGTTTCTCTGTGCAATCTACTCTGCTTAATAATCTCTGTGCAATCTACTCTGTTAATAACCTTAACATTGGTTATGGGCCCAGAGCAAACCATAACTAACTAGGATTGTTAAAAGCTAAACTGAGAGTTAATGTGAATAGAACAAACTGTGTTTGTGATAAACAATCCAAGTGAAGATGTCACTAGAACAGTGGTTCTCAACCTTCCTAATGCCGCGACCCTTTAATACAGTTCCTCAGGTTGTGGTGACCCCCAACCAGGGGTGGGTTCTAAATTTTTTCTACTACCGGTTCTGTGGGCGTGGCTTATTTTGTGAGCGTGGCTTGGAGGTCATATGACTGAGTGGGCGTGGCTAGCCGGTCATGTGACCGGATGGCCATGGCTATGTGTATAGGGACTACTCAGAGGGCTGAAAAAAGTAATTTCTGACAGGTCCTCGCACTTTTGACTGGTCCTCACACTTATGACCATCCTCACATTTATGCCTGTGCAGCATTTTTAACAACCATGTCACTCATTTCACAACTGCTTCTCTTCAACATGGTATAAGATAGGGCAAAAAACGTAAAATGTGAGGACAGTCGTAAATTCGAGGACTGGTCAAAAGTGCGAGGATCAGTCAAAAATAACTTTTTCAGCCCTCTGAGTAGTCCCTGTGCACAAAAGGACTACCCAGAGGGCTGAAAAAAAGTGATTTCTGACATGTCCTCGCACTTTTGACCGGTCTTCGCAGTTATGACTGGTCATCATTTATGCCCATTGTACCATTCTTAACAACTGTGTCACTCATTTCACAACTGCTTCTCTTCACCATGGTGACAAGATAGGGCAAAAACATAAATTGTGAGGACAGTCGTAAGTTCGAGGACTGGTCAAAAGTGCGAGGACCAGTCAAAAATAACTTTTTCAGCCCTCTGAGTAGTCCATATGCATAAAAGGATACAGCAATAGAGAGGGATGAAGGAAGGGAAGGGAAATTAGAGGAGGAGTGAAGGTAAGAGAGGGAGGAAGAGAGGAGGAGAAGGAGAAAGAAAGAGGAAGTAGGGAGAAGAAGAAGAGGGGGGAAAGAGAAAGTAAGAAAAGACAGAGGTGGTAGGTTTGAGGAGAAAGATTGCTGTACAATAAAAAAGTTGAAAGGGAAGAAAGCCAACCCCAAACAAATATTAAGATATTAAGATAAAGAATGAATTGTTAAACTTTAAAGAATAAAAGAGAACAAATAGCAATAAATAGCAATAATTAGAAACACACATACAAACATACAACGTATTTTCTTTGAACAGAGTATTTGGCTGGATCACAAATTTAAACAGTTGTAGGAGGTTAGCACCCACCCCTTTCCTAGAAGAATGAAATATTTTGGCAAATATTAAAAAGGCAGAATATTATATTTCCCTGGATGATAAATGGAGAAGCATATTTTACAGACAAAGCAGCTCCCACCTTCCTGCCCCCCACCCTTTGTTAATGGGCCAGAGGCAGAAAGTCAATCCTTTGTCAAAGGACATTTGCAACACAATAGCAACAGAAACTAACACAATGGGCCCCATCAAACCATGTGATCCTGTCCACCATTAAACCATCTTTCCAAGCAGTCTCCATGTTTCCAGTGTCTTTTTCCCCACTTGGAGCAGAACCCAGAAGGATATTTCTTCCAACACAGTATTTAGTCATTTCAATTAAATTTACAATTTCTATATTTCCTTTTTACCATATTTATTCCTCATCTATTTTTTTAAACAACCAATATTACCCTTCATCCTCATCTCTAATCTTAATCAAATTCAAATTTTCCCTTCTATTCTATATTATACCCCTTCCCATTGTCATCTATTTTTATATCCATCCTCACATTGGTTAATTATGTAATACAGTTGTTTAATACAAATTCAACATTTTAATACAAATCAATTAGTTATATAACTATCTTTTTTGTATATTAATCAATATGAACATGAATATTCCAATTATTTCCATGCAATCCGATTTCTTACAAATCAATTAATTATATTTACCAATACCAATAAACCAAATAATTTCCCCCATATATTCCTCCAAACCACAACCATTTCTGCTTTCAACATAATATCCAATTAATAGTATCTCAATTATTACAATTCCCTAAATAGAGCTTTTTTTCTTTTGTGTTTTAAAATCTTGCCCTAAAATCTTGCCCTAAATTTCCCATTGTTTGCAGTTTTGCACCTACCTTTTTTGGTGAGGAAAAAGAAAAAGAAATCTCTCTGCCTCATTTTGTCACGTTAGTTTCAATTTCCCTTCTCAGCATAGCTAGGGGGGGAAAAATTTGCTCCAGGAATTTACCTCTTGGCAGCTAGCTCTTTGAAGCCCCGCGGCAAGAATTTAAAGTTTTTTTCCTTCAAGCCACCAGCTGGGACTCCGGAGACAGCAATAGATTGGGAGTGGGCAGGGTAAGCGAACGGCGACCGGGCGATCCAACAGAGGCAGAGGGTGAAGGTGAGTGAAGGCGTGGGGGGGGGGCAAGAGAGAGCTTTGGCGACCCCTGTGAAATGGCCGTTCGACCCCCAAAGGGGTCGCGACCCCCAGATTGAGAACCGCTGCACTAGAACAAGCAGCAAATTTTTCCATGATAACCCGGCTGGATGGAACAAACTATGTATCCTGGTCTGCAAAATGTACTCTACTTCTGCGTAGAGAAGGACTGTGGGACATAGTTAATAATTCACCGGATGTAACAGCATGGGATCCTGCTAATGAGGAAGATGAGAAGAAATTAGCCAAGTTTAACAGAGACAATGAACAAGCTCTTTGCATTATTGGACTAACACTGGGTGACCAGCAGCTTGTCCATATTCGTGGTGAAGAGTCTGCTGCTAGGTGTTGGACCAAGATGAAGAGACTATATGTTCGTGACTCTGTGGGTGCTCATATTTATCTCACACAGAGATTATTTAAACAACATCTTCTTAAAGGTGGAGATATGATGGCTCATTTGGAATCCATGACCAGAATTTTCCAGGAGCTGCATGAAAAAGACCTTGTTTTCTCAGAACTACAACAAGTTTATATAATTCTTTCTTCATTGAACGATAGTTATGATGACTATGTTTCTTCGTTAGAGGTTTTGTCCAGAGATGAACTGACATTGGCTGGCATAACTGGTAGGTTATTAGAAGAATCCAAAAGAAGACAAGAAAGGGATCAGTTGAGAGTGCAACAGCCAAAAGAAGAAAAAATATACTCAACTGCCTATATTGTAAAACGTTGTTTTGCTTGTGGGGCTAAAGGGCATATAACTAAGTATTGTAAGAATAAGAAAATGCCTGTTAGGAACAATACTAGACCCAAGAAGGGTTGTAATTTAGCTATATCCAGTTCAACTACTGATGTTAACCAGGATTGTTGGGTTGTTGATAGTGGTGCTTCTCAATCAATTTCTAGAAATAGAAATTTTTTTGTAAAAATGGAGAAGAGTAACCAGCATGTTAAACTAGCAAATGGCTGGAAGGTTAAGGTAGCTGGAGAGGGTGTTGCTCGTTGGTCATTTAATAATGAACCATTGCCTATGTTATATATTCCTGGGTTAAAATTCAATTTATTGTCTGTTAAATCATTATTGAATTTTGGGTTTACAGTAACATTTAAAAATGATAAATGCTTTATTGAGAAAGATGGCAAAGTTGTTACTGCAAGTTTAGAGAATGATTTATTTATTTTAAGGGATAACCCAGTATTGATGGCTAAGTCTAAGTCTGTTTATAAGAATGTTAAACCACATGATGAATGTATTCATCTGTTACACTGGAGACTTGGGCATTTAAATTTCAGGACATTAAAGAAAACAGTTCAATTATCTGAAGGGATAAAGCTACAAGCATGTAGTAAATATCTAAATTGCAATGCCTGTAGTCAGCAAAAAAGGAGGGTTACACCAGCAAACCGTGTTAATGGTTTTAAAACCACAAATCCATTAGAGGTAGTGTTTATAGACCTAATTGGACCCAAGAAACACAGTATAGGAGGTGCCTGCTATATTCTGAGCATAGTAGACCATTATTCAAGATACGGATTCTGTTATCTTATGAAAACAAAATGTGAAACATTCCAGCATATTAACAACTGGCTACGTTTTGTGGAAAGGAAACAGAAATTCAAGGTTAAATGCTTAGTGACTGATAATGGTACAGAATTTACCAACCATAGATTGGAAAAGTTTTTGCAGGATGCAGGGATCCAACATAAACGGTCTGCTCCGTACAGACCAGAACACAATTCGTTTATTGAAAGACGAGGTCAGACATTACAAGCCATGACTAGAACAATGTTGGCAGATTCTGGTTTGCCTGAAAATTTATGGGGTGAGGCTGTTATGTGTGCTAACCATGTGTTAAACAACGTAGTTCATTCCTCTACAGGAGAAATACCATTCACCTTATGGCATGGGAGGAAACCAAATCTTAGTTACTTACACACATTTGGAACCCCAGCTTGGGTACATATTCCATCTAATTTAAGGAGAAAGGATCAACAGAGAGCCAGAAAAATGTTTTTTGTTGGCTATGAATCAAATCATAGATCTTTTAGATTTTGGGCACAGGGAACTACTCATGTACACTGTAGTGCAAGTGCTAAATTTCTAGAGCACGAAGAATGGGATAAACTAGAAGGTGCAGATTATAGACATGATAATACTGTTAGTATAGAGCATCATATTCCTGATGATATTCTGAGGATTTAGATAATGTAGAATTCTCTATCAAGGAGGAAGAACAGGAAGTAGGTTTAGAGGATGCAGTTTTAGGGGAGGAGTCAGATGAATCATCTGCTGTAAATCCTGTTTTACCTAGGAGATCTACTAGGGAAAGGCATCCACCTGATCTATATAAAGCAACCGTAGTTTGCCAAGTGAATATTGAGCCTTCAGGTTTTGAGGATATCAGGCTTTATCCTGAAAAGGAGCAGAATGCTTGGAAGGAGGCAATGAGTAAGGAAATTAATTCTTTAACTAAGTTAGGTGTTTATGAAACTGTGAAATTGCCACCTGGTGAGAAATTAATAGGTTGTAGATGGGTTTACAAAATTAAGAAAAGCATAGATGGGACAGTAACGCATAAAGCTCGCCTTGTAGCTCAAGGTTTTTCTCAGACTGAAAAGGATTTTGATGAGGTTTTTGCTCCTAGTTTACGTGCGAGTACTTTACGGACAATGCTAGTGTGGGCAGCTAAGCATAAATACAGCATTAACCATATAGATGTAGAGACAGCATACTTGCATGCTCCATTGAGACACACTATCTATATGAAGAAGCCTTTAGGAGTTGAAACACAAAACCACACTGATTGTTGGAAGTTAAATAAAAGCCTTTATGGTTTGAGACAATCAGGGTTTGAGTGGAACCAATGTATAGTGAAAGAGCTAAATAAGATAGGTTTTCATGAAGGTGTAGCGGATAAGTGTCTCTTTAAAAGAGAAAATAATGGTGTAGTATCATTTTTGTTATTGTTTACAGATGATATAGCCATAATAACTAAAACTGACAAGGAAGCCATAGATATTGTTAAACAGTTAGAAGCCAGATTTAAGATCAGAAATTTGGGAAATATTAGGCATTATTTGGGTTTAGAGATCAATCAAACAGCTAGAGGTTATAAAATATCTCAATCTAGCAAAATAAGCCAAATGTTAAAACATTATGGCATGGAGCTATGTAAGCCAGCTAAAACGCCTATGGCACAGGATTTTCAACAAGGAGAAATCCAAAGTCCTAAATTTAGTAAGGAAATCTACCAGTCTCTTATAGGTAGTCTATCTTATATAAGCAATTGGTCAAGACCTGATATTTCATTTGGAGTAAACCAATTAGTGAAATATAATGCAGAGCCAACTGATAGGCATTGGCAGGCTGCAAAGCGTATTTTAAGATATCTGAAAATGACGATGCATTATGCATTGTATCTAGAACCTAACAATGATTTAGTATTAAGTGCATATGCTGATGCCAGTTTTGCTACTGATGTGACCACCAGAAAATCCACATCAGGTATAGCTATCATGTTAGACAATTGTTTGATTGGCTGGAAATCAATTCGTCAAAAACATATAAGTCTATCGACTATGGAGGCAGAGTTCTCATGTTTGTCACTAGTTTGTACAGATCTGATTTATTACAAACAACTAATGATGGATATTGGTTTGAATATGGATTATCCAATTCCAATAATACATGAGGACAACCAAGCTGCTATAAAAATGGCAACAAATTTAGCAGTTAAAACTAGAACTAAGTATACTGACATTAGGTATCTGAATGTTCGTCAGTGTATCCAAAGCAACATGGTTAAGTTGGAATATTGTATGTCAGAAGACAATATAGCTGATAATTTTACCAAAGCGCAAGGTGCTATAAAACATAAAACGTGTTGTGAAAGCTATGGATTAAGAATCTAAACTGTATATATTGACCTGTCCAAAGGGGAGAATGTTAGGATATGGTTTGAGCCTAACTATGTTGTACAGGCAATATAAGTATACTGTAACTTTAAGCTGTAACTGTATTATGTGGCTTTAATGCTGAGTCATGCTGTAATCACATAATTACTGGTTGTAAGAATATTTAAGCAAGGTAATGCAACGTGTTCAGTTGCTGCTATGATCTGCTGTTGATGATGAAGCTGCTATGAAGATGATGAGATGATGAAGCTGATATGATAAGCTACCATTGAGAGGAGTTGTTATCTGGTAATCATTGTTTGATGGATCTGCAGCATCGTGAACCAGAGTGAGTTTGTTATTGTAACCAACTACTGTTTGTTGGGTAAGAAGATTCTGTAACTACTGGACTGATTTACTGGCAAAGACTTGGAATTTGTTTAAAGACTATGAGACTGTTTTTCTACTATAAAGTAAGCTTTTGATAAACCAGTTTGCTTATCTCTTATTCATAGCTCTCAGCAACGTTTCTCTGTGCAATCTACTCTGCTGGTTGGTAACACAACAACAATAACCTTAGCAAAAGTGAGTCCTCAGCCTTTTCTCGCTTGCACTTTCCTCACCAGCATAAGTATGTGCTAGCAATACTTTTTGCACTGTGTCCTCATGACATCATCATCATCCAATGTGTTCAAAGGGAGTGTGACTATCGGTTGATATGAATGGATTGTTGATATATGCTCTTTCTTGAATGGATAGGCCCGTGATGGCGAACCAATGGCACTGGTGCCACAGGTGGCCTGCAGAGCCATATCTGTGGGCACACGAGCATTGCCCTAACTCAACTCCAGTGTGTGTGTTGGTGCCAGCCAGCTGATTTTGGGCCTTCTGGGCCCACTGGAAGTCGGGAAATGGACTATTTCCAGCCTCTGGAGGGACTCCGGAGGGGTGAGGGAAGCCGTTTTCACCCTCCCCAGGTTCCAAGAAAGCCTCTGGAGCCTGGGGAGGGTGAAAAACAGGCCTTCTGGGCTGACTGAAGTCAGGAAATGGGCCATTTCCAGAATCCGGAGGGCCTCGGGGTGGTGGTGGGGGCAGCAGTTTCCACCCTCTCCAGGCTCCAAGAAAGCTTCTGGCTTTTTGCCGTTGTGAGCCCAAAGCAGGAGGAGTGTGGGCGGGATGTGTGGCCATTGAATTATGTGTATGGGCATGCATGCATGTGACCGCCCCCCATGCTCCCCTGCTTTCGGCACATGATGGCAAAAAGGTTAGCCATCACTGGGATAGGCTATCTCTGGGATGGTGAACCTATGGCATGCTGCCACAGGTAGCACACAGAGCCCTCTCTGCGGGCAGGTGAGCCATCACCCCAGCCCAGCTCCACCACACATGCGCTCGTACCTCCCGCCGGCCAGCTGTGCATGCAAGGGTGTGGAGCACATACAAGAAATGCATGTGCATGCGCAGGTGGGTGGGGTGCGCACGGGGGGGGGTTGTGCATGCATTGCATTATGGGTTATAACTGCAGGGAGGCTTACTAAGCCCAAAATGGGGAATGGGGGTTGTGGTGCATTCCCCCCCCCACATCCTATTTTTGTTCCCAGGAGGCTGCAGGGAGGCCTACTAGGCCAAAAACAGGGTGTGGGGTAGTGCGGCATGCCCCCCATGGCCCATTTTTGCTCCCATGAGGCTGCAGGGAGGCCTACTAGGCCCAAAGCAGATGCCAAAGGAGAAAAAGGTTGTTGATAAGGCCGAAGGACTGTTTATGAAGAATTTGTTTTGGAATTAATTTGGATTAAGCTGAGAATGAAGTAATTCTCAGCTGTTCTAATAAAATATGTTTGCTTAGGACTGAATGTGTCTGGTAATAGTTACTTGGGCCTAGGTCACAACAATTTCTTCGTCAGTTTTGTAATTCCAGTTTTGTAAAGACAGGTTGGCCTCTGGCACCACAGCTTCTCCAGCCTCATTGTCTGACTCGAGTGCCAGCTGAACAGGCTGCTGGCACAGCACCACACCAGCCTCCTCGCTGTCTGAATCAACCACCAATTGCACAGGCCCCGTATGGGCCACAACACATGACCTGTTTGCAACTGGGCCATGGAAGCATTGGGTGAGCATATGCATGCATCTCCACTTGCTTGAACCATGGGAGAGCACATGCGTGTCTGCTCCATTTGCGTGAACGGCAGGCACATGTGTGCACGCTGCTCACACAAATGAAGCTGCACATGCGTGTTATGGCCGCTCATGTAGAACCATCCCCTTTTCCTCCCCTGCCGGTCTGCAAAGCCAGAAAGATTGGGAAACTCTGCCATATACCTGATATTGCCTGGGATTTAAATTCAAAACCATTCTTAAAGATCCATCTCATCCTAGGCACCCCTTTTTTTTTTTAAACTATTACCATCTGGCAGATGGTACAGGTCAATAAAGACAAGGACAAATAAGCTGAAAAACAGCTTCTATCCCAGGGCAATAGCCATATTGAACTCTACGGAATAGTGCAATATTGGGTTTTCAATTATATAGAAGGTAAAGGAAGTATGTTTGTGTTTTTATTTTTATAGTTATAGTGTACACTGAAGACGGCATTGTACCATGTGCAGTGACCATAAAGTAAACTATAAACTGTATACTTCACGAGTCAAAAAGAGGGCTGTGAAAATATTTACAGACCCCTCACATCCTGGACATAAACTGTTTCAACTCCCACCCTCAAAATGACACTATAGAGCACTGCACACCAAAACAATTAGACACAAGAACAGTTTTTTTTCCTGAAGCTCAATTGATTTGGAGGAGCAGGTTTGAAACGATTACACTGAAGGCCGTATCTCTTTCTACGGGGTGAATTCTTGACAATGCAAAGTCTGATGTATCTTAAGTGTGTCTCACTTTCTTTTCTGTTCATCTGTTTTAGAAAACATACCTGTAGGCACTCGGATACAGAGCCCCTTCTCATCTCTCACAGGCTGATCTGCGTCCACATCATATTGCAGAAATTCATAGTTAAGTAATTTCTGAAATTGAACAGACAAGTGGAAATATGAGCCCCGAACAGGCACGAATGACAGGTTTATATGGGTTTGATGAGCAAAAGGAACTTCATGCTGGATAAAGTGGCCCAGCTAAACCCTGCAGAGCTAAAGCCTCTCCCTTTATCCGCTGAACAAACCTGTCATGTAGTGAGGCAGAGAAGTAGGTATGTTTGGACAGATGTTTCTCAGGTTTTTTGTCACAGGCAAGAGGACATGCACTTCCATCAGGCATCCCACCAGGCGTGGGATTCTACCGGCTTGAACCAGTTTGGGTGAACCGGTAGCTCTGACGATCAGCTGGGAGAGAACCGGTTCACTCCAATGATCAGGTCACCCCGCTTGCCCACTTTACTGACCTATATCTTCTCAGCTGATTCACACAACACAGTGGATTGCTGCACGTCACCTGTGTTACTCCCCAGCAGTAACACGGAAGGTATGTTTTCATTAAACTGTGCAATTACCAAACCAGTTGTTAAACCAGCAGGATCCCACCACTGCATCCCACGCTCACCTTTTGATGTAGTGGTGAAGGTGCTGGCCTAGAAACCGGGAGACTGTGAATTCTAGTCCCACTTTATGCATGAAAACCCAGTGGTGGGATTTTTTAACAACCAGTTCTTTGGACGTGGCTTGGTGGACATTTGGCTTGGTGGGCATGTGGCTTGGTGGCCATGTGGCTGGGTGGGCATGTGACTGAGTGGTCATGTGACTGAGTGGGTGTGGCTAACTCAATGTCACTCATGTCAAGGGACACTTCGCCCAGCCTCTCCCTTCTCAGCCACTCCTTGTCACATCCAGCCTCAACATATCTATAGTTCTTTAGGGTTAGGATTAGGGTTGGGGTTGGGGTTGGGGTTGGGGTTGGGGTTGGGGTTGGGGTTGGGGTTGGGGTTGGGGTTGGAGTTGGAGTTGGAGTTGGAGTTGGCATTGGGGTTAGGTTAGGGTTGGGGTTGGGGTAAAGGTTAGGGTTATGTATGTCTTTTTCTTAAAATACTCCAATTACATTTCAAATAGTTCTAAATATATAATTTTTGACCCTATATTTCTATGACTATACAGGCTAGAAGTCTAAGTGGCTAGAAGTGGCCCAGATATTTTCTTCTCATTACCTTATGTATGAAATTGGTCCTTCCCACTGCTCCAACTTTTCCTGCATAATTAATGAATCCAGCAATTCCTTCAGTAGCTCCATAAACTTCGACGATTTTGATGGGTCCAAACCTATTCAGGAACTCCTTCCAAACCTCAATTCGCATCCCATTGCCAATAGCCATTCTCACCCTATGGTCACGGTCATTGTCCCTCTGCAAGGTGAGATATCAAGGAAATTAGAGTTCTCCAAAATAAATACTATATTATGCAGTAAACCAGGTTTTTTTAAGAGATTGCTTGATGAACATTTTTCTAAAACTAGCTAATAACACCACTTTTTTTTTTTTTTTGGAGTAGTACCATAAAATTATATATCAACGGAAAGATAATTTAATCAAGAATGTAATGCAGTAACTTTTATGAAGGATGCAATAACTTTTTATGAAGAACAGCAGTTACAATATAAAAAAGAAAAATGAAACATGTAGAAAAAAGGATATATACAAAAATTACCACCACGTCAGTTAATACTTAGTTGGGTAACCTACCAGCCTCCATCGGTATTTATCTGACTAGCGTCCTGTCAGTGTGTGAGAGAATTGAGGGCTGTTTGGAAATTGAAACAGTATTTGCTGTGTGAGCAAGTGAGCAACAAGGAGACAGTAAGAAGCCTGGGTGTGGCTTAGCTCAACTGTTCTGTACTAAAGCTGCATGCTGCTCTGAAACTAAAACTAAAACAGAAACTGAAACTCCTCTCCTCTGCTTGTGTTTTGCTTGTATTTACTACCACATTGGAAAACCTGCTTTTCGTATTGTATCTTTACTTCTGTTAACTGGGTTTTATTGCTGGGTCATTCTGACTAACAAGTTTCTTTAGTCGGCTCCATAGATTTCCAATTGGGTTAAGGTCTGGGCTATTCCCAGGCCATTCCAGCAGTTGAATATGATTATCTTGAAACTCAAAAAAAAAAAAAAAAAAAAAAGTGGTGTTATTAGCCATCAAACCTCAAAAATACACTTTTCCAAAAAGGTTTCCACAATTTTGGCCACTAATGTAGCTATGATGCCTTTAGTTTAAACAGATAGAAATCCATGTCACCGGTTACAGGTTTGGTTTTCAAATTCTGGTTAATACCTTAGTATTAACTTGAATAGCATCTCTGAGCAAGTAGCAGGGACTCAACGTTGACTAAAGCCAAGCAGAAATATTAGGAACTACCACATTCTAGCATTTATAATCAAATGACTCAGGGGTGAAATCCAGCAGGTTCTAACAGGTTCTGGAGAACTGGTAGCAGAAATTTTGAGTAGTTCAGAGAACCAGCAAATACCTCCTCTGGCTTGCCCCAGAGTAGGGTGGGAATGGAGATTTTGCAATATCCTTCCCTGCCACGCCCACCAAGCCACGCCCTCAGAACCAGTAGGGGAAAAAAATTGGATTTCACCCCTGAAATGACGATTCCTAGAAAAAATGTTGTTTACTCTTGCTGTAACAATGAGTATTCCTTCTCTAACTCCTCAACAGAAAAATTGTCACCTACTAAGCTCCCCACAAATATTTCTACTTTTAAAAACTCCCTGTAATCCTTTGTTGGAGGAGAATTCTCCAAATCTATAAAAGATTAATCCAGCCTTGGAACTGGCCAGTTTGAAATCAAACTGGTCATAGAAAAGCAAAGCTAAGCAACCCTAAACCTGTTGGTATCAGGCAGCCATTTTTAAACTCCTAGGCACCTTTCTTAGAATACTTTTCTTTGTTTTACCTCCATATTTCTGGATCAGCTCCCAAAGCTCTTTTTCAGATGTTTTACAACCTGCCAAGACCTTGCTGTGAGGAATTTAAGAAGGAATAGTGCCACTGCAGAATAGCATCAGTCTACTTGTAACTAAACTATATATTCCTATATAAAGATACAACACTATTCTTCTGAGAAAGATTAGTAATACCATTCTTTTTTTCCTTGTACCTCTATAATAGATAGATTTATAAATACATATGAATCTGTACAGCTACATATATCTGTTCTATGATCTGTTGCTTGGCAAGTATACCATATTTTTCAGAGTATACGATGCCCCGGAGTATAAGACACACCTTACTTTGCGGGGAGGAAAATAAGAAAAAAAATTCTGCCTCTGCCTACCAGCATCCATCAGTATTCATCTGGCTAGTGTCCTGTCAGTGTGTGAGTGAGTTGAGGGCTGTTTGGAAATTGAACAGTATTTGCTGTGTGAGCAACAAGGAGACAGCAAGGAGTCTGGGTGTGGCTTAGCTCAAGTGTTCCATACTAAAGCTACATGCAGCACTGAAACTAAAACGGAAACGGAAACTCCTCTCCTCTACTTGTGTTTTGCTTGTATTTGCTACCATGTTGGAAAACCTGCTTTTGGTATTGTATATTTACTTCATATGTTACATTATATATAAAGAGAAGCTACTGAATCCTGCTGAATCAATTACTTGTGTGTACTTTCTGGATGTGATTACTGCTGCAAACTCTGAGTCCCTGCAGCAAACAGCAAACAGCCAGATCAGATCATCATTGCAGCCCAATTCAGCACAAGCAGCTGATTGGCGGGTGGATCGGTCTCCCAGAATATCCCCAATCAGCTGTTCCAGGCTGCAAGGATTGCCACAGACCATTGCTGCCTCCGTGCTTCACATTTTTGGCTACATTTGGTGTATAAGATACACCCAAATTTTCACCCTCTTTTTTTTTGGGGGGGGGGGGGCCTCCAAAAAATTCAGTATATATTCCCATATAAAGATACAACACTATTCTTCTGTGAAATATTAGTAATAATTCCATTCTTTTTTTCCCCTTTTACCTCTATAATAGATAGATTTATAGATACATACATATCTGTATAGCTACATATATCTGTTCTATGACCTGCTGCTTGGCAGGTATAATTATCATTTTTTTCATGAAATAGGAAACGGGAGGGAATTCGGTTACATGAAGGGACAAGGAATGGAAATAGGAGAAAGGAATACATAAACAGACTTAGCATTCATGACAAACTGTGCCTTGGACTCCACAATATGATACAAGCATAGTTATCTCCTAGATTTGCATCTGCATTGCCTGGACACTGCTACGTACAATCCGGCAAACAGTTCCCTTCTCATTCTTTGCAATATTGTTTTCTGAAGTATTAGTCCATCTTATCAATTACCTTTGGTGCATTACACAAGTAGCGCATCATTTCTCCCACATACTGGATCACAGTGACATGATAACGTCTGCAGTCATCCCAGTAATGAGAAACAGAGAACTTAGACCTCAGAACATGTGTAGCTCCTTACATAAACAGAGAGAGAAAGTTCAGGAAGTTGCTGTGATCACTAGGTTAGAACCCTGAGCTGAAATGCTCCACCCTGCAGCTTTCAATAGCATCTTCCCCTAGTTACTTAAAAAGGCCTAAAATGATTTGGCTCCAGGATAGGGATGGGATTCAAATATTTTAGCAACCGGCTCTCTGCCCGGTTGCTGGGTGGGCATAGCCATGGTGGTGGGGCCTACTTGGCCTCCTGCACAATAGTGGAGGGGGACATTTTCACCCTCCCCAGGCTATGGAGGCTTTCCTCCAGCCTCTGGGAAGGCAAAAACAGCCTCCCCCGGGCTCCAGAGGCGCTCCGGAGGCCGGAAACAGGCCCGTTTCTGAACTTCCGGAACTTCCAGGAGGCCAATCTTTTGCCCTTCCCAGGCTCCTGAGGCTTTCCTTGAGCCTCCAGGAGGGCAAAAATGACCTCGCCCGGGCTCCAGAGGCCCTCTGGAGGCCAGAAATGAACCCATTTCCGGACTTCTGGAACTTCCGGGAGGCCCATTTTTCACCCTCCCAGAGCCTCCATGCAGGCCCTGCACTTACCTGGCATCCAAAACGGGCCATGTGGAGACTCCTGGGAGGGGAGGAGAGGTGGGGTGGAGGGGCCAGCCAGTCATCTCAACTACCAGTTCAGTGAACCAGATGTAAAATCATCATTCGGCTCACCCAAACCGGTCTGAACTGGCTGAATCCTATTTTAGGCCTGCTTAAAAAGGCCTAAAATGATTTGGCTCCAGGACATTTGAAAAAGACAAAGTCAAGATATCAATCAGGTAAATAAATACATAAATTAAGAGGTTTTCTTCTCTGCAAGTTTCCTGCTTCTGTGAATGTCATTCTTCTGCAATCAGATCTCCAAATAGGTTGGAATGTTGGCAAGAAATAGGCCATTTATGTTTATGTATATCTTTTTTACAATTTATACAGTTGTGATCAGAAAATATTTGATCCCCACATATTTGGTCTACCAATCTATCCACCCACCCACTATTCAATGATTTACTAGTTGTTTTCTGCTTCTTTGTTTAGCTGGGTAGCCTTTACCACTTTCAGAGGTAAAGTGGTAAAGAGGTGGGATTCAGCCGGTTCGGACTGGTACAGGTGAACTGGTAGTGCGACTGCGGGAGGCTCCACCCACCTACTCAGATGTAGTGCACAACCACTGCGCATGCATGGAAGGCCGTACGCATGTGCAGAGGAGGTGCGAGTGAGCAAAGCGAGCACACGTGTATGCACCCTCACATTTGTGAACCAGTAGGGAAGGTAAGTGAATCCCACCTCTGCATAAAACTGATACTATGACACATCCTAGAATTACCTATTAGGAATAACTGGCAACAAATATTTCAATAAATAAATTAGCAAACAAAAAGGGATGTCATTCTCATGTCCTTCCATTAGGGAGATTGTGAGTTGAAATCCCATACAATAGTCATGTGAAAATGGACAATAAGTCACTTTTTTCGCTGCTGTTGTAATTTTGTAACTTTGAATGGTCACTAAATGAACTGTTTTAAGTCAAGGACTACCTGTACACAGGGATGGGAATGAAAAATTTCAGCAACCGGTTCACTGCCCGGTTGCTGGGTGGGCGTGGCCATGCGGGCATGGCCTACTCAGCCTCCTGCACCATGCCAGGGGGCGTTTTCACCTTCCCAGAGGCTGGAAATGGGCCTGTTTCTGGACTTCTGGTACTTCTGGTACGCCTGTTTTTTGCCCTCCCCAGGCTGAGGAGGCTTTCATGGAGCCTCCAGGAGGGCAAAATGGCCTTCCCTGGGCTCTGGAGGCCCTCCAGAGGCCGGAACCAGGCCCATTTCCAGACTTCTGCTACTTCTGGTAGGCCTATTTTTCACCCTCCCAGAGCTTCCAAGTGCACCCTGCGCTTACTTGGCATCCAAAATGGGCCACGTGGAGACTCCTGAGAGGGGTAGGGCAGGGTGGGCAGAATCAGCCAATCCTTGGAACAACCGGTTCAGCAAACCAGATTAAAATTAACATCCGGTTCACCCGAACTAGTCTGAACCAGCTGAATCCCTCCCCTGCCTGTACATCATTACTGTTGGTAAATAATTGACACTACAGCCTTCACGTCTTCCTGCTTGCCTCCTCCTTTTTTTCCCTAACTCCTTCATGCAGAGTTATTATTAGCTTGCTGGGAAAAAATCTGAGGCAGGCTGTGATGTTCTCTGTTTTATGCTATACATACAATATAAGATGATATAAGAACTCTGTGTCTCTTGATAACACTCTGAGGGTGAAGGTCTCTTTATGTGTATTCCAGGCTCCCTGGTCCTTTGTGCCTACCCAAATCTATGGTCCCCATAAACCCAAAGAATCCAGCTGAGTGGTACAGAGGGAGTGGAGAATAAACAACATCTTTGTCATGGACGCTGCTCAGGTGAAACAGATTGGAGCCCTTGATTGCTTTCTTCTGGGAAATGACAGCAGCTTTGGGGAGTCCTGGAGGAAAGTGAAAAAGAGAATATGAAATAAAGGATGCAATGAATTTAGAGAAAAAGCAAGAAACGACCATTGACAATCTGTTTCCTGATTGTTTGCTTCACTCCATGGCTGACCTAGGGATTATATGACTTTGACATTTCAAAAACACTCACTGGCAAAAGAAGAAGGAGAAGGAGAAGGAAAAGGAGGAGGAGGAGGAAAAGGAGGAGGAGGAGGAGGAGGAGGAGGAGGAGGAGGAGGAGGAGGAGGAGATGACATGATCAGGGGTTAAATCTGACTGGTTCGGACTGGTTTGGGAGAACCAGTAGGGACAATTTGAATCGGTTTGCCAAACCAGTAAAAACCAGCCCTGGTTGGCTCTGCCCATGCCTGCCCGCTCACTGCTCACCCCTTCTGGCTGTTTGACCCATTAACATTAAATGCTGCAGCAGAGAGAATCTAAACTTTTCATCCTCCATTCACAGAGAGGCTGCTCCAGTCTGTCTCTTTAAGGTAGTCCCTGGCAGGGAGGGGGCCGGGGGGGGACCATAAAGGGAGCAGCAGCTCTGCTGTGAATGGAGGGAGAACAGTTCAGCTTCTCCCTGCCACAACATTCACTATGAGCCCTTCTGGTGCTCATACACACATTTTTTCCCAGTGATGAAATCCAATTTTTTTTTTTACTACCGGTTCTGCGGGCACGACTTGGTAGGCGTGGTATGGCTTGATGGTCATGACTTGGGTGTGGTAGGGGAAGAATACTGCAAGATCTCAATTCCCACCCTACTCCAGGGGAGCGATACTGCAAAATCTCCATTCTCACACCACTCCTGAGGAAGGATACTGCAAAATCCCCATTCCTGCCCTACTCCTGGAGGAAGGATGTTGCAAAATCTCCATTCCCATCCTACTCTGGGGCCAGCCAGAGGTGGTACTTGGCAGTTCTCCAAAGTACTCAAAATTTCCGCTGCTGGTTCTCTGAACTACTCAAAATTTCCTCTATCGGTTCTCCGGAATTTGTCCGAACCTGCTGGATTTCACCCCTGATTTTTCCTACCGGGTTCTGTGGGCGTGGCTTAGTGGGCGATCATGTGACTGAGTGGGCATGGCCATGAGTGACATCGAGTTGGCCAGGCCCATTCAGTCACAGGGCCATCACCACAAAGCCACGCCCACAGAACTGGTAGAGAAAAAATTTGAATGTCACCACTGGATAAGATGATGATGATACAAAGTGGACAGGTGGACATGATGACATAATGATGATGATGTCAGGTGAGCAGGAGCTTTGCAGATACACAAGAAAATGACCTCTTACCTAACCTTGTTACTTACAGTATTACCTAACCCTGACCTAGGCTATGCATATCGTAAAAACCATGCAATCATACAAGCAGAAGTCAACAGAGAATCCTTCCAACCAAAGCATAATTTATCCTTCTAGGTCACCCAGCAACCACTCCACCTTTCATGCTCCTCACCTGTGGTCCCAGAGGTGAAGATATAGAGGCATACAGATTTAGGTGTTACTTTGGCTCTGAAGGAAAAGGGCACTGATTCAGCAGAACTTAATTTGATCCGTTTGAGCAGTGGCTCTACACCTTCAGTTGGGGAATCCTCACTCAGATAGAAAACACGTATCCCTTCGTCATTTAAAGTAGGCAGGACATCTTCAATGGCATCTTTTAAATCTTGAAAAAGGAAAGAAATTTTTTTTGATTGAATTGACTGCCTCGTTTTTGAAAATCTTAGGATAGAATAGAATAGAATAGAATAGAATAGAATAGAATAGAATAGAATAGAATAGAATAGAATAGAATATCACTGAGAATAAAAAAAAAAACCCGCCATCAATAACAATGAGATAAAATAGGTTTTGCAAAATATCGTGTTGGTACAAATAGCAGTGGGATTAAACATGATAAAATAAAATCCATACACTTTAGAATCAGAGTAACGTGCAACAAGGCAGGCCATGTTGCAAGGATGCCAGACCATCGCATCCCCAAACAGTTCCTCTATGGTGAGCTGTCTCAAGGAAAGCGATCACATGGGGACAAAGGAAGCGATACAAAGACATGTTGAAAGCAGTGGTGGGATCCTCCCGGTTTAACAACTGGTTTGGTGATCAGGCGCTTTGCGCACACCCACACCTAACGCACGCAGCGTATGCGCACAATTTGAATAAATCTTCACTTCCGGGTTTCTTCGGAGGAGTAATAAAGCTGATTCGCGCAGCATTCGGCTCTGCCTCACAAATCAGCTGAGGAGATAAAGGTAGGAAAATAGCGCAGGCGGGGGGGACGGGCGGGCCCATCTCATTGTTGGGGTGAATTGGTTCACTCCCAGCTGACCGTCGGAGCTACCAGTTCGCCTAAACCGGTCCGAACTGGTAGAATCCAACTACTGGTTGAAAGCCCCCTTCAAGTCCCTGGATAGCAACACCACCTTTTGGGAAACTCTGGCACAAGATCGACCAACATGGCGCATGCTGATCACGCAGGCTGATAGACATCTGAAGACAGCAGAACAACCATAGCACAAGAGAAGTGAGCACTCCGCAAAGCCAGAGCTGCAAATGCCGCAACAAGGGTACGCACACATGTCTGCCCGACAAATGGCAGAACATTTCGTGCCCGTATAGGCCTTACCAGCTACCTGCGTTCACATCATGGACAGCGCACAACCTGTTAGGTGTCAAGGTCCTCTTTGAACACGATGGATGAACATCATCATCAAAGTTCCAAGGAACAGAATAGTCATGATATCTATTTATTTATTTTATTTTATTTTATTTTATTAGTCATATTTCTATGCCGCCCACTCTCCGAGGACTCTGGGCGGCTTTACACTAAAGACAGTATACTAAATAGCATATTGCCCCCTAACAATCTGGGTCCTCATTTTACCCACCTCGGAAGGATGGAAGGCTGAGTCAACCTTGAGCCGGTGAGATTTGATCCGCTGATCTGCTGAACTAGCAGTCTGCTGAAGTAGCTGCAGTATTGCATCCTAACCACTGCGCCACCTCAGCTCTTAATGATACAGCTTGCCAAATTTGGCTCCAAAACATCATCCACAAATCCCATTTCAGGTGGTTGTTGAGAAAAATGGTGCTGAATATTATTACTAAGAAGCCCAAGAAGATCACAAAAATAATACTCATTTCAAATCATAAAAAAATGCAAACAAAGATAGGGTGAAACCACTGTAGGAATGGCACCATTTCATGCAGAAATATCCCATGCCATGTCTAATCTCCGAGTATCCTGCCAAATTATGATAGAAAGACATTCAGAAAATGACCAGTTTTCTTCTAGGACCAGAATGTGATAAATCTTTTATTTCTCAACCCAGCTGCACTGGAAGACATGGTGGAAATGCAGTGAAGGTAGAAATTGACTCCTTTAAATAGGGCCCAGTTGCTAATAAAGTTTCACTTATCAGATTGCTTCCAATCACAACCTTCCTGGTTTCATTGTTCACATCTCCAATGTATATATTTCTTATGTATAAACTCATTATGTATATAATTCTATGAATTATTACCCTATACATAAGAAGATTAATGAATGTATTAAAACAATGTAAAAAGGTTTTACAAATTAGTGGAAGTTTAGTTTAGTTTAGTTTAGTTTTATTAAATTTTTATACCGCCCTTCTCCTGAAGGACTCAGGGCGGTGTACAGCCAGGATAAAAACCAACAGTATAAAAGTTAAAAAACAATTTAAAATTATTAAATAGTTTGGCCAATAATCTAAAATAACATAAAATAACCCATTAAAAATAATATTTTAGGCCAGCCCTGCTTCATGGAATAATAGTGTTTTAAGGGCGCGGCGAAAGGTACGAAGGTCAGGAATCTGACGAATCTCCGGGGGCAGCTCATTCCAGAGGGTAGGTGCCCCCACAGAGAAGGCTTTCCCCCTGGGGGTCGCCAGTTGACACTGTCTAACCAAAGTCACCCTGAGGAGACCCTCTCTGTGGGAGCATACTGGTCGGTGGGAGGCCATCGGAGGCAGAAGGCGGTCTCGTAAGTACCCAGGTCCTATGCCATGGAGCGCTTTAAAGGTGGTGACCAACACCTTGAATCGCACCCGGAAGACCACCGGGAGCCAGTGCAGCTCGCGCAGGAACGGTGTTACATGGGAGCATCGAGTCGCCCCCATAATCATTCACGCGGTCGCATTCTGGACCAGCTGGAGCCTCTGGGTGCTCTTCAAGGGGAGCCCCATGTAGAGAGTGTTACAGTAGTCCAGACGGGAAGTGATGAGGGCGTGAGTGACCATGTGCAAGGCATCCCGGTCCAGAAAGGGACGCAACTGGTGGATCAGGCGAACCTGATAAAAAGCCCCCCTGGCCACAGCCATCAAATGGTCTTCTAAAGACAGCTGTGAGTCCAGGAGGACACCCAAGTTGTGAGCCCTCTCTGAGGGGGCCAAGATCTCACCCCCTATAGTCAGTGATGGAACCAACTGACTATGACTGGATGCCGGAAACCACAGCCACTCGGTCTTGGAGGGGTTGAGTCTGAGCTTGTTTCTCCCCATCCAGATCCGTACGACCTCCAGTCACCGGGTCATCACTTCAAGGGCATCATTGGGGTGGCCCGGGGTGCAAATGTACAGCTGAGTATCATCAGCATACTGATGGAAATCCACCCTGAAGCCACGGATGATCTCACCCAGCAGCTTCACATAAATGTTGAACAGGAGGGGCGAGAGGACCGACCCCTGTGGCACCCCACAAACTATGTGCCTCGGGGTCGACCTCTGCCCCCCTGCCAACACAGACTGCATACGGTCAGAGAGGAAGGAGGAGAACCACCGTAGCACAGTGACCCCCACCCCTAACCCCTCCAACCGGTGCAGCATGATGCCATAATCTCTCTCTCTCTCTCTCTCTCTCTCTCTCTCACACACACACACACACACACTCATACAAATCTCTCTTTTTCCCCTCCCTCCCTCCATCTTCCTCGCTCTCTCATGAGCAATGCTCATTTCAATATCTATAGGGAACCTTCAAGCAATATAAATCTCTATACTGTGGTATAATTGCACAACTCTTGATTATCCAGATTTATCAAAGAGGCCCAGAATTAGGATATTCATTAAATAGCAATGCAAATTACTATTCTTACTTCAAAGTGCAGTAAAGACCCTAGACCTGTGATGGCGAACCTATGGCACACATACCACAGGTGGCACGTGGAGCCATCTCTGTGGGCACGCAAGCCATTGTCCTAGGCCAGCTCCACCACGCATGTGCAAGCACCGGCCATCTGATTTTTGGCTAGCCACACTCATACTGTCCATCCCCTCACAGGAGTCTCCACGTGGCCCGTTTTGGATGCCAGGTAAGTACAGGGCTCACACAGAAGCTCTGGGAGAGCCAAAAATGGGCCTCCCGGAAGTCCAGAAATGCACCATTTCCAGCCTCTGGAAGGCCTCTGTAGGGCCAGGGGAGGCCGTTTTCGCCCTCCCGGAGGCTCCAAGAAAGCATCCAGAGCCTGGGGAGGGTGAAAAACAGGCCTACTGGCTGTTTCCAACCTCCAGAGGCTTAAGGTAGGCCTGCTAGGCCCAAAAACGGGTGTGTGGGGGCCCTCGCACATGGGTGGGGTGTGAGATAGCATGGGGGCCGCATGCACATGCACAGGGGGGCGTGGCAGTGTGGGGAGGTTGTGTGCACATGTGCAGGGGGGCAGAGTGCATGGGGGCATTGCATTATGGGTGCACCTGCACACACTTTCACACATGTGTGCGCACTTTCGGCACCTGACGGAAAAAAGGTTAGCCATCACTGCCCTAGACTTCTGTCTCAAAGTACTGCCCCAAAGACGCTTCCGTCTGAATACTAGTGTCCAAAAGAGCACTACAATGGACTGATCCACTCACTTACTTATTTAAATTCATATAGCTGCCCATTTCACTTACGAGACTCACAAGTTAAAACAGCAAACATATAGAAACTGATTAAAAGATGTTAAAGTGCAAGAAAGGGCCAGCTTATAGCTCATAAAAAATCTATACCAGTACAACTAGACACAAGAACAGTTCTTTTCCCGAATGCCATCACTCTGCTAAACAAATAATTCCCTCAACACTGCCAATCTATTCACTAAGTCTGCACTACTATTACTATTAGTCTTCTCATCATTCCTATCACCCATCTCCTCCCACTTATGACTGTATGACTGTAACTTTCTAGCTTGTATCCTTATTATTTATATTGATTGTTTTTAGTATGATTTGATTGCTTATTTGTACACTATGAATAGAATAGAATTCTTTATTGGCCAAGTGTGATTAGACACACAAGGAATTTGTCTTGGTGCATACACTCTCTGTGTACATAAAAGAAAAGATACATTCGTCAAGAATCATAAGGGACAACACTTAACGATAGTCATAGGAAAACAGTCAATATAAATCTTAAGGATACCAGCAACAAGGTTACAGTCATACAGTCATAAATGGGAGGAGATGGGTGATAGGAACGATGAGAAGATTAATAGTAATGCAGACTTAGTAACTAGTTTGACAGTGTTGAGGGAATTATTTGTTTAGCAGAGTGATGGTGTTTGGGAAAAAAAAACTGTTCTTATGTGTAGTTGTTCTGATGTGCAGTGCTCTATAGCGTCTATATTGTGATATGACTATCATTAAATGTTGTACCTTCTGATTCTTGACAAATGTATATTGTCTTTTTATGTACACTGAGAGCATATGCACCAAAGACAAATCTCTTGTGTATCCAATCACAATTGACCAATAAAGAATTCTATTCTATTTTATTCATAGGGTACAAATAAGCAATCAAGTCATACTAGGAAACAATAAATATAAATAGAATTCTATTCTATTCTATTCTATTCTATTCTATTCTATTCTATTCTATTCTATTCTATTCTATTCCATTCCATTCCATTCCATTCCATTCCATTCCATTCCATTCTACTCTACTCTACTCTAAAAGAAGAGAAAGGACCAGTAGTTCTGACGTATTACTACCGTGTTTTCCACAAAATAAGACCTGTCTTATATTTTTTTGAAACCTGAAAAAAGAGCTTGGCCTTATTGCCATGTGCTCAAAAGCCTGATTGAGTTTATTATCAGGGGATGTCTTATTTTGGAGAACACAGGGTATTTTCTATGGAAGCATTTTCCTACATGATTCTCTCACCTGGAGTTGATAGAAGAACTTTAGCCTTGCAAGATTTCAGCACATGTATCAGAGATTTGAGTCGGATGTTATAGTTGACACACGCCATGGTACAGCCAATCTTTGATAATCCGATCCAAACTGAGATATAGGCAGGGATGTTCTTGAAGAAAACAGCCATGGTATCCTCTTCTTTCAGCCCCACATAGTCCTTCAGTACTCTGGCTATCTGATTGCTGTGTCTATCAATGTCTCGGTAGGAATAAACTTCGTCTTCAAAGAGAATCAAGGGTTTATCTGAATATTTCTTCACTCTGGCCAAAAAGATTTCTAAGAAAGTGATCGGGGGAACGCGCTTCATGTATGTGTGGCATCGATATCCCATGTGTATGAACCGAATCAGGTTTTTCAGATCCAACCAAAAATAAGGGAAGAAAAATTTGCCCACCAAGGGCAGAAGAATCAAAAGCCCAAGGACAGCTGTGTATAGATCCAGCATGGTCGGGATTTAGCCTTGGTATCTTGGAAGAGGTAGATCGAATTCCAATTTATTGCAGGATCTATCCAAGCTCTGTTTGCAGGATCTCTCCAAGCTCTGTTTTGCAGAAGGCAAAGAGAAGAGAAATGATGAATAATCAAAAAATGCAATGCTCACATGCCACCCTGTTTCTCAAGGCTCCTTAAATGAAGGGACCTTTGTTCCCCAGCCAATAAAATTTGAATGGCATGCTGACAGCTCTGTAATCTCAGCATGCTGCTTGTTCCTTACCTTCCTCATCTGTTGCTAAACTTCCTCATCTATAACACAGGTTATAGTGCTTTTCAGCAAGAGGCTGTACTTATACGCAGTGCTGCCTAACTTTTGTCCTTGTGTGCACAATTTAGATCTCAAAGTCCTGAGGGGGAAAAAAAAAAGTTGTTGGCACAGTTGATGCTGAATGGAAATTAACAATCTGGAAGGTCACTGGCCTTTGCAGAGCAAACATTGATGACACAATTTAACCAAGAAAGGGAAAAAAAAAAAAAACAGATACATTCAGCTACAATATAAATGAAGGAAAGGCGCATGCATGAATGAGGCTTACTCAGTTAGTTTGGCAAAGGATCTAGCAGTCATCAGCTCCTCTTTCGAGCTGCTATCTATAGTGGGCCACGTTATACTATAGCAGTTCTCTGCAATCTGATGATCACTAGCTACAATAGTGACCAAAATTATGGAACCTTTTGGGAAAAGTGTATTTTTGAGGTTTGATGGCCAATAACACCACTTAACCTAATTGAAAATCTATGGAGCCGACTAAAGAAACTTGTTAGTCAGAAGCGACCCAGCAATAAAACCCAGTTCATAGAAGCAAGCATTCAATCTTGGTTTCACATTATAACAGCTGCAGATTTAAAAGACTTGGTTCACTCCTTTCCAAGTATTCACCAGTTTCAACCCTGCTTAGTCGCTGAGCTCAGTCAAGGCCATCGTAGTGCTGCTTCCTAACTGGGTTTGCCTCAAGGCCACATTCCAAATGGCTTTCCTCCTGGAATTGTTTTCTGACAGCTGAAAGCGATGAAGAACGGTTGTTGACCGCAAAAGCGCAACTCATTGTGACCCCTAAAGAAAGTCAGAGCTTGTTGGAGTAAGATAATTCAGCAGGTGACTTGATTATTTTATGAGAGCAATGTTGCCAAGGGTTTATTTAGTTTGCAAAGCAATTCCACAGTTTATTGGGAAAGAAAAGAGTTTAACTGAGGCCTGCACTAGAGTTCAACTCCCTGCTTATCCTCGAGTTTATTGTCTGATAATGGGTAAATTCCGTTTATCCTGAGTCACTCCTTATAACACGATCTAAAGTATCATTACGGTTTTCAAGATGAAGAATTTGAAAGGTTCTCAGAAGACTTACCTCCCCCCCGCACCTCATTTCCCTTTTCAAGAACTGTTAGTTTCTGATATATGCCTGACATGGATATAGAATCCTGCGGATTTAACAACCGGTTCGGTGATCACCAGCTGTGACACACATGCACAGTTTTACAAATACTAATCTTCTGTGTTACCACTTGCTAGTTATACAGCTGAGCCGTGGCAATCCGCTCTTCTGCACCAATCAGCTGACAAGATTAAGGTAAGTAAAGTGCACGGGTGGGTGGGCCGACCTGATCGTCAGAACGAACTGGTTCGCTCCCAGCTGATCATCAGAGCTACCAGTTTGCCGGAACCAGTCCAAACCAGTAGAAGCCCACCCCTGGATATGGCTGTTCCATTGCAACTATGATCACAGCTGTAATCTACTGTTTGCTCATCTCTGTCTATAGGATGACCGTCCCCTGTACAATAGTTTCCGAAATAGAAAAAGCAGGAATTAAATTATTTAAATTATTTAATAATTAATAATTTAATTAAATAATTAATTTAATTTAATTTAATAATTAAATTAAAATAATTAAAATACCGATTTGCCAAACTGATTTCTTCATCAAATATCCTGTTCACATAATTGCTATTGGAGCTATGAATATGATTCTCTCAGGATAATAAAATTATATCTTTATGTCTATTACTTCCGTTGAAGTCTGAGCAGAAAGAATAGATTTTGCACTATCAACATCTTAGAGAAATTGACTACAATACCTTACAGTTCTACATCTCTTAATTTATAGCACAAACTCCAACATGGAAATATCCTTTTAAGAGGTCTGGGAGAATTTCTCCCTCACTCCCCCTCATTATGAGATATTAGTATATAATAATAATAATAATAATAATAATAATAATAATAATAATAATAATAATAATAATAATAATAACAACAACAACAACAACAACAACAACAATGACAAAATCACTCAGATTCGGGAAGATCTGGACTCCGACTGGGTAGATCCAGCGGGGATGACGGAGGCAGGTCCTGAGAATGTTATCTGGGATGAGTTTGATCCTGTGACCCCTGAGGATGTGGACAGGATTCTGGGTAGACTGAATGCGACCACATGTTTGTTGGACCCGTGCCCGTCCTGGTTAGTGCTGGCTTCCCGGGAGGTGACACGAGGCTGGCTCCAGGGGATTATAAATGCTTCATTGGGTGAGGGTGTCTTTCCTGCCGCCTTGAAAGAGGCGGTGGTGAGACCTCTCCTCAAGAAGCCTTCCCTGGACCCGGCAGTATTGGCTAACTATCGTCCAGTCTCCAACCTTCGCTTTGTGGCGAAGGTTGTTGAGAGTGTGGTTGCACGACAGCTTCCCCAGTACCTGGATGAAATGACGTATCTAGATCCGTTCCAGTCGGGCTTCAGGCCTGGGTACAGCACGGAAACGGCATTGGTCGCGTTGGTGGATGATCTCTGGAGGGCTCGGAACAGGGGGTGCTCCTCTGTCCTGGTCCTGTTAGACCTCTCAGCGGCTTTTGATACCATCGACCATGGTATCATGCTGCACCGGTTGGAAGAGTTGGGGGTGGGAGGCACCGTACTACGATGGTTCTCCTCCTTTCTCTCCGACCGGTCGCAGTCTGTGTTGACGGGGGGGCAGAGGTCGACCCCGAGGCCCCTTATATGTGGGGTGCCACAAGGGTCGGTTCTCTCGCCCCTTTTGTTCAACATTTATGTGAAGCCGCTGGGTGAGATCATCCGTGGTTTCGGGGTGGAATACCATCAGTACGCTGACGACACCCAGCTGTACATCTTCACCCCAGACCACCCCAACGATGCCCTTGAAGTGATGTCCCGGTGCCTGGAGGCCGTATGGATCTGGATGGGGAGGAACAGGCTCAGGCTCAACCCATCCAAGACCGAGTGGCTGTGGTTTCCGACGTCCCGATATAGTCAGCTGGTGCCATCGCTGACTATTGGGGGCGAATCATTGGCCCCCATGGAGAGGGCTCGCAACTTGGGCGTCCTCCTGGATTCACGGCTGTCTTTAGAAGAGCACTTGACGGCTGTGACCGGGAGGATTTTTCATCAGGTTCGCCTGATCCGCCAGTTGCGTCCCTTTCTGGATCGGGACTCGTTACACACGGTCACTCATGCCCTCGTCACCTCCCGTTTGGACTATTGTAGCGCTCTCTACATGGGGCTCCCCTTGAGGTGCACTCGGAGGCTCCAACTGGCGCAGAGTGTGGCCGCGCGGGTGGTGATGGGAGCGACGTGGCGCTCCCATGTAACACCTCTCCTGCGCGAGCTGCACTGGCTCCCGGTGGTCTTCTGAGTGCGCTTCAAGGTTTTGGTTATCACCTTTAGAGCGCTCCATGGCTTAAGACCTGGTTATTTACGGGACCGCCTGCTACCACCAATAGCCTCCCACTGACCAGTACGCTCCCATAGAGAGGGGCTCCTCCGGGTGCCGTCGGCCAAACAATGTCGACTGGCGGCCCCCAGGGGGAGAGCCTTCTCTGTGGGGGCATCTACGATCTGGAACGAGCTCCCCCCGGAGATACGGAGGATCCCAGATCTGCATACCTTCCGCCGCATGCTTAAGACCTTTCTATTTCACCAAGCCGGCCTGACCTAAGTTTTTTCCCCTTTTTAAATGGAAATTTTAAATTTGGTTTTAAATTATTGGGGTTTTAATCTGTTCAGACAAATTATTTAATTTCGTTTTAATCTATTTTAAATTTTGTATTTATATGTTTTATTCCATGGCTGTTCACCGCCCTGAGTCCTTCGGGAGTAGGGCGGTATACAAATTTAATAAATAAATTAATAATAATAATAATAATAATAATAATAATAATAATAATAATAATAACTTTATTGTCATTGTACGTGTATACACAGTATACCCATACAATGAAATTCACTTAACACCCAAAGACCAAGTCCAACACACACAACAATCCCCAAACACACTCCCACCCACAATTCCCCACCCTAACCCACCAAAATATCCACACAACAGACCAAGTAATACAGTCCAACAGCTCACTGATGGTGGCCCTTTAGTTCATTGTTGAGTGCAATTATAGCTCTGGGATAAAAACGATTCAGAAAATGTGTGGTCCGAGTTTTAATTGTTCTGTATCTTCTGCCAGAAGGCAACAGTCCAAAAAGATTGTAAGCAGGATGGGAAGAAACTCTGAGAATGTTATGCAACTTTCTCAAACAGCGAGATTCGAAGATGTCATCCAGGTCTGGTAGCTGGAGTCCGATGATATTCTGGACAATTTTAATGATTCTCTGTAGAGCCTTTTTGTCCACTACAGAGCTGCTCCCATACCATGAAAGAATGCCGTATGTCAGGACACTCTCAATGGTGCTGCGATAGTAGGAGAGAAGTGGATGCTGAGATAGATTTATCTTCCTGAGCATAGGCTTAAGCTGCCTATATCACTGGTGGGATTCAGCTGGTTCTATCCAGTTTGGGTGAACCGGTAGTGGTGATTGTGGTAGGATGCGCCTACCTGCTCTGATGTAATGCTGTCCTATTTAGCCACGTTTTAGAGGCCATGTGCATGTGCAGAAGGCCCGCACGCGAGCAAAGAGCATACATGAAAGGCTGAGCATGCATGGACACACACACACACTCACATTTGCAAACTGGTAGGGAAGATAAGAGACACAGTGGCTAAGACACTGAGCTTGTCAATCGAAAGGTTGGAAGTTCATCAGTTCGAATCCCTAGTGCCGCGTAACAGGGTGAGCTCCCATTACTTGTCCCAGCTTCTGCCAACCTAGCAGTTCGAAAGCACATTAAAAATGCAAGTAGAAAAATAGGGACCACCTTTGGTAGGAAGGTAACAGCGTTCCATGCGCCTTTGGCGTTTAGTCATGCCGGCTACATGACTATGAAGACGTCTTCGGACAGCGCTGGCTCTTCATCTTTGAAATGGTGATGAGCACCGCTAGTTGGGAACAACTAGCACATATGTGCGAGGGGAACCTTTACCTTTACCTTTAGGGAAGGTAAGTGCATCCCACCTCTGGCCTATATGACATACTTCTAACTCGGAATGCTCCAGAATTTTATTCAGTTTGAACTCCAGATTGAACTTGAATCAGATTTCATCTGATTTATACTTCTCAGATGAATGAGCAGAAAAGCATGAAAAAAGTGAAGATTGCAATATCTTTTTTTTTCCCCTCCTTGGAGTGGGATACAAAAAGTGTGATGAGCATCCTCCCATATTTTTTTTACCCATTCAATTAGAGGCTTATGAGGCTGATTAAGCTGAGAAAACCTGGCCCAATTTATCCAGTGAGCATCAAGATCAAATGGTAATTTGAATCCAGGCCTCTCTTGTGCAAGATTGGTTGCTAGATTGCATTGATATTAAAATATATTTTAACCAGGGGTGAAATCTAATTTTTTTTGCTACCGGTTCTGTGGGCGTGGCTTAATTAGTGGGTGTGGCTTGGTGGTAAGGTGACTGGGTGGGCGTGGCCAAGTCAATGTCACTTCTTTGCCTTTTCTTAACCTACAAAACACGACACAACACAATTGGCTCACCCACAATGTAAAAGCAGCTGTGCTAGACTCAAAATGGCCCCACAACAAGCAGGAACCTCACACATCCACAAAATGCCCAAAAAAACAACTTTCACACTTTACACACACAAAATTCCACATACAGCTTTGTGAGATTTTGTGTGTTTGTGTAGTTAGAGTAACACACTAAATCTCACAAAGCTGCACAAATATTATTTTATTTTTTTATTTATTTTTATTTTTATATAAAAGCAGCTAAATTTAAATCTTCCTAAACTTTAAATAGCTAGGTCTAAAAAAAGAACAACTAAAAAAAAAAAACCCAATTAACTATTTTTTTTAAAGCTCCCAAAGGAGAAAAAAACTTACCCAATAGAACAGGGGTCTCCAACCTTGGCAACTATAAGACTTGTGGACTTCAACTCCCAGAATTCCTCAGCCAGCTTTGCTGGGAGTTGAAGTCCACAAATCTAGGCAGGAAGGCAGGCAGGCAGAAAGAGCTGCTCACCAATGAGCTTGATTGCAGGCAAGGATATTCAGTTGCTTGCTGATGCATGGATTGCAATCGTCATGCGATCAGCAGCTAAGGTAAGCAAACTGGAGGCTGGGGGGGGAGAAAAAAAGAATTTTTTTTTTCTTTTACAAGGCTCTGGCGATCCAAGCTGAGTTGCCTGATTAGCAGGCAACTCAGCTGGGATGTCAGAGTTTGGCTGGTCAGAGCCATTTAAAAGGGAAAAAAAGGCTCTGATGATCGCGGGGCTCAGCTGGACATGGGGGGATGGGGGCAGGGATTTTTGCTACCGGTTCTCCGAACTGCCCATTGCCTTCGCTACCTACTCACCCGAGCCAGTCCGAACTGGGAGCATTTCACCCCTGATTTTAACCCTTAACCACAGATGTATTATTTCGGCTACGCTATTACAGACATGAGGTCATAATGACCTCTGTAGCAAAAAGACATTTGATGTTTTCATGGTTGGATCTAAAAATTGATTTATAAAGCAGTAAACCAAAAAATATATTGATCTCTATCAAACTCACGTCGCGCAGGTCACTTTTTGTTTCTCCATCCTTGAACTTCAATCTTTCTTCTCTCATTTTTACATTGGTCCACTGAACAATGGCGCTAATAATTTATTTAGAAAATAATAATTTCCAAATGTCTAGGGGAATAGGGGAATTTCCGTGATTTCTAGCTGCTGGCTGTAGTCGTGGTAATTGCACAACAATATTGTGACTAGTTGTTCTGGATCTATTGCTTCCAAAAGGTGCAGAAGACCATTTGAATGTGTTCTTGCCATATAAATTATTGCACAATTTAGCTTGTACCTGGTCATCAATTTCATTGGGACCTTCATCATTGCTGATGTCAGAATCAGCGGCAGTGGCAGGTTCCTCATCATCCATTACAAAATTTTCGTCACAATCCGATTCCGCTTCACTCAGACCACTCTCTGCTTCTCCATACCATTTTAGAAAGTTTTTTCGAAGTTTCTTCGAACTTCGAAGTTTGAAGTTTGTATCACCAAATTTTTTTGATGGAAAACTTGGCCCCGGCATTATAAAAAAGAATACGTTAACAAAGATCTGTGGTCAAAATGACTGAAACTCAAATTCAAATGCCGCTACTGAAAACACCAAATAACTGATGCAAGAGTGATGCTGCACACACTCTTATTGGTGGGAAAACAAAAGCTATTCACAACCAGAATGGTCCATTTCTAAAAAAAATAGGGGTGTTCCAAACATTTTGGAAAACTGTTGAAGTCACTATGGTTATGGGTTATGTTGCAGGTCTGTGATTATGGGTTAAAATAATAATAATATACAAAGGGGTATTTTGACAGGATCTGAGTTTAGAAATGAGTGCTTTTGGGTTGGAAATGTTAGATTTGTGCATGAACATGTATTGATGTGAATTTTAACAATATATGGATGTTTTGAGCCTCCTTTGATATAATTTCTCCCACATTGGACACAAAGCAGGATGTGGGATGGCACCGGAAGTAAAGAGTTAACCTTCCCAAATACTTTCTTGAGAATAAGCTTCACTCCAAAGCAAATGTTTCTTGTGGTAAGAGAAAGTGACATTTTATTATTTTGAGAAAAATTCCCCAGCTGGTGGATTAAACAGATGTCTCAAGAATATACAGTAGTGGCCAAAATTGTGGAAACCTTTTGGGAAAAGTGTATTTTTGATGTTTGATGGCTAATAACACCACTTTTTTTTTCTTTCTTTCTTTCTTTTTTTCTTTTTCTTTCTTTCTTTTCTTTTTTTTTTTTTTTTTTGAGTTTCAAGTTAATTCTATTCCACTGCTGGAATAGCCCAGACCTTAACCCATTTGAAAATCTATGGAGCCGACTAAAGAAACTTGTTAGTCAGAAGCGACCCAGCAATAAAACCCCAGTTAATAGAAGCCATCATTCAATCTTGGTTTCACATTATAACAGCTGCAGAACTAAAAGACTTGGTTCACTCCATGGGAAGACATTGTAATTCATGCTAAAGGTTTTTGGGCATCCAAAAAAACTAAGGCCATTTGCTTTTCTGGGTGGGCTTCATAATATTCTAAAGTGTCTACAACTATTCTTATATTATTCCTAATTTGTCTGCCAGGCAGGAAGCCGTTCTGGTCTGTATGTATCATAGCATTTAGTATTCTTTTCATTCTTTCAGCCATTATGCTCATAAAAATTTTATAGTCCGAATTTAAAAGGGTTTCTTTCCTTTTGTGTCCTTGCCTTCTTTTTCTTCTTTTTCCTTCTTTTCCAGGGACCCTTCTTCGGAGTCTCATTGATGGGGAATTTCCTCTTCTTGCTTGCTGCTCTGTTCTTCTTCCATCCCTACTAATTGACCTAGGAAGTCTTGTGCAGTTACCAGACTATCTATCTTGATTATTTTTCTGATCCATGTAATTAGCATGCCTTCCAGTAGGATCCATCTGTAGGAGGTTAGCACCCACCTCTTTCCTGGAAAAGTGAAATATTTTAGGAAATATGAAAAAAGCAAAATATTATATTTCCCTGGATGAGAAATGGATAAGCATATTTTGAAGCAGCTCCCATCTTCCTGCCCCCACCCTTTGTCAATGGGCCATTAAGGCCTGGGCCAGTCTATTCTACTAACAAAGATCTACGTCCTTCAGGAAGAGCCATAGTAGGAATTGCCAAAGATCCAACAAAGATAGGATTAGCCCTCTATACAATAGCAGCAGAAACTCACCACATGTGACCTGGGAAGCACATGTGACCATCAGCCAGCAAGGCTAGCTAAGACCCCCACCCCCTGGGAGTCTGACAACCAATCAGGATACTGTTTCGGGGCCCCAGGAAATGCAAAGCCAGAGAGAGCATAAAAACCCAAGGATTTACTGTATCTGCCCTTTTTCTGTTCAGGAACTCAAACCATGTGATCCTGTCCACCATTAAACCATCTTTCCAAGCAGTCTCCATGTTTCCAGTGTCTTTTTTCCCACTTGGAGCAGAACCCAAAAGGATGGTTCTTCCAGCACATCTAAACAAGATGTTTCTTTTGTTTAGTTGCATGGCTAGGAAGCGATAGTCTCTTCGTAGTTCCCTTACTCTCCTAGGAACTTGCTTCAGCGTTATCACTTCCTTCCCCTTATAGATCATCGGCTCTTCCCTTATTATATTGTACAATATGTCTCAGACTTTTTTTCTAGCGAACCTAATGTGGACCTCCCTTGGCAGCTTATGCCTTCTGGTGTAGTTTGTCTGCACCCAGTACACTTCGTCCAACTCCTTTATTATTTCCTGTTTATCCTGTTGTGGGGCCTCAGCAATCAAATCCGCCATCACTTGCCCCAAATCTTCTTCTTTACCTTCCATTACATTTTGGAATCATAGGTAGAAAGCAGCCCAGTCCATCTCCAACTGAATAATTGAATCCTCGAGTCCTCTGTTTTGAGCCATCAATTTTTGGTCTACCAATTCAAGCTTTTTTTCATTTTGTTCCACCCTAGTTTCTACTTTCTTTATTTTTTGTTCATTTTTATGGATTGACTCTTGTATGTCATTCATCTTACAATCTAGGGATTTGATGTCTATCTTTAGTTCATCATGGTTGCTGGACATTTTCTCCTGCATTTTCACCATCGTTTCTTGTATCAGCGTCAGGGTGGATTGCATGGCCTGCATTGTTGGGATTACCACAGATTTTTCGGTTTTTGATAGTCCTTCTGTCAATCTTTGAGTTATGGGTGAGGCCATAGTAATTGTGGGGTTTGGAGTAGTTTTCTTCCCTGTTCTTTGCACTGTTGTGGAAAGACTTGTCATTTCTTTCAGGATCCTCTTTTGATCTCTCACTATCCTATCAATGTTCCTCCAAAATATTGTCCACTAGTGTTACCTATTTTACTTTTTCTTATTCTCCTTATCTGTCGCAATAGTGCTGGGATTAACAGAGGCGTCTGGTCGAGCGGTGAGCGCTCGCCTCGTGCTTTTCCACTCGCCTGACTCCCTCTCTGGTTCGCAACACTCTCCAAGCTTTTGCACCCCTAGGGGTCCCCAAAACATGAAGAAATCTGGGATTGGAGAGCAGAGATCACTCTCCTACCTCCGTATCGCCACGAATCGCCAACCAGAAGTCTGTAATTGCCATTCAAATAGCAAATCTTTCATAAAAGTTACTGCATTACATTAGGGGTGAAATGCTCCCAGTTCGGAGCGGATCGCCCAATCCAGTAGCGATGGAGGCGGGTGGTTTGGAGAACCAGTAGCAAAAATCCCTGCCACCACCACCCCCCCATGCCCAGCTGAGCCACACAATCATCAGAGGGGTTTTTTTTTACTTTTAAAAGCATTTTTTCTACAACCTGTTCGGCCAAAAAAATGCTTTTAAACATTAAAAAAAAGCCTCTGATGATCATGCGGCTCAGCTGGGATCGTCAAAGGCTTTTAAAAGAAAAAAAGTTTCTGCAAATCAGGCAACTCAGCTGGGATTTTGAAAGCATTTTTTTACAACCTCTTCACCAAAGAGGTTGTAGAAAAAATGGTTTTAAAAGTAAAAAAAAAAAAATTGACCAAGCCATCCAGTCACATTACCCCCCACCACCAAGCCACACCCACAGAACTGGTAGTAACAAATTTTAGATTTTACCACTGCATTACATTCTTGATTAAATGATCTTTCCATTGATATATTATTTTATGGTACTACTCCCCCCCCCAAAAAAAGTGGTGTTATTAACTACTTTTAGAAAATACAGTTTTCCCAAAAAGTTTCCACAATTTTGGCTACTGCTGTACAAATACATTAAGAAGAATTAATATTCTGGCCATAGAGCTTTCCTTCTTGAGCAAAATCAAAACATGAGTGGCTGCTCCGGTTTCCTTGTCTTCGGCGGCGACGGTGCCTTCTTTTAGCACCGCCACCCCCGCCGCTTGTAGAGCCGCTTCCCGATCGTGAAGCAGCTTGGAATCTTCAAAATCCCTAGGATTTATGAAGAAGAGGCAGCAGGGTACAGGTAGAGCCCCTGCAACCCCCCCAGGGAATTGTTTCTGGGGAGGAAACAGGCACGGCTCCCTTACAACCTGCTGAGACTCCGGGCGGCGTGGGACGTCTTCTGCCTTCGCAGAACAAGCCGACTTCAGGAAACCTTTAAAGAGTGAGGAAATAAGCCAAATAAATGCTTGAAATCCACTTGAACCCTGAAACTCTGAACTGCAAGTATTAGCCCTTTGCTGATTTTTTATGCTGAAGTGAAAGTTTCGGAATGAGTGAAAGTGACTGAAAAAATATGGCGCTCAGCAAATGAATCAGTGGGTGTGGATTGGTGAAGTTATTTTGTCTTCTACAAAGTTAAAAAGTTGTTACAAAGTTGCTCCGGCTGTAACAGAAATAAGAGGAAAATCTCTCCCTTTTACTTGTTTTTGCTGCATTATAGTTTTGCCCTGAGTAAATCTGGGGGACTTTCTTAGAAGGTATTGTGGAGGTGGCAGAAGAGGCGGAACCTCCCTTTTTAGAAAAGCTAGCTTACGTGGCAGGATGGCTTCAAAGAAGCAGGAAGGCAAAACAGGGGGGGGATCCCCCCCACGTAAACAGGACACGCAGTCACAAGCTCAAAAAAAAGATCTGGACATGGGAGATTTAAAAGAATTCATTTCAAATATTTTGGATGAGAAATTTCAAGACATGGATGATAAAATAAATAAAATAGATGAAAAAATCCAAAAGTCACAACAGGAAATTATGCAGGAAATGCAGCAGAACCAAAAGATGGTGACCAAAAAAATAACGGATGTGGCGTCTGGCCTGGCAGGATTTATTATGAAAGTTGAGTCAAAAGTGGATGAATTTAAATTAGAAGTTAATGCTAAGATGAAAAATAATGATCATAAATTTTTTGATGTTGATGACAAGATGCAGAGAGTTGAGAATGACATTGTTATGATGCAATTCCGGGCAATGGAATTTGCTATACGGCTTCGAGGAATTAGAGAAGAGGAGAGACAAGATTTGAGACAGATTTGTGCTGAAGCCCTAGCTGTGATTTTAAAAACTGATCCTGAGATGGTCTTTTGCAAATTAGATAAAATCTACAGAGTTAACTCGTGGGTGGCCAGACAAAGACAATTGCCCAGAGATGTGGTCATATATTTTACAGACAGAGCAATAAGAAATGATTTTCTGCAAAAATCTTTTCTCACTTCTGTGCAAGTGAGCGGATCCAAGGTTACAGTCTACAAGGAGCTCCCACCTAAGATGTTGAAATCCAGAAAAGAATATGGTTTTCTTGTTAAAGAACTGCAGAATAATCAAATCCCATTTCGTTGGGACGCTCCAACTGGCATAATTTTGAGATATAAGGGAGAGAAACACCGTTTGAATACTGTGGAGAAGGCGGAGCAATTTTATACTGACATCTTTAAAGAAAGAACACCATCCCCACGCACATCTACAGTCTTGGAGATTAAAGAGAGTGATAAGAAGCAACCTCAAGAATTGCAACAACAATCTAAGCAGGAATCAGAGGAGTTGAAGGGCGCTGAAGGAGGTTTTCTGGATGAGCCCTTGCTGGAACCTTCTCCAATCTTGGAGCTGGCTTGGGCGGCTGAAGTTAAGGACCAGCGTATAACCCGAGCAAAAGCCAAGGAACTTAAACAAAAGTTACAGCAGGAAAGACAAGATGAAGCTGGGGCTGTGGGGAATGCAGGACAGAAGATTTCGGATGAAATCCTAAGGTTCTGCGCTTCGCTCCAGAAAGAGAATGATGATGATTAAATGTTTATCTTGGAATGTGAATGGGTTGAATGTAACACAAAAAAGGAAGAAAGTATTTACATATTTAAAACAACATAATAATGATATAATTTGCTTACAAGAAACGCATATTACAGCTCAAGATCAAAACTATTTGAAAAATTCCAAATTAGGAACACATTTTATATCTTCAACTAACCAAAAAAAGAATGGTGTGGTTATTTATGTAAATAAAAAACTAACAGCCAAACTTATAGAAGCTGATCAAGATGGTAGGTTTGTAGCAATTGAATTACTTTCTGCTAATAATCAAATTCTTTTGATAGGAATTTATGCTCCTAACCAACAACAGGACTATTTTTATAAAATGCTGCATACTAAAATACTCCAATGGGATTACAGATCTATTTTAATTATGGGAGATAGGAATGGAGTAATTGACTCTAAATTAGACAAAAAGACTTTGGCAAAGTCAAGAATTAGATTACCACAGACTTTTTTTGATATGAAAGAAGACCTGGAATTAAAAGATATTTGGAGAATACATAATCCAAAAGAACTGGACTATACTTTCTTCTCTGACAGACATAGATCCTTTTCCAGGATTGATTTTATCTTGTTGTCTGATGATCTACTTGTTAGGACAAAAAGAACAAAGATTCTGCCAAGAACTTTGACTGATCATAGCCCAGTGTGGATAGAAATTGAGACATGCAAGAATGAGAGACGCTCTTGGAGATTAAATGAAAACTTGTTCAGATATGAGAAAAATATAATAGAACTTAAAAAGTATTTGAAAGAGTTTTTTGAAATGAATTTGAATAAAGGCACCCCAATGGAAATTGTGTGGGACGCAAGCAAAGCTTATATGAGAGGGGTGCTTATATATATGAACTCTAAACATAGGTTGACTCGACAAAAGAAAAGACTTGAATTGGAAGCAGAAATAAAGAACAAAGAACAGTTACTTATTAAAAATCCAACAGATGAAAGAATACTTAGTGTTATAAAACTTTTGAAAGACCAATTCCAAATGCTTATAGCGGAACAAGTTGCAACAAATTTACAATATGCGAAGCATAATACATTCTGCAACGCTAATAAACCAGGCAGGTGGTTGGCTTACACATTAAGGAAGAAACAGAGCACACGGACTATTGATAGTGTTGATATTGGGGGGAAAGAAGTTTTTCAACAGAATTTAATAAAAGAAGCTTTTCTTCAATATTACACTAAACTATATGCCAGAGAGGAGGTGCAGAATGGACTTATAGAAAAATACTTAGACAACAAAAGAGTTACAAAAATTACTGAGCAACAAAAGGAAAGAATGGATTATCCTATAACAGAGGAGGAGATAATAGCAGCAATAAAACAATTAAAAACAGCCAAAGCTCCTGGAACGGATGGTCTGACAGCAGTGTACTATAAAACTTTGCAGGCAGAAATGGTGGAACAACTCAGAGACTTATTTTGTAATATACAACAAGGGGGAAAAATACCCCCATCATGGACTACAGCTTATATCTCTTTGATACCAAAAGAGCAAGCAGGTCCCAAAAAACCGGAGAATTACAGACCAATATCTCTTTTGAATACGGATTATAAAATTTATGCAAAAGTATTAGCCAACAGACTGATGCCAGTAATTCAAAAGGTGATTCATGATGACCAAGCGGGATTTATTGAGGGTAGGTACATGAAGGACAATGTAAGGCAAGTAATAGACTTATTGGAATATCTTGAGAAGAATAAACAGATCCCTGCAGTGCTGGTTTTTTTGGATGCGGAGAAGGCCTTTGATAGAGTGGATTGGAATTTTCTATTAAAGACTTTAAAAAAGATGGACTTTGGGGACCAATTTATACAGGCGGTTTCAGCAATTTACCAAGAGCAAAAGGCACAGATCATTATCAATGGAAGCTTGACAACAGAGTTTAAAATCGAAAAAGGAACAAGACAGGGATGTCCACTGTCCCCATTGTTGTTTATTCTAACACTAGAAGTCTTGTTAAATACAATAAGGGACTCTAACACTTTGAAAGGTATAATGATAAGGCAAGAGGATTACAGAATAAAGGCATTTGCAGACGATCTGGTTGTTACCCTAGCACAGCCAATGGAATCGATAATCCAGATGAAGGACATTATACAAGACTATGGTAAAGTTTCAGGTTTCAGATTGAATCGGAAAAAAACTAAGATGGTAGTTAAAAATATGACACAAGATCGTAAACTGGAGTTAGAAAGGAGGGCAGGTTTTGAGATTGTACCAAAGGTAAAATATCTATGAGTTCAGGTTGCAGAATCAAATATGAAATTGTTTCAAAATAACTATGAGGTGTTGTGGCGAGAGGTGCAAAAAGATATGGAGATTTGGAAAAAACTGCAGCTGTCTTTACTTGGAAGAATAGCAGCAGTTAAGATGAACATTTTGCCAAGATTTCTTTTTTTGTTTCAAATGATCCCGGTGCTCAGAAATGATAAACAATTAAAAGTATGGCAAATTGGTGTGAACAAGTTTGTCTGGAACGAGAAAAAGCCAAGAGTAAAAATGAAAATTATGCAAGACGTTCCAGAAAGGGGAGGTCTCAAACTTCCAAACCTACAATTATATTATGATGCAACAGCTTTGACTTTAGTAAGTGATTGGTTTGGAGGAAAAAAGACTGGAATATTAAACGCAGAAAGTTTTGATTTGGAATTTGGATGGCACGCTTACTTATTTTATGACAGTAAAGTGGATAAAGTATTTAAAAGCCATATACTTAGAGATTCTTTGTTGAGAGTTTGGAAGAAGCACCGAAACAAATGGAATTATAAAATACCGCTATGGCTGGATCTTGGTCATACCTTGTGGAATACAAATATAATGTCATTCGGGGGGTTTTTATATAAAGAGGTTCTTTTTACAGATGCGGGCAGATGGCAGCTGAAGACATTACAGACATTGTTGGCTGAAGGGATCAATTTAACCTGGTTACAATATAATCAATTGCAATTGAGATGGAAAGAGGACCAAAAAACTGGTATTATGATGTATGAGGAAGAATTAGTTAGACATATAAAAGAGAAAGGCCCAATGCATATTAAAAGACTTTATAATGTTTTGTTAGAAAGGGATTCAGAAACTGAATTAGTTAAAGACTGCATGATTAAGTGGGCACAAAATTTTGAGGAACCAGTGATGTTGGAAACATGGGAAAAAATTTGGGTTCAGAATGTTAAATTTACACAGTCGCAGAATCTGAGGGAAAATTTCTATAAAATGTTTTATAGATGGCATTTAGACCCCAAAAAATTGTCGTGTATGTACCCTAATGTGCAGCCTAAATGTTGGAGATGTGATTGCCTAGACGCTACATATTATCATGTTTGGTGGACCTGTAAGAAAGTTAAGGCTTTTTGGATAAAAATTTGGTGGGTCATGCAGAATGTTTTAAAGAAAAAAATTCAATTTTCTCCACAACTGTTTTTATTGGGTATAGTTAAGGGTTTTACATTGGGTGAAACAAAATTGATATTGTATATGATAACTGCAGCAAGATTGTTGATAGGTAAATACTGGAAAAATGAAGCGCTGCCTACGATTGAGGAATGGACTTTGAAGATGGCCAGTTTTGCAGAGATGGCGAAGATTTCAGCATATTTAAAAGATTGTTCTCAAGAGATTTATGAATGGGAATGGAAGAAGTGGATAAATTATGTTCAGCATAAATACCAAACTAGGAAGTATCAAATAGCTTTTATTTGAAAATGTTATATCAAGATAGAAATATTTTAAGGTTGAGGGTGAAAATTTGTTAGAAAATGTTATATTAAGACAGAAATATTTTTAAGGTTGAGGGTGAAAATTTGTTAGAAAATGTTATATTAAGATAGAAATATCTTTAAGGTAATCAGGATGAAAATTTATTTGAAAATGTTATACTAAGATAGAAATAGGTTAATGTTAATGTAAGGAAGATGAAAATTTGTAAGGGGGAGGGAAGGGTTCAAGTTTTATATTCAAAGGAGGGTTTTTTCCTTTTATCTGACATGAGTATACTAGGAAGTCTGGGGGGAGGGGAGGGTTAGGGTGGGTTAGGGAGGTTGGGAAGATTGGGGGGGTTGTGGGGGGGGAAAAGGGGTGAAAATGTAACTGTAAAACTTTTGCAATAAAAAAAAAACATGAGTGGCTGCCATCTGATGCCTTGCCACTTCTCAAGCTGTTCAGGTAACACTGCTATGCTCCTCTTTGAACCTTCTTTCAGAGTTTTCTTTTCTTTTCTAAAATGGAGCCATAGATCTCCTCCGTCATGGGTGTGTAGTTCTTCTCCAAGTGATCCAGGAAGAAGAGGGGATCACTGATGGTGGCAGGATTGAATCCATCTCTCACCAGCTGAGCTTTCAACTGCTTGAAAGTTCCTGTAATCTCCAGCTTTTCCTGCATGAAGTATAAGGCAGCGGTGAAAACAGAGATGAGAATTTGTCCTTCACTATTGCCCTGCCTCATTAACAAAGCTAGTGAATGGTGCTTCCCTTGCTCTCCTAGTGTGAGACAAATTAAAGAAATTTGTTCAATGGATTCCCACCAAGTGTTATTCCCCCACGAGAAAATCCATCACACCACTTTCTTAATGTGTAGTGAGGCATGAATGAGCAAGTGTTGGGGACAGGGGTGGGATTCAAAAATTTTAGCAACCGGTTCTCTGCCCAGTTGCTCAGTGCGTGTGACCATGGCAGGTATGGCCTACTCAGCCTCCTGCACTGCAGGGGGGTGGCATTTTCACTCTCCCCAGGCTCTGCAGGTTTTCTTCAAGCCTCCGGGAGGGCGAAAACGGCCTCCCCTGGGCTTTGCAGGCCCTCCAGAGGCTGCAAATGGGCCCATTTCTGGACTTCCAGAACTTCCGGGAGGCCTGTTTTTAACCCTCCCCAGCTCCGGATACTTTCCTTGAAACCCTTACAGTTTATAGAGTCAGCATATTGCCTCCAACAATTTGGATCCTCATTTTACTCAAATTGAGGGCAGCTGGCAGTCAGCAGATGTAGCCTGCAGTACGGCACTCTAACCACTGCGCCACTGCAGCTCATAAATCATCGACGTACTTCTACTTTTTAATAAAATGAAAGAATTGTTAAAGCAAAGAAACTCCGTGCAGATTCATTTGGTAACTTTCATTACTAGCAATCCTTACTATAATTTATTCCAGTTATGGTTGTTATTCTTTTTTAAAAAATAAAATCAAACCTACATTTATTTCCTTTCCACTCCTATTATGATTGGCATCAGCACTTCTACTTCTATTATACTTTAAGATCCTGAGGTATGTGGTTTTGAGTTATTTTTTTTCTAATGGTAAGCAAGAGCATAAATCAACTGTTTCTCACCTGGATACGAATGAAGTGGGGTATGGCATAGCTAGGGAGATAATCCTTGGTATGCATGAACAGTTTCTTTCCATCAAAGGGGCACCCATCCTTCAGCCGTATGGCTGCCATCCCAATCTTTCCTTCATGCCCTGGAAAAAAACAGAATGGGATAATTGACAATAAGGCTATATGTTGTATACAAAAAAAAAAAAATAATAAAATCGTTGGTTGCTACTGCTAGGCCTGGTGACCCTCATTCTATCTTCTGTCCCCATGAAGCTGACAATATCTTATGCTCAGTTCATGACTGATGCTATGATTTAGCCTTATCCTGCAGCTTCCCATATCACAAAATATCCATTTTTGTTATGTACCATATTTTTCGGAGTATAAGATGCTTCACAGTATAAGACGCACCTTACGTTTTGTGGGAGAGTTTAGGAAGGTTTGGAAACAGAAACAATATTTGCTGTCTCCAAGGAAGGAGAAAGCAAGGAGCCTGGGCATGGCTCTGAGTCTGTGCTGAGCTCTAAACTAGTCTGCTGCTCAAAACTGAAACTGAAACTCCTCTCCTCTGCTTGTGTTTTGCTCGTATTTAATACCATGTTGGAAAACCTGCTTTTGTTATTGTTTATTTACTTCATGTGTTATATTATATATAAAGAGAAATTATTGAATCCTGCTGAATCAGTTACTTGTGTGTGCTTTCTGGATGTGATTGGTGCTGCAAACTCTGAGTCCTTGCAGCAAATAGCAAACAGCCAGGTCAGCTTCAGCACATTATTACAGCCTGATTCAGCACAAGCAGCTGATTGGTGGGTGGATTGGCCTCCTGGAATATCCCCAATCAGCTGTTCCAGGCTTCAGGGATTGCCACAGACCGTTGCCACCTCTATACCTCACGTTTTTGACTACATTTGGTGTATAAGACACACCCAAATTTTCACCCTCCTTTGGGGGAGGGAAGTGTGTGTTATATTTTGAAAAGTACAGTAACTAAAGAGTAGTAGCACATAAGGAAAAATGTTGCAGGTCTACTTGCAGTACAAGGTAAATCTTCAAAATGGCACTAGCTGAAAGAAAATATGGGACTGCTTCTCTATTCTATCTAACTTAGATTTTTCTACCCTTGGGCTTGTATCAATCAATTTACAGATGTGAAATAGCTGATAGACTACAGGTAATGAATAACCTAACCAACTTGTCAGTGGGTGCAGCTGCCGCTACCAGTTCATCTGAACCGGATAGAACCGGCTGAATACCACCACTGGTGTGTAGAAGAGTGTATGGGTGTTTCAAACTCACCTGGCACTGGTACTCCATATACATTGACTTCCTCAATGATATCCAAAACTGCCAATGTCATCTCAACCTCAGTGGTGGCCACGTTCTCACCTTTCCAACTGCGAAAACAGGAGGGATTTATTTCTTTCACAGGTCGGTAGAATGTATCAATAATGTATTATTTAGCATTTGGATATTCCAGTAGATGGCTTCACTCACAAGATTTATTTCTGGGTTTTTGACCAGGGGAACATGTTACTTAACACACTGAGGTAAACTCAAGGGAATGGGCCTGCTAGCTAGCATAGGGAGAATTCCTATCAATAGAGGAAGTTATTTACTATGGTCACTCAGCCAGGGATGGGATTCAGAAATTTTAGCAACTGGTTCTCAGCCCGGTTGCTGGATGGGCACTTTCCTCGAGTTTCTCGGAGAGCAAAAACAGCCTCCCCAGGCTCCAGAAGCCCTCCAGAGGTCAGGAACAGGCCCATTTTTGGACTTCCAGTACTTCCGATAGGCCTGTTTTTTGTCCTCCCCAGGCTCTGGAGGCTTTTGTTGAGCCTCAGGGAGGGCGAAAATGGCCTCCCTGGGCTCTGGAGGCCCTCCGGAGGCTGGAAACAGGACTCTTTCTGGACCTCTGGAAGTTCCAGTAGGCCCGTTTTTCACCCTCCCAGAGCCTCCGCACAGACCCTGCAGTTACCTGGCATCTAAAAGCATGGAGATTCCTGGGAGGGGTGGGGAGGCATGGGCGGGGTCAGTCAGTCCTTACAACTACTGGTTCAGCAAACACGATTAAAATTAACATTCGATTTGACCGAATTGGTCTGAACCAGCTAAATCCCACCCCTGCACTCAACCATAGTAAATAATGTTTGTGTGAATATATGTCCATGGCTGACAGAGGGTTAAAAGAAAATAACAGTGATAATTACTTTGTTAACCAAGTTCATGGAACAAACCGTTGATTAGTTATAATATAAGCATGGATTAGGTTACCATCACATAAAACCTAACAAAATATGTTATCCATTAGAAAAAGAATATATGCAGCTCAGGGTTGAAATGTTAGATTTTAGTGCTCTCTGAGCTTGCTTGTTTCCTTGAAGACAATTATTACCAGACTTGGGACCATCATCAGTGCCCTGTATGGGTTGGTGCCATAGATAAGGGGTTGTAGATTTATTGTTCGGTTGTTCTTTGGCATTCACTACAATTTATAGAATATTTTTTCAACCCTAGCAACTTTATGATGTATGCTGGTTGGGGAATTCTGGGAGTTGGTTCACACCCTGTAAATACAGTGGTATAGTGTATTGTTGTAGGATAGCAATAATTTGGTTCTTTAGAGTGCTTAGGGATGATTTTGTTTCTGCTTTGAGATTATTCAAAGCAGAGATGTGATTCATATTGGATATTTCATGAATCAAATTCACCGAATCAAAATCCTAGATTACTTATCTAAGGATTAGCCAGCATCTTTGAACTCCTCCTCCTCCTCCTCCTTCCCTTCCCCCTTCTCCTCCATCATTTCCCAACAGTGCAGGATCAGGGGTAGGATTCAGCCAGTTTGAACCAGTTTGGGCAAACCGGATGTTAATTTTAATCTGGTTTGCTGAACTGGTAGTTGCAAGGACTGGCTGACCCCACCCATTCCACCCTGCCCCTCTCAGGAGTCTCCACATGGCCCATTTTAGATGGTAGGTAAGTGCAGGACCCATGCAAAGGCTCTGGGAAGGTGAAAAATGAGCGTACTGGAAGTATTGGAAGTCCAGAAATGGGCCCATTTCTGGCCTCCAGAGGGCATCATGAGCCAGGGAAAGGCCATTTTTACCCTCCTGAAGGCTTGAGGAAAGCCTGTGATGCTTGCAGACTGTGAAAAATAGCCTTCCGGAAGTACCAGAAGTCCAGAAATGGGCCCGTTTCCAGTCTCCGGAGGGCCTCTGGAGCCCAGGGAGCCTGTTTTTGCCCTCCCAGAGGCTCGAAAAAAGCCTTTAAAGCCTGGGGAGGGCAAAATTGTCAACCTCCCGCCATGGTGCAGGAAGCCAACTAGGCCATGCCCCCATGGCCATGCCCACTCAGCAACCGGGCAGAAAACCGGATGCTAAAAATTTTTCAATCCCACCCCTGTGCAGGATCCACATTTTTGAGGGGATCAACCAAGTATTGATCAACGAACTCTCTCAATGGGTTGAGATAGCGTGATTGACCCAGAGTCACCCAGCCAGCTTCTAACTTGGTGCCGCTTAACCATTAAACCAAACTGGTTCTCTATCTTTGAACAGTACTGTCCTCAGTCAAATTTTTAATGGCAATAAAAAGTCATAAAGTATCAGTGAACACAAATGAATCCTGTCCCCATTCAGTATCTTACTTCAGACAGGCAAAACTACAGATCCAATTTAGCAACTAAATGAATAGTGAGACTCACCGGAAAGTATCTCCCACCCGATCATGGAAATAGATAAAACCTTCCTGGTCTTCCCTCAAAAGATCTCCGGTATTAAAATAACTGTCTCCTTTCTTCAGGACATTACGCAGAATTTTCTTCTCTGTGTTTCCATGATCTCCTGCATAGCCTTCAAATGGGACTGTCTTACTTATCTTCATCACCATCAAACCTGCCTGTCCTAAAACATCAAAAGGGAATCAAGTGGAATCAAGTGGTCTCACAACAAAGAACCAATAGCACCTCTAAATAAGGATTATCCAATCTTCCAATCATCAGCTGCTAATAACTTTCCAAAAGACAAAGCGAGTTATAATCCTCAGCCTTTTCTCGCTTGCACTTTCCTCACTTCAGCATAAGTAAGTGCTAGCAATACTTTTTGCACTGTGTCCTCATGACATCATCATCATCCAATGTGTCCAAAAGGAGTGTGACTATCGGTTGATATGAATGGATTGTTGATATATGCTCTGTCTAGAATGGATAGATTATCCCTGAGATGGCGAACCTATGCAAGCCTGCCACAGATGGCACACAGAGCCCTCTCTGCAGGCACATGAGCCATCACCCCAGCCCAGCTCCACCGCACATGCACTCGCACCTCCCGCCAGCCAGCTGATTTTTGGATTTCTGCTGTGCATGTGAGGGGCCAGAGCACATGCATGTGGGTTGGTGGGGTGCGCATGGGGGGGTTGTGTGTGCGTTGCATTATGGGTTATAACTGCACGGAGGCCTACTAGGCCCAAAATGGGGCATGGGGATGTGGCGCACCCCCCCACACACACACATCCTGTTTTTGCTCCCAGGAGGCTGCAGGGAGGCCTACTAGGCCCAAAACAGGGTGCGAGGGGGATACGAGATGTAGTAAGACACTTACACTGATTATATTGGTTACATCAATTATATGAATTGGTTATATTAATTAAAAGAATTGGCATTTATTTTAGGGAAGTAAAAAAGATTATACACCATCATATATACATGATTATATACATCATCCCTACCCCCCATCCTTCATATATTTTTTTTTTTTTTTATTTATTTATTTATTTATTTATTTATTTATTTAGCTTAGATGCCGCCCTCTCTCCGGAAAGGACTCAGGGCGGCTCACAGCAATAAAACAGACAAATCAATATTAAGTGTTAAAACCATTAAAACTCCCCTTAAAAACCCCTTCAATCCAATCTGGCCTGGCGAAATAACCATGTCTTAAGGTCACGGTGGAAAGAGCGCAGGTCATGGGCCACCCAGAGCTCCAAGGGGAGTTGATTCCATAAGGTAGGTGCGCCCACAGAGAAAGCCCGTTCCCTAGGAGTCGCCAGATGACACTGCCTGGCCGACAGCACTCCAAGGAGGCCCTTCCTGTGGGAACGCACCGGGCGATGGAGAGCTGTCGCTGGCCACAGATGGTCCGTCAGGTATCCTGGGCCTAGGCCATGAATCTCACCCTGAGGGCAACCGGTAGCCAATGCAGGTTGCACAGGAGGGGTGTAACATGAGAGTGTCAGGACACTCCCATCACTACCCGCATGGCCACATTCTGGAACAGCTGAAGCCTCCAAGTGGTCTTCACAGGTAGCCCAATGTAGAGAGCATTGCAGTAGTCGATCCGGGAGGTCACAAGTGCATGAATGACTATGCGGAGGTCATCACAGTCCAGGTAGGGGCACAATTGGCACACTAGACGAATCTGTGCAAATGCCCCCCTGGTCATGGTTGCAACATGATCTTCCAAAGACAACCGTGAATCCAGGAGGACACCTAAATTGTGCGCCCTTTCAACAGGGGGCAACACCTCACCCCCTATGACCAACGATGGAATATTCCCTTGAAACCAAGTTGCCGGTACCCAGAGCCACTCCATCTTGGCAGGGTTGAGCTGAAGCCTGTTCCTTCCCACCCAGAGCCGCACCGCTTCCAGGCACCGGGACATCACATCGAGGGCATCACTGAGCTGGTTCGGGGTGGATTAAAAAGTTGGGTATCATCAGCATACTGATGATACCTCACCCCGAAACCATGGATGATCTCCCCCAGTGGCTTCATATAGATGTTGATCAAAAGGGGAAAGAGGACCGACCCCCAAGGTACCCCACATGTGAGAGACCTTGAGGCTGACCTCTCTCCCCCTGCCAACACCGCTTGCGCATGCCCCGAGAGGTAGGAGGTGAACCACCAAAGAACGGTACCTCCCACTCCCAACTCCTCAAGGCGCCGCAGTAAGATACCATGGTATCTTACACACACATACATATGCACATGCATATGCACATATTGTATATGTACATATACATTATATGTATACATATATTTTACACACACACACACACACATACAATGCCTGTATCTGTTATATGTAATATGCAATATCTGTCCCTTAGAAGGTTAGATGATTTTAAACTAAGATCTTTGACCTATTAGACTCAAGGATCTTCCCATGGCCATTAGTGAAGATGAGGCGTGTAGCAAAATATTGCAGTGTAAGCTTATTTTGGTTTAAATTGCCTACCACACCTTTTCCAGAAAACTCTATTATACTGAATTTCTGTTGTGGTCTGCCAGCAGCCTGGCAGTGGAGTCTGGGGAAGGCCTGGATGAGGGCTCTGTGTCAGAGGCAGAGATGGGGCCAGGGCCATCTGGGAGTGATGCACGGACTCCGGAGCCTCCAGAGGTGGATAGCAGAGAGGCAGAGGAACAGGAGGAGCCTGTTCCTAGTGCACGCATGCAAAGAGCTGCCAGAAGGCAAGAGCAGCTAAAGCAAAAAGGATGACTCAGGAGTAAGGCCAGGAGATGATTGGCCCCTCCCAGAAGGCTTAAAAGAGGAGCAACGGCTCTTGGGATCTTTGTAGGAAAGCAATGGTGCTACATTTGTTTCTTGTCTTGCTACATTTGTCTCTTGTCGGCGTCTCTTGCTTCTGAACTTTTGCCAAGAAAAGCCTTTGGCAGGGTTCCAAAGGAGACAAAGGCTGTTGATAAGGCCGAAGGACTGTTTATGAAGAATTGGTTTTGGAATTAATCTGGATTAAGCTGAGAATGAAGTAATTTTCAGCTGTTCTAATAAATATGTTTGTTTAGGACTGAATATGTCTGGTAATAGCTACTTGGGCCTAGGTCACAACAATTTCTTCCTCAGTTTGTAATTCCAGTTTTGTAAAGACAGGTTGGCTATTGTGGGAGGCATGGCCCATCCCCGTCCTCCAGCTCTGCCACACATGCGGGATGAGCCTCCCACAATGGCCAACCTGACCTTGGGTGAACTGGTTGTTAGATTACACCACCATCCCCATTAAAGTGGATCCTGGGCACTGCGCTGCAATGGAGAAATGGGCAATGGAGCGGCCAGCACAAGGGAAGGAGGAGGGAAAGAAGCCTTCTCCTTCCCTCGTGCCGGCCGCTCCATTGCCCGTTTCTCCATTGGAGTTCAGCGCAACATTCAGGATCCACTTTGATAGCAGGGGTAATTTAACAACAACAACGCTTGAACCGGTGAGAACTGGCTGAATACCACCACTGGATTGGCTGCAATATCATGATCAAAACTCACATGCCTCAGTGAATATTAAAAGGGTTGAGGTTTTGATTGCACAGTCACAGCTGCCATCTTGATATTTTTTATACATGGCCCCAAGCCTTACTCTTGAGGAGACCTCCTCCTGAGGAGCCACTCCTGCCTTTTGGCAGCTCTGCGCACCAGTGCATCGAGAAGAGGCTTCTCCTCTTTGTCCTCTTCACTTAAGGGAGCTTCTGGAGGTTCTGAAGGCCCTGGCTGAATCCCCGCCTCTGGTACCACAGCTTCTCCAGCCTCATTGTCTGACTCGAGTGCCAGCTGCACAGGCTGCTAGCACAGCACCACACCAGCCTCCTCGCTGTCCGAATCAGCCACCAGCTGCACAGGCCACGTACGGGCCACAACACATGACCTGTTTGCAACTGGGCCATGGAAGCATTGGGTGAGCATATGCATGCATCTCCACTTGCTTGAACAATGGGAGAGCACGTGCGTGTGTGCTCCATTTGCGTGAACGGTGGGCACATGTGTGCACGCTGCTCACACAAATGAAGCTGCACATGCATGTTATGGCCGCTCATGCAGAACCATCTCCTCTTCCTCCCCTGCCGGTCTACAAAGCCAGAAAGGTTGGGAAACTCTGCCATATACCTGATGTTGCCTGGGATTTAAATTCAAAACCATTCTTAAAGATCCATCTCATCCTAGGCACCTTTTTTTTTTTTTGAACTATTACCATCTGGCAGACAGTACAGGTCAATAAAGACATTTGTTTCAAATGATTCCAGTGCTTAAAGGTGATAAACAGCTGATGGAGTGGCAAAAAGGAGTGAATAAGTTTGTTTGGAATGAGAAAAAGCCAATTGAAAATTATGCAAGATGTTCGTGAAAGGGGTGGCCTTAAACTTCCAAACCTACGACTGTATTATGAAACAGCAGCGTTGACACAAGCAAGTGATTGATTTGGAAGGACAAAGATTGGAATACTGAATATAGAGAGTTTTGATCTTGAATTTGGTTGGCATGCATATTTATTCTATGAAAATAAAGTGGATAAAGTATTCAACAGCCATATACTTAGAAACTCCTTGATGAGAGTATGGAAGAAGCACCGATTCAAATGGGATTATAAAATACCGTTGTGGTTGGATCTTGGCCATATTATACAGAATATAAACATAAAGTCACTCGGGGGTTTTTTATACAAAGAAGTTCTTTTTAATGATGGGGGCAGATGGCAACTAAAGACATTAAATACACTGTTGGAAGAAGGGATTAATTTAACTTGGTTACAGTATAATCAACTTCAGTTGAGATGGAGAGAAGATCAAAAAACTGGTTTAATGTTGCATGAAGAAGAATTGGTAAGACAGATAAAAGAGAAAGGCCCAATGCATATCAAGAGGGTTTATAACGTGTTGTTAGAAAGAGATTCAGAAAATGAATTGGTTAAAGATTGTATGATAAAGTGGGCGCAAAACTTTGCACAACCAGTTATGATGGAAACGTGGGAAAAAATATGGGTTCAGAATGTTAGATTTACACAGTCACAGAATTTGAGGGAAATTTTTTATAAAATGTTTTATAGGTGGTATTTAGATCCTAAGAAATTGTCATGCATGTATCCTAATGTTCAATCAAAATGTTGGAGATGTGATTGTTTAAATGCTACATATTATCATATATGGTGGACTTGCAAGAAAGTGAAGGCTTTTTGGATAAAAATCTGGTGGGTTATGCAAAATGTTCTGAAGAAAAAACTCCAATTTTCTCCTCAACTGTTTTTATTGGGCATAGTTAAGAACTTTTCAATGGGTGAAATAAAATTGATATTGTATATGGTGACAGCAGCTAGGTTACTGATTCGTCAATATTGGAAAAGGGATGTTATGCCTACTATTGAAGAATGGACTTTGAAGGTGGCCAGTTTTGCAGAAATGGCGAAGATATCAGCATACTTAAAAGACCAGACTCAAGAGACTTATGTATGGGAGTGGAAGAAATGGATAGATTATGTGCAGAATAAATATCAAACTAGGAAGTACCAGATAGCTTTTAGTTGAATGTTGTGTAGAAATGTATAGTACACAGGGGGTAGAATAGTTCAATGTTGTGTAGAAATGTATAGTACACAGGGGGTAGAATAGATGGGAAGTAAAGTATGATACAACATGATTTGGATTTGGATTTCACCTTGGGGAAGTCATGGGAGGAGGGGAGGGTTAGGGAGGGTTAGGGAGGGAAAGGGGGGGAATGGGAAAATTTGTATTTGTAAAACTTTTCAATTAAAAAAATTAAAATAAAGACAAGGACAAATAGGCTGAAAAACAACTTCTATCCCAGGGCAATAACCATATTGAATTCTACGGTATAATGCAATATCGGGTTTTCAACTTCAATTATATAGAAGGTAAAGGATGTATGTTTGTGTTTTTATTTTTATAGTTATAGTGTACACTGAAGACAGCATTGTACCATGTACAGTGACAATAAAGTAAACTATAAACTGTATACTGCACGAGTCAAAAAGAGGGCTGTGAAAATATTTACAGACCCCTCTCATCCTGGACATAAACTGTTTCAACTCCCACCCTCAAAATGACACTATAGAGCACTGCACACCAGAACAACTAGATACAAGAACAGTTTTTTCCTGAATGCCATCACTCTGCTAAACAAATACTGTCAAACTATTTATTAAGTCTGCACTACTATTAATCTACTCATCGTTCCCACCACCCATCTCCTTCCAGTTATGACTGTATGAATGTAACTTTCTTGCTTGTAGCCTTACGATTTACATTGATCTTGTTCCTGATTGCTTATTTGTACCCTATGCCTATCATTAAGTGTTGTACCTTACAATTCTTGATGAACGTATCTTTTTTTTAATGTACACTGAGAGCGTAGGCACCAAGACAAATTCCTTGTGTGTCCAATCACACTTGGCGAATAAAAAATTGTATTCTATTCTATTCTAAACTATTTATGGCAGTTTTGAAGCCATTGATTGAAGCCATTCAATGATTCAAGTTTTGAATCAATTGAAGCTCAAATGATTTGGAGGAGCAGGTTTGAAACGATTACACTGAAGGCCGTATCTCTTTCTACGGGGTGAATTCTTGACAATGTAAAGTCTGATTTATCTTAAGTATGTCTCGTTTTCTTTTTTGTTCATCTGTTTTAGAAAACATACCTGTAGGCATTCGGATACAGAGCCCCTTCTCATCTCTCACAGGCTGATCTGCGTCCACATCATATTGCAGAAATTCATAGTTAAGTAATTTCTGAAATTGAACAGACAAGTGGAAATACGAGCCCCGAACAGGTACAAATGACAGGTTTATATGGGTTTGACGAGCAAAAGGAACTTCATGCTGGATAAAGTGGCCCAGCTAAACCCTGCAGAGCTAAAGCCTCTTCCTTTATCCGCTGAACAAACCTGTCATGTAGTGAGGCAGAGAAGTAGGTATGTGTGGACAGATGTTTCTCAGGTTTTTTGTCACAGGCAAGAGGACATGCACTTCCATCAGGCATCCCACCAGGCGTGGGATTCTACCAGCTTGGACCAGTTTGGGTGAACCGGTAGCTCTGACGATCAGCTGGGAGAGAACCGGTTCACTCCAATGATCAGGTCACCCCGCTTGCCCACTTTACTGACCTATATCTTCTCAGCTGATTCACACAACACAGTGGATTGCTGCGCCTCACCTGTGTTACTCCCCAGCAGTAACACGGAAGGTATGTTTTCATTAAACTGTGCAATTACCAAACCAGTTGTTAAACCAGCAGGATCCCACCACTGCATCCCACCCTCACCTTTTGATGTAGTGGTGAAGGTGCTGGCCTAGAAACCGAGAGACTGTGAGTTCTAGTCCCACCTTATGTATGAAAACCCAGTGGTGGGTTAGGGTTAGGGTTAGGGTTAGGGTTAGGGTTAGGGTTAGGTTAGGGTTAGGGTTAGGGTTAGGGTTAGGGTTAGGGTTAGGGTTAGGGTTGGGGTTGGGGTTGGGGTTGGGGTTGGGGTTGTGTTGGGGTTGGGGTTAGGATCGGGATCGGGATCGGGGCTGGGGTTTGGTTTGGATTGGGATTGGGGTTAGGGTAGGGTTATGATTAGGATTAGGGTTAGGGTTAGGGTTAGGGTTAGGGTTGGGGTTGGGGTTGGGGTTGGGGTTGGGGTTGGGGTTGGGGTTACGGTTGGAGTTGGGGTTGGCATTGGGGTTGGGGTTAGAATTGGGGTTGGGGTTAGGTATGTCTTTTTCTTAAAATACTCCAATTACATTTCAAATAGTTCTAAATATATAATTTTTGACCCTATATTTCAATGTTTATACAGGCTAGGGGTCTAAGTGGCTAGAAGTGGCCCAGATATTTTCTTCTCATTACCTTAATATAGAAATTGGTCCTTCCCACTGCTCCAACTTTTCCTGCATAATTAATGAATCCACCACTTCCTTCGGTAGCTCCATAAACTTCAACGATTTTGATGGGTCCAAACCTATTCAGGAACTCCTTCCAAACCTCAATTCGCATCCCATTGCCAATGGCCATTCTCACCCTATGGTCACGGTCATTGTCCCTCTGCAAGGTGAGATATCAAGGAAATTAGAGTTCTCCAAAATAAATATTATTATTATTATTATTATTATTATTATTATTATTATTATTATTATTATTATTATTTTTCTATACCGCCCTTCTCCCGAAATACTATATTATGCAGCAAACCAGGTTTTTTTAAGAGATTGCTTGACGAACATTGTATAAGATGGTGGGAAGGAGTGGCAGTCCATAAAGATTGTTTACAATTAGTCTATCAAATCTACGAGGAAACTTTACCTATTTCAGACTACAGTTGCATACAGTAGTGGCCAAAATTGTGGAAACCTTTTGGGAAAAGTGTATTTTCTAAAACTAGCTAATAACACCACTTTTTTGGGGGGGGGTTGTATCATAAAATTAAATATCAATGGAAAGATAATTTAATCAAGAATGTAATGCAATAACTTTTATGAAGGATTTGCTATTAGAATTGCAGTTACAGTATAAAGAAGAAAAGTGAAACAAATAGAAAAAATGAGATATACAAAAATTACCACCATGTCAATACTTAGTTGGGTAACCTACCAGCCTCCATCAGTATTCATCTGGCTAGTGTTCCTGTCAGTGTGTGAGAGAATTGAGGGCTGTTTGGAAATTGAAACAATATTTGCTGTGTGAGCAACAAGGAGACAGTAAGGAGCCTGGGTGTGGCTTAGCTCAACTGTTCTGTACTAAAGCTGCATGCTGCTCTGAAACTAAAACTAAAACTGAAACTGAAACTCCTCTCCTCTGCTTGTGTTTTGCTTGTATTTACTACCACATTGGAAAACCTGCTTTTCGTATTGTATATTTACTTCTATTAACTGGGTTTTATTGCTGGGTCGCTTCTGACTAACAAGTTTCCTTAGTCGGCTCCATAGATTTTCAATTGGGTTAAGGTCTGGGCTATTCCCAGGTCATTCCATCAGTGGAATATGATTATCTTGAAACTTCAAAAAAAAAAAAAGTGGTGTTATTAGCCATCAAAAGTTTCCACAATTTTGGCCACTACTGTAGCTATGATGTCTTTAGTTTAAACAGATAGAAATCCATGTCACCAGTCACAGGTTTGGTTTTCAAATTCTGGTTAATACCTTAATATTAACTTGAATAGCATCTCTGAGCAAGTAGCAGGGATTCATCGTTGACTAAAGCCTAGCAGAAATATTAGGAGCTACCACATTCTAGTATTTATAACCAAATGACTCAGGGGTGAAATCCAGCAGGTTCTAACAGGTTCTGGAGAACTGGTAGCGGAAATTTTGAGTAGTTTGGAGAACCGGCAAATACCACCTCTGGCTGGCCCCAGGGTGGGGTGGGAATGGAGATTTTGCAATATCCTTCCCCTGCCACGCCCACCAAACCACGCCCTCAGAACCAGTAGGGGAAAAAAATTGAATTTCACCCCTGAAATGACTATTTTGTTTACTGTTTGTTTACTGTTGCTGTAACAATGCCTATTCCCTCTCTAACTCCTCAATAGAAAAAATGTTGTCATTTACTAAGCTCCCCACAAATATTTCTACTTTTGAAAACTCCCTGTAATCCTTTCTTGGAGTTGAATTCTCCAGATCTATAAAAGATTAATTCAGCCTTGGAACTGGCCAGTTTGAAATCAAACTGGTCACACAAATGCAAAGCTAAGCAACTCTAAACCAGATGATATCAGACAGCCATTAATAAACTCTTAGGCACCTTTCTTAGAATACTTTTCTTTGTTTTACCTCCATATTTCTGGATCAGCTCGCAAAGCTCTTTTTCAGATGTTTTACAACCTGCTAAGACCTTGCTGTGAGGAATATAAGAAGAAATAGTGCCACTGCACCATAGCATCTGTCAACCTAAAGTATATATTCCCATATAAAGAGACAACGCTATTCTTCTGAGAAAGATTAGTAATAATACAATTATTTTACCTCTATAATAGATAGATTTATAGATACATATGTATCTGTACAGCTACATATATCTGTTCTATGACCTGCTGCTTGGCAAGTATACCATATTTTTCAGAGTATAAGATGCTCCGGAGTATAAGACGCACCTTACTTTTGGGGGAGGAAAATAAGAAAAAAAAATTCTGCCTCAGCCTACCAGCCTCCATCGGCATTCATCTGGCTAGTGTCCTGTCAGTGTGTGAGAGAGTTGAGGGCTGTTTGGAAATTGAAACAGTATTTGCTGTGTGAGCAACAAGGAGACAGCAAGGAGCCTGGGTGTGGCTTAGCTCAAGAGTTCTATACTAAAGCTGCATGCTGCACTGAAAGTAAAACTGAAACGGAAACTCCTCTCCTCTGTTTGTGTTTTGCTTGTCTTTACTACCATGTTGGAAAACCTGCTTTTGGTATTGTATATTGACTTCATGTGTTATGTTATATACAGGGGTGGGTTCTAAATATTTTAATACTGGTTCTGTGGGCGTGGCTTATCTTGTGGGCATGGCTTGGTGGGGGTGATAATGTGACTGGGTGGGTGTGGCCAACTTTTTTTTTTTCTTTTAAAAGCATTTTTTCTACAACTTTAAGAGGTTGCAGGAAAAAAATGCTTTTAGAAGCCTCTGACGATCAGGCATTTTTTTTCCTACAACCTCTTTGGCCAAAAAGTTTGCAGAAAAAAAATGCTTTTAAAAGCCTCTGACAATCCTAGCTGAGCCATGCGATAATCAGAGGATTTTTTTTTTCACTTTTAAAAACATTTTTTCGGCCAAAGTGGTTATAGAAAAAATGCTTTTAAAAGTTTTTTAAAAAAGCCTCTGATGAGGTGGGTGGGGTAAGCGAGCGGCGACCAGGCTGGGGATCAGTTGGGGGGCGTGGCCAGCCAATGTTATTACCGGTTCTCCGAACTACTACAAATTTTTACTACCAGTTCTTGTGAACTGGTGTGAACTGGGAGCAACCCACCAATGGTTATATATAAAGAGAAGTTATTTGATCCTGCTGAATCAGTTACTTGTGTGTGCCTTCTGGATGTGATTGCTGCTGCAAACTCTGAGTCCTTGCAGCAAATAGCAAACAGCCAGGTCAGCTTCAGCACATTATTGCAGCCCGATTCAGCATGAGCAGCTGATTGGCGGGTGGATCGGCCTCCTGGAATACCTCCAATCAGCTGTTCCAGGCTGCAGGGATTGCCACAGACCATTACTGCCTCCGTGCCTCACGTTTTTGGCTACATTCGGTATATAAGATGCACCCAAATTTTCACCCTCTTTTGGGGGGGGACTCCCCAAAATACACTAAAAATACACTATATACTCCCATATAATAGTGTTATTCTTCTGTGAAATATTAGTAATAATACCATTCTTCCCCCCCCCCGCTTTTACCTCTATAATAGATAGATTTATAGATACATACGTATCTGTATAGCTACATATATCTGTTCTATGACCTGCTGTTTGGCAAGTATAATTATAATTTTTTTCATGAAATAGGAAACAGGGGAGGGAATTCGGTTACATGAAGGGACAAGGAATGGAAATAGGAGAAAGGAATACATAAACAGACTTAGCATTCATGACAAACTGTGCCTTGGACTCCACAATATGATACAAGCATAGTTATCTTCTAGATTTGCATCTGCATTGTCTGGACACTGTTACGTACAATCCGGCAAGCAGTTCCCTTCTCATTCTTTGCAATATTGTTTTCTGAAGTATTAGTCCATCTTATCAATTACCTTTGGTGCATTACACAAGTAGCGCATCATTTCTCCCACATACTGGATCACAGTGACATGATAACGTCTGCAGTCATCCCAGTAATGAGAAACAGAGAACTTAGACCTCAGAACATGTGTAGCTCCTTACATAAACAGAGAGAGAAAGTTCAGGAAGTTGCTGTTATCAATAGGTTAGAACCCTGAGCTGAAATGCTCCACCCTGCAGCTTTTCAATAGCATCTTCCCCTAGTTACTGGATATCTGCCCAGTTGCTGGGTGGGCATAGCCATGGTGGGTGTGGCCTACTTGGCTTCCTGCATCATGGTGGGGGGGGGCATTTCTACCCTCCCCAGGCTCCGGAGGCTTTCCTCCAGCCTCCGGAAAGGCCAAAACGGCCTCCCCCGGGCTCCGGAGCCTGTTTCTGAACTTCTGGAACTTCCAGGAGGCCCATTTTTTGCCCTCCCTAGGCTCCTGAGACTTTCCTTGCCCTTGAGGGCAAAAATGGCCTCCCCTGGGCTATGGAGGCCCTTTGGAGGCCAGAAATGGACCCATTTCCAGGCTTCCGGAACTTCCAGGACACCCATTTTTCACCCTCCCAGAGCCTCCATGCAGGCCCTGCACTTACCTGGCATCCAAAATGGGCCATGTGGAGACTCCTGGGAGAGGATGGAAGGGGAGGGGAGGGGAGGGGAAGGGTGGGAGGGTCCAGCCAGTCATCTCAACTACCAGTTCGACGAACCAGATGTAAAATTAGCATTCGGGTCACCCAAACCTGTCCGAACTGACTGAATCCCATTTTAGGCCTGCTTAAAAAGGCCTAAAATGATTTGGCTCCAGGACATTTGAAGAGGACAAAGTCAAGATATAAATCAGATAAATAAATATATAAATTAAGAGGTTTTCTTCTCTGCAAGTTTCCTGCTTCTGTGAATGTCATTCTTCTGCAATCAGATCTCCAAATAGGTTGGGATGTTGGCAAGAAATAGGCCATTTAGGTTTATATATATCTTTTTTACAATTTATACAGTTGTGATCAGAAAATATTTGATCCCCACATATTTGGTCCACCAATCTATCCACCCATCCTCTATTCAATGATTTACTAGTTGTTTTCTGCTTCTTTGTTTAGCTGGGTAGCCTTTACCATTTTCAGAGGTAAAGTGGTAAAGAGGTGGGATTCAGCCGGTTCGGACTGGTACAGGTGAACTGGTAGTGCGACTGCGGGAGGCTCCACCCACGTACCCAGATGTAGTGCACAACCACTGCGCATGCATGGAAGGCTGTACGCATGTGCAGAGGAGGTGCGAGTGAGTGAAGCAAGCACACGTGCATGCACCCTCACATTTGTGAACCAGTAAGGAAGGTAAGTGAATCCCACCTCTGCATAAAACTGATACTATGACCCATCCTAGAATTACCTATTAGGAATAACTGGCAACAAATATTTCAATAAATAAATTACCAAACAAAAAGGGATGTCATTCTCATGTCCTTCCATTAGGGAGATTGTGAGTTGAAATCCCATACAATAATCATGTGAAAATGGTCAATAAGTCACTTTTTTCAGTGCTGTTGTAACTTTGAATGGTCACTAAATGAACTGTTTTAAGTCAAGGACTACCTGTACACAGGGATGGGAATGAAAAATTTCAGCAACTGGTTCACTGCCCGGTTGTTGGGTGGGCGTGGCCATGCAGGCATGGCCTACTCAGCCTTCTGCACCATGGCAGGGGGCGTTTTCACCCTCCCAGAGGCTGGAAATGGGCCTGTTTCTGGACTTCTGGTACTTCCGGTATGCCTGTTTTTTGCCCTCCCCAGGCTGAGGAGGCTTTCCTGGAGCCTCCAGGAGGGCAAAACGGCCTTCCTTGGGCTCTGGAGGCCCTCCGGAGGTGGGAACCAGGCCCATTTCCAGACTTCTGCTACTTCTGGTAGACCCATTTTTCACCCTCCCAGAGCTTCCAAGTGCACCCTGCACTTACTTGGCATCCAAAATGGGCCACGTGGAGACTCCTGAAAGGGGTAGGGCGGGGTGGGCAAAGTCAGCCAATCCTTGGAACAACTGGTTCAGTAAACCAGATTAAAATTAACATCCGGTTCACCTGAACTGGTCTGAACCAGCTGAATCCCTCCCCTGCCTGTACATCATTACTGTTGGTAAATAATTGACACTACAGCCTTCATGTCTTCCTGCTTGCCTCCTTCTATTTTTTCCTAACTCCTTCATGTAGAGTTATTATTATTGGCTTCCGGTCTGGCTTCCATTGGCCGCCAGCCCCGTTGCCTGTAAAGAGCTCCCTTTACATCTGAAAGGCGGCTCGAAAAACTCAATTTCCTGAAGGAAATGTGAGTCAGAGCAGGCAAGGGCAGGTAGAGCCCTCTGCAAAGTCCCCAGTGTTCTATTTTTACTCTTGGGGACGAGCAGGTTGTGGCTCCCTATTTCTGCTCGCCGCTGCTCCGGGCTTTGGGAGAACTCTGCCTTTTTGCAGAGCCAGGTGCTGGGACCGGACCAATCAACAAAATTAACAGATGGTTTAATTAAAGAGGACAAGATTTGGACTTGGGACCCTAAATCGCAAGTATTTTTAATGATTTTACAAGCGTTTTTAAGTGAAGGGAAAAAAAAGTTTAAAATGGCGACTGCTGAGGCTTGAGAAGAAGAAGAAAGCTGAAAGCGAAAGTCCTTCCGTAACAAGCTACAAAGTAGCAGAATAAACAGTGCTGGCTAGAATCTAGAAGAAAAGTATCTATTTTAAGTTTCTTTTTTCTTGGGGATTTATACTTGATCTTGCTTGGGGAAAAGTATTCTTTCTTTAAAAAGAGTTTGTTTGTGTGGCAGGATGGTGTTAAAACTAATAAAGCCTGACAAACAAGCAGGGGGGGGATGTTCCCCCATTTACAATTATGTGAACAAGTTCTGAACTTACAGACTCAGCAGAATGGCTTTAATTTAAAAGAATTTGTCCTGGAGGAAATGGCAAGGTATCACGAGACTGTGAACCAGAATCTTGAAAAATTTAGGCAGGAAATTAAAGAAATGATACAACTAAAGTATGATAATCTGCAACGAAAGATTGTAACAGTGACTAATGCTTTTTCAGAAATTGTTATAAAGATGGATACAAATATCAAGTTATTAGAGTCTAAAATGGAAGAAGTTGATGATAAGATTTATAATTTGGACAATAAAATACAAAGAATTGAAAATGATTTGATAATTATTCAAGACAATAGTTTAGAAGTAAAGTCTAAAAAGGAAGCTGGTCACAAGACTTACAGAAGATATAAAGCAAGGGATTGAAAAAGAAGTTACAATGATGCAATACAGGCTCACAGAATTTGCGGTTAGAATGAGAGGGTTACAAGAAAATAATAGAGATGATTTAAGAAAAATATCTGCTCAAGTTCTGGCCGGGATTTTAAAGGTTCATCCTGAGGAGGTATCTTGTAAGATTGACAAGGCCTATAGAGTAAATTCTTGGATTGCAAAGCAAAGGCAATTGCCTAGAGATGTGGTGATTTACTTCACAGATAAAGAAATAAGAAATGATATTGTGCAAAAATCCTTTAATTCTACTCTACAATTGTATGGAAGAAAGATCTGGATATATAAAGAGTTACCGCCTAAGATGCTAAAAGATAGAAAGAAATTTGGATTTTTGGTGACTGAGCTAAAGAAACATAACATCTTATTCAGGTGGGACGTTCCAGTTGGTATAATATTGAGATATCAAGGAGAAAGATATCAGCTAAATACTGTTAAAAAAGCGGAAGAATTTTACTACAAGGTTTTCAAAAAGCAAAATCAACAAGAGATAGAAATTCAAGATAAGCAGAAGGAGGTGGAAGTAATGGAAAAACAACAAGTTACAGAGGTCTTTGTAGATGAGCCGCTTCCGGATTCTCTTTCAGAGGTCTCAGCTGGACTGTTTATAAATACAAGAGAGGCAGCTTTGGATTCTAATGTGATGACTTATCAAGTTACAGACCAGCATGGAAATCAATCAGTTGATATACAACTCATAGAACCAGAATGGAGATTTAAACCACAAAAGCAAAACCAACAAGATCAAGTTATAGATCAGCATGAAAACCAAACAGTTGATATACAATTTATAGAAAGGAAATCAGGATGGAGATCTAACCCACAAAAAGTCAAGAAAAGAAGAAGCAGGTCTCAAAACAAAACAAAAACTTTTAAACTAAACAACAGCGTAATGCCAGTTATTTAAGAGATGATTGAATATATGGAAAGACAGTTGAGGCAAAGTATTGGTTTATATTATCCTGAGGAGAGTGACAGACCTCTGCAGTGCTGTACTTTTGGGATGTGAAAAGGGCCTTAAACTGAATGGATTGGAACTATCTTTTTTTTTTTTTTTTTTGGATTCTTTGATAAATGTACTACGTTTATGTTGAGCTACAAGGCGAGAGAGCTATGGAATTGGGGCACACAGATGATCTGGCTGTTACCCTATTACGGTGGTTGGAATTAATAATTTGGATGAAAGACACTACTATAGACACTATATGGAATACAAATATAAAGTCACTTGGGTGGTTGTTGGTTTGTTTTTTTTTTTTTTTAGAACTCTGTGTCTCTTGATAACACTCTGAGGGTGAAGGTCTCTTTATGTGTATTCCAGGCTCCCTGGTCCTTTGTGCCTACCCAAGTCTATGGTCCCCATTAACCCAAGGAATCCAGCTGAGTGGTACAGAGGGAGTGGAGAATAAACAACATCCTTGTTATGGACGCTGGACAGGCGAAACAGATGGGCAGCCGTGATTGTTTTCTTCTGGGAAATGACAGCAGCTTTGGGGAGTCCTGGAGGAAAGTGAAAAAGAGAATATGAAATAAAGGATGCAATGAATTTAAAGAAAACACAAGAAATGATCATTGACAACTAGTTTCCTGATTGTATGCTTCACTCCATGGCTGATTTAGGGATTATATGACTTTGACATTTCAAAAGCACTCACTGGCAAAAGAAGAAGGAGAAGGAGAAGGAAAAGGAGGAGGAGAAGGAAAAGGAGGAGGAGGAGGAGGAGGAGGAGGAGGAGGAGGAGGAGAAGGAGGAGGAGGAGGAGGAGGAGATGACATGATCAGGGGTTAAATCTGACTGGTTCGGACTGGTTTGGGAGAACCAGTAGGGACAATTTGAATTGGTTTGCCAAACCAGTAAAAACCAGCCCTGGTTGGCTCTGCCCATGCCTGCCCGCTCACTGCTCACCCCTTCTGGCTGTTTGACCCATTAACATTAAATGCTGCAGCAGAGAGAATCCAAACTTTTCACCCTCCATTCACACCGGAATTGCTGCATCCTGTACCTTGAAGGTAGTCCCTGGAAGGGACTACCCTTCCGGGGGGAACCATAAAAGGAGCAGCATGGAGGGAGTGGGAATGGAGTGAATGGAGGGAGAAAAGTTCAGCTTCTCCCAGCCACAGCATTCACTATGAGCCCTACTGGTGCTCATACACATTTTTTCCAGTGATGAAATCCAATTTTTTTTTTTTTACTACCAGTTCTGTGGGCGTGCCTTGGTGAGCATGGTGTTGCTTGATGGGGGTGACTTGGATGTGGCAGGGGAAGGATACTGCAAAATCTCCATTCCCACCCCACTCCTGGGGAAGGATAATGCAAAATCCCCATTCCAACCCCACTCCAGGGGAAGGATACTGCAAAATCCCCATTCCTGCCCCACTCCTGGGGGAAGGATATTGGAAAATCTCCATTCCCACCCTACTCTGGGGCCAGCCGGAGGTGGTATTTGCTAATTCTCCAAAGTAATCAAAATTTCTGCTACTGGTTCTCCAAACTGCTCAAAATTTCTGCTACTGGAACCTGTCAGAACCTGCTGGATTTCACCCCTGATTTTTTTCTACCAGGTTTTTTGGGCATGGCTTGGTGTGGGGATCATGTGACTGAGTGGGCATGGCCATGAGTGACATTGAATTGGCCACACCCACTCAGTCATAGGACCTCCACCACCAAGCCACGCCCACAGATCTGGTAGGGAAAAAAATTGAATGTCACCACTGGATAAGATGATGATGATGCAAAGTGGACAGGTGGACATGATGGCATGATGATGTCAGGTGAGCAGGAAGCTTTGCAGACACACAAGTCCTCTTACCTAACCTTGTTACTTATTACCTAATCCTGATCTAGGCTCTGCATATCATAAAAACCATGCAATCATACAAGCAGAAGTCAACAGAGAGTCTTTCCTGCCAACAGCATAGGTTATCCTTCTAGGTCTCCCAGCAACCACTCCACCTTTTATGCTCCTCACCTGTGGTCCCAGAGGTGAAGATATAGAGACATACAGATTTAGGTGTTACTTTGGCTCTGAAGGAAAAGGGCACTGATTCAGCAGAACTTAATTTGATCCGTTTGAGCAGTGGCTCTACACCTTCAGTTGGGGAATCCTCACTCAGATAGAAAACACGTATCCCTTCATCATTTAAAGTAGGCAGGACATCTTCAATGGCTTCTTTTAAATCTTGAAAAAGGAAAGAAAAAAAAATATTTGATTGAATTGACTGCCTCGTTTTTGAAAATCTAGAATAGGATAGGATAGAATAGGATAGGATAGGATAGGATAGGATAGGATAGGATAGGATAGGATAGGATAGGATAGGATAGGATAACAGAGTTGGAAGGACCTTGGAGATCTTCTAGTCTTGACTTAGCTTGACTCTTTCTTCTTTGTGGCAGCCCCTGAGATATCGGAAGACTGCTATCATGTCACCCCTAGTCCTTCTTTTCATAAGACTGGACTTACCCAGTTACTGCAGCCGTTCTTCATATGTTTTAGCCTCCAGTCCCCTAATCATCTTTGTTGCTCTTCTCTGCATTCTTTCTAGAGTCTCAACATCTTTTTTACATCTCTTTTTGAGCCTCTTCCATAAATACTAGAACAAAGGAAAAACATGGCACAATCTCTGCAAAGAAATTTGTTGCTTGCATCCTTACGATTTATACTGATATTGTTTTCTGATTGCTTATTTCTAACCTATGACTATCATTAAGTGTTGTACCTTATGATTCTTGATGAACGTATTTTTTCTTTTATGCACACTGAGTGCATATGCACCTAGACAAATTCCTTGTGTGTCCAATCACACTTGAACGATAAAGAATTCTATTCTATTCTATTCTATTCTATTCTATTCTATTCTATTCTATTCTGTTCTGTTCTGTTCTGTTCTGTTCTGTTCTGTTCTGTTCTGTTCTGTCCTGTCCTGTTCTGTTCTGTTCTGTCCTGTCCTGTTCTGTTCTGTTCTCTTCTGTTCTCTTCTGTTCTAGTCTAGTCTAGTCTAGTCTAGTCTAGTCTAGTCTAGTCTAGTCTATAATTTTAACACCATGAAGATCATGTTGAAGATATAATGCAAAGAAAAAGGCAAGAATTGGAATAATAATGTATTAGTCCAGCTATCACGAAATTGGTTCTAAATCACTGAGAATAAAAAAAAAACCCCACCATCAATAACAACGAGATTAAATAGGTTTTTCAAAATATCATGTTGATCCAAATAGCAGAGGGATTAAACATGATAAAATAAAATCCATACACTTTAGAATCAGAGTAAAGTGCAACAAGGCAGGCCATGTTGCATGGATGCCAGACCATCGCATCCCCAAACAGCTCCTTTATGGTGAGCTGTCTCAAGGAAAGCGATCCCACAGGGGACAAAGGAAGTGATACAAAAACATGTTGAAAGCAGTGGTGGGATCCTCCCGGTTTAACAACTGGTTCGGTGATTGGGCGTTTTGCGCACGCCCGCACCTAACGTGCGCTGCGCGTGTGCACAATTTAAAGAAATCTTCACCTCCAGTCTTGGTGCGATCGCCATGCAGTGCTATTTATCCCCTATTTCCTATTCAAGCCATCATCCGGTAGTCTGTCACCAACCCCCCCATCAGCTGATCAGCAGTCTTTGTAATTCCCGCTCTGTATGTGCTTCTGATGTCCCATAATGTCATCAAATGGCGCCAGGCAGGGAAGGGAGCTGGAAGTCTTTTCATTGCTGCTAGTAGTCGCCATTCGCTGTCCGATGCCTCGCAAGTGCTGTCCGCTTGCCCACCGGTCCAGGCGTCAATGTGGTTATCTCTGATGACCGCGGTTCCCCCAGCCCTCCCATATATGGCGAGTCCTGGGTTTCTTCGGAGGAGTAACAAATCCTCCGAATTTGTGATTTGCCACACAAATCAGCTGAGGAGATAAAGGTAGAAAAATAGTTAAAAGCCTCCTTCAAGTCCCTGGATATCGACACCACCTCCTGGGAAACCCTGGCACAAGATCGATCGACATGGCGCACGCTGATCACACAGGCTGACAGACATCTGAAGACAGCAGAACAACCATAGCAGAAGAGAAGCGAGCACTTCGCAAAGCCAGAGCTGCAAACGCTGCAACCCACACATGTCTGCCAGAACATTTCATACCCGTATAGGCCTTACTTACCAGCCACCTGCGGACACACCATGGACAGCGCACAACCTGTTAGATGTCAAGGTCCTCTTCTAACACGATGGACAAACATCATTATCAAAGTGCCAAGGGACAGAAGAGTCATGATACCTAATGATACAGCTGGCCAAATTTGGCTGCAAAACATTATCCCCAAATCCCATTTCAGGTAGTTGTTGAGAAAAATGGTGCTGTAGGAACGGCACCATTCCATGCAGAAATATCCCATGTCATGTCATGTCTAATTATGATAGAAAGACATTCAGAAAATGACCAGTTTTCTTCTAGGACCAGAAGGTGATAAATCTTTTATTTCTCAACCCAGCTGCACTGGAAGACATGGTGGAAATGCAGTGGTGGTAGAAACTGACTCCTTTGCTAAATAGGGCTCAGTTGCTAATAAACTTTCACTCATCAGATTGCTTCCAACCACAACCACAATCACAACCTTCCTTGTTTCTTAACGATAGTCATAGGAAAACAGTCAATATAAATCTTAAGGATACCAGAAACAAGGTTACAGTCATAAATGGGAGGAGATGGGTGATAGGAACGATGAGAAGATTAATACTAATGCAGACTTAGTAACTAGTTTGACAGTGTTGAGGGAATTATTTGTTTAGCAGAGTGATGGTGTTCGGGGAAAAAAACTGTTTTTGTGTCTAGTTGTTCTGATGTGCAGTGCTCTATGGCGTCTATATTATGATATGACTATCATTAAATGTTGTACCTTCTGATTCTTGGCAAATGTATCTTGTCTTTTTAGGTACAATGAGAGCATATCCACCAAAGACAAATCCCTTGTGTGTCCAATCACACTTGGCCAATAAAGAATTCTATTCTATTTTATTCATAGGGTACAAATAAGCAATCAAGTCATACTAGGAAACAATAAATATAAATAGAATTCTATTCTATTCTATTCTATTCTATTCTATTCTATTCTATTCTATTCTATTCTATTCTATTCCATTCCATTCCATTCCATTCCATTCCATTCCATTCCATTCCATTCCATTCTATTCTACTCTACTCTAAAAGAAGAGAAAGGACCAGTAGTTCTGACGTATTACTACCGTGTTTTCCACAAAATAAGACCTGTCTTATATTTTTTTGAAACCTGAAAAAAGAGCTTGGCCTTATTGCCATGTGCTCAAAAGCCTGATTGAGTTTATTATCAGGGGATGTCTTATTTTGGAGAACACAGGGTATTTTCTATGGAAGCATTTTCCTACATGATTCTTGATAGAAGAACTTTAGCCTTGCAAGATTTCAGCACATGTATCAGAGATTTGAGTCGGATGTTATAGTTGACACACGCCATGGTACAGCCAATCTTTGATAATCCGATCCAAACTGAGATATAGGCAGGGATGTTCTTGAAGAAAACAGCCATGGTATCCTCTTCTTTCAGCCCCACATAGTCCTTCAGTACTCTGGCTATCTGATTGCTGTGTCTATCAATGTCTCGGTAGGAATAAACTTCGTCTTCAAAGAGAATCAAGGGTTTATCTGAATATTTCTTCACTCTGGCCAAAAAGATTTCTAAGAAAGTGATCGGGGGAACGCGCTTCATGTATGTGTGGCATCGATATCCCATGTGTATGAACCGAATCAGGTTTTTCAGATCCAACCAAAAATAAGGGAAGAAAAATTTGCCCATCAAGGGCAGAAGAATCAAAAGCCCAAGGACAGCTGTGTATAGATCCAGCATGGTCGGGATTTAGGCTTGGTATCCTGGAAGAGGTAGATCGGATTCTGATTTATTGCAGGATCTATCCAAGCTCTGTTTGCAGGATCTATCCAAGCTCTGTTTTGCAGAAGGCAAAGAGAAGAGAAATGATGAATAATCAAAAAATGCAATGCTCACATGCCACCCTGTTTCTCAAGGCTCCTTAAATGAAGGGACCTTTGTTCCCCAGCCAATAAAATTTGAATGGCATGCTGACAGCTCTGTAATCTCAGCATGCTGCTTGTTCCTTACCTTCCTCATCTGTTGCTAAACTTCCTCATCTATAACACAGGTTATAGTGTTTTTCAGCAAGTGGCTGTACTTATATGCAGTGCTGCCTAACTTTTGTCCTTGTGTGCACAATTTAGATCTCAAAGTCCTGAGGGGGGAAAAAAAAGTTGTTGGCACAGTTGATGCTGAATGAAAATTAACAATCTGGAAGGTCACTGGCCTTTGCAGAACAAACATTGATGACACAATTTAACCAAGAAAGGGGCAAAAAAAAACCCAGATACATTCAGCTGCAATACAAATGAAGGAAAGGCGCATGCGTGAATGAAGCTTACTTAATTAGTTTGGCAAAGGATCTTGCAGTCATCAGCTCTTCTTTCGAGCTGCTATCTATAGTGGGCCATATTATACTACAGCAGTTCTCTGCAATCTGGTAGTCACTAGCTACAATAGTGGCCAAAATTGTGGAAACCTTTTGGGAAAAGTGTATTTTTGAGGTTTGATGGCTAATAATACCACTTTTTTTTCTCCGAGTTTCAAGATAATCCTATTCCACTGCTGGAATGGCCTGGGAATAGCCCAAGCCTTAACCCAATTGAAAATCTATGGAGCTGACTAAAGAAACTTGTTAGTCAGAAGCGACCCAGCAATAAAACCCAGTTCATAGAAGCCACCATTCAATCTTGGTTTCACATTATAACAGCTGCAGAACTAAAAGACTTGGTTCGCTCCATGGGAAGACGTTGTAAGGCCATAAGTCATGCTAAAGTTTACCCAACTAAGTATTAACTGACATGGTGATAATTTTTGTATATCTCTTTTTTTTTCTACGTGTTTTACTTTTCTTCTTTCTACTGTAACTGCTATTCTTATAGCAAATCCTTCATAAAAGTTATTGCATGACATTCTTGATTAAATTATCTTTCCATTGACATATAATTTTATGGTATTACTCCAAAAAAAAAAAAAAAGTGGTGTTATTAGCTAGTTTTAGAAAATACACTTTTCCCAAAAGGTTTCCACAATTTTGGCTGCAACCCTCAGAATTCCCAAGATCATTGACAGGGATTCTGAGAGTTTACCCAAAACATTTGGAGGCCACAATGTTATGGAAGACTGTTTAATGATAAAGCAAAGCTCCTGAAAGGTAGAAGTGGGGAACCTAATACTTGTCAAATATTGTTGGATTCTACCATCTATTAGTCCCTGACAGCATCCCCAGTGGTTAGGGATCATTTCAGTCCTATATCATATATTACACAAGAGCCAGTTTCGTATAGTGGTTAAGGCAGTGGTGAAATGTAAAATTTGTTACTACCGGTTCTGTGGGCATGGGTTGTTGTTGTTGTTGGTGGTAATATGACTGAGTGGGCATGGCCAACATTTTTTTTTTTTTTACTTTTAAAACCATTTTTTTCTACAACCTCTCCGGCTGAAGAGGTTGTAAAAAAAAAATGCTTTTAAAGCCTCTGATGATCTCAGCTGACTTGCCTGATCGGCAGAGGCTTTCTTTTTTCTTTTTAAAGCCTCTGACGATCCCAGCTGACTTGCTTGATCGGCAGAGGCTTTTTTCCCTTTTAAAAACATTTTTTTCTATAACCTCTTCAGCCAGAGGTTGTAGAAAAAATGCTTTTAAAAGCCTCTGATGATCCCAGCTGAGCGGGGCGATCATCAGAGGCTTTTTTTTTTTTTACTTTTAAAAGCATTTTTTTTTGGCCAAAGAGGTTGTAGAAAAAATGCTTTTAAAAATTAAAAGCAGGGACTTCTGTTTGTGTGTGTGTGTGTGTGTGTCTCCCTCCCTCCCTCCCTCCCTCTTTTTCTCTCTCTCTCTGGAGGCTAGGGAGGCTAAAAATGGGCCCGTTTTTGGCCTCCTCAGCCTCCATTATTACTCTGCCACCCAAAAATGGACCCAAAAAAAGGCCTCTGCATGTCCCGATTTTGGCCTCCGCGGCCTCTAGAAGGTGAGTGGGGACTGATGGATAGTTGGGGCCAGGCAACACATGGTCCCGCACAGGCCAGATTAATGACTTTGGTGGGTCATAACCAGTCCATGGGTCGTAGTTTGAGGACCCCTGTTTTAAAGAACCTTGAGAAACTGGGTGGAGTGTGAGCATTGCATCTTTTTGATTATTCATGATTTCTCTTCTCTTTGCCTTCCACAAAACAGAGCTTGGATAGATCTCAGCTTCGGCTTCCATGTGGCCTCTGGGTAGAAGGCCTGAGAGAAAATACCTTTCCTGAGGGCCATCCACTTGCCCATCCGCTGGCCGGGCTGGCCTGAAAGCAGCATGTCTCCTTGTTGTGGGCTGGATGCGGGACCTGAGGCGGAACAGAGGTTGAGCAGGTAGCAACCCAGAGCAGGGCCTGGAAGGGGGCAGAGCATTGCCATTTCATCCCCCAGCCCCGAGGCGGCCCTTTGGCTGAGCACAGCAAACCTGGAGTGGATCTTCCTTCCCCGCCATCAGCCTTACTTTCCAGCCCATTTTCACAGTGGTGGAAAGCAAGGGGGAAGAAAGGGCGGGGGGAGGAAGGCATTGACTTCCGACTCCTTTGGTGCAGTAAAATAAGGCATTAAGCTCTACCCTCAACTTTTTACCTTTTCATAATAATAGAAACTAGCCATTTCTCTAATAAAACCTATCTAATTGGTAAAACCCAAAAACAATGTTTCATTTTTCCCCCACCTCAAGCATAAAGTCCAGAAGTGGTTTCCAAATAGAAATGCATGTGATGATGAACAAATCCTATATCAAATGAATTTTCTAAATAGTTATTTAAATCACAAGAAGATTGGAGACAGAGGAATTAAATGAAGGATTTGTCCCTGTTTTACTTCCAATCTAAAAATAAAAATAGATAATCACCTATTGAAGAATTATTTAATATCTTCGTTTCCGACAGAAGGGGGAGGCTTCTTTCAAAAATATGATCTAAACCAGGGGTCCCCAAACTTGGCAACTTTAAGACTTGAGGACTTCAACTCCCAAAATTCAACTCTGGGAATTAAAGTCCACAAGTCTTAAAGTTGCCAAGTTTGGAGACACCTGATCTAAACAAAGTATGTGTTTCTGTGTGTATAAGTGGTTTTTTAAAACTATTGTTTTAATCAGTGTTCAGGTAATACTGCATAGCCAATCAAGAATGATTTAACGAGTACAACTGATTGGATCTGTACAATATAGACAGTCAAAGGCAAAAAAATCACGTGTTTAACCAACATTCTCACAATGGACAGGGAAAAACGAATGAGTCACCTTGCATTCACCAATCTCGACATGTAGAAAGTGAGGAACAATTGTGGATTATCCCTTCATTTACAGATATCTTTGTATTATACAGTACTCTCTCCATTATAAAATATAGTTTCCCTTTTTAACATACCCTATATGTACCCATGAATGCATACACCCATATAGCCCTACATACAGAAAAATAGATTATGGTAATGTTCTTATTTGGGGCAAGACAAACATTCTTATTTATAAATTCAATAGCAGTAGCACTTAGACTTCTATACCACTTTACAGTGCTTTTACAGCCCTCTTTAAGTGGTTTACAGAGTCAGCATATTTTCCCCAACAATCTGGGTCCTCATTTTACCCACTTTGGAAGGATGGAAGGCTGAGTCAACCTTGAGCCTGGTGGGATTCGAACTGTCAAATTGCAGGCAGCCAGCAGTTGGCAGAAGTAGCCTGCAGTACTGCACTCTAACCACTGCACCACCGAAGCTCATATATAGGTTGGGATACATTGATTAAATAAAATTCTTGCTTTGCATTGTGGACATTAAGGGACTGATTTTGTTCACTTCTCAAAATCTAGAGTTCTACAAGTTGAGATCATAGGATTTATTTCATTTTTTTTCTTTTAATTTCCAGAGGTTGGGGTTTTCAAAAGTGTCCTCTTCTCTTCTCTTCTCTTCTCTTCTCTTCTCTTCTCTTCTCTTCTCTTCTCTTCTCTTCTCTTCTCTTCTCTTCTCTTCTCTTCTCCTCTCCTCTCCTCTCCTCTCCTCTCCTCTCCTCTCCTCTCCTCTCCTCTCCTCTCCTCTCATCTCATCTCATCTCATCTCATCTCATCTCATCTTATACCTTATCTTAAAGTAAGTGTTGAGTGCATCAAGTTGAGGCAACTCCTGGTTAATAGGTCATGGTAAGGAGAAGAAGACAGGAAGATGACCCAAAATGTAAAGATAAAAGAGGTTTCTGGGAGAGAAAGGTTGAAATTGCTAAAACTTGGTTTTAGGGGATTGAATATAGATTAATAGAGAACTAATGTAAGGAAAGAAATTCAGGTCTAAGCAGTTTGAATATAAATTGATGGAGAAGAATGAAAAATGAAGAACATGTAGAAAAGAATGAAACTGAGGTAATTTGGCAACATTGACCAAAACAAAGGGGACTGGCTACAAATTAATGGAAAAGGAATTAAAAAGGAGTATTAAATGGAGGAGAATGTCAGCATTCCAAGTAACAACCTCTAAAGAAAAAGATTCAGAGAATATCATTTTCTCAAAGATCCATTCTATTAGAGATGTCATATTGGCACATCTGGGGAAAACCTGAATCTGAGAGTTCCGGGTTTTTCCTAGCCCAAAGAAAACCCAAAATCCAACCCGTGTACCCAATTGTCCATCACATGGTCCAATCGTTACTTCATTCCAACTGGAGACTACTCCCAGTCACTCCCCTCCAGGTGCAGGGTAATATGTCCTTGACTTTCGGAGAAAGGATTGCCATTGTGACCAATCTTCCACCGCTCCTTGAAATCCCCTCTCCTAAATTCCCAGGCACTAAACATGGCAGCCCAGAAACCTCAAAGAAAAATGGCTTCCAAGCTGACAGAGAGCTGATGATACAGAGAGAACAAAAGGAACAGAATTTCAAAATAATAGAAGAAAGTGACAAAAGAAATGAATCCACATTTGTCCCGTTAAGGAATATTAAACTTTTAACTTTAAATGTCCCATTTTCTTCTACCACCATGACATTTCTTTTTTTCTTTAGTTCTTCAACCAAGTACGAACAAAATTCCATGTAGCTTCCTCCAACATCAGCTCAGTGCATTAATTCCAAGATCTCAGTACTGAATTGTAGAGTACTGAATATGGTCCTTCTCCCTTCCAGTACATAAATTCAAACTTCTGTGATTGAATCAGTTTGGAGAATTGCTCAGAGATAATGAAAGTTCTTGACGGGCTTCAGATTCACTTCCTCTCACTGTGCCTCTCGCACAGTAATAGACGGCTGTGTCCTCTGGTTTCAGGCTGTTCATTTGCAGATAGACCTGACTGAGGGAATCATCCCTGGAGATGGTGAAGCGTCCCTTGACTTTGTCTGAGTAGTAAATTGCAGTTGTACCCATTCCTGCAAGCCATTCCAGTCCTTTCCCTGGAACTTGTCTCACCCAGAACGTCCAGTAGTTCCTCATGATGAAGCCAGAGCCATGACAGGAGAGACGGAGGGACTCCCTAGGTCTTCTCAAGTCCCCTCCAGACTCCACCAACTGGACTTGAGATTTGACTCCTAAAAAGAAAGATGTTTCAATAAGATCTCCTAAATACAATAACAACAGATGGAAGGAATATTGAAAATATAGAGAGGAAAACATTACCACCAAGGGATGCAAGTAAGAGCACCAAGTTCAGCCAAAGGAACATTTTTGTTCCCTCTAACGAATGGAGGCAATTGATAGGAGAAGATTTGGGAAAGTGCATAAAATTGGTGTTAGTGGATGTAGCCTTAAAAGTAAAACCAACTGTCTCCTTTAAAGGGGAAATTGTGCCTCAAATTTACATATTAGTTGAGAAAAAAGAGTTCCTCTCAGTGAATTTACCTCATAGTTTTTTCTCACACACTCCCTACATGGGTGATTTTTAAATAACGTTCAATTCTTGAGAAAATTAAAGCATCCTTTACATTAGAACAATTAAAACAAAGAGTTGGAAAATTTCATCACTTCTCAGAATTGGTTCAAAGTAACAAATTATGGACATGCACAAAGAATTTTTGAGAAACAGACATTAGAAATAGAACACAAAGAGAATAACACATCTGAGTTTAGGAAATATTTTATCTCCCCCCGCCCCCCTTTAATACGGTGTTTTTTTTTTAAAAAAAAATGATTTATATGCCACCCTTCTCCGGAGACTCAGGGAGGCTTACAATGTGCTAAGCAATAAGCAATAACCTTTATCCTTTTTGTATATTTATACAAAGTCAGCTTATTGCCCCCACAACTGGGTCCTCAATTTACCTACCTTAGAAAGGATGGAAGGCTGAGTCAACCTTGAGCCTGGCGAGATTCGAACCTGCAGTAATTGCAGGCAGGTGGTCTTAATAACAGGGTGCTTTAAACCACTGTACTACCAAGGCTCCTGGTAGTAGAAACCCAAAAGACTTGAATGCAAACTAATGCTAGAATGCTTCTCGTTCAACAATTTTGTAAGTGATAATTGAATGGGAAAAAAATCCCAGGGAGAAAAGAAACAGATTGAGCCTGAGGGATGTTATTGCTTATTAGATTTGGTTTTAACTCAGCACTCATATATCATTTTATATATTGCTTGTTCTTGGTTGCTATTTTCTTCGGTGTTTCTGTCAGTTTGCCCAGAGTTGATTCGCCATGATGAGCAGTGATACAAGTTGAAATAATAATAATGGCAACATGGGAGTCTGACAACCAATCAGAATACAAGCTCAAATTCAAAAGTCCAGAAAGGCCATAAAACCCAGGCACATTGGACATACAGTAATATAAATTTGGATGAATGGGAGATGATTTGGAATAGTAGCTATAAATTAACAAAAGCGGCAACATTCAAAGAAAACCAATATAAAATGCTTTACAGATGGCACCTAGCGCCCGCAAGATTAGCAAAAATCTATCCAAACATAAGCCCCAAATGTTGTAAGTGTAGATGTCACCAAGGTACCTTCTTTTGTATGTGGTGGTCCTGTCCCGAAACAATGAGGTATTGGAGAAAAATTCAAAATTGTCTACAAAAATCAACCAATGAAAAAATCGAATTGATACCTGAAACATTTCTCCTGGGAATACTAAAGACGAAATATCGGGGGGGGGGAGAGATATCTAATCATACATATAATCACTTCAGCAAGAATAGCTTATGTCCAATATTGGAAAGGAAAGGACACACCACCAGAGGAACATATTATTCAGAAGGTTCTAGAATGTGCTGAAATGAACAAATTAACGTTAGAATTAAATGAGAAAGAAGACTCAGAATATTGTACGGTGTGGGATGATTGGTACAGGTGGGTTGATATTAGAATATAGAAGAGATAAAAGTTAATATAAATCTTAAGGTGCATATATAAATTACATTATATTATGATGAAAAGTAAAAGAAGAATCAATCTAACGTGTGTAGAAAAGTAACACTGTCTGACTGATTGTACTGTATTGTATTATAATAAATTTCAATTAAAAAATTAAAAAAAAAAGAAAAAAGAAACCCAGGTACTCTCAGTATCTCTCCCCCCCCTTTTTTTTTCTTCACCCAAGATCTTCAAGGCATGTGATCCTGTCCAGCATTAAAACCATCTTCCCAAGCAGTCTCCATGTTTCCAGTGTCTTTCTTTCCACTTGGAACTGAATCCAGATGGACATTTCTTCCAACAACATGAAGCATAAATGGAAGGAAGCAGTTCAGAGAGGGAAGAATTATCTCTGGGGACTGCTCGTAAAGAGACCAGGTTTCACCCTTGAGGATCCTTCTTTCTACATCTAAAGATCCATCAGAATAGGGCTGGTGGGGATGGAGGTCTCCTTGTCCAACCTCCTCCTCAAGCAGGATCGAGGAGAAATTCAACCTAGGAGAAATTTTCTGATAGTGAGAACGGTCATAGAGAATTCGTATTTCTGCAATCTCCATCCATAGTTATGAATAAACAAAGAGGGCAGGCAGTGAAGCAAGAGAGAGGAGCTGTTTCAAACATCACAAGCTTAGCCTGCAAATGAAAAAGGAAGAAAGGGAAACAATTTTACTTCAGAGCTATAAAAAAGCATTATGAGAAAGTCCCTTGGAGAAGAAAGGTCTCCAGAGATCTATTGAGTGATCGTTCGGAATCAGCAGAGGAAATCATCAAGTTAACTGATGAAACCACACTTTCATTGATGTTAAATGGAGAATGTCAGTTTGTTAGACACTGCTGCCCTCTTGTGCCAAGCAGGTAGAAGAGAGCCATCAGGCTCAGGGTCTGAAGAGACCTTCATCATATAGGTAAGAAAATAGGGCTTGGGATAATGTTTCCAGGAGTTGTCCAGAGTTTCTAGACTGAATAGAATGAGCTCAATAGCCCCACCTCAAGCAATAAATAAAAATAATACATTATAAGCACTTTGTCAGGCTTAGAAGCCATTGTTTTCATTGGGCCTTCAGGCCTGCCATGTTTCCTACTGTGGGAAACTGGGAGGGGGGATTGAATGGAGCCGGAGTGATATATAGTCATAATAACATTCCTTTCTCAGAGAGTCAAGGACACATTGCCCTGCACATGTTGAGGGGTGTGACTTGGAGGCATCTCCAGTTGGGAAGGTGTTTTGATTGGACAATATGATAGCCATTTGGGTGCTAAACTTTCCTTTGGGTGTGGAAAACCTGGAAGCTTTCAGATTTGGGTTTTTCCCAGATGTGCCAATATGACATCTCTAATAAAATGGAACTTTGAGGAACTTCAAGCCTCAGAGTCTTCTTTCCTTGGGGGTGTTACTTGGAACTCTGATATTAACCCAAATCTGCTTTTAAAAATTTAACCAGCTCCCCAAAGACTGGGGTGCTTTCCAGGGTCCTGAGCCCCAAACGTCGACCCGAAACAGGGTGGCGGGAAGACTCAGGGAAGATGGAGGGGCAAACTTATTTCCTTAGAACTAGCAGATACTTATATTCCCAAATGTAATGTGTAGTTCATCCCTGATGCTGCTGCTATCAGTGAAATAAATAGTCTATGGCCATATTACCCGATCCCGTCTGATCTCAGAAGCTAAGCAAGCTCAGTCCTGGTTAGTATTTAGATGAGAGATCACCTGGGAATACCAGGTGCTTTAGGCTTAGCCTAGCTAGGTGGCTCAGTGGCTAAGATGCTGCTTGTCGATCAGAAAGTTCGGCAGTTCGACAGTTCGAATCCCTAGTATAGGTCTCCTGTGTGAGCAGGGGGTTGGACTAGATGACCTCCAAGGTCCCTTCCAACTCTGTTACTGTTAAGATCCTTTCCATTCCTACCATCTCACATGGATATTGCCTTTGTTTGAAAACCAACACACTATTGTGGCTCTGTTGCCTGAGCCTGGGCTATCGACAGATGCAGACTCTGAGAGTGAGGGAGAGGAGTTGGCAAGGCCTCCCTCTCCAGGACCCTCCTCTCTGGCAATGCCTCTGGAGGACACCGAAGGCCAAACAATAGGCTCAGAGCCAAGCACGTCCCCGCAGCCACAGGTGGACAGCGATGAAGAAGATAAGTGCTGGCTGGACCTGAGACAGACGCGCAGGGAGAAGCTTGCACAGCAGAAGGGAAGGCGTGCCAGAGATTAGCTGAGTCACTGGACCATACCCCACAGGGTATAAATGTGGGTGTGGTGGCCGGTTAAGTTTGTGATGAGCAAAAACTGGAAATACTCCATGATCTCTGTGTTACTGAACTTTGCCTGCTTTATCGGACTTTATCGGACTGCATTTGGATTAATCCTTGTATTGTTGACACTCTGCCTGTTTTATCAGAATGCTGGCAGTCTAATCTTTGTTTTGTGTGAGTAAAGTCTGAATTGGCAGCTAGCTACTGGGTTGCTGCCAGCTTTATCTTCAAAGAGTTTTGTCGTGTGGCTTATTAACTCCAGGCCATCTGTGGGGGAGCGTGTGGGTTACGGGGACAGAACAGACACTGAGGACGAATGAAAAAAAAGTTTACCTAACTCTTGGCGCTTAGATAAATTTACGATGACATTACTAAATTAAGGGCTAAAGAAACATGGGTGGTGAAATGAGAATGAGAGGGTCATGACTGAGTAAAGATCAACCTGGATTGAGTATGAAATTAAAATGTGGGGTTCATTACATGAAAAAAAAAGGAGAGGCTCATTCCTATAGATTGAATGGAAGGCAATAAATTTGCAGAACTGCTGGGTGAAATAGGCAGTTTTTGCTTGGCTTCACATATACTTCCTCCCACTGTGTGTCTTGCACAGTAATAGACAGCCGTGTCCTCCAGTTTGAGGCTGTTCATTTGCAGATACAGCTGGCTTTTGGCATCGTCCCTGGAGATGGTAAAGTGTCCCTTGACTTTGTCAGAGTGGTAAATATTTGAAGGCCATATACTTGCCACCCATTCCAGACCTTTCCCTGGAGCTTGTCTCACCCAGCCCATGTGGTAGTTGCTGAAGGTGAAGCCTGAGGCTTGGCAGGAGAGACGGAGAGACTCTCCAGGTCTTCTCACATCCCCTCCAGACTCCACCAAGTGGACTTCAGATTGGACACCTAGAAGAAAAGGTTGTTTAATAAGACTTCCTGCAGGTAAACACAAGAAACTGAGGAATAACACCTCTGTTTGGAGGACAAAATAATACCTTTGAGGACAACTAACAAGGACATGAGGTTCAGCCAGAGTGCCATTATTGCTTGCTAAAAAGATTGGAGGATTCTTACTGATGGGAAAACATTCAGTCAAGCACTCAACATTTGGTTTTTGAGTGCAGAAGGAGAGCAGGATGATATGGTTCCTTTGAACAGTGAGCTGTCACTGAATTTACATAGCCCTCAGGATAAAAGAGACACACGCTGCTTTGACCTTCTACATGTATCTTCATCCTCCATTGTAGACATGACTGAAAATGTCCCAACATCAGTTAAAGTATATTTATTTTCATCCTTAAGAAACATGTGGAGCAATGGGTTGATTTTGTCAGAAGGAAAGTCATATCTTGAAAATTCAATATGCTTTCTTGCTCTCTGCATGATGGAGATGCAAATCATATTTAGTGGAAATTTAGGGGATTGGAGGCTAAAACATACAAAAAGAACAGTTGCAGGTAATGGGCATGGCTAGTGTAGTAAAGAGAAGGAGCAGGGGTGACATGATAGCAGTGAAGGCCAGACAAGAAACAATGGATGGAAACTGATCAAGGAGAGATTCAACGTAGAAATAAGGAGAAATTTTCTGACAGTGAGAACAATCAACCAATAGAACTGCTTGCCTTCAGAAGTTGTGGGAGCTTCATCACTGGAAGCTTTCAAGAAGAGAAGGGACTGCCATCTGTCAGAAATGATATAGGGTCTCCTGCTTGGGTGGTGGGTTTGACTAGGACCTACAAGGTCCCTTCCACCTCTGTTACTTCTATTCTATTCTATTCTATTCTATTCTATTCTATTCTATTCTATTCTATTCTATTCTATTCTATTCTATTCTATTCTATTCATGGGTGGGTTCTACTTACCTTTACTCTCAGTTTGTAGTGGGCCTGCACGCACACACTCTTCTGCGCATGCACAGAAGCGTTTTGGTGCCGTTGGGGTCGGTGGGCGGAGCCTCCCACCGGTTTTACTACCGGTTCTATAGAACCCATCTCTCATTCCATTCCATTCCATTCCATTCCATTCCACTCCACTCCACTCCACTCCACTCCACTCTGTTTAGGAAACCATATTCCATTTCAGATAAGTCCAGTCTCTTCTTAAAGACCTCCCGTGATGAAATATTGGAAGACTGCTATCATGTCTCCCCTGGTCCTTCTCTTCACTAGACTAGCTATGTCCAGTTCCTGCAACTGTTCATCCATATGTTAGAAGGATAATCTTAAAGTGTCATGTCCTTCCTTATGCCATGATACTAAAGGATTCAATTCCATTCCAGTTCTGATTTCTGAAGCCAAATCGTCTTGTAAACAGAGAAAGTGAAACTGGAATTATGTTCTGGAATTCACCATTTTGCCATTTCTTCCAGCTTAACTGGACCTAGACCAAAAGAATCCTAAAGTTCTCACTACATAATAACTCATTCTTCTTGAGTAATGCAGAATCTGGGGCTGAATCAAATTGTAGAGCTTCTCTGAAGAATGGAAGGTTCTTGTTTAGCTGTCTCTCACTGTGTCCCTCGTACAGTAATAGACTGCTGTGTCTTCTGGTTTGAGGTTATTCATTTGCAGATACAGCTGGCTTTTGGCATTGTCCCTGGAGATGGTGAAGCGCCCTTTCACTTTGTCTGAGTAGTAAATAGTACTGGAACTGTAATGTATGTATGCCATCCATTCCAGGCCTTCTCCAGGAGACTGTTTTGCCCAGTACATGGAAGAGCTTCCAAAGGTGAATCCAGAACCTTGGCAGGAGAGACGGAGTGACTCTCCAGGTCTCCTCACATCCCCTCCAGTCTCCACCAACTGGACCTCAGATTGGACACCTGAAATGGAAGGAATTTCAGTGATCTCTCCTGTATACAAGAATTAAAATGTCCAGAAGCTAAAAACTATTGAAATAAAAATAAGGCATGGTTGGAAGAAATGTCACAACAAGGCATTGATTTAAAACCAGAACTGTTCCTATTGAGTATCCTTCCAGAGAAAATTTGGAAAGAAAATATTTATTTGATTATACATGTAATAACAGCTGCAAAGATTGCTTTTGCACAAAATTGGAAAGCAGAGAAAATACCTTTAGAAGGAGAAGTAATTAAAAAAATTCTAGATTGCGCAGAAATGAATAGATTAACTATGGTGATTAAAGAAAGAGAGGATTCAGAATATTTTAAGATATGGAATCAATTTTATCATTGGTTAGAAAAGAGATATAGATAAATAAATTAATAGTTATGCAAAAATTGTATGACTAGAATATTGTATTTTGGAGATATGTTGTAATAGACCGGGTGATAATGAAGATAGAAGAAATTGCAAAAAGATGTCATGGAGGAAACACCGAGGTGTCGCACAGAAAAAATGATTGATGTATTAAATGTTTGTCTGTGTATAAAATAAAAAAAATAAAAAAAAAGAATTAAAATGGGAAGAAGTTGAATAGAGGGGAAAAAAAAAACCAATTACCTCCGAGAACTGTTAGTAAGGCAACCAGTCTTAGCCACCGGATCATTTTCTCCTCCCTCTAATGAATGGATAGGAAAAAAATCTGGGAAAGTGCACAAGTTTTGTGTTGTTGGGTGTGTAACCTGACGAAGGATATCATGGGGCTCTTTTAAAGGGGAAATTGTACCTCAATTTACATAAATCAAGAGTTTCTTACTGCATACATGTATATATTTATTTGAACACATCTTACACATATGATATATATTTTTTCTCTCTGAGCTAATAGGGCATATTTACAGTAAGTAAAAGAAAGGCTTGAAAAATCTCAGCGCTTCTGAAAAACAATGGAAAGTAACAGAGAACAAACTTGTATCAGGTCTTATTTCATCCATTAAAGGTCATTTGGTAGAAAGCATCCCTACCAACCTCAGATATGCAGATGATACCATTCTAATTGCAGAAAGTGAAGAGGAATTAAAGAGCTTATTGATGCGGGTGAAGAACGAGAGTTCAAAAGTTGGCTTGAAACTCAACAGTAAGAAAACTAAGATCATGGCATCCGACCCTCTGAATTCCTGGCAAATAGATGAGGAAGAAATGGAGGTAGTGACAGATTTTATTTTCCTGGGCTCCAAGATCACCGCAGATGGGGACTGCAGCCAAGAAATTAAAAGACGACTAGTGAGGAAAGCTGTGGCAAATTTAGACAGCATACTAAAAAGCAGAGACATCACCCTGCCAACAAAAGTTTGTATAGTCAAGGCTATGGTTTTTCCAGTTGCAATATATGGTTGTGAAAGTTGGACTATAAGGAAGGCGGAGCACCAAAGAATTGAGGCCTTTGAACTATGGTGCTGGAGAAGACTCCTGCGAGTCCCTTGGACTGCAAGGTGATCAACTCTGTTATTCTATTCTATTCTATTCTATTCTATTCTATTCTATTCTATTCTATTCTATTCTATTCTATTCTATTCTATTCTATTCTATTCTTATTCTTATTCCTATTCCTATTCCTATTCCCATTCCATTCCATTCCTTATATTCTATTTTCTATTCTGTTCTGTTCTGTTCTGTTCTGTTCTGTTCTGTTCTGTTCTGTTCTGTTCTGTTCTGTTCCGTTCCGTTCCGTTCCGTTCCGTTCCGTTCCATTCCATTCCATTTTTTAAAAGAAGAATTGCCAAATTTCATTTTTTTCAAAACTGATTCAGTTTAACAGACAATCAAGTCACAAAAAAATATTTTGAAAAACATGGGTTGGCGATAGAATATTAAAAGCAAGCCTGTTTGAGTTTGGAATTATTTTTCCACATTCCAACTATAGAGCAGATGGAATTCTTTGGAGAATGCAAAGTGATTTATTAGGATTTCTCAGCCCAGGTGGAGAGTGTAATTGGTGGCATTCTTATTAGTACTGGTATTACTATTGACATTATTATTATTTCATTCCTCATTAACTAATTCAGAAATGGGAACTGAATCAAGTTGTAGAGCTGCTCTGAAGAAAGGATGTTTTTTTTTGTTTTGTTTTGTTTTGTTTTGTTTTTTAGCTTCCTCTCACTGTAACAATTGTGCCACTGGCCTTCCTACACAGTAAATATGTCCTCTGGTTTAAGGCTGCTAATTTGCAGATACAGCTGGCTCTTGGCATCGTCCCTGGAGGTGGTGAAGCGTCCCTTCACTTTGTCTTGAAAGGTAAATACCACTGGAATCGGTATATATCCATGCAAACCATTCCAAGCCTTTTCCTGGGTACTGTCTCACCCAGTGCATCCCGCAGCTACTGAAGGTGAATCCAGAGGCTTGGCAGGAGACACAGAGGGACTGCCCAGGTCTTCTCACATCCCCTTCAGACTCCACCAACTGGGCCTCAGATCGGACACCTAAAATGAAAGATATTTAGAATAGAATAGAATAAAAGAGTTGGAAGGGACCTTGGAGGTCTTCTAGTCCAACCCCCTGCCTAGGCAGGAAACCCTACACCACTTCAGACAAATGGTTATCCAACATCTTCTTAAAAACCTCCAGTGTTGGAGCATTCACAACTTCTGGAGGCAAGTTCTTCTACTGATTAATTGTTCTGTCAGGAAATTTCTCTTTATTTCTAAGTTGCTTCTTTCCATGATTAGTTTCCATCCATTGCTTCTTGTCCTGCCCTCGGGTGCTTTGGAGAATATTTTCCCCCCTCTGAGTTAATACGAGAGGTTTAGTTTACAGTAAGTAAAACATATTTTTTTAATTTTTTTTTTTTTATATGCCGCCCTTCTCCGGAGACTCAGGGTGGCTTACAATGCGTTAAGCAATAGCCTTCATACTTTTGTATATTTTATACAAAGTCAGTTTATTGCCCCCACAAACTGGGTCCTCATTTTACCCACCTTAGAAAGGATGGAAGGCTGAGTCGACCTTGAGCCTGGTGAGAATTGAACTCGCAGTAATTGCAGGCAGCTGGATGTTAAATGCTGCCTTAGTGGGAGGCATTAGCCTCCTACGCCACTCAGGCTCTTTTTGGGACGTGGTAGCTCAGTGACTAAGACGCTGAGCTTGTCGATAGAAAGGTCGGCAGTTCAGCAATTTGAATCCCTAGTGCCGCGTAATGGGGTGAGCTCCCATTACTTGTCCCAGCTTCTGCCAACCTAGCAGTTCGGAAATACATTAAAAAATGCAAGTAGAAAAATAGGGACCACCTTTGGTGGGAAGGTAACAGTGTTCTGTGCGCCTTTGGCATTTAGTCATGCCAGCCACATGACTACAGAGACGTCTTCGGACAGTGCTGACTCTTCCGCTTTGAAATGGAGATGAGCACCGCCCCCTAGAGTCGAGAATGACTAGCACATATGTGCGAGGGAAATCTTTACCTTTACCTTTACTTTAAGTAAAACAAAGACTTGAAAAACTATTCAAGGTAACAGAGCATGGAGTTGCCTAAGATCTTGTTTAAGGAAAATCATTAGAGACAGGATACAAAAGGCAAGCAAATCTGAGTTAGGAAGATTTTATTTTTATTAAACATTTTTTTTATATGAACAAACAAACAAACAACAACAAAACACACAAACAAATAAACAAAAATCCATCTTTACATCTTCTTTTCAACATGTCACATCAGTAGTCTATATTCATATTTTCTCTTTCTTGCTTTAACTTATCCCTTATACCTATATTCCTAATATATCATCTATATGTGTCTCTTAATCTACATATTTGATTTACTATTAACATAAATTCTTAACCTTTATTTCTTTATTGGAAGCAGCCAATATATTAAATGGTCACTAAACCTTGAAAAATGATTGATAAGTCAGAGTAGTTGGGTCCACCCTGTCGAAGCGTGAATCAGCCTCATTCCCCCCCTGGGGAAACTGTAATTAATTAGAGGTGAATGGATCTTGTTTTCCATGGTGTATACTCTCAAAGAAAGAAAACCCGAATGTATTCTAAGAAACATTTTATTATAAAAGTAAAAAACTAACTAACTACATTTTACCGGTAGCTGTATCTCATAGACGGACAAAGGAAGAAGTAAGTCAGGAAATTAGAAAAGAAAAGAATGTAGACATGCGCAGTAGCTTCAAAAATCACAAGTCAGTCTTATCTCTGTTGATAATGTTCTCTGGTAGGCTACCGTATTGCTCAGAATGGAAGCTCAGCTGGCAAACACAAATAACGCAGTGACACACCCAACTCACAAAGTCAATCTCAAATCATATTTTGACAAATTAAGGTACTGTTGACCTCACCCCATTCCTAAGAGGTCTATAAGGGGTGTGCATAAGTGCACCAGTATGCCTACCGTCCCTGTCCTAATATTCCTTTTTACTCTTACTCTTTTCATGTATTCAAATTATGTTTATACTTGTTCCTGTTATCTTATATATGCTTGACAAATAAATTTATGATTATGATTATGATATAGGAGGGTATGATTTTAAACATATTAAAATTTTCAAATGTTTGTGGGTTTTTTTCTCTCTCTCTGTCTGTCTGTCTCTCTTTCTCTTTCTCTCTCTCCATGTGTATGTGTTTGCTGAAAGAAAGAGAGAGAGAGAGACATACTAATACATGCACACAAAGGTGGAAGGCAGATCTGAGGACTGAACTACAAATCCAATAAAATACTAAAAGGTTCCAACTAAGGAATACAATTTTGCATCTGTAAAGATTTTTGGGAGCACTTTGCCATGTCTGTCCTCCAGGAGGTCTCTCTCTCTCTCCCCCCCCCCTCACTATTCACTTTATTTTCTTCCTCTTCAATTTGAAAACAACCCCCAAAGAACTGATATCAACATCAGCCCCTTCTTTCAGGCAATCAGACAGCTTCCTCAGACTCCTCATATTGAAAAATGCAGCCCTATTCTGAGTGTGAATGGACTTGCAGAGCTACTCTGATGAGTGGTAGGTTTTTGTCAAGCTTCAGATCCACTTCCTCTCACTGTGTCCCTCTTGCACAGTAATAGACAGCTGTGTCCTCTGGTTTGAGGCTGTGCATTTGCAGATACAGCTGGCTTTTAGCATTGTCCCTGGAGATGGTGAAGCGTCCCTTAACTTTGTCTGAGTAATATATATAACCGGAATTGTAGTTTATGTAGGCCACCGATTCCAGGCCTTTCCCTGGAGCCTGTCTCACCCAGTTCATCCCATAGCTGCTGAAGGTGAATCCAGAGGCTTGGCAGGAGAGACGGAGGGACTCTCCAGGTCTTCTCACATCCCCCCAGACTCCACCAACTGGACCTGAGATCGAACACCTAAAATGAAGGCAGTTTCAGTCAAGTCTGCTGTATACAAGAATTAAAAGGAAAATAATCTGAATAATCAAGAAAGAAATTACCTCTGAGGACCACTAGAAAGGACACTAAATTTAGCCACAGGAACATCATTGTTCCCTCTAATGAATGGAGCGTAATCGATAGGAAAGGATTCTGCAAAATGTATGTACTTTGTGTTGGTGGGTGTTGCCTGAAAAGGGAAACCACAAGCTTTAAAGAGGAGATTGTGCCTCGATTTACATATTGCTTGGGATAAAAGGGCCCTCCGGGGCACTCGCTTATAGTTTATTTGTGTAGACTTTACACACATGATATAGAATAGAATAGAATAGAATAGAATAGAATAGAATAGAATAGAGCAGAATAGAATTCATATATATATATATATATATATATATATATATATATATATATATATATATAATTTTTATTAATATATTCTATACACCAATATACAAATAAAATATACAATCCTGCCACCATGGTATAATGTGATTACATTGTCCATAAGTATAAAGTCATTCCTTTATACATACATATTTGCCATCATATATATACATCATCATATATCTATTCTATCCCACCTTTTCTGGACCCAATCGTACCATACTTTCCAACTGTTATAAAATTCTGAATCTTTTTTTACCATTGATCAATCTAGTTAATCTATCTGATTCCGCACACTCATTAATTTTATATATTGTTTTCAAATCTATCGGTAAGTATTGATTTTTCCACTCCTGCGCATACGCTAATCTTGCTGCAGTAATAATGTGAATCAACAAGAACCATATATCTGATTTAACATTCAAAGATTTTGCCCCCAATAGGAAAATCTCAGGCCTTAATTCCAAATTAATCTGTGTAATTTCCAAAATCCATTGCCGTATTTTTTTCCAATATTTAATCGCCTGCGGGCAGGTCCACCATTGGTGAAAATAAGTTCCATTAGTGTAACTAAGAATAGAATAGAATAGAATAGGATAGGATAGAATAGAATAGAATAGAATAGAATAGAATAGAATAGAATAGAATAGAATAGAATAGAATAGAATAGAACATAATAGAATAGAATTCTTTATTGGCCAAGTGTGATTGGACACACAAGGAATTTGTCTTAGGTGCATATGCTCTCAGTGTACATAAGGAGAATAAAATACATTCATCAAGAATAAAAAGATACAACACTTAGTGATAGTCAAGGTTACTAAAAAGCTATCAAATCATACTAGGAAACAAATAAAAACAATACAATTGAAAGATACAAGGAACATGGTTATAGTAATAAGTGGGAAGAGATAGATACTAGTAAGGAAGAGAAGAATAATAGCAATACAATCTTAGTAAATAGTTTGACAGTGTTGTGGGAATTAGTTGTTAAGCAGAGTGATGGCATTCAGGGAAAAACTGTCCTTGTGTCTAGTTGTTTTGGTGTGCAGTGCCCTATAGCGTCTTTTTGAGGGTAGAAGGTGAAACAATTTATGTCCAGGATGTGAGGGGTCTGTAGATATTTTCACAGCCTTTTTCAAATAATTTTCAAATAATGTTAAGTAATAAGCAGTGTCCTCTGATTTCAAGTTGTTTCTTTGCTAATAGAATTACTTTTTGGAGATGGTGAAACATCCCTTCCATTTATCCATGTATTGAATAAGAACCTTGATTTTTGCCATCTATTGCAGCCCTTTTTAAGGGGCCTCCCTCATCCGTTTCCTGTAAAAGATGTGGAAGCTAATTGAGAGGCAAGACAGGAGAAATGGAGGAATTCCCCAGGCCTTCTCATAGGCCCTTCAGACCCCACCAGCTGGACCTCTGACCAGACCCCTAGAAGAAAGGGGCTTGACTGAAATCTCCTGTATACAAGAAGAATAAGTGGAAGGAAACTCTTTAGAGCAGCGGTTCTCAACCTGGAGGTCACGACTCCTTTGGGGGTCGAACGGCCATTTCACAGGGGTCGCCAAAGCCCTCACTGGTCCCCCCCACGCCTTCACTCACCCTCACTCTCTGCTCTGTTGGATCGCCGGCTGTTCGTTTACCCTGCCCACTCCCAACCTATTGCTGCCTCCAGAGTCCCAGCTGATGGCTAGAGGAAAAAAAAACTGTTTAAATTCTTGCCGCGGGGCTTTAAAGGGCCGCCCTATAGCCAGTGGTGGGATTCTGCCGGTTCCGCCCTGCTCCTCCGTACCACTATTTATTGCGAGGGGCGGGCGAGCCCTCAATTTAACAAATAGTTCAGTGTTTTTTTGTAATTTTATTGGCCCGTGGAGCTTCAGCATAGGCTATTTAGCCCTTGATTAGATCGGCTCTGACTCTCAGCTGATTTGCTCTCAGCTGTTTTGCTCAGGGCTTTGCTGCTTGCTGGAGCAGATTTTTTTTCCCCTAGCTATGCTGAAAAATGAAACTGAAAGTAAAGCAGGCTGTTGGCTTTGCAGTTGCTGCAACGTGGCAAAATGAGGCAGAGAGAGATTTCTTTTTTTCTTTTTCCTCACCAAAAAAGGTAGGTGCAAAACTGCAAACAATGGGAAATTTAGGGCAAAAGAGGAGAGTTCAAGATTTTAAAACACAAAAGAAAAAAAGCTCTATTTAACTAGGGAATTGTAATAATTGAGATACTATTAATTGCATATTTTTTCCCCATTTTAATAGGCTGTTTTGAAGAAACCCCAAAGACTTAAATACAGAGCAGTGCTTGAATGCTTCTCATTCAACAATGTTGTAAGCAGTGGTGGGATTCACCAGTTGTAACAACTGGTTTGCTGTGCGTGCGCTGTGCATGCACTTCGCTCGCATGTGCGCCAAACTCACACTTCTGCACATGCACATTACGATCGCGCCTATCAGCTGGGCTTAAAACAAAAGAAATATAGGTAGGTTATAGCCAGGGGTGAAATGCTCCTGGTTTGGACCGGATCGCCCGATCTGGTAGCGATGGTGGCGGGTGGTTCGGAGAGCCAGTAGCAAAAATCCCTGCCCGCCCCCCATGCCCAGTTGAGCTGTGCAATCATCAGAGACTTTTTAAAATTATTCTTAAAAGCATTTTTTTTAACAATCTTTTCAGCCAAAAAATGCTTTTAATAGTAAAAAAAAAAAGCCTCTGGTGATCGCGTGGCTCAGATGGTATCGTCAGAGGCTTTTAAAAGCATTTTTTTTCTGCAACCTCTTCAGCCGAAGAGATTGTATGAAAAAAGTGCCTTTAAAAGCCTCTGACGATCTCAGCTGAGTTGCCTGATCATCAGTGACTTTTAAAAGCATTTTTTTCTGCAACCTCTTAAGGTTGTAGAAAAAATGCTTTTGAAAGTAAAAAAAAAAAAAGTTGGCCACGCACACCCAGTCACATTACCCCCACCACCACCAAGCCACACCCACAGAACCGGTAGTAACAAATTTTACATTTCACCACTGGTTATAGCACAGGGGTGGGCGGCCCATCTGATCATCAAAGTGAACTGATTTGCTCTCAGCTGATCGTCAGAGCTACCAGTACACTCGAACCGGTCAAAACCAGCTGAATCTCACCCCTGGTTGTAAGTCATAGATGAATGAAAAAAATCACAGAGAAAAGAAACAGATCAACCCTGTGAGGTCTTATTAAATTCGGTTTTAACTCAACAGTAATATTCATTTTATGTATTGCTTGTTCTTGGTTGCTATTTTCTTTGTTGCTTTTATAAGTTTTTGGTTGCCCAGACTTCATTCATCATGATGGGCAGCTATTGTATGCAAATTAAAATAATAATGGGAACAGTAATACTAATACCATGGCTAATAAAAAAATTCCACTAAATACAATCTCTCTATAGTAAATCTCTTCATATTTGCTAACAAATTCTGTTTGCTTTATATTTAGCGAAGCACAAATAAAGTCAACTCGGATATAGATTCATGATGAGGATTTGTATTTAAAACATTAAAAGTGTTATGAAAATGATAGGAACTAACACCGACTAGTAACAAAGGAAAGGGAAGAGAAGGGAAGGAAAGGAAAGGAAAGGAAAGGAAAGGAAAGGAAAGGAAAGGAAAGGAAAGGAAAGGAAAGGAAAGGAAAGGAAAGGAAAGGAAAGGAAAGGAAGAGACTTGGTAGCACAGTGGTCTAAGGCATCCTGTTATTAAGCTGGTTATTAAGACCAGATGCCTACAATTACTGCAGGTTCGAATCTCGCCAAGGCTCAAGGTTGACTCAGCCTTCCATCCTTTCTAAGGTGGGTAAATTGAGGACCCAGTTGTGGGGGCAATAAACTGACTTTGTATAAATATACAAAAGAATGAAGGCTATTGCTTAGCGTATTGTAAGCCGCCCTGAGTCTCCGGAGAAGGGCGGCATATAAATAAAAAAAAAAGATAGATAGATAGATAGATAGATAGATAGATAGATAGATAGATAGATAGATAGATTTCCTTCTATGTGCCTGTCAATTAGTCTTACCACTGGACAAATTTGTATCCATACCTTTTTAGCTATGTCCACTACAAGGGATGTGGTGGCTCAGTGGCTAGGATGCTGAGCTTGTCGATTGAAAGGTCGGCAGTTCAGCGGTTGGAGTCCCTAGTGCCACATAACAGGGTGAGCTCCTGTTACTTGTCCCAGCTTCTGCCAACCTAGCAGTTCAAATCAGAAAATATTTAATGAGACTTGTTTTATTCCCTACCCCATCCTCCACTGGTACAGAGACCATGGGGTTTCATGTGACAACACTGCCCCCCAGTGTCCAAAGTGAGGAGGTGAGGACACATCTTCCTAGTTCTCCAAGGAGATACTTTAGGTCCAGATGTTTCCTCAGTGTTTGTATGGCAGTTTGGATGTTTAGAAAGATGATCATAAAGTTTCATTTCCTGCCTTCTGCCATGACACTAAAGGGCTACATTTCATTCAAGGGTTTTTTTTCCCCTGAAGCCAAAAAAACAACAACAACAACAACAACAACAACAACAAGGAAGCTGAAACTGGAATATTCAAGCCATCTTCATTATTTTATATTTTATATAATATTTTATATTAGAACACGAGAGTCCCAATGTTTCACTAGACAATAATTGATCACCATTATGTTATCAGGATATGGGGTGGAAGGGAAGGGAAGGAGAGAGGAGGTCCAGGGGAGGGCAGTGGAGGGGAGGGGAGAGGAAAGGTGAGCCTTATATTCCAGCTTCTCCCCCCTTCCTTGATTACATACTAGGTCAAATTATTAGGGGCTTAAGGGCATCTTTATTTTAATACATGGCTACGTTTCTAGTGATAGATGAGTGCATGATTTTAAATATATTTAAACTTTCAAATGTGTTTCTCTCCCTCCCCCTCTCTCTTTCTTTCTCTCCCTCTCTCCCTCTCCCTCCCTCTCTCCCTCTATCTATCTATCTATCTATCTATCTATCTATCTATCTATCTTTTTTTAAAAAAATTAGATTTATATGCCGCCCTTCTCCAGAGACTCAGGGCGGTTTACAATGCGTTAAGCAATATCTATCTATCTATCTCCCTCTTTCTTTCTCTCTCTCTCCCTCCTACCTCTCTTTCTCCCTCCTCCCCTCTCTTTCTCCCCCTCTCTCTTTCTCCTTCCTTTCCTCTCCCTCCCTCTTTCTTTCTCTTTCTCTCTCTCCATGTGTATGTGTGTGCTGAAGGAAAGAGAGAGTGAGGGAAAGAGAGAGAGAGAGAGAGAGAGAGATACTGATATATGCACACAAAGGTGGAAGGCGGCAGATCTGAGGACTGAACTACAAATCCAATAAAAGACTAAAGGATTCTAAGTAAGGAATACAATTTTGTATCTCTAACGAAGAAATACAATTTTGTATCTCTCTCTCTCTCTCTCTCTCTCTCTCTCTCTCTCTCTCTCTCTCTGTGTGTGTGTGTGTGTCTTGCACATTTTCATTATCAGCTCTTTCTTGTCTTGTCAATCAGGCAGTTTTCTCAGTTTCTCTCATAGAAAAAGGCAACCTTCTGAGGCTAAAAGGACTTTCAGAACTTCTGTGAAGAATTGCAGGTTTTTGCCAAGTTTCAGATTCACTTCCTATCAGTGTGTGTCTCGTACAGTAATAGACTGCTGTGTCCTCTGATTTCAGGTTGTTCATTTGCAGATAGAGCTGGCTTTTGGCATTGTCCCTGGAGACAGTGAAGCATCCCTTCACTTTGTCAGAGTAGTAAATAATACTGCCATCATAGTTTATGAATACCACCCATTCCAGTCCTTTCCCAGAAGCCTGACTCAACCAATCCATGGCATAGCTACCAAAGTTGTATCCAGAATCTTGGCAGGAGAGATGGAGGGACTCCCCAGGTCTTCTCACATCCCCTCCAGTCTGCACCAAATGAGTCTCAGATTTCATACCTACAACAAAGAGAGTTTCACTGAGCTTTCCTGAATATGTGAATTAAAGTGGGAATAAGCTGAATAAGGATAAAACAATTACCTCTGAGGACCGCTAGTAAGGAAACCAAATTTAGCCAGAGGATCATTTTCTGTTCCCTCTAATGAATGGAAGGAATGGATAGGAAAGGATCCAGAAAAGTGCACAAGCTTTGTGATGGTGGGTGTAACCTGAAAAGGGACATCATGGGGCTCCTTTATAAGGGAAATTGTTTCCTGATTTACATATTACTTGGGATGAAAAAAAGCCTCTTACCACATTCACTTAAATATTTAGTTGCATACATCTTACCAATGTGATTTTATTTATTTATTTTATTTATTTATTGCGATTTATATGCCGCCTTTCTCCCTAGGGACTCAAGGCGGCTTACAAAATGACAACTTCAATACAAATCACAATACAATACCAAATTAAAATCAGTAACCCAATTAAAAAACAATTTAAAATTATCCCAGTGTACCCCAAACGGATCAGTTTAATTGGCGGAAGAGCCACGTCTTCAGCTCACGACGGAAGGAAAGAAGGTCGGGGGCTGTCCTGAGCTCAATGGGCAATCCATTCCAGAGGGTCGGGGCTCCCACAGAGAACGCCCTCCCCCTGGGGGTCGTCAGCCTACATTGTTTGGCCGACGGCACCCTGAGGAGGCCGACTCTGTGAGAGCGCACAGGACGATGGGAGAACGGCTGGAGATGGTCCTGCAAGTACCCTGGGCCTAAGCCATGAAGGGCTTTATAGGTGAGCACCAGCACCTTGAAACGTATCCGCAGTGCCACCGGTAGCCAATGCAGCTCACGCAGGAGAGGTGTTACACGGGAGTATCTAGACGCCCCCGTAACTATCCGCGCGGCTGCATTTTGGACTAGCTAAGCCTCCGGACACATCCCAAGGGCAGCCCCATGTAGAGGGTGTTACAGTAGTCCAACCTAGAGGTAACAAGGGCGTGAGTGACCGTGGCGAGGGCATCCCGGTCTAGGAACGGGCGCAACTGGTGCACAAGACAGACCTGTGCGAAGGCCCCCCTGGTTACGGCTGTCAGATGGTCATCTAAAGACAGCCGAGAATCCAGGAGGACACCCAAGTTGCGGACCCTATCGGAGGGAGCAAGGGTTTCACCTCCGATCATTAAGGATGGAACCTCCAGATCCCGGGATGCCGGCATCCACAGCCACTCAGTCTTGGAAGGGTTGAGTCTAAGCCTGTTCCTCCCCATCCAAACCCGCACCGTTTCCAGGCAGTGGGACATCACGGAAAGGGCATCCCTAGGGTGGTCAGGGGTGGAGATGTAGAGCTGGGTATCATCAGCATATTGATGATACCTCACCCCAAAACCACGGATGATCTCACCCAGCGGTTTCATATAGATGTTAAAGAGCAGAGGAGAGAGAACCAAGCCCTGAGGCACCCCACAAGTGAGAGGCCTCCGGGAGGATCCCTGACCCCCTGCCTAAACAGACTGCAGACGGCCCGAGAGATAGGAGGAGAACCACCGTAAAACGGTGCCTCCTAACCCCATCCCCGTGAGCCGCTGCAGCAGGATACCATGGTCGATGGTATCGAACGCCGCTGAGAGGTCAAGAAGGACCAGGATGGAGGAGCAACTCCCATCCCTGGCCCGCCAGAGATCATTTACTAGGGTGACCAATGCCGTTTCCGTGCTGTGGCCACGCCTGAAACCAGATTGGTAAGGATCCAGGTAGTCAGTTTCCTCCAGGAATTGAGGGAATTGCTGTGCCACCACGGACTCAACAACCTTCGCTAAAAAGCGAAGGTTGGAGACTGGACGGTAGTTGTTAAGTACGTCAGGATCCAGGTTAGGCTTCTTAAGGAGGGGTCGAACCACCGCCTCTTTAAGCGCAGCGGGAAAGACCCCTTCCTTTAATGAAGCGTTGACAATAGCCTGGATCCAGTCTCCAGTCACCTCCCTGGCTGCCAAAACAAGCCAGGAGGGACAAGGGTCCAGTAAACATGTGGAAGACCCCAGCCTACCCATAATCCTGTCCACGTCATCCAATGAAACAGGCTCAAACTCAACCCAGATGTCTCCACTGAGACTAGGCCCTGTCACCTCAACGGACTCTGTCCAGTCGGAGTCCAACCCGGTCCGAATCTGAGCAATTTTATCTTGCAGAAACTGTGCAAAGTCCTCAGCACGGCCCTGTAAGGGGTCCTCCCTCGCTCCCTGATTAAGGAGGGAGCGGGTCACTCTAAACAGGGCTGCTGGGCGATTTTCTGCAGATGCAATGAGAGTGGCGAAATAGTTACATTTCGCCACTCCCATCGCCACAAGATAAGACCTAATATGGGTTCTTAGTTGTGTTCGGTCGGACTCGGATCGGGAGGATCTCCAACCACCCTCCAGGCGTCTTTTCCGACGCTTCATTTACCTGAGCTCTGCGGTAAACCAAGGAGCCGCCCGGGATCTGCATCGGATCAGAGGCCGCAAAGGCGCGATTCGATCCAAGGCCCCCACCGCAGCCTGTTCCCAGGCCGTGACAAGGGTCTCAGATGAATCGTGGGCTAAGGAGGCGGGAAATGACCCAAGCTCCATCAGGAAACTTTCGGGTTCCATCAGGCGCCTGGGGCAGAACCATCTTACTGGTTCTGCACCCCTGCGATGGGGGATGGCGGAGGAAAAGTCGAGTCTAAGGAGGGAATGATCAGTCCATGACAGAGGGTCAATAGATAGAGTCCCCTCCCCACGATCATTTATCCACTGTCCAGAGAGAAAAATAAGGTCGAATGTGTGTCCTCCAATATGAGTTGGGCCCTGTACAATCTGAGTCAAGTCCATGGCCGTCATGGAGGTCATGAACTCCCGCACCAACTCAGATGACTCACCGGCCGATGGCAAATTGAAATCTCCCACCACCAAAAGGTTGGGGAGTTGCACCATCAATTCGGCTAAGACATCTAGTAGTGCGGGCAGGGCTGAGGCCACGCAGCTGGGGGAGAGGTACGTGATCAACAGCCCAGACTGAACTCCAGGGTCCCATTTCAAAAGGAGGGATTCACACCCGCCAACCTGAGGAACAGTGACCTCCCTAGGCCTAAGACTTTCCTTAATAACTACCGCCATTCCTCCGCCCCTCCCCTGGAGTCGTGGCTGGTGTAGTATCTGGAAACCTGGGGGACACAAATCCACAAGAGGGACACCGCCCTCCGGCCCCAGCCAGGTCTCAGTGATACAACCCAGGTCCGCATCCTCCTCATCTATAAGATCTCGGACGAGGAGTGTCTTGTTCACCACGGACCTGGCATTTAAGTACACCAGTCGGAGTCCAGGGCTCCGCACTCTGTCGCCGTCAGGGGAGCAGGATGAGCTGAGGGGGCAGGAGGGGGCCACCGCTTGAACGAAGTTGCAGCACCCTCCTAGCCCCCCCCCTCTCCCGACCTCTGCATCTCCCAACTGTCACAAGGATTGGAAGACCCTCTCTCCGCTGAGCCTCTTTGTTCCCTCCTCCTCCCTCCCTCCCCCCACAACCATCCGACGGGCTCAATTGCTGAACCGTAAGAGCCGCCCCCGGCTCAACCCTTACCACCCGCCCCCCCTTAAAATTTGATTAAAAACATTAATTAAAAAAACCCTCAAACCACGCTTAGAAGCATGCCACCACTCGGGGTTCCAAAACCCGTCCTTGAGGTAGGCCTTCGATAAATTCGAAGGCCATGTCTGCGAGAGGGGGGCATCTCGCAGAGCAAGGAGGGTCGCCGAAGTGTAAGCCATAATAAATATGAGAAGTGGATGGAAAATAGCAACAAGAAACCGAGATGATAAACAAGAGGGATAATGATGGTAAAATAGGAGTCAACCCAGGCTGGCATAACCACCGCTCTCTCACAGCGGTGGAGAATCCAAGGCTGCAACGAATGAGTCCCGCGGAATCAGCCGCAGCCACCCTCTCACGGTGACTAGGTGGGGAACATCCACCGGCGGAGTCATAGAGCAGTTCCTAGGAACATGATGCAGCAGCAGTCCACCAGGATTCATAGTTCATCAGTCTGTAACTCCATAACTCTGTCCAATACAACGAGACCAATAAGGCAGTAATAGGGGTGAAAAGATAAGATATAACACTTTATGGTGTGAGAGGAGCCAGGAGTCAAATAGCATTTCAAATAGGGGAGATGACAAAAGAACCAACAGACAACTGAAGATGAGTAAAACAAACAGGCCAAACCAGGCAGGCAACAGTCTGGGGGGGGGGGGCGACAACAAATGGGGGAGGGAGAGACCCCAGGGAAGAGCAAGATGGGTAATTATCACTTCCCCTCCGGCCAACTCCCCGCCCCCCAGATCTTCTTCAGGACCAGCCGCCCCGCAGTCATAGCCTGTCCTCGCTGGGCAGTTACAGCCCAGATCTTCCCGGCCTCTCATCTCCAGTGTGACATTCACCGCCATCAACAAGGTTGCCACAGTACCTGCTGCCTTAATCTCAGCGGATTCATCGGGGGGCTGACGATCTTACAGCAGCCATAGCGCCTGTAGCCTCCCCCAATTAGATGTAAAATTGCCGAGTGTCTGCAGCGTTTAATAGCGCCGATCCGACCGGTAAAACTCCAATGGCCTCAGTGCGATTGCAGGGCTGACGCCGCCCTCCCAGCGGCGCCCAGCTGATGCAATCCTCTCATCGCCGTCCCTGGGTCATCCGAGAGCCGTCTTCTGTCGGAGACGGCTCATTTGAACTGTCAAAGGCTCAGCATATTGGGCAGGGGGCCGATGAGTGGAGAAACGGCCTTCCCCCAGTTTCCTGTCGCAACTCCTTCATCCCGATCTCAGCCGGCACTTCGGGGAACCGCCATCTCGCACATGCACAGCTAGGTAATTTTGAGAGACCCTTGTTGCTCTCTGAGCTTGTTTGCTTGTTTGCAGAGGTTTCATTAAAATGAAATGTCTGCAAGAAATCCACCAAGCTCAGAGAGCATCAAGGACCTCTAATTTTTACCTTGAGGCACAAGTATTTCCCATTATTGGTAATGTGTTTTGTTTCTTTATTGATTTCATTGGATAGCAGGTAAAGGTAAAGGTTCCCCTCACACCTATGTGCTAGTTGTTCCTGACTCTAGGGGGCGGTGCTCATATCCGTTTCAAAGCTGAAAAGCTAGCGCTGTCCAAAGATGTCTCCGTGGTCATGTGGCCAGCATGACTAAATGCCAAAGGCGCACGGAACACTGTTACTTTCCCACCAAAAGTGGTCCCTATTTTTCTACTTGCATTTTTTATGTGCTTTCGAACTGCTAGGCTGGCAGAAGCTGGGACAAGTAATGGGAACTCACACTGTTATGGCACTAGGGATTTGAACCACTGAACTTCTGACATTTCAATCAACAAGCTCAGCGTTTTAACCACTGAGCTACTGTATACCTTATTGGATAGCAACCAACATATGCTGAATGGCCACTAAGCCTTGAAAAAATGATTTGTCATCCACAGTATTTGGGTCCACCCAATCACAAAGTTGAATCCAAGTCATAGTATGAATATTCTCTCAGTTCAAAGAGAACGATAAATAATTCCCTTTGTCTTATCCAAAATATTTGCTCTACGTTATCTATTGTAAAAGAGATAGAAGAGCAACCAAGATGATTTGGGGACTGGAGGCTAAAACGTACGATGAACAGTTGCAGGAACTGGGCATGGCTAGTCTAGTGAAGAGAAGGACCAGGGGAGACATGATAGCAGTGTTCCAATATTTGAGGGGTGCCATAGAGAGAAGGGGATCAAGCTGTTTTCCAAAGCACCTGAAGGCCAGACAAGGAATAATGGATGGAAACTGAACAAGGAAAGATTCAACCTGGAAATAAGGATTAATTTTCTGACAGTGACAACAATCAACCAATGGAACAGAAGTTACCTTCGGAAGTTGTGGGAGCTTCATCATTGGAAGCTTTCAAAAAGAGACTGGACTGCCATCTGTCAGAAATGGTGTAGGGTCTCCTGCTTGGGTGGGAGGTTGGACTAGATAACCTATAAGGTCATCTTGTAGGTCAAGGTCCCTTCCAAATCTGTAATATGTAAAAAATCAGACACGGCTTCCCATTCAGGATTTTTGTCTTTCAAAAAGCTAAATTCCTTTGAGATCCATTGAAGGAACTTTTAAGCAAATAACAGACCATAGAAACACAGAATAATAGAGTTGGAAGGGACCACAGAAGTCTTCTAGTCCAACCCCCTGCTTGAACAGGAGACCCTATACAATGTCAGACAAATGGTTGTCTAGTCTCTTTTTTATAGCATCCAGTGATGGCACACTCACAACTTCTGAAGGCAAGCTATTCCATTGGTTGATTGCTCTCACTGTTAGGAAATTTCTCCTTAGTTATAAGTTCTCTCCTTGGTTAGTTTCCATCCATTGTTTCTTGTCTTGTCTTTTGATGCTTTGGAAAATGGTTTGACTGCCCCCCCTCATCTCTGTAGCAGTCCCTCAAATTTTGCAACACTGCTATCATATCACCCTTAGTCCTTCTTTCCATTAGACTAGATATATCCAATTCCTGTAATTGTTCTTCATATGTTTTAGCCTCCAGCCCTCTAATTAGATATAATCAGCCTTAGAAATGAGGTTACGTTTCTGCAGATTCCAAAAATATCTTCCTTTATGGTGAATATGATTGAGTGTCACAATGCTAAGTGATGAGGGAGAGAGGGAGCTGAGAAGAGAAGCTGAGTACAAATGAAGGATCTCCAAAGGACACTTCTATAAACATATAATTCACAAACATGTTTGTGATGATGGACAAATCCTACAACCCATCAAATTAATATTCTTACTAGTTAAACATATGATAATCTGATTTAGAACAGAGGAAGGAAGGAATTGTGTTCGTTTATTTTTTAATCTTGAAACACAAATAGACATTCGTCCATCAAAAATGATTTAATATCTACATTAGAGAAAGAAAGGATGGCTTATTATTATTATTTTTTTTAAAAAAAATGATTTTATACAGATTTTTAAAAGTATTTTTGTCTATGTGTGAATGCTTTTTATTAAACTATCATCTGGTAATAAAGCCAGTTTCGTGTGATATAGATTAAGCAATCAAGAATGGTTTACAGAATACAATTGGTTGGATGTCCATAGTCAAAATCAAGAAATCACTGTATAGCCAACATTATGATTCGTGGTGGCGCAGTGGTTAGAGTGCAGTACTGCAGGCTCCTTCTGCTGATCACCAGCTGCCAGCAGTTTGGCAGTTCGAATCTCACCAGGCTCAACGTTGACTCAGCCTTCCATCCTTCCGAGGTCAGTAAAACGAAGACCCAGGTTGTTGGGGGCAATAGGCTGACTGTGTAAACTGCTTAGAGAGGGTTGTAAAGTACTGTAAAGTGGTATATAAGTCTAAGTGCTATTGCTATTATGAATGTGGACAGAGAAAGGCAAATGTATCACTTTGTATTCCCTAAGTTAGAATGCAACAGAAATATAAAAGTGAAAAACAATTACCCACTATCACTTAGTACGGATACAAAAGAATAATTCCTCCTCTGTATGCAGAGGGACATGTTGATTATTACTACAATGAGCAAGGTTGCATTTGATTAAATAAAATTCTTTGCTTTGCAATGTGGAACGCATGGAGCCGATTTTCCTTTCTATAGACTGGAGACTATAGTCACCGAGCAAAATCTACAGATCCACAAGATGAGACAATAGGATTTATTTCATTCTTTTTTTTTCCCCTGTTAATTTTCTTTTAATTTCTAGAAGTTGAGGGACTTAAATTTATCAAAGTTACTGAGGTGCATATCATGTTAAGAAATGTACGAAATGAAATATTACTATTATTATGTGATCATTATTGATGTTGAGAATATTATTCTTACTATTACCAATACTATATCTCAATGTCAATTGTACTCTGACAGCACACTGTTTATACAGATATTGCATTTTTGTTTTTTATTTTTATTTTTTATTGTTATATATGACAATATATAATGGGTGAGCTCCCGTTACTTGTCCCAGCTTCTGCCAAAAGCAGTTCAAAAGCATGTAAAAAATGCAAGTAGAAAAATAGGGACCACCTTTGGTGGGAAGGTAACAGCGTTCCGTGTGCCTTTGGCGTTTAGCCAGCCACATGACCACGGAGACGTCTTCGGACAGCGCCGGTTCTTCAGCTTTGAAACGGAGATGAGCACCACCCCCTAGAGTCAGGAATAACTATGTTGTGGCCCCGCCCTCTGAGCCCGTCCCATCGGAGGAAGAAAGTTCTGAGCATGAGGAAGAGGAGTCAGCCAGGCCTCCCTCTCCAGGCCCCTCCCCTCTGGCATTGTCTCAGGTGCCGGCCGAGGGAGAGGAAATCAGCAGGGAGACAGGTGATTCGTCTCAGAGTGATGAAGAAACATCATTCCTGGACGCACGCCTCCGAAGGCATGATAAACGATTGCAGCAGTTTAGGAGGCGTGCTAGGGATTAGAACTAAGTCACTGGACCACACCCCAGAGACTATATAATAGAGGGTAGTGGTCAGGGATCCTTGTGACGAACAAAAGTAAACCTTGGATAGTCACTAAAGCCTCGTCCAGAACTGCTGGGAGGAATATTATTTCTGCTTGGACTTTTTTGAACATTAGTATCTTATCTTTCTGTTTGTGAAAATAAAGTCACTTGGCAGATGGTGTGTCTATCACTGCCAAGTGGGAGATAAGACCTGGGTGCGTTCCAAAGTGTTTCCTTAACCCTCAGCTGGCTGTGTTTGTGTGTGTGTGGGGACGGGGACGGGGACAGATCAAACTAGCACATATGTGCGAGGGGAACCTTTACATACATATATATGTTATGTTATGTTATGTTATGTTATGTTATGTTATGTTATGTTATGTTATGTTATGCTATGCTATGCTATGCTATGCTATGCTATGCTATGCTATGCTATGCTATGCTATGCTATGCTATGCTATGCTATGTTATGTATATATATTTAAGAAATGTAAGAAATGAATCCACATTTCTCCCCCTGAAGGAAAATAAACACTCTTGTTTAAACTTCACATTTTATTCCACAGCCATGAAAATTCTTTCTTCTCCCTCAGCAGCTACAGAGAAGATTACACATGGCTTCTTCCAAGATCAGCTCAGTGAATGTATTCCAGCATCCCACTTACTATATAATACAGATTTAAAAGCTCCTTCTTTGTTCACATATGCAAATTCCAACTTCTATGACTGAAACAAGCTGTTCAGAGGCAGAGAAAGTTCTTGGCGGGTTTCAGATTCACTTCCTCTCACTGTGATTCTCTCGCACAGTAATAGACAGCTGTGTCCTCTGGTTTCAAGTTGTCCATTTGCAGATACAGCTGGCTGCGGGAATCATCCCTCGAGATGGTGAAGCGTCCCTTGACTTTGTCTGAGTAGCGAGTTGGAGATGAGGATCTACCAATATCTGCAACCATTTCCAGGCCTTTCCCTGGAGCCTGTCTCTCCCAGGCCATGTAATAGCTGCTGAAGGTGAATCCACTGGCTTGGCAGGAGAGGCGAAGGGACTCTCCAGGTCTTCTTATGTCCCCTCCAGACTCCACTAAGTGGACCTCAGACCTGACACCTAAAATAAAAGGAATTCCAGTGAACTCGCTTGTATACAAGAAGTAAAAGGAAAAGAAACCGAATAGGTAGGAAAGAAATACCTCTGAGAATAGCTAGAAAGGACACCAAATTTAGCCACAGGAACATTTTTGCTCCCTCTAATGAATGGAGCGAATTGATAGGAATGGATCTGAGAAAGTGCACAAGCTTTTTGTGGGTGGATATAACCTATAAACAGATATCAGCTCCTTTAAAGAGGAAATTGTCCCTCGATTTACATATCACTCGGGATAAAAAGACCCCAAAGAGTGTTTGGTTATAGATTTCTTTGCATAGACTTTAATGTTTAGTGTTTTGTTTTGTTTTTTTAAAGCTAAATAATAAGGTCCTCTGGTTTCAAGTTCTTCATTTGCTCATAGAGTAGGCTTTTGGGAGATGGTGAGATGGTGAAATGGTGAGACATCCCTTCCTTTTCTCCAGGTAGTAAAATCAGAACCTTACAATGATATAGCTTTAGTCTGGCAAGGTTCTGTCTATTAGCAATATCACTTAGACTTATATACTGCTTTACAATGTTTTTACAGTCCTCTCTAAGCAGTTTACAGAGTCAGCATATTGCCCCAATAATCTGGGTCCTCATTTTACCGACTTTGGAAGGATGGAAGCAGGGGTGAAATGCTACCGGTTTAGACCACTTTGGCCGAACTGGTAGCGATGGCGGTGGGTGGTTCGGAGAACTGGTAGCAAAGGCAGCATGAGGCTCCGCCCATCTGCCTGGTTGTCATTACTTCCTGGTTTTAACCAGGAAGTAACCTATTTTTTACCCTCTGCGCATGCACTTCTGAACCCATAGGGAAGGTAAGTAGATTTCACCCCTGGATGGAAGGCTGAGTCAACCTTGAGCCTGATGAGAGTTGAACTGCCAAATTGCAGGCAGCCAGCAGTCGGCAGAAGTAGCTTGCAGTACTGCACTGTAACCACTGCACCACCATTAGGTGGAAGAAAATGAAGAATTGGATTAGGTCGAGGGCTATCTGAATCTGTTTTGAACTCAGATATAGCTTTATGGATCACATGGTGGTCTCTTGAGAAGTGATATTGTCTTGAGGTATTTTTTTATGGATTTTTAAGCATACCAGGTAGAAAAGCTCTGCCTTGGAAATAAAATATTATTTGGACACAGTGGTTTTATCTCCATGCCCTCCTCCACCCTTGCATCAGTGTGAGATCAGTGTGAGATTAGTGGCTGCTGGAACCAGTGGTGGGATTCAAATTTTTTTACTACCAGTTCTATGGGTACTGGTAGCCATTGGTGGGCATGGCAGGGGAAGGATACTGTAAAATCTTCATTCCCTCCACACTCCAGGGGAAGGTTATTGCAAAATCCACATTTTCTCCAGATCATCTGGGACTTGGGAGGCAGAGAATAGATGAGGGTGGGGCCAGTCAGAATTTTTACTACCGGTTCTCTGAACTACTCAAAATGTCCACTACCGGTTCTCCAGAACTGGTCAGAAACTGCTGAAACCCACCTCTGGCTGGAACACAACATGACCAGAGGAGGCATGTGCCATGTTCTAAGAAGGTTTCAAATGAATTTGCAGAGCTGCTTTGTGAAATGGGCAGTTTTCGCCTTGCTTCCTCTCACTGTGTATGTCTCTTGCACAGTAATAGACTGCCATGTCTTCTGGTTTGAGGCTGTTCATTTGCAAGTACAGCTGGCTTTTGGCATTGTCCCTGGAGATGGTGAAACGTCCCTTCACTTTGTCTGAGTAGAACTTTCCACTGGCATCACTGTAGATGTGAGCAACATATTGTAGTACTTTCCCAGGAGCCTGTCTCACCCAAGTCATGTGATAGTTCCTGAAGGTGAATCCAGAGGTTTGACAGGAAAGATGGAGGGACTCTTCAGGCCTTCTCACATCTCCTCCAGACTCCACCAACTGGATCTCAGATCGGACACCTAAAATGAAAGGAATTTGAGTGAACTCTTTGTGTACAAGAATTAAAATTGGAAAAAAAAAAAAAAACTCGATAGGGGGGAAACAATGACCTTTTAGGGCTGCAAGTAAGGATAGCAAGTTGAGCCACAGGATCATTTTTTGCTCCCTGTAAAGTTGGGAGGAGAATCGATGGGAAAAGATTTTGGGAAGCACACAAACTTTGGGTTGGTGGGTGTAGCCTGAAAAGGGAAACCAACTGCCTCCTTAAAAGGGGAAATTGTCCTTTGATTTACATATCACTAGGTATAAAAAAAAGTCTCCTCATTGTGTACTTCACAGTCCAGGAAAGCCAGACTATTTCCCTTAGCATCTGACAAAAGTAGACCACAATCTTCTTCTTGGCAAGATAGAAAAAATGAGGAATAGACAACATCACCACCAAATAGATCTGCTGACAAACCAAACTCAACGTGTAGTCTTGGTACTATAGCCACATGGTAAGAAGTAAGCAGTCGGGTACCACAAGGCTCTGTCTTAGGCCCAGTATTCTTCAATATCTTCATAAGTGACTGAGATGAGGGAATAGAAGGGAAACTCATCAAATTTGCAGATGACACTAAACTGGCAGAAATAGCCAACAAACCCAGAAGACAAACTCAGGATCCAAAAAGATATTGACAGACTTGAACAATGGGTCCTTCCCTTCCCTTCCCTTCCCTTCCCTTCCCTTCCCTTCCCTTCCCTTCCCTTCCCTTCCCTTCCCTTCCCTTCCCTTCCCTTCCCTTCCTTCCCTTCCCTTCCCTTCCCTTCCCTTCCTTTCTTTTCCTTTCCTTTCTTTTCCTTTCCTTTCTTCCTTCCCTTCCCTTTTTCCTTTACTTCTCTCCCCTTCCCTTCCCTTCCCTTCCCTTTCCTTCCCTTCACTTCACTTTACTTTTTTCCTTCCCTTCCCTTCTCTTTTTTCTTTTCTTTTCAAATTTTTAGAGAGGAGGACAGGTGTACAATAAAGTAATTAAAAAAGAGTTTGCCAAATTTCACTTTTTTCAAAAGTGTCCCATATAATCAAGTCACACAAAAAATATTTTGAAAGACACATGTTGGAGATAGAACATAAAAAGCACAACCTATCTGAGTTTGGAATTATTTTTCCACATTCCAATTATAGAGCAAACGGAATTCTTTGGCGAATGCAAAGTGATTTATAATTTATGTATTATTTATTCAGCCCACAATTGGGCTGAATAAATATAATTAGAATAGAAATAGAAATAGAAATAGAAATAGAAATAGAAATAGAAATAGAAATAGAAATAGAAATAGAAATAGAATAGAATAGAATAGAATAGAATAGAATAGAATAGAATAGAATAGAATAGAATAGAATAGAATAACAGAGTTGGAAGGGACCTTGGAGGTCTTCTAGTCCAACCCCCTGCCCAGGCAGGAAACCTTACACCACTTCAGACAAATGGTTATCCAACATCTTCTTAAAAGTTTCCAGTGTTGGAGCATTCACAACTTCTGGAGGCAAGTTGTTCCACTTATTAATTGTTCTAATTGTCAGGAAATTTCTCCTTAGTTCTAAGTTGCTTCTCTCCTTGATTAATTGGTGGCATTCTTATTAGTACCAATATTACTCTTATTATTGACATTATTTCATTCCTGATTGACTAATTCAGCAATGGGGATTGAATCAGGTTAAAGAGTTGCTCTTAAAAAAGGGTGTGGGGTTTTTTTGGGTTACTTTTTATTGGTTTATCAAAGTATAAAATACCAAGAAAAAAAAAGCATGAAAAAATAAGAAGAGGGGGAAGAAAAAAGAAGGGGAATAGTCAGTGGTGGCAGCAGCGGGAGGATCCATCCCACCCACCCGGACGTCATCATGGACGCTCTGCACATGCTCAGAAGTACCATACACGAGTGAAGTGAGTGCACACACATACACGCTCCCAATTCCGAACCAGTAGCGAAGGTAAGAAAAACCCACTATACTGGATATAGTATAACGAGAGAAAAGAAAAGGGCACCGACTTCTGACTCTTTTTAGCGCAGTAGAAGGTAACAACATTACAACCACAACTTTTTGGCTTTTACACAACAGTATGCACAAGCCATATATATATCTATAACAATAAGCCTTAGTTTACAAAAACAGAATCAAAATTTCAATTTTTCCCCCCCCATTTTATTTCATTTCAAAATAGAGACAAAATTAAATATATTCTCTTCTGTGGATAAAAGAATCAGTTTAACCATTTCTGACTTCTCTTTGCCGTGTGGGGGGGGAATATACCATTCATTCTCATGTTTTCAAATCTAGTCAATGATATTTTACCAACATGGGATTATTATTCAACATTACTTAAAGAGCCCAAGGGCATGCGTTTATATACATACATAGAAAACTAATTTAAAGCTTTCTATCAGTACATACATATCATCATCATCTTTTAACGACCCCATAACCACCCTTGCGGGGTGAAGTCTGAGCAACTGAATGGAGCTAGCAGAATGTTTATTGCCCGGATGCCCTTCCTGTTGCCAGTGCGGAGGTTTATTCAGAAGATACATTCTCATTGTGCCCAGAGAGAGAAATATCTGCCTCTACCTAGGATCGAACTCACAGCCTCCTGATTGTGAGGTGAGAGCTCCACCTCTAGGCCACCGCACTGCTTCCTTCTATCTATATTCATATATTAAACTTCTAAAAGTCCATCCTAATTAATTAAAACATTAAATTTAGGTCACTCCCTCCAGCTTATCTGGAGGTATGCTTTGGTGTGACATGCTGGTTTGACAGCCACAGATAGAAAAGCATTGCAGAGGGTGGTGAGGACAGCACAAAACATTGTGGGCTGTCCCCTGATACTACTAGATGAGATCGCTAGGGCTCGCTGCCTTAGAAGCGTGAGGAAAATTCTGAGGGACGACTCTCACCCTGGTCATCACTTCTTTACCCTCCTACCATTGGGAAGGAGATATAGAAGCATAGGCAGCCTCACAAACAGGCTGAAGAACAGTTTTTATCCGTGGACTGTCAGAATCCGGAATGAAAAGTAACTACAACAACATAGTATGATTGACTTGTGGAGCTGGTGCAGAGGTGGGTTTCAGCAGGCTCTGACCAGTTCTGGAGAACCAGTAGCAGAAATTTTGAGTAGTTCGGAGAACCGGTAGTAAAAATTCTGACTGGCTCCGCCCCCATCTATTCTCTGCCTCCCGAGTCCCAGCTGATTGGGAGGAAATTGGGATTTTGCAGTAACCTTCCCCTGGATTGGAGAGGGAATGGAGATTTTACAGTATGCTTCCCCTGCCATGCCCACCAAGCCACGTTCACCAATCCATGCCACTCCCACAGAACCGGTGGTAAAAAAATTTGAAACCCACCACTGGGCTGGTGTGATGTGCAATAAGTTCACATGTTGCAATAGGATTGGGCAGGGGTGAAATGCTGCCAGTTTGGACCGGATCGCCTGATCTGGTAGCGATGGAGGCGGGTGGTTTGGAGAACCAGTAGCAAAAATCCCTGCCCCCCCCACCATTGCACAGCTGAGCCATGCAATCATCAGAGGCTTTTTTTAAAAAAAAAAATTAAAAGCATTTTTTCTACAACCTCTTTGGCCAAAAAAAAAAAAAAATGCTTTTAAAAGTAAAAAAAACACACCTCTGATGATCGAGCAGCTCAGCTGGGATCGTCAGAGGCTTTTTTTTTTAAAAAAAAGAAAAAGCCTCTGCCAATCAGGCAAGTCAGCTGGGATCATCAGAGGCTTTTAAAAGCATTTTTTTTACCTCTTCAGCCGATGGTTTTAAAAGTAAAAAAAAAAAAGTTGGCCACGCCCACTCAGTCATTTTACCCACCACCAAGCCACCACGCCCACAGAACCGGTAGTAACAAATTTTACATTTCACCACTGGGATTGGGTGTTTGTTAGCAGCATTCACTGGAATAGGGATTTTCTGTCTTTCACTGTGAGTTGTGTTGGTGCACGGAGTGAGGCTCAGCCAATCTCATTGTACACATGTTGTAGTCTGACAATAAAGGTTTGAGTTGAATTGATCTTCGTAGAATAGAATCTTTTTTTCTTCTCAGGAGATTCTATCACATCTCTCTCTCTCTCTCTCTCTCTCTCTCTCTCTCTCTCTCTCTCTCTCTCTCTCTCTCTCTCTCTCTCTCTCTCTCTCTCTCTCTCTCTTTTGCCAGTTTTTCATTTTCTTTTTGTGTGAGGTTTTCAATTATAACTTTAGTTTTTTTTTCTCTGTTTATTTTTTTTTCTCACATCTCTTTTCTTGTAAAAGTTCTCAGCTTTATTTATATCCATGAGAAAAAAAAAAGTCCCAAAGTTGTTTCTGTTGGACGACGTAAATTAGTCTGAAGCAAATCTTCCCAGATTAAAGAAGAAAATCCAAAGAAAGTTTTTGTTTAGCTTCAGATTCATTTCCTCTCACTGTGTGCCATTGGGTTTCTTGTACAATAATAGACTGTGGTGTCCCCTAGTTTGAGACTGTTCATTTGCAGATACAGCTGGCTTTTGGCATTGTCCCTGGAGATGGTGAAGCGGCCCTTGACTTTGTCTGAGTAGTAAATACTGCTGGAATCAGTATATATCCATGCAAGCCACTCCGGTCCTTTTCCTGGGTACTGTCTCACCCAGTGCATCCCATAGCTACTGAAGGTGAATCCGGAGCCTTGGCAGGAGAGACGGAGGGACTCTTCAGGTCTTCTGACAGCTCCTTTAGACTCCATCAATTGGTCCTCAGATCGGACACCTAAAATGAAAGGCATTTCAGCGATCTCTCCTGTATTTCAGAATTAAGATAGAAATAAGAAGAAGAAGAAGAGGAGGAGGAGGAGGAGGAGGAGGAGGAGGAGGAGGAGGAGGAATATAATTCTGTGTAATAATCAGAAATAATGACCTCCAAGGACTGATATAAAGAACAGGATTAGCTCCGGAATCATTTTTGCTTCTTCTAATAAAGGGAAGATAATTGATGGGAGATGATTTAGGAAAGTGCACAAACTTTGTGTTGATGGGTGTAGCATGAAAAGTCTCATTTAAAGAGGAAATGAGCCTCAATTTACATATTGGTTGAGATAAAAGAATTTCTCATTGCAGAGATCTCATAGGTTGCTTTACACACTCCTTACATCTTTGATTTTCATATAATATTTCAGTGCTAAGAAATATACAGACAGTCTCTCGTCTCCTCTCCTCTCTCTCCTCTCCTCTCCTCTCCTCTCCTCTCCTCTCCTCTCCTCTCCTCTCTGTGTTCCTTTCCTTTCCTTTCCTTTCCTTTCCTTTCCTTTCCTTTCCTTTCCTTTCCTTTCCTTTCCTTTCCTTTCCTTTCCTTTCCTTTCCTTTCCTCTCCTCTCCTCTCCTCTCCTCTCCTCTCCTCTCCTCTCCTTTCCCATTTGCTCTTTTTTTCCATAAACTTTCTTTGGGAAATCTTATAAAGGTAATTTTGAAATGATGAAAACCTATAAGGACAATCAGGATGAAGCTTTTTCTGTTTAAAATATATTATGAGTACTATACTGGACTTCACATTAAATTAGCTAAAAGTATGTAATTTGGGTAAAGGTTAAAGAAACTGGTTCTAAGTAACTGAGAGGAAACATGGCCTAAGTATAATACAAAAATGTTAGAGCCAGAACTGAAAAGTATGGTTCATGTAAGTTCAAGCACTTGTGTTTCCTTAACTAGATTATGTTTTGAAGAAACTCATATTAATTGCATACAAACTAAGGCACAAATCACAATTTGCAAAGCACAGAATTTGGGTTCCTACCAAGTTGCAAGGTCAAAATCAAAGCAATCACACCATAACTTCATATTAAACACTAGGTAATCCAAAAATAAAGACTAAATAAAGAATGAAGGGACATGGTAGCTCAGTGGCTAAGATGCTAAGAAATCAAAAGACGCTTGCTCCTGGGGAGGAAAGCTATGGCAAAGTTAGACAGCATACTAAAAAGCAGAGACATCATCCTGCCAGCAAAAGTGCGTATAGTCAAGGCTATGGTTTTCCCAGTTGCAATGTATGGCTGTGAAAGTTGGACCATAAGGAAGGCTGAGCGCCAAAGAATTGAGGCCTTTGAACTCTGGTGCTGAAAAAGACTCCTGCGAGGCCCTTGGACTGCAAGGTGATCCAACCGGTCAGTCCTAGAGGAGATCAACCCTGACTGCTCTTTAGAAGGCCAGATCCTGAAGATGAAACTCAAAATACTTTGGTCACCTAATGAGAAGGAAGAACTCACTGGAGAAGAGCCTAATGCTGGGAACGATTGAGGGCAATCATAATCATAATTTTCTCCATGGATTCAAGGACATAAGATCCTGAATTCCTTTTTCTAAGTAAATTGTTCTAGTAAATTACAGCAATAATAATAATAATAATAATAATAATAATAATAATAATAACAACAACAACAACAACAACAACAACAACAACAACAACAGCAGCCAAGCTGGCTCAGGAATTCTGGGAGTTGAAGTCCACAGGTTGTAAAAGGGCCACAGTTGCCCACCCCTGTCCCAGGAGATTCTTTAGATTCAGATTTTCCCATAATATTTGTATGGCAGTTTGGATATTTAGAAAGATGATCATAAAGTTTCATTTCCTGCCTTATGGCAGATCACTTTCGATCAGAATAAAGCTGGAGGGAACCTTGGAGGTCTTCTAGTCCAACCCCCTGCTTAAGCAGGAGACATATCATTTCAGATAAGTTGCTGTCCAGTCTCTTCTTAAAATCCTCCAGTGATGAAGCACTCACAACTTCTAGAGGCAAAGCTGTTGCACTGGTTAATTGTCTTCACTGTTAGGAAGTTTCTCCTTAATTCCAGGTTGCTTCTGTCCTTGATTAGTTTCCATCCGTTGTTTCTTGTCCTACCTTCTGGTGCTTTGGAAAATAACTTGACACACACAGCCTCTTCTTTGTGGCAGCTCCTAAAATAGTAATCCTTCTTTTCTCTAGATTAGCCATGCCCAAATCCTGCAACCGTATTTCATTTGTTTTAGTCTCCAGGCCTTTAATCATCTTTGTTGTTCTTCTTTGCCCTTTTTCCAAAGTCTCAGCATCTCTTTTGTAATGTGGTGACCAAAATTGGTTGCAGTATTCCAGGTGTGGTCTTAACTAAGGTTTTATAAAGTGATACTAATACTTGGCGTGATTTTGATTTGATGCCTCTGTTTATACAGCCAAGGATTGAATTAACTGTTTTGGCTTCCACCACACATTTTGTAAACAGTTCACTTTGTAGGCAGTGAAGTTGAAACGGGGATATTAAAACCATCTTCATTATTTTATATTTTCTTCCAGCAAACTCTCTAGAACAAAAGAATATTAAAGTTCTCACTAGGCTGTAATTGCTCCTCATTGTCAAATAAAGATATGGGGGGAAGGGAAGGAAAGGAAAGAGGAGAGAAAAGGAAAGATGAAAGGAAATAAAAGAGGAAAGGAAAGGAAAGGAAAGGAAAGGAAAGGAAAAGGAAAGGAAAGGAAAGGAAAGGAAAGGAAAGGAAAGGAAAGGACTATTAATTTTTCTTAACAGTTAAGAGAATTTCTTAAGAATTTCTTAAGAGAAATTAACAGTACTGAGGCATAAAATGAATATATTAGATCAGGAGGAAGTGGCAAATAAACTCAGACAATCCAAACAATATTATTTCGAGAATGCAAACAAGACGGGCAGATGGCTGGCCTATAAATTAAAGAAAGAATATGAAAGGCGGATCATCCAACAACTGGAAGACAAGAAAGGAAACTTGCAGAATAAAGAAGAGGACAACATTGAAATTGCTCAAGAATATTATACAGAGCTTTATAATAAGGAGGATGTATTAACAGAAAAGATTGAAGAATATTTACAGAAGGAAGGGTCCCTACAAATAGGAGAGGAGGAGAGAGAAAGGCTAAACAAAGAAAAGGGAAGGGAAAAGGGAAAAGGGGAAAAGGGAAAAGAGGAAAGGAAAGGAAAGGAAAGGAAAGGAAAGGAAAGGAAAGGAAAGGAAAGGAAAGGAAAGGAAAGGAAAGGAAAGGAAAGGAAAGGAAAGGAAAGTCTATTTTTTTAAAAAAAAAATTGCATGTACAAATACCACAACTTTCTTTAAATAAAAGAAAGTGTTTTGAGTTAAGTTTAAGGAAAGTAGTCCTAATCAGCAGAGAAAGCATGGACTAAGAATTTTTTAAACAGAAATCTTAGAGACAGAGCTTAAAAGTACAGTACAACTCAGTTCAGGAACCTTTGTTTCTTTAACAAGGTTTTGCTTTGAAGAAACTTATATTAACTCAGAGATGGTATTCAACCAGTTTGGACCGGTTCGCCCGAACCGGTAGCGGAAATCGTGGGTGGACCCGCCCACCCTGGCTCTATGCCATCCTATTTAAGCATGTTTTTTTAGGGAGGGTGGGCGCATGCAAGGAAGGCACATGGACAAAGTGCATGCGTGGAAGGCCAGGTGTATGCGCTGAAGGCAGACACACACACGAACCAGGTGCATACACGGCAAACCATTAGTAACATAAATTGAAACCCACCACTATATTAACTACATGCAAACTAAATAGCACAATTTGTAAAGACACAGAATTCAGCCTCCCACAAAGCTGCAAAATCAAAATCAAAGCAATCACGTCATAATTTCATATTGGAAACTCTCTCAATAATCCAAGAATGAATATGACATTTCCTGGTTTGCAAAGATTTCAGACATCTACTGTTACCAAGGCAAATTCTGTTCTGAACTCAGACATGGCTTTAAAGAACAGATTGTGACATTCTCTTGAGACTAATTTGGGGAATTTCTGAGCTACGGTGGCGCAGTGGTTAGAGTGCAGTACTGCAGGCTTTTTCTGCTGACTGCCGGCTGCGTGCAATTTGGCAGTTCGAATCTCACCAGGCTCAAGATTGACTCAGCCTTCCATCCTTCCGAGGTGGATAAAATGAGGAGCCAGATAGCTGGGGGAAATATGCTGTCTCTGTAAACTGCTTAGAGAGGGCTGTAAAGCACTGTGAAGCGATTTATTAGTTAAAGTGCTATATCAGAAATATAGGAAAACCTCTGCCTTGGAAGTGAGATGTTATTTGTACAGAGTGGTTTAATTTCCATGTCCTGCCTGGAATCTGGTGTGAGGGTAGCTCCCCCTAGTGTGCAGGATGACCAAGGGAGGCATGTCCCACATGGTTAGAATTCTAAGGTTTCAAAGAAATTCTCAGCCCTGTTATGTAAATGGGAAGTTTTTGCTTTCGTTCCTCTCACTGTGTGTCTCGTACAATAATAGACTGCTGTATCCTCTGGTTTAAGGTTGTTCATTTGAAAATACAGCTGGCTTTTGGCATTGTCCTTGGAGATGGTGAAGCATCCCTTCACTTTCTTTGAGTAGAATCTTTCATGGGAATCAGCAAAAATATGTGAAAGCCATTCCAGGTCTTTTCCCAGAGCCTTTCTAAACAGTTCATCCCGTAGTCACTGAAGGTGAAGCCAGAGGCTTGGCAGGAGAGACGGAGGGACTCTCCTGGTCTTTTCACATCTCCTCCAGACTCCACCAACAGGGCCTGAGAGCAGGCACCTAAAAATAAAGGAGTTTTAGTGAGGTCTCCTGAGTACAAGAATTAAAATGGAAAGAAACTGAATACAGGGGAAAGAATCAGAGTATCTCTGAGGACCGCTAGTATGGACAACACCTTTAGCCACAGGATCATTTTTGCCTTCTCTAAAGATTGAAGAGGAATTGATGGCAAAGGACTTAGAGAAGTGCACAAACTTTGTGTTGGTGTGTGTAACTTTAAAAGGTGAACCAATTGCCCCGTTTAAGAGGGAAATTAAGCCTTGATTTACCTATCACTAGGGATAAATGAACCTCCTCGCTGCATCTACTTATATACTTCTTTGCACAAAGATTTCTTTCATGGTTTTTAAATAAGGCTCCAGTCCGAGAAAAGGTCAAGGCTATCTTGTGTTTTACTGTGGGTACATAGGGATGCAGTGGATCAGTGGCTAAGACACTCAGCTTGTCAATCAAAAGGTCGGCAGTTCAGCGGTTCAAATCCCTAGTGCCGCATAACAGGATGAGCTCCCGTTACTTGTCCCAGCTTCTGCCAACCTAGCAGTTTGAAAGCACGTAAAAATACAAGTAGAAAAATAGGGACCACCTTTGTTGGGACGGTAACAGCGTTCCGTGCACTTTTGGCATTTAGTCGTGCCGGCCACATGATCACAGAGACATCTTCGGACAGTGCTGGCTCTTCGGCTTTGAAAGGGAGATGAGCACTGGCCCCTAGAGCCGGAAGCAACTAGCAGATATCTGTGAGGGGAACCTTTACATTTACCTTTTACATAGGGAAAAGTACATATTTGCACTGGAGTAAGTAAAGCAAGATGTAATACAATCTCCTCACTTCAAGAAAGGGTTCAATAGTGAGAGGAAAAAAAATTGGGCTGAACATTCCTTAAATAGCCATGTTTCAGCATTCTGATGCTGCCATAAAAAGACGAGGCTTGACTTTTCATCTACTAATTTCTTTGTAGATAATATCCCCTAGGAGATGAGATGGTGGGGGGAACATTCCTATGGGGTGAAGTCAGAAGCTGAGGAGACTGACTTGGAAGATGGCCAATGAGAAGATAAGAATTGGGGAATGGGAAGGGAAGGGTTTGGGGGTCAGAGGGTTAGTATCGGCTACGACTAAGTCGGGGCTAGATCTGTCGTGCTCAGTAAATGGAATACTTCAGCAAAGATTAATTGTTTGGGAGTGCAATTTATTTGAGATGACATCGAAACCTGACACCATGTTAGAGATAAACCATGAAAAGATGGTTCATCTAAGTTCAGAGCATTGGTTCAAAAAATGTTGTCCTTGACCATGTTCTTTTGGAAAAAATCCAAAAACAACGATGTGGAACAGACCATGAGTAACAATTTGAAATCAATAGTTGAATTATACATAGACATCCAAATCTCAAAATGGTCCCTGAATCTCATTGAATATCTTATAAAGATGATTATGATGCCAAAATTGAAGAACAATCAAGACTAAGGTCTTTCTTTTTATATTTATATTGTATAAATAGAAAGGGCTTTATATTACATTAGGTCAAATAAGGGGTTTGAGGTTAAGGCTAAGGTAAGTGCTCCTAAGCAGCAGTGAAAATAATGAATTAAGATTTTTTTAAGAGACATGTTACAGACAGAACTTAAATGTTTGAGTTCAGGATCCTTTGTTTCCTTAATCAAGTTTTGTTTTGAAAAAACCGATATTAACGCCTTATGAACTAAGGCATAAATTCTCTACCTTACATTTTGTAAAGTAGAGAATTGATGGTTCCCACCAAGTTGCAAAGTCAAAATCAAAGCAATCACATCATAACTTCGTATTGGATATCCTTTCAGTACTCCAATAATGAATAGGACATTTTCTGCTTTGCAAAGATTTCAGACAGCTACAGTTACCAAGGCACATTCTGTTCTAAACATGGCATGATGGAGGAAATTGTGGTCTCTTGAGAAGTGACATTCCCTTGAGACCAATGTACTGAATTTCCAAGCATATGAGATGGAAAAGCTCTACCTCAGAAATGAGATATTATTTGTACACAGCAGTACGATTTCCATGCCCTCACCCCTCCCCACCATCAGTGGGAGAATAGTGCCCCCTGGTGGGCAAGATGACCAAGAGAGATATGCACCACATTGTTAGAATTCTAAATTCTCTCTGCTATTTAAAATGGGATGTTTTTGCTTTGCTACAGATTCACTTCCTCTCACTGTGTGTCTTGCACAGTAATAAATTGCCGTGTCCTCTGGTTTGAGGCTGTTCATTTGCAGATACAGCTGGCTTTTGGCATTGTCCCTGGAGATGGTGAAGCGGCCCTTCACTTTGTCTGAGTAGAACTTCTCACTGGAATCATAATAGATGCGGGCAACCCATTCGAGTCCTTTACCAGGAGCCTGTCTCACCCAGTGCATGCCATAGCTGCTGAAGGTGAATCCAGAGGCTTGGCAGGAGAGACGGAGGGAATCTCCTGGTCTTCTCAATTCCCCTCCAGACTCCACCAACTGGGCCTGAGAATGGGCACCTAAAATGAAAGGAATTTCAGCGAGCTCTCCTGCATACAAGAATTAAAATGGAAAGAAACTGAATAGGGAGGAAACAATTACTGTACCTCTGAGAACTGCTAGTAGGGATAAGATGTTTAGGCAGAGGATCATTTTTGCTCTCTCTAAAGATTGGAGGGGAATTGATGGTGAAGGATTTGGGGAAGTGCACAAACTTCGTGTTGATGCGTGTAGCCTGAAAAGCAAAACCAACTGCATATTTTAAGGGGGAAATTGCACCTCAATTTACATATCACTAGGGATAAAAGAGCCTCCTCACTGCAAATACTTATATACTGTCTTTCTTTGTACATAGATTTCAGCTGTGGTTTTCAAATGAGGTTCAGTTTTAGGTACAATCCAGATTATCAGGTGTTTTTTTTTTGTTTTGTTTTTTTTATCAGTAAGGTAAAGGTAAAGGTTCCTCTTGCACATATGTATGAGCCTGGTGGTGCAAAGTACAAGCCTGGTGGCGCAGTGGACTAAAGTGCTGTTAAAGTAGCATTTAGTTGCCAGCTGCCTGCAATTACTGCAAGTTCAAATCTCACCAGGCTCAAGGTTGACTCAGCCTTCCATCCTTTTGAGGTAGGTAAAATGAGGACCTGGATTGTGGGGACAATAAGCTGACTTTGTATAAAAAGAACACCACCTAGGGGCCCCCGAAAGCCCTACTAAGCAGGTATATACAAAAGTATGAAGGCTATTGCTTAATGCATTGTAAGCTGCCCTGAGTCTTCGGAGAAGGGCGGCATATAAATCAAACTAATAAATAAATAAATAATATGTGCTAGTCGTTCCTGACTCTAGGGGTCGATACTCATCTCCGTTTCAAAGCCAAAGAGCCAGTGCTACCCGAAGATGTCTCCATGGTCATGTGGCTGGCATGACTCAATGCCAAACGCGCATGGAACGCTGTTACCCTCCCACCAAAGATGGTCCCTATTTTTTCTACTTGCATTTTTTTTGCATGCTTTCGAACTGCTAGATTGGCAGAAGCTGGGACAAGTAATGGGAGCTCACCTCATTACACGACACTAGGGATTCGAACCGCTGAAACTACTGACTTTTCAATCGACAAGCTCAGCGTCTTAGCCACTGAGCCACCACATCCCTTTTTATTATCAGTACGTAGGTAAAAAGACATATTTACACTGGAGTAAGTAAAGCAAGGTCCGAAAGGACCTCCTCATTACCAAAAAAAAAAAAAAAAAGAAAAAAAAGATTTTTAGGTTGGAGAAAGAAATCATGGAATGAAAATTCTTAGTTAGCCATATTAGAGACCAAACATTAAAAAGAGGCTATACCTTTTAATTCAGAATATTTGTTCTACAATGATTAACCTGACCATCTTATTTTGAAGAAACCTAAATCAACAGTTAAAAGCAGGCCATAAGGCACAATTTCAAATTCACCGTTGAATTATACAAACACATTCAAGTTGGAAGCAAAAAATCATATTGGAATCCTGTGAGGTGTTCGTCATTAGTTTGGTTTTTAACTCAGCAATTGTACAGGTTTGATAAATTGGTTGCTTTTTTCCCCCTGGTGATTTTGTGTGGTCACTCTGTAATTTTACATCATATGTTTTATCATAGCAGGTCAGTTAACAGTGGTCAAACCATAAGGACAGAAAGAAAAAAAGGAAGAAAATAAAATCTCCAGCAAAATGTTAAATTTCTTTAGCCCTTATACTATTGATTTGTATCTTTACTTATTTGCTTGATTGGTGCAGCTGCCTATCTCACTTTTACATCTTCTTTTAATGACACCATAATCCCTTGCAGGGTGGAGTCTGGGCAACTGAATGGAGCTGAGTGTTTCCTAGCTGGATGCCCTTCCTGTCACCGATGCAGAGTTTTATTCAGCAGATGTATTCTCAGTGTGCCCAGAGAGAGAAATATCTGCCTCTACCTAGGATGAAACTCACATCCACCTGATTGTGAGGCGAGAGCTCCACCACTAGGCCACAGCACCACTCATCCATCTCACTTTTCCATGACTGAATAAAAGAATGAAGCGTGCGAATTAAGGAATACAATTTTGTATCATTAAAGGTTTTTTTTGAGAGCAGAAATTTTTGCCATCTCTCTCTCTCTCTTTTGCCATCCCCCCCTCTCTCTCTCTCCCTCCCCTCCCTCCCCTCCCTCCCTCCTCAGTTTATTCTCTGGTCAGGTCTTCCTCCTCTCCAATTGGAGCCTGATGAGATTCGGACTGCCAAAACCGAATAAAAGAATGAAGAGTACAAATTAAGGACAATTTTGTATTGCTAAAGAATTTTTTGAGAGCAGAACTTTTTGCCATTTGTTGTCTCTTAGAACTCTCTCTCTCTCTCTCTCTCTCTCTCTCTCTCTCTCTCTCTCTCTCTCTCTCTCTCTCTCTCTCTCTCTTTCTCTCTCTCTCTCTCTCCCCTCCCTCCCTCCCTCCCTCCCTCCCTCCCTCCCCTCCTTAGTTTATTTCTGGTCAGGTTTTCCTCCTCTCCAATTGGAGTCTGATGAGATTCGGACTGCCAAATTGCAGGTAGAGGGCATGAGCGAATAAAAGAATGAAGAGTACAAATTAAGGACAATTTTGTATTGCTAAAGAATTTTTTGAGAGCAGAACTTTTTGCCATTGTTGTCTCTTAGAACTCTCTCTCTCTCTCTCTCTCTCTCTCCTCCTCTCTCTCTCTCTCTCTCTCTCTCTCTCTCTCTCTCCCTCCCTCCCTCCCTCCCTCCCTCCTTAGTTTATTTCTGGTCAGGTTTTCTTCCTCTCCAATTGGAAAACAGCTCCCACATTGCTGATACCAAAATCAGCCCCTTTCTCCTCTTGTTAAAATGGCAGCTTTCTCAACATCCTCTCAGTGAAAAGTGCAGCCCTATTCTGAGACTGAATAGCAACAGCACTTAGGCTTATATACCACTTTACAGTGCTGTACAATCCTCTCTAAATGGGTTAAAGAATCAGCCTATTTCCCCCAACAGTCTGGGTCCTTATTTTACCCACCTCAGAAGGATGGAAGGATGAGTCAACCTTGAGCCTGGTGAGATTTGAACTGCCAAATTGCAGTCAGCAGAAATATCCTGCACCACTGCACTCTAATCACTGCGCCACCGTGGGCTCATGGACTTATAGGACTGTTCTGATGACTTGTAGGTTTTTTGCCAAGCTTCAGCTTCACTTCCTCTCACTGTGTGTCTTTTGCACAATAATAGACTGCCGTGTCCTCTGGTTTGAGATTGTTCACTTGCAGATACAGCTGGCTTTTGGCATTGTCCCTGAAGATGGTGAAGCGGGGCCTTCACTTTGAGTAGTAAATACTACTGGAACCGGAGTTTATGTACGCCACCCCATTCCAGTCCTTCCCCAGGAGATTGTCTCACCCAGTCCATGCTAAAGCTGCTGAAGGTAAAGCCAGAAGCTTGGCAGGTGAGATGAAGGGATTGTCCAGGTCTTTTTCACTTCCCCTCCAGACTCTACCAACTGGATCTCAGATTTAACACCTAAAATGAAAGGAATTTCGGTGAGCTCTCCTATATACAATAATTCAAATGAAATGAAACTGAATGGGTAGGAAAGAATTACCTCTGAGGACAGCTAGAAAGGAAACCAAATTTAGCCACAGGATCATTTTTGCTCCCTCTAATGAATGGAACAAATTGATAGGACAGGATCTAGGAAGGAGCTCAAACTTTCTGTTGGTGGGTGTAACCTGAGAAGGGATATCATGGGGCTCCTTTAAAGGGGAAATTATGCCTCGATTTACATATGAGTTGAGATAAAAGAACTCTTCAGAGTATTCGGTTACAGAGTATTTCTTTGCACAGACTTTACACCTGTGATTTTCATAAAATGTTAAATAATTAGCTGCATCCTCTGATTTCAAATTGTTCATTTGATACCAGAATTAACTTTTGGAGATGGTGACGCATTCCCCATCCTTTAACCATGTAGTAAAATCTGAACCTTGTAAAGTTGAAGCTTTAGTTTGGCAAGATTCTGTCTATTAGATGGAAGCAAATAAAGAATTGGACTTGATTGGATGTCACGGTCTAATCTTTGTGCTTGGGCCTGGCACTGCCAGCCAACTTTCCCTAGCCAAAGATACCCAGAGCATGTCCTTTTTGCCAGGTTAGATCAGATGAGTAGAAAGAAAAGAGATTTCCCTTTAAACTTTTCGTGCATAGAAAGGGCTTTACTGTACATTAGATAACAGACAGTCTTTTGAGTTAAGGTTAAGGAAAGTAATCCTAAGTAGTTAGAACCAGTTCTATAAGAGAACTATAAGAGGCAGGATTTTGAGTGAAGTGGTTCTAAGTAGCACAGAGAAATTGTGGACTAATATTTTTTTGCTGCAGATATGTTAGGATTTAAAAGTGATAGATCTAGAGAATCCTGACTTGTCACATGGCCACATTTGTACTAATAAAGGCGGGTATGATTTTAAACATATTTAAATTTTCAAATGTATGTTTCTCTCTCTCTCTCTCCCTCTCCCTCTCTCCCTCTCCTTCTTCTCCTTCTCCCTCCCCCTCCCTCCCTCTCCCACTTCCTCCCTCCTACTCTCCCTTCTCCCTCTCCCTCTCCCTCTCCTGCTTCCTCTCCTCCCTCCCTCCCTCTCCCACTTCCTCCCTCCTACTCTCCCCTCTCCCTCTCCCTCTCCTTCTCCTGCTTCCTCTCCATCCCCCTCCCTCTATCTCCCTCCCCCTCCCTCCCTCTCCCACTTCCTCCCTCCTACTCTCCCTTCTCCCTCTCCCTCTCCCTCTCCCTCTCCTGCTTCCTCTCCCTCCCCTCCTCCCTCTCCCACTTCCTCCCTCCTACTCTCCCCTCTCCCTCTCCCTCTCCTTCTCCTGCTTCCTCTCCATCCCCCTCCCTCTCTCTCCCTCTCCCTCGCTCCGTCTCTCTCTCTCTCCCGCTCCCAACTCCCCGCTCACTTTGAGTCCCTCCCCCTCTCCCTCTGCATGTGGAGGGAGGGAGGGAGAGAGAGAGAGAGAGAGAGAGAGAGAGAGAGAGAGAAAGGAAGGAAGGAAGGAAGGAAGGAAGGAAAGAAAGAAAGAAAGAAAGAAAGAAAGAAAGAAAGAAAGAAAGAACTGGTACATGCGCACAAAGACCAAAGGGAGAAGATCTGAGTCTCAAGAAAGAAAGAAAAAGCATAAAACTACCAACTCAATAAAAGAATAAAGAGGGCTAATTAAGGAATACAATTTCGTATCACTAAAGATTATTTTGAGAGCAGAATTTATGAGCACTTTGCTAGTGCTGTCTTTCAGGGGTTCTTCTTTTTCTCTCTGTCACTCTCTTATTGACTACTCAGTTTATTTATTTCACTCAGATTTTCTGATTTCCTCCCCTTCAATTGGATAACATCTCCCAAACAGCCAATGGTGGTATTTAGCCATTTTTATCTGGTTTGGGCAAACCGGTAGCACTGCAGGAGGCTCCGCCCACCCGCCTGGATGTAATCACATCCATTTTTGATGCTCTGCACATACGCGGAAGGCCACACGCTCACATTTGCAAACCAGTAGTGAAGGTAAGTGAATACCATCCCTGCAAACAGCTAATATTAAGATCAGCTGTTTCTTCCTTCTGGCAACCAGGCAGTTTCCTCAGGCTCCTCTCGTTGAAAAAATGCAGCCCTATTCTGAGGCTGAACGGACTTGCAGAGCTGCTCTCATGAATGGTTGGGGATCAACAAGTTTCAGACTCACTTCCTCTCACTGTGTATCCTGTACAGTAATAGACTGCCATGTCCTCTGGTTTGAGGCTGTTCATTTGCAAATAGAGCTGGCTTTTGGGATTGTCCCTGGAGATGGTGAATCGCCCCTTCACTTTGTCTGAGTAGTGAATAGCACTGGAAGGGGAATTTATGTATGCCACCCATTTCATTCCTTTCCCAGAAACCTGTCTCACCCAGTTCATGGAAGAGCCACCAAAGCTGATGCCAGAGGCTTGGCAGGAGAGACGGAGGGACTCTCCAGGTCTCCTTATATCCCCTCCGGACTCCACCAATTTCGCCTGTGATCAGACCCCTTAAATAAAAAGAATTCCAGTGAGCTCTCCTGTATACAAGAATTAAAAGGAAAAGAAACTGAACAGGAAAGAAAGAAATACCTCTGAGGACTGCTAGAAAGGACAGCAGATTTAGCCACAGGATCATTTTTGCTCCCTCTAATAATGGAGCAAATCAACAGGAAAGGATCAGGAAAAGGGCTCAAACTTTGTGTTGGTGGGTGTGACCTGATACCATATGGCCCATTTAAAGGGAAAATTGCACCTCAATTTGCATATCTCTTGGACTAAAAGAACCCAGCAGATCATTTCTTTGCACAGACTTTATTCAGGTCATTTTCAAAAACTGTTAAATAATTTACCGGGTCCTCTGGTTTCAAGTTGTTTGTTTGCTAATAGAATTGATGTTTGGAGGTGGTGAAGCATCCCTTTCCTTTATCCATGTAGTGAAATCATAATCTTGGAAAGATATAGCTTTCGTCTGGCAAGATTCCATCTATTAGGTGGAAGCAAATAAAAAATGGGATTTGGTTGGATGTCACAAACTCATTATACAAACACATCGGCGTTTCAAAGTTGGAACCAAAACATCACATTGGAAGCCTGTGAGCTGTTCTTTATTAGCTTGGTTTTTAACTCGGCAAGTGTATGGATTTCATCAATGGCTTTTTTTTTTTTTCTTGGTTATTTTGTGTGGTCATTTTGCAATTTTACATAATATGTTCTAAAATAGCAAGTCAGTTAATAATGGTCAAACCATAGGAACAGGAAAACAAGGGGGGGAAAGGAAAAAAGGAAAGGAAAGGAAAGGAAAGGAAAGAAAAGGAGGAAGGAAAGAAGGAAGGAAGGAAGGAAAGAAGGAAGGAAGGAAGGCAGAAAGAAAGAAAGAAAAGAAAAGAAAAGAAAGAAAGAAAGAAAGAAAGAAAGAAAGAAAGAAAGATGAGGAGGGAAGGGAAGAAGAAAGAAAGAAAGAAAGAAAGAAAGAAAGAAAGAAAGAAAGAAAGAAAGAAAGAAATTATCCATTTTTTCCCCTAATGATAAAACCCCAAAGGGAAAAAAAACTCAAGCAAAAAGGAAAATTTATATAGCGCCCCCTCCCCCACTACAGTTTATTTTCTTTGCTCTGATTTTTTGGTTTCCTCCTCTCCAATTGAGAAAGAGCTGCTGATACCAATATCAGCTCTTTCTCCTTTTGGCAATCAGTCAGTCTTCCCATAATCCCCTTATAGAAAATTGCAGTTTTCTGAGACTGCAGAGCTGCTTCTATGAATGGCAGGTTTTTGCCAAGCTTCAGCTTCACTTCCTCTCACTGTGTGTCTCTTGCACAATAATAGACTGCCGTGTCCTCTGGTTTGAGATCGTTCACTTGCAGATACAGCTGGCTTTTGGCATCGTCCCTGAAGATGATGAAGCGGCCCTTCACTTTGTCTGAGTAGTAAATACTACTGGAACCGGTGGCTATGTATGCCACCCATTCCAGTCCTTCCCCAGGAGACTGTCTCACCCAGCCCATGTAATAGCTGCTGAAGGTGAAGCCAGAAGCTTGGCAGGTGAGATGAAGGGACTGTCCAGGTCTTTTCACCTCTCCTCCAGACTCCACCAACTGGATCTCAGATTTAACACCTAAAATGAAAGGCAATTCAGTGACTTCTCCTTCATACAACAATTGAAATGAAATGAAACCGAATAGGTAGGAAAGAATTACCTCTGAGGATTGCTAGAAAGGACACCAAATTTAGCCACAGGATCATTTTTGCTCCTTCTAATGAATGGAACGAATTGATAGGACAGGATATGGGAAAGTGCTCAAACTTTGTGTTGGTGGGTGTTACCTGAAAAGGGATATCATGTGGCTCCTTTAAAGGGCAAATTGTGCCTCAATTTACATATCAGTTGGGATAAAAGACCCTTCAGCATATTCAGTTATAAATTGTTTTCCACAGACTTTACACCTGTGATTTTCAAAAACGGTTAAATAATAGTATGTGTCGTCTGATTTCAAGTTGTTCATTTGCTACTAGAATTGGCTTTTGGAGTTGGTGAAGCATCCCTTCCTTTTATCCATGTAGTAAAATCTGAACCTTGTAAAGTTATACCTTTAGTTTGGCAAGATTCTGTCTATTAGATGGAAGCAAATAAAGATTTGGACTTGATTGGATCTCACTGTCTCTGGACTTGGTTCTAGCACTACAAGCCAATACTCCCTAGCCAAAGATACCCAGAGCATGTCCTTTTTGCCAGATCAGAATGGATTGGGTAGAAACAATATGTGAGATATTTCCTTTTAAATTTATTGTGCAGACAAAGGGCTTTATTTTTACTTTTTGGTTGAAGGTTAAGGAAAGTGGTTCTAAGTAGCACAGAGAAATCATGGACTAATCATTTTTGAAACAGATATGTTAAGAGACAGAACTTGAAAGTCGTAAATCTAGTTCAAATCTGTTTTCTTAATCAGGTTACATTTTCAAGAATCTCATAATTTGTTGTTGTTGTTAGTTAAGAAGTCATGTCCGACCCATCATGGCACCATGGACAATGTTCCTCCAGGCCTTTCTGTCCTCTACCATCTTCTGGAGTCCATTTAAGCTCACGCCTACTGCTTCAGTGACTCCATCCAGCCACCCCGTTCTCTGTCGTCCTCTTTTATTGCAACAGCTGTGAATTACAGTATGTTCATTCACAGCTGAGTCCCAATTAGTTGCAAAAAGTCCTTCGGGATAATCACCAACCTTTATCTCCCTTGACACTCTGCCAAAGACCTACTTGGCAAAGCCACACAGATTCCAGAATCAAACAGAGATGCCAACTGGGAACAGAAATAACAATGTTGCTTTCCTGCAAAGTGCCCATGTGCCTCTGTTCCTCTTTTAAGCTTTATGGGAGGGGCCAATCATCTCCAGGCCTTACCCCCGAGTAGTCCCTTTTGTTTTAACTGTTTGTGCCTTCTGGCAGCTCTGCACATGTGTGCACTAGGAATAGGCTCCTCCTGTTCCTCTGCCTCTCTGCTGTCCGGCTCCAGAGTCCATGCATCACTCCCAGATGGCCCTGAGCCCATCTCTGCCTCTGACTCAGAGCCCTTGTTCCCCAGACTCCAGGACTGGCCCATGTTCCTCCCCAGCCTTCTTACTGTCCAACTCCGCTGCCAGCTCTGCAGGCTGCTGGCGGACCACAACACTTAGGACTGACCAGTTTGATCGCCTTGCAGTCCAAGGGACTCAAAGGAGTCTCCTCTAGCACCATAGTCATGATATGCACCAAATCTCCATGATAATTGCATACAAACTAAGGCATAAATCACAATTTGTAATGCACAGAATTTGTGCCCCATCAAGTTGCAAGGTCAGCCTCAAAGCAGTCACATCATAACTTCATACTGAACTCTCTCCCTCGTAGGCTAAGAATGAAGAATATGTCATTTTTCTTCTTTTCATACATTTCAGAAATTTACAGTTAGCAAGGCGTGTCTGTTCTCAACTGACACATGACTTTATGAAGCTGACTGTTCTCTCTGGAGAAACATTTGGTGAATTTTTAAGCGTACCAAATAGAAAGGTTCTGCCTAGGAAATGAGCCTTTATTTTTAAACACTGGTTTTATTTCCATGCCCTCCAATGCTCCAACATCAGTGTGAGAATATCACCCCCCTACTGTGCAAGATGACCAAGGGAAATGAACTTCACAGTATAAGAATGCCAAGGTTTAAAAAAATTTGCAGAGGCCTTTTGTGAATTGGGCTGTTTTTTCTTTGCTTCAGATTCACTTCCTCTCATTGTGCCTCTTGCACAGTAATAGACTGCTGTGTCCTCTGGTTTGAGGTGGTTCATTTGAAGATACAGCTGAGTTTTGGCAGTGTCCATGGAGATGGTGAAGCATCCCTTCACTTTATTTGAATAAGACCTCCTTCAGGTAACACAAGAAACTGAAGAATAGCCTCCCTCTTTGAAGGGGAAAACGATACCTTTGAGGACAAATAATAAGGACATGAGGTTCAGCCAGAGTGTCATTTTTGCTTCGTCAAAAGTTGCGCGATTCTTGCCGATGAGGAAACACTTAGACAAGCACTCAACCTTTGAGATGTTGTGGGCATCAGAAGAGTAGGATAATATGAATTCTTTGAACAGGAAGCTGTCATGGAATTTACATGGCCCTCAGGATAAAAGAGACACAGGCTGCTTTGACCTTCTAGAGTGGCTTCCACCTTCATCGAAGACATGCTTAAAAATATCCCAAATCACATTTTTTAAAAAAAATCCTTAAGAAAGACTTGAAGGTTGCTTTTTGCAAGGAGGAAAGTCATATTTTGAAAGTGCAACTGGATGCATCATTTGAGCATCTGGGGAATGTAAGAGCTGGCAGATAACTAGGGTCTAGTGTTTCTAAAACTCTGCATAATTGATACCTGATAACCATTTTGTGGTTGTTTTCAGAAGCAGGACAACAGTATCTCTTCCTCCTCGTAGAAAATAGGATTGGCAGACTTTCCCTTTTCTACTCATCCTCTACTTCCTTTCTTTCTTTCTTTCTTTCTTTCTTTCTTTCTTTCTTTCTTTCTTTCTTTCTTTCTTTCTTCCTTGTCTCTCTCTCTCTTTCTTCCTCCCTCCCTCATTCCTTCCCTTCCCTTCCCTCCCTTCTTCCTCCTCTTTCTTTCTTTCTTTCTTTCTTTCCTTGTCTCTCTCTTTCTTCCCCCTCTTCCTTCACTTCCCTCCCCTCCCCCTCCCCTCCCCTCCCTTTCTTTTCTTTCTTTTCTTTCCCTTCTCCTTATCCCTTTCTTTCTTTCTTTCTTTCTTTCTTTTTCTTTCTTTCTTCTTTCTTTCTTTCTTTCTTCTTTCTTTCTCTTTCTTCCTCCCTCCCTCCCTCCTCATCCTCCTCTTTCTTTCTCTCTCTCTCTTTCTCCTCCCTCCTTCCCCTACCTTCCCTCCTCATTCTCATCCTCCCCTTTCTTTCTCTCCCTCTCCCCCCTCTCTCTTTCTCTCTTTCCTCCTCCCTCCCTTCTCCCTTCCCTTCCCTTCCCCTTCCCTTCCTTTCCTCAGCATTGGCATTCTCTGTGTAAGTATTCACCCAGTTCATATGCTCATATTCTTCTATGCAAGTATTTTTTTTCTGCATCTTTTTTTTTCATCTCCAACCCTAGTTATGAATGAACAAAGAGGGCAGGCAGTGAAACAAGAAAGAGGAACTGTTTCAAATGTATCAAGCTTGGTCTGAAAATGAAAAAGGAAGAAAGGGAGATAAGTGTTCCTCAGAGCTTATAGAAAAGAGTTATAGAAAGTCTCTTGGGGAAGGAGGCTCCTTGGGGACCTGTTGAGTGATAGTTCGGAAGCAGCAGAGGAAACCACCAGGCTAACAGTTGAAACCAAGGTTTCATTTTTGTAAAGTGGAGAATGTCAATTTGTTAGACTCTGCTGCCATCTAGTGCAGCGCAGGTAGAAGGGAGTCATCAGGCTAAAGGTCTGAAGAGACTTTCATTAGATGGGAAAGAAAATAGAACTTGGGACAATGTTTGATCTCCAGGAGTTGTCCAGAATTTCTAGACCGGATAGAATAAGCTCAATAGCCCCACCTCAAGAAATAAATAAAAATAGTAGGATATCTTTATTCACTTGGAATTAATTTCCAGAAAGTGTCATTTTGAAAATATTTAATATATCCATTTAATTGATAACAAAGCAAAATAACTGCTATCAGTGAAGTAGAATTCTCTATAGTGACTAATCAGATGATTTCTATCCTTACAATCAGATCTCCATCCTGCAATGATTTGAAAAAAAAACAAAACGTTCCCTTTGCAGACAATGGTAGTCTGAAAGAAGAACGAAGTTATCTCAATCCATGAATGTGAAAACATGAAGTTTCTTCAAGCAAAGACCGAGAAGCAGCTATGTTTTTCACACTTCCTCCTTTGCCTTCTTTCACTGTGGACTTCGTGCACAGTAATATGTGGCTGAGTCTGCAGCTGTCAGAGACCTCATTGTCAAATAATACTCATTGCGGGAGTCATCAGCAGTCAAAGTTGTTCGGCTTTGGAGGGAAGAGGCATAGTATGTCCTCCAGTTACTACTCCAGTCTATCTGGCCCACCCATTCCAATCCTTTTCCTGGAGCCTGGCGGATCCACTCCCAGAACACTTTCTTGATGGAATCCCCCGTCACTTTGCAAGTTAATCTGAAGGAGCCTCCAGAACTCACTCTTCCTGGCCCTGATTCCACTAGTTGGACAGTGGAGTGGACGTCTAAATGAATGACAAAGCAGGAATTAGTACACAATCCTGCTTTTGCTTTATCTCATTGTTCAGGTCTATCTGGAAGATACTCACAGACAGGAGCTGCTACTAAGCAAAGAAGAAGAATGGGAAGATCCATTGGGCAGTGAGAAATCCAGCCTTTCTTTACAGCAATGACACCTTTGGGTCTAGTATGCTGCTTGGTGTGATTGTGATTATTTAAAGGAGAAACAGCTCAGTGACCTCATTTGCATCTGAGTGTCATGGGGAAACTAAAACCAGTATATAAGAATGTAGGTTACATCCATGAGTCTGTCCTACCCCAGAAGCTGGACTTTAATTGTGGTTTCATATATGTAAAGAAGTATGGATGGTGAAGGGATGCGGTGGCTCAGTGGCTAAGATACTGTTAATCAAAAAGTCGGAATTTCAGCGGTTCGAATCCTTAGTGCCACGTAACAGGGTGAGCTCCCGTTACATGCCCCAGCTTCTGCTATCCTAACAGTTCAAAAGCACATAAAAATGCAAGTAGAAAAATAGGGATCACCTTTGGTGGGAAGGTAACAGTGTTCTGTGCACCTTTGGTGTTGAGTCATGCCGGCCACATGACCACAGAGACGTCTTCAGACAGTGCTGGCTCTTCGGCTTTGAAACAGAGATGACCACTGCCCCCTAGAGTCGGGAATGACTAGCAAATATGTGCGAGGGGAACCTTTACCTTTACCTTATGGATGCTTAAATAAGAGATGGTACTTTGGGAATGAATAGAGCGGCTTAAATCCACCCTTTTGTTCCAGCGATGACACCTTTGGGTCCGATATGCTGCTTGGTGTGATTGTGATTATTTAAAGGAGAAACAGCTCAGTGACCTCATTTGCATCTGAGTGTCATGTGAAAGTTAAAACCAATTTATAAGAATGTAGGTTGTGTCCATCAGTCAGTCCTAGCCCAGAAATTGGACTTTGATTATGGTTTCATATCCTCAAAGTAATATGGATGGTGAAATAAGAAATGGTACTTTGGGAATGAGTAGAGTGGCTCAAATCAATCAATGAGTCTCAGTCCACAATAGAACTTTGACCATGGTTTCACATCTAAAACACCAACTATTTGTCCTGATTTAATTTGGATTAATTTCGGACTATTCAATGTGGATTAGATGGCAATAAATGATCTCCTTTTTCTCATTGCTTCCATCCTGTAGGTCTGCAAGTGGTTTAATTCCACCAGTAAGTCCTAGCCCAGAAATAGGACATTGTGATTTTATATATGCAACCCTATTTTTTCCTGACTTAATTTAGATAAAATTTAATACATCATCATTAAATTTAGGACTAAGTGATATGAGTGCCCACTTAACAGTTTGAAAGAATGCAAATGCAAGTAGATAAATAGGTATCAGAATAGAACCTTGGCTGTGCAACTCTTTGTCCTGATTTAATTTAGATTAAATTTAGGACTATTGAATCTGCCCTAGATGGCAATAACTCTTTGTTTCGCTTCCATCTTGTAGTTCTGAAAGTGAGTTAAGTCCATGAGTTAAGCCGCAAAGTGGCACTTTGGTTGCTGTTTCACTTTTTCCTGATTTTAATTTAGATAAAATTGACTCCATCATCACAAGATTTGGGTTAAGAAACATAGGCGATCAAATGAGAGAGAACGGTTCCGAAAGGAATGGACTGAGTCAATATCAGCTTGGTTGTATTTTTATGGCAAAGAAATTTCCAGAACTTTTTTAGTGAAGTTAGCAGTTTTTTCTTGGCTTCAGATTCGCTTCCTCTCATTGTGCCTCCTGCACAGTCATAGACTGCTGTGTCCTCTGGTTTGAGGTAGTTCATTTGTAGATACAGCTGGTATGATGTTGTCCCTGGAGAGGATGAAGCGCTCTCTCACTTTGTCCGAGTAGTATATTTCTCTCTCCTTATAATGTATCCACGACACCCACTCCAATCCTTTCCCTGGGGCCTGCCTCACCCAGTGCATCCAGAACCTACTGAAGTCGAATCCAGAAGCTTGGCAGGAGAGACGGAGGGATTCTCCAGGTCTTGTCATTTCTCCTCCAGACTCCACCAAGGGGTCCTCAGATTGGGCATCTAGAAAGAAAGTTTAATTGGACAAAACCACAAAGACAATCAAGAAAAAAAAAATCTTTCTCCTTGGAGGTGAAAATAATATCTCTGAGGACTACTAGCAATATCACCAAGTTTAGCCCGGCTCTCATTTCTGCTCACTCAAGAGCTCAGAGAATTCCTACAAACATTCCAATCTGCACTCAAGGTTTTGGATGTAGCAGGAGAACAGGATGGTCTGGTCCCTTAAACAGGAAGTTGTCGCTGAATTTACATAATCCTCGGGATAAAAAAAAGAACAACAACACCGCATAATGTTAGACCTCCAATTTAGATATTATTTTCAAAGGCTGGGAAAAAAAAAATCCAACACCAGTCTTTTTTTTTATTATTTAATTCCTAAGAAGAAGCAGGTTTATTTAAAGAGATGTAAATATATATCTTGAAAATTCAACATCTGTTCATCATTTGAACAGGAAAGTGTTGTTGAATTTTCATAGATTTGGGATTAAAGTGCCACTCTTTCTATTGACATTGTAAGCAGGGGGTTGGACTAGAAGACTTCCAAGGTCCCTTCCAACTCTGTTTATTCTGTTCTGTTCTGTTCTGTTCTGTTCTGTTCTAGTCTAGTCTATTCTAGTCTAGTCTAGTCTAGTCTAGTCTAGTCTAGTCTAGTCTAGTCTAGTCTAGTCTAGTCTTCTGTTCTATTTCTATTTCTATTTCTATTTCTATTTCTATTTCTATTTCTATTTCTATTTCTATTACGATTTCGATTTCAATTTCAATTTCTATTTCTATTACGATTTCGATTTCGATTTCAATTTCAATTTCAATTTCAATTTCAATTTCAATTTCGAGTTTGATTTCTAGCCTAGCCTATGTTATCCTATGCTATACTATCCTATTCTTTGAGCCTCCCTTACATAAATGATATTTAGATGGTGAATTCTAAGCACATCAAGATAATGTGTTAAAATTGTCATAGAAAAAGGTGCGGATTTTCAAAGAAATATTATTCTTTGAATAATGGAAATTCTTTGAATTGACTGGAAATATTATTCTGCAAAAGTTCCAACTCAGAAAAGTGCTTCTATAATCAATACTCAAAATTAACCTGTACAAACACCACGATACAGAAGTATGTATGAGCCACATAATGGACAGTGTTTGAGCACATATTACAGTCCAGCCATTATTGATAAGCTACTCATGGTTTGTTAAACCAAACAGAGATGATTTTATTCAGGCTAAGTGAGCAATAATGATTGTCAAGTTACAAAACTTCATGTCACAACCAAAGAACTCACTTCCAGGAAACCACTTCATCATTAAATTTTCCCCCACCCCCAGAAAGTTGAATATCTTGTGGTCTTGTAAAAAGTCAGTTTGCCTTATGTTCAAGAAAGAAGGACTATAATTAACTCAACTTTGGTTTTGTGGTTGTGGGATGATCTCTATGAATGTTCAAGCCAACAACCAAAGGAATAATTAGCTTCAAAACTGACATCTCACCACAGAATCCGGCTGTGGTTTTCCTTCCCCTCCCGCCATGATCAATCCAGTTCTATGGAGCAATAGTGACCCCTGGTGTAAAAGATAAACAGAAGCAAGCATGGTTCTCCAGGAACATGTTGTATTGAAAGTGTCTCGGAAAGCATGGCTGAGCTTCTGAAGTTCAAAACAGCTACAATGAGAAAGCGAAACTGCTCATTGATTTCCTCATCAGAAATAACATTGGGAAGGTTACACACCTTGAAAACTTGGAGAGGGCAAAGTTCTAATTTTCATCCTTCTAATAGAGCAGGGGTGTTAAACACTGTCATGGCGGTGTCATGTGACATACTGGGATTCCCCCCCGCTTTGCTATACTTGGTGGGGGCATGGACAGCATGTGATGCATCTGGTCCACGGGCCACAAGTTTAACAGCCCTGTAATAGAGCCATCAGGCATTATAGGCTGAAGGAGATCAAGACTGCTTTTACAGAGTTAGGCAAGGCTACCTTGTTTTTATTTATTTATTTTATTAGTTTTTCAAACATGTACAAGACAACAGGAAATAGTATAAACATGGATATGAACACAGGAAATAGGTATGAATAAATGGGGACAGCAGGACAGGGATAGTAGGCACACTGGTGCGCTTATGCACGCCCCCTTTACGGACCTCTTAGGAATGGGTGAGGTCCGCAGTGTTGTGATTCGTCAGCAGCCTGCGGAGCTGGCAGCAGAGTTGAACAGAGAGGAGGTAGAGGAAGAACATGGGCCAGTCCTAGAAGCTGGGGAAGGCTCAGATGAGGGCTCCGCATCAGAGGCAGAGATGGAGCCAGGGCCATCTGGGAGTGATGTACGGACTCCAGACGCTGACAGCAGAGAGGCTGAGGAACAGGAGGAGACTGTTCCTAGTGCACACATGAGAAGAGCTGCCAGAAGATAAGAGCAGCTAAAGCAAAGAAGACGACTTGGGAGTAAGGCCAAGAGATGATTAAAAGACCAGCAATGGCTCTTGGGCTCTTTGTCGGAAAACAACGTTGATAGACTTGTTTCTTGTGTGGCTGCATTTATTTCTTGTCGGCGTCTTCTGCTTCTGAAGAAGTTTTGCCAAGAAAAGCCTTTGGCAGGTTGCCTAATTAGACCAAGGTTGGTGATAAGACTGAAGAATTGTGCTAAGAAGAATTTGTTTTGAATTAGTTTGGACTAATGTTAATGAGTTAATTCTCAGCTGTTCTAATAAAGTCTGTTTGTTTTTGAACTGATTGCATCTGATAATACCTACTTGGGCCTGGGTCACAACACACAGTAGACAGTTTAAGGTTGAAGCTGTGAGGGTTTGAGGATGTAACAATGGAGTCGGGTAGAACATTCCAGGTATTGACCACGCTGTTGCTGAAGTCGTATTTTCTGCAATCGATTTTGGAGCGGCTTACCTTGAGTTTGTATCGATTGTTTGCCTGTGTATTATTGCGGTTGATTCTGAATAAGTTATTGACAGGTAAGACGTTGTAGCAGACAATTTTGTGTACTATGCTTAGATCAGACCGCAGGTGGTGCAGTTCCAGATTTTCCAAGCCCAAAATTTTAAGCCTGGTGGCATAAGAGATTCTCTTGTGAATAGAATATTTCTACTTCATTTATTTCCTTCATGCTAGCTCAGCTCATAGAAAATAAGGATGAAAACCATGAAACTAATCAAGGAGAGAAGCAACCTAGAACTAAGGAGAAATTTCCTGATTGTGAGAACCATCAACCAGTGGAATGGCTTTGCCTTCAGAAGCTGTGGGTGCAGAAGAAGAGACAAGAGAAATGGACAGAAATGTCTGAAATGGTATAGGGTCTCCCCTTCAAGCATGGGGGTTGAACTAAAAGACCTCCAAGGTCCTCTCCAACTCTCCTATCCTGTTATTCCCTCTCATGTCTCTTCTTTGTTATTTTCCATGTGACAACATCACCTCTCTTTTATTTTCACTCGATGACTCTGGTTTAGTGGTACAGACTATGAAGCCATTATCTTTTTCCTTTAATATATAATTTAATTTGTTTTATTTCTCTCTGAGAAAAAAATGTCTCTTAATACTTTGAAAATCCTTTTTTCTCATAACCATTGCTACATGTTTTTTTAAATCTCCCACTATTACCCATGTTTCCTCCACAAAAAAGACCTGGTCTTATATTAGTTTTTGCTCCAAAAAATGCAATAGGTCTTATTTTCCAGTTAGGTCTTATTTTGGGGAAATACGGTACTAAATGAGTCCATCTGACTGACAATCTTAACTGGGGCTTATTTTTGGTATAGGGCTTATATTACGAGCATCCTGACAAATCATGCTAGGTCTTACCGTATTTTTTGGAGTATAAGATGCACCTTCCCCCACTAAAAGGAGGTGAAAATTTAGGTGCGTCTTATACACCAAATTTAGCCCTGCCCACCAACTGGTCCCCACCCTTTGCCAGCAGTTACCTTCTTGGACCAAACAGCAAGAAGAAACAGCTCCTTTCAGCTTCAGCACATCCTAATTAGCACAAGTTGATTGGATCGGCCTCCCGACTCTCAGCTGTTTTGCGCGGGCCTCTGCTGCTTGCTGCAAGGAGGTAAATTGCTAGAGCAGATTTTTTTTCCTTGTGCTAATCAAGCTATGCTGAAAATGAAAATGAAAGTAAAGCAGGCTGTTTGCTGCAACGAGGCAAAATTGCTGGGAGGCAGAGGCAGATTTCTTTTTCTTCTTTTCCTCACCAAAAAAGGTAGGTGCGTCTTATACTCCGGTACGTCTTATACTCCGAAAAATATGGTATTTTCTGGTTGGGTCTTATTTTTGGGGAAAATGGGTATCCACCAGGCCCTCACAAAAAATCAGGTATTTAAGTCAAATGAAAGTGTTTGGTCAGAGAGAAAAAAGAAAGATATGCTATATATTCATATCCACTTTCTTAATTTCCTTTGAACATCTATGCAAACAAAATGAGGACCAAGCCAATCTGGCACATATTACTGAGACTGGCTGAGTTCAGATGGGGGAGAGTTGCTCTCTTGAAAATATACCCTGCCAAGTTTCAGGTTTGGCACCTACCGACACTCCAAGGCAAGGAATGACAGGTAGTATTTTTTATGTAGGAATCTTTGGTAGTCACCAGTGGTGCTATTCCACGGATTAACACTTATGACACCTAGTTCCTGAACTTCATTTTATGAGAGAAGTTGGGCCTGTTGCTGCTATATCAACTTCCCTGTTGGTACATCCTTTGTCCTCTAAATATTTCCCTCAGAATTCTCAGTTATTAAATATACAGCTTTTCCATCGACTGGGTATGCATCCAATGATGGTGAATTTTTGGCAGCAATGAGGTAAAACATTCTTTGGCAGTGCTAAAGAAATGACAAGAAACAAAATTCTAATATTTCAAATATGGGTCAAGAGTAGGAAGGAACGTGAGTGGTGCAATGAGTGAGAGAGTTTGAGGAATGAGTGGATTGACTAAGTATCAAATGGAGAGCTGATTATCTGGAAATAAAAAGAAGAGTCTTGTCGATAAAAGAACGAATGAATGAAGGTTGAACTTCACAGTGAAGACCTGACAGAAGAATGCTAATTAATGAAGGTGTAATTTTAATGCAAAATAAATTTACAGAGCTGCTTTGTGAGCTACAAAGCAGAACTGCTACAATTGACAGTTTTTGCACTGCTTCAGATTCACTTCCCCTCACTGTGTCTCTCGTACAGTAATAGACTGCCGTGTCTTCAGCTTTGAGGTTGTTCATTTGCAGATACAGCTGGCTTTTGGCATTGTCCCTGGAGATGGTGAAGCGTCCCTTGACTTTGTCTGAGTAGAATGTTTTACTGGAATCACTATAGATGTGTGCAACCCATTCCAGTCCTTTCCCTGGAGCTTGTCTCATCCAAGACATTGAGTTGCTGCTGAAGGTGAATCCAGAGGCTTGGCAGGAGAGACGGAGGGACTCCCCAGGTCTTCTCACATCCCCTCCAGACTCCACCAACTGTACTTGAGATTGGACACCTAGAAGGAAAGGCTTTTTAATAAGAACCAAGACTAAAATTTAAAAAGGAGGAAACCATGTCTTTGGAAATGAAACTAATACCTTTGAGGACTAATAGTAAAGAGATAAAGTTTAGCCAGAGTGCCATTTTCTCTTGCTCAGAGGATTCCTATTAATTACAAAACATCCAGTGGAGCATTCAACATTTCTGTACTTTGGTGTAGTAGTAAAGCAGGATGATATAGTTCCTTTGAACAGGAAGCTGTCACTGAATTTGCATAGCCCTCAGGATAAAAGAGCCACATGATACTTCGACCTTCTTGAGTTCCTTCAACCTCCACTTTAAGACATGCTGAAGATGTCCCAGCATCAGCCAAGGGACAATTTTTAACCCCTAATCAATACATGAAGCATCAGGTTTATTCTGTAAGAAGTAAAGCCTTGACAATTCAAAGTGATACATCATTTGAGCAGGAAATTGTTCCTGAATTTACATACCTTTGGGAACAAAATGTCAATCTCTGTTTGTGGATTTCCTTGACCCCATATTGCACAAATGATGCTTAGATGATTAACAAATTCTAATAAATAAATAATAAAAAGGTAATATGTTAAAATCGTTACACAAAGAGGTACAGATTTTCAGGGGAGATTTTATTCTGCAAAAATTCCAGCTGAGAAAAGTATTTCTAAAATCAACAGTAACATGCAAAAACACACCCTTATAGAAGTATTTATTTATTTATTTATTTATTTATTTATTTATTTATTTATTTATTTAATTTTTATACCGCTCTTCTCCCGAAGGACTCAGGGCGATGAACAGTTAAAATAACATACATATAAAATGTGAGTATAAGATGATTAAGCCAATTTGGTTCATCAGTTAAGAATCTTCAGCATATTAATTATTATTTATTTATATTTATTATTTATTATAAATATATAATATTTATTATTTTTATTAGCCACCTAAGAGACAGTCTGGAAGGACTTGTCACAGTTCATCCATTATTGATAGATTTCCATGGTTTGTGTAAAGCAAACAGACTTAAATTGATGCAAGCTCAGCGAGGAAGAAGGATTTCCCGTAACACACCACTCTCTGTTACAACCAAAGAAATCACTTCCTCAAAAATTATTCCCCAAGCAAACATTTTATTTGACAAAGTTGAAGAAGTCAACTTGTGGCCCTCCAGAAATATATTTTCCATTATGTTCAAGAAAGGAGGACTACTGTAGAGAACTCAGCCTTGGTTTTGCGGTGAGGACAGTAATTTCTCGAGAAGCTGTACAGACGTGGGGCAATCTTTGCAAATTTCTCTGTGTTTTTCTACTTTATCACTTCCCTTTCTTTTAGATCCTGATTTTTTCTATACATTATCATTTCTTCCATAGTCTATCCTCACTGCATTCTTCAAATCTATGAGTTCCTTCTTGTTGACTCACTTATGAGAATGAAAACATCAATGTGGAGTTCTGAATCATGAAGAATTTCACCTGTCATGTCTTTACCATCGTTCACATCTGGAAGAAGCTACATCAACCTGTTGTTTCTGACTCAGCTTGACCGAGAAGTGGACTGAGTATCACATGAACATCAACCCAACTACCGCGTATCTCTTAATCCTTGTCCATGACAAGGATGTTGCAGCCAGTGCTTGAGAAAACTGCAGAAATAGGAGAAAAGAAGCAAAAGAACGGGAAAAGAAAGAAGAAGCAAATAGCATGCTATGTGCTGTTCTGAACAGGAGCAGCAGCTCTGAAGTCTAGTACTACTTGTTGTTGAGAGAGAAGAATAATGTGTTCCCCTTTGCAGATAATGATAATCGGAAAGAAGGACGAAGTTATCTCAATCCATGAATGTGAAAACATAAAGTTTCTTCAAGCAAAAATTGAGAAGCAACTATGTTTTTCACACTTCCTCCTTTGCTTTCTCTCACTGTGGATTTCTTGCACAGTAATATGTCGCTGAGTCTGCAGCTGTTAGAGACCTCATTGTCAAATAATACTCATTGCGGGAGTCATCAGCACTCAAAGTTGTCCGGCTTTGGAGGGAAGATGCATAGAATGTCCTCCACTTGTTAGCATCCCAGTCTATCTCGCCCACCCATTCCAATCCTTTTCCTGGAGCCTGGCGGATCCAGTCCCACCACACTCTCTTGATGGAATCCCCCGTCACTTTGCAAGTTAATCTGAAGGATCCTCCAGGGCTCACTGTTCCTGGCCCAGATTCCACAAGTTGGACAGTGGAGTGGACGTCTAAACGAATGACAAAGCAGGAATTAGTACACAATTCTGCTTTTGTTTTATCTCAATTTTCAGGTCTATCTCGGAAGATACTCACAGACAGGAGTGGCTACTAAGCAAAGAAGAAAAATGGGAAGATCCATTGGGCAGTGAGAAATCCACCCTTTCATTCCAGCGATAACACCTTTGGGTCTGATATGCTCCTTGGTGTGATTGTGATTATTTAAAGGAGAAACAGCTCAGTGACCTCATTTGCATATGAGTGTCATGTGGAAGTTAAAACCAATTTATAAGAATGTAGGTTATGTCCAAAAATCAGTCCTAGCCCAGAAGTTGGACTTTGATTGTGGTTTCATATCCTCAAAGTAATATGGATGGTGAAATAAGAGATGGTACTTTGGGAATGAGTAGAGTGGCTTAAATCAATCAATGAGTCCCAGTCCACAATAGAACTTTGACTGTTTTTTCACATCTAAAGCACCAACTATTTGTCCTGATTTAATCTGGATTAATTTCAGACTAATCAATTTGGACTAAATACCAATATATGATGGTTTTTTCATTGCTATTGTCTTGTACTTTGGCAATTGGTTTAAGTCCAACAGTGAGTCCTAGCCCAGAAATGGGATTTTGTGATATTATATATGCAACTCTATTTTTTTTCCTGACTTAATTTAGATAAAATTTAATACATCATCATTAAATTTAGGACTAAGTAATATGGGTGCCCAGTTAACAGTTTGAAAGAATGCAAATGCAAGTAGATAAATAGGTATCAGAATAGAATGTTGGCTGCGGTCTCCCAACTAAAATACCAACTCTTTGTCCTGATTTAATTTAGATTAAATTTAGAACTATTGAATCTGGACTAGATGGCAATATTCATTTTAATTTTTTTTCTTTGTTTCCGTCTTGTAGTTCTGAAAGTGAGTTAAGTCCATGAGTTAAGCCTAGAGGTGGCGCTTTGGTTGTGGTTTCGCTTTTTCCTTATTTAATTTAGATAAAATTTACCACAATTTACCATGCTATTTTGAAGAAACCTAAGTCAATAAGTCAACTATAAGAACAGAAAAAAAGGGAAAGGAAAGGAAAGGAAAGGAAAGGAAAGGAAAGGAAAGGAAAGGAAAGGAAAGGGAAGGGAAGGGAAGGGAAGGGAAGGGAAGGGAAGGGAAGGGAAGGAAAGGAAAGGAAAGGAAAGGAAAGGAAAGGAAAGGAAAGGAAAGGAAAGGAAAGGAAAGGAAAGGAAAGGAAAGGAAAGGAAAGGAAAGGAAAGGAAAGGAAGACAAGCAAAATGTTGAATTTCTATAGCCCTTATACTATGATTTATATCTTTACTTATTTGCTTGATTTATGCAGCAGCCCATATCACTTTTACACGACTGAATAAAAGAATAGAATGCTAATTAAGGAATACAATTTTGAATCTCTAAAGAAGAGCAGAACTTATGCGCACTTGGCGCTCTCTCTCTCTCTCTCTCTCTCTCTCTCTCTCTCTCTCTCTCTCTCTCTCTCTCTCTCTCTCTCTCTCTCTCTCTCTTTCTCTCCTCAGTTTATTTTCTTTGGTCATATTTTTTTCCCATAGTCTATCTTCACTGCATTCTTCAAAAGTATAAGTTCCTCCCTGTTGATCCACTTATGAGAATAAAAACGTCAATGTGGAGTTCTAAATCACAAACAGAAGTGGTATTCAGCCGGTTCGCACCAGTTCGGGCGAACCGATAGCGGCGACTGTAGGTGGTCTTGGACATAATGCTGTCCTCTTTAGCCACGTTTTCAAGGCCGGGCAAATGCATGGAAGGTGCACATGCAAGCAAAGTGCATGCGCTGAAGGCCAAACACATGTGCAGAAGAACTGGTGGCAACAATATGTGAAACCCACCCCTGATCATGAAGATTTTCCTCTCTCATTTCTTTCATTCACATATGCTGGAAGCTACATCAACCTGCTGTTTCTGACTCAGCTCAACTGAGCCATGGAGTATCAATGTGGTCTCTTCCTTCCCCTTTGAGTACGCTGCAGCTGATCTACCCGGTGGTGTTTTCATAAACAAAAGAGGGTTTTGCATTGCCTTTTCTCACTGTGTGTGGCTGGCTCTCTCGCACAGTAATAGAAAGCAGAGTCTTCAGGTTTAAGGGAGTTCATTTGCAGGGAAATCATGTTGGAGGCATCTCGCCTGGAGATGGTGAAGCGTCCTCTCACCGAATCAGCATAGTATGTGGGGCTTTGATCGCCCGTGTTGTCTACCCATGCAACCCATTCCAGTCCTTTCCCAGGAGTTTGTCTCACCCAGTGCATTTCATCTCTCCTGAACGTGGTTCCGGAGTACCGGCAGGAGAGGTGGAGGGACTGACCGGGTCGTTTAGTGTCTCCTCCAGATTCCACCAACTGGACCTCCAACCGGATACCTGGACAAAAGAAAGCACTATGACATTCAATTTTTTCATATTATTTCACAGACAAATCTCATTCTCTTTCTTCCTCTAGTTCAAAAGTGGATAACCTGTTGCCTTGGAATTACAAAGAAGGCTTGAAAGAACTCCAGATTTGGTACCTGAAATCTGGCAGCCAAATCACCAATGTCATGGTGCTTTGTTTGCCAAATGAAGATGCTAAGGGAGGTGACAAGCCCCTAGGATTCAACCCACTTCCAATCCTGCTGTTAAAAGTCTCCAAATTTGTCCAAAAGTGACCTGAAAGGCTTTCAGGGAAATTCACCCATTTGGACACCTGAGCATTTTCAGATGTTCTAGTTTGTTGATTTTGCAGTGATGATTTGGAGAGCTTTTAAAGGGAGATTGTAAGTGTTTTGGTTCTCAACCTCCCACCCCCCCACACACACACTTTAATTATACGTCTTGTATCTGCCCTCAAATGGGGGAAAAAAAGGGGGGGGAGATTCAGATCAGCCCCTTTATACAACTTCATCAGTCTCTCCTGCAGCCCTATCTTAAAATTGGGAAATCACCTTCAAGCCTGAGCCATCAAATACTGCCCCCCCCTCTCTGTCTCTGTCTCTCTCTGTCTCTCTGTCTCTGTCTCTCTGTCTCTCTGTCTCTCTGTCTTGCTCTATATCTGTCTATCTATCTATCTATCTATCTATCTATCTATCTATCTATCTATCTATTTCCCAATCATATATAAAAAGAGGAAAGATTACCTCTAAAGACAGTTGCAAAGAGAACTAACTGCAGCCCAAACATCATTTTTGAGTTCCTCTCACTTTGTAAAAAAACCCAAAAACCAAACACTACATTTATTTCCCTGGATGGTGCTGTGGGTGGAAGGATGGATGCAAAGTGTTAAAAAAAGTAACTGTCTCCATATTTGCATACACCTTTAGATAAAAAAAGAATCATGAAAACCATTTGGGATTCATCGTTCAAAAAGGGATAGTTTTGAGAAAACCCAGAAAGTCCTTTTGGCTCAAAGACGTGGCAGTGTTTTCACAGACACACAATCTGTTTTTGCCTGTGGGAAAAAAGTGCAAGACATTGCTATACAGTAGTGGCCAAAATTGTGGAAGCACAATTGTATTTCCGAAAAGTAGCTAATAACGCTACTTTTTTTTGGGAGTTGTACCATAAAATTATATATCAATGGAAAGATAATTTAATCAAGAATGTAATGCAAGAACTTTTATGAAGGATTTGCTATTAAAATAACAATAACAAGAGTTACACTAATATCAAAGAAATGGTGGAATAAAATAAAGAAAGCCAACTCATGACGGCCAACTCACCATGGCCAACTCACCATGGCCAATTTGCTGCAGGAAAACTTACCATGGGACAAGAGTTACACTAATATCAAAGAAACGGGATAAAATAGTTATAGAAAGGATGCAAAAGAAAGGACAAAATGAACGTGAATGTCAAAATTTATTTTTTTTAAAAAAAATTATTTTATACACTTAGTTTTTAGGTTTTTTTAGTTTTTATTATATTTGTATACCGCCCTTCTCCCGAAGGACTCAGGGCAGTGAACAGCCATGATAAAACAACATACAAGACAAAATATTAAAACAATCTTTGGCCAAAATTAAAACTTCCAATTAAAACCATTTTAAATCACTTTTAAAACCCAATTTAAAATCATTTATCCCGTCAGATTGGCTTACTGAAATAGTAGGGTCTTCAGAGCACAACGAAAGGTGCGGAGGTCAGGGATCCTTCGTATGTCCGGGGGCAATTCATTCCATAGGGCAGGAACCACCACAGAGAAGGCTCTCCCCCTGGGGGTCACCAGTCGACATTGTTTGGCCGATGGCACCCTGAGGAGGCCCTCTCTGTGGGAGCGTGTCAGTCGGTGGGAGGAAAACAGTGGCAGAATGCGGTCCTGTAAGTAACCAGGTGCTAAGCCATGGAACGCTTTAAAGGTGGTAACCAACACCTTGAAGCGCACCCGGAAGACTACCGGGAGCCAGTGCAGCACACACAAGAGGGGTGTTACATGGGAGCGATGAATCGCCCCCATTATCACTCACGCGGCTGCATTCTGGACCAGTTAGAGCCTCCAGGTGCTCCTCAAGTGGAGCCCCACGTAGAGAGCATTACAATAGTCCAGATAGGAAATGACGAGGGGTGAGTGACTGGGTGCAAGGCGTCCCAATCCAGAAAGGGACGCAACTGGGAAATCAGGTGAACCTGATAAAAAGCCCCCCTAGCCACGGCCATCAGATGATCATCTAAAGACAGCTGTGACTCCAGGAGGACACTAGCTAGCCCGCTCTGAGGGGGGTAAGATCTCAACCCCAATAGCCAACTATGGTGTTTGCTGGCTATATTGGGACATCGGAAACCACAGCCACTCAGTTTTGGAGGGGTTGAGTCTGAGCCTGTTCCTCCCCATCCAGATCTGCATGGCCTCCAGGCACTGAGACATCACATCAAGGACATCATTGGGGTGGCCTAGGGTTGAAATGTACAACTGTGTGTCTTCGGCATACAGTTGACACTTCACTCCAAAGCCACGGATGATCTTACCCAGTGGCTTCACATAAATGTTAAACAGGAGGGGTGAGAGGACTGACCCTTGTGGCACCCCACAAGTGAGGAACCTCAGGGTCAACCTCTGCCCCCCCCCCCCCCCCGTCAACACAGACTGCGTACACTCAGAGAGGAAGGAGGAGAACCACAAATTGAATTGTTGAATTGTCTTGGGGTGAGTTGGCCCATGGTGAGTTGGCTGTGGTGAATTGGCCCTGGCTAGTTGTCCCATTCCATCTTGGTGCACGCTGAACTTTTATCTGACCATGCACTTAGTTGTGACTCATTGTCCAAAATCTAAGCAGGATTGGATTTCTTTACAACTTGAATGAGAAACTGGCTGGTAATCCTACAATGGCAGATCAGGGTACAAAGTTGAAAGAAAGCAAATCTCAGAAAACGGAAGTAGCAAACCACATCAATGTTCCTTATCACCAGGAATCAAGATGAACTGAAGTGTATTTTTTTTTTCTTTTTCAGCCAGGGGACACATGAAATTTGGGGAATATAAAGCTTGATGGGAAACTAATTCATGGCATGATGCAGATGTAAATCACACTGAGTTTAGTGCAAATAACTCCAAATTTGCACATACAGAAATGGAGTAACTGTGAGAGGGATCTTGGAGTCCTAGTGGACAACCATTTAAATATGAGCCAGCAATGTGCAGCAGCTGCCAAAAAAGCCAACGCAGTTCTAGGCTGCATAAACAGAGGGATAGAATCAAGATCATGTGAAGTGTTAATACCACTTTATAAAGCCTTGGTAAGGCCACACTTGGAATACTGCATCCAGTTTTGGTCGCCATGATGTAGTGTTGAGACTCTAGAAAAAGTGCAGAGAACGGCAACAAAGATGATTAGGGGGCTGGAGGCTAAAACATATAAAGAACGGTTGGTGGAATTGGGTATGTCTAGTTTAATGAAAAGAAGGACTAGGGGAGACATGATAGCAGTGTTCTAATATCTCAGGGGTTGCCACAAAGAAGAGGGAGTCAAACTATTTTCCAAAGCACCTGAGGGCAGCACAAGAAGCAATGGGTGGAAACTAATTAAGGAGAGAAGCAACCTAGAACTAAGGAGAAATTTCCTGGCAGTAAGAACAATTAATCAGTGGAACAGCTTGCCTCCAGAAATTGTGAATGCTCCAACACTGGAAGTTTTGAAGAAGACGTTGGATAATCATTTGTATGAAGTGGTGTAGGGTTCCTTGCCTAGGCAGGGGGTTGGACTAGAAGACCTCCAAGGTCCTTCCAACTCTGTTTTTCTATTTCTATTTCTATTTCTATTTCTATTTCTATTTCTATTTCTATTTCTATTTCTATTTCTATTTCTATTTCTATTTCTATTTCTATTTCTACTTCTGTCATCCCCAACCACAATGATGTATGAACAAAGAGGGCAGGCAGTGAAGCAAGAAAGAAGAATTGTTTCAAATGTATCAAGCTTGGTCTGAAAATGAAAAAGGAAGAAAGTGAGATACTTGTTCCTCAGAGCTTACAGAAAAGAGTTATAGAAAGTCTCTTGGGGAAGGAGGCTCCTTGGGGACCTGTTGAGTGATAGTTTGGAAGCAGTAGAGGAAACCATCAGGCTAACGGTTGAAACCACGGTTTCATTTTTGTAAAGTGGAGAATGTCAATTTGTTAGATGCTGCTGCCATCTTGTGCAGCGCAGGTAGAAGGGAGCCATCAGGCTAAAGGTCTGAAGAGACTTTCGCTATATGGGAGAGAAAATAGACCTTGGGACAATGTTTCTAATCTCCAAGAGTTGTCTAGAATTTCCAGGATGAAAAGAATGAGTTCAATAGCCCACCTCAAATGAATAAATTAAAAAAAAATAATAATGCAATATATTCATTCACCGGTACTAGCCTCCATAAAGATTCCTTTAATTTATCAATTTGATAAAATTATAGATGATAGATAGATAGATAGATAGATAGATAGATAGATAGATAGATAGATATAAAGTGTTTTTCTATCGAAGCACCTGGTCTACCCCAATATGGGAGGGAACATATTGCTTCCCTTTCACCTTTCAGCTCCAATCCAGGAGCCCTCAAGCAGTTGTATTCACGACAAACCATTTTATACCATATATACCAAATTCGGTATATGTATATGTGTATGTGTACATGTATGTGTATACATGCACACATTCATTGTCACAGATGTCACAGATCACCACTCAGCTGATCATTAGGGCAGAGAACTGGTTGTTAAATTATTTGAATCCCACCACTGACTCATTCCTATAGACTGAATGAATGGAGGCTGAATTCATTGCACACATAAAAAAACACAGGCTCATTCCAATAGATTGAATGGATGAAGTTTGACATGGAGAATGAAGATGTGAAGGAAGAATCAGTATTAATAAAGTTTTTTTTTATTAGAAAAGACATTTGCAGAGCTGCTATTTGAAATGGGTGGTTTTTGATTGGCTTCACATATACTTCCTCTCACTGTGTCTCTCTCACACAATAATACACTGCTGTGTCTTCAGGTTTGAGGCTGTTCATTTGCAGATACAGCTGGCTTTTGGCATTGTCCCTGGAGATGGTGAAGCGTCCCTTGACTTTGTCAGAATAGTAAATATATGAAGTCCATATTTGTGCCACCCATTCCAGTCCTTTCCCTGGAGCCTGTCTCACCCAGCCCATGAAATAGTTGCTGAAGGTGAATCCAGAGGCTTGGCAGGACAGACGGAGGGACTCTCCAGGTCTTCTCACATCCCCTCCAGATTCCATCAATTGAACCTCAGATTGGACACCTAAAAAGAAAGGTTGTTTAGTAAAGCATCCTTCAGGTAAACACAAGAAACTGAGGAATAATTGCTCTCTTTCAAGGTGAAAATAATACCTGTGAGGACAACTAACAAGAACATGAGGTTCAGCCAGAGTGCCATTATTGCTTCTTCAAAAGATTGGAGGATTCTTACTGATGGGAAAACATTTAGACAAGCACTCACACTTTGAGATGTTGAGGGCATCAGGAGAGCAGGAAGATATGGTTCTATTGAACAGGAAGCTGTCACTGAATTTACATAGCCCTCAGGATAAAAGAGACACACACATCTTTGATCTCTTAAAGTGCCTTCATCCTACTTTGTAGACATGACTGAAAATGTCCCAACATCAGTTAAAGTGTATTTACTTTAATCCTTCAGAAACAGGTAAAGCAACATGTTGATGATTTTGTCAGAAGGAAAGTCATATGTTGAAATTTCAATGTGCTGAATTATTTGAACATTTGGGGAATTTCATTGCTCGTCGATAACTTACTGTTTTGTTCTCTTCAAAATGGCAATGTAAATCACATTTAATGGAAATATTTCCCACAATTTCAAGGAAAGAAACAGAGTCAAAACTGAAATCCATATTTTAGCTCATCTATCTGAACTGAAATTCCCATAATTGTTCATCTATCAATGATACTTACAGAACCTTGTAACAAATTTTAGACACTTCTCAATATATGGTTATTGTTGTAGAAGCAAAATATAGAAGTGAAAAATAGGATTTATTTGATAATAAATATGATTTATACTTTTGTACCATGTTTCCTCCAAAATAGGACCCTATCTTATATTTTTTTGAAGCCTGAAATAAACATTTGGCCTTATTTTTGGTGAGTTCTTATTATTTTAGGGTGCCTAGAGCAAGATGGGGCTCTTCTTGCCATCTTACCTGATTTCCAGCTCTGCGTTTAAATATTTCCAGGGAAGGCTTATTTTCGGGGGGAGGCTTATTTTAGCACATACGCTCAAAAGTCCTATTGGGCTTATTATCAGGGGATGTCTTATTTTCAGGGAAACAGGGTACATGCTCTGCCTTCCCCAATCTTTGGGACTGTCACCTCCTTTTCCTGACCTGATCGATAGTTTAGAGCCACTTCCAACGGATGGATGAATTCTTTAGTTCACTCTGTGCCAAGCCAAAGGTTTGCGTGGGTTGAAATCAGCACATCAAATTGTCCTTGGAAGTTAATCGGAAATCATTGCATGATCTGAAAAATTGATGAAATATTTGCCCACTGGAAGCACATAAGGATTATCACTGCAGAGTGAATTAAACTATCCAAAATAGACCAGCCAATATCCAGTCCCACAGCCTGTCCAGCTCAATATGATGGGTTATAACTATTTTGTGTTTGTTGTTGTTTCCACTGCTTGTACAACATTTTCCCATCCCTTCCAATTCCCTTCCCTTCCTCAGCACTGGCAGTCTCCGACTGATGATTCACGATATACTGCTAGGTTTGTCCCATGCAATGTATTTCTTCATGTTTCTGTCATCCCCATCCGTAGTTATGAATAAATAAAGAGGGCAGGGAGTGAGTGAAGAGAGAGGAACTGTTTTGCAGAAATCAAGCTGGGTCTGCAAATGAAAAAGGAAGAAAGGGAAACAATTTTATTTCAGAGCTATAAACAGAATTATGAGAACGTCTCTTGGGGAAGGAGGGTCACCAGAGAACTATTGAGTGATAGTTCGGAAGCAGCAGAGGAAATCAACAGGCTAACTGATGAAACCACATTTTAATTTATGTTAAGTGGAGAATGTCAGTTTGTTAGGCACTGCTGCCCTCTTCTGCCAAGCAGCATCAGGTTCAGGATCAGAAGAGGCCTTCATTATATAGGCAAGAAAATAGGGATTGGGACAATAATTTATTTATTTATTTTTTATTATGTCGAGTACATATTCGATAATATATCGAAGTATAAGCATGAATTGAATACCTAAAATGAGTACAATTAAAGGGAACATTAGGACAGGGACGGTAGGCAGACTGGTGCTTTTATGCATGCCCCTTACAGACCTCTTAGGAATCCTGATCTCCAGGAATTCTCCAGAGTTTACAGATTGAAAGAAAAGAGCTCAATAGCCCCAAGTCAAGAAATAAAGAAAACTAAAATAATATGATGTATTTCTTCAGTTGTAATCAGTCTCCAGAAAGTTTAGTTATAAAAAAAATATTTAATATATCCACATAATTGGTATAAGCACTTGTCTCCTTAGAACTAGCAGAGATTCATACTCTTAGATGTAATATGTAGTTCAGCCCTGATGAAACCACTATCAGTGAAGTAGAACTCTTTGTTGATCTGATTCTTTGTGTTCCTACCATCTCACAAACTTACTGAGATTATTTGAAAACCAGTACACACCCAGGTATACAGAGGACAAACGGCAAAAGTTTACATGACTCTTAAGACTTGTTAATCAATCAAACTACCAGGACACTGTATCTCTAAATCGTTGTCCCTGACAATGATGTTGCAGCCAGTTCTTGAGAAAACTATGGAAACAGGGGAAAAGAAAGAAAAGAAAGATTAAAGAAAGACGATGCATGCTATTTGCTGTTTGCAATATGAGCAGCTATTCTGAAGTCTAGTACTACTTCTTGTTGAGCTGGAATAGGATTTTATTCCAGTCTGTGGACAACAGAAACCTGGAGGAAGAGATGAATTATCTCAATCCATTCATGTTGAATGCATACAATTTCTTCAGAGAAAAGCTGAGAAATTTTCACACTTCCTCATTTGCTTTCTCTCACGATGACCGTCCTGCACAGTAATATGTGGCTGAGTCTGCAACTGTCAGCAGGGGTGAAATCTAAAATTTATTACTACCGGTTCTGTGAGCGTGGCTTGGTGGTGGGGGTAATGTGACTGGGTGAGCGTGGCCAACTTTTTTTTTTTTAAAAAAAGCATTTTTTTCTACAACCTTTTCGGCCGAAGAGGTTGCAGAGAAAAAATGCTTTTAGAAGCCTCTGATGATCAGGCAACTCAGCTGGGCTCATCAGAGGCTTTTAAAGGCATTTTTTTTTTCTACAACCTCTTAGGCCGAAAAGGTTGCAGAAAATAATGCTTTTAAAAGCCTCTGACGAACCCAGCTGAGCCACGCGATCATCAAAGCCTTTTTTTTTTAACTTTTAAAAGCATTTTTTCTACAACCTCTTTGGCCAAAAAAATGCTTTTAAAAATTAAAAAAAAAAACAGCCTCTGATGATTGCGCGCCTCAGCTGGGCATGGTGGAGGGGAGTGCAGGGATTTTTGTTATCCGTTCTCTGAACCACCACCCACCATCGCTACCAGATCAGGCGATGCGGTCCGAACTGGGAGCATTTCACCCCTAGCTGTCAGGGACTTCATTGTCAAATAATATTCATTGCGGGAAGAATCGGCTGTCAGATTTGTTCGGCTTTGGAGGGATGAGGAATAGTATGTAACCATTTGTCTGAAGTGGAATAGGGTTTCTTGCCTAAGCAGGGGGTTGGACTAGAAGACCTCCAAGGTCCCTTCCAGCTCTGTGATACTATTCTATTCTAAATATTGGAACAGTTCTATTTTATTGTGCTATTTTATTGTGAATTGGACTTAGGAGAAATTTCCAAAGGGTGAGACCAATCAAGTTGTCCATGCCCACCCTGTCACATCACCACCCAGCCGATCATTAGGGCAGAGAACCGGTTGTTAAATTATTTGATTCCCACCACTGACTCATTCCTATAGACTGATTGAATGGAGGCTGAATTCATTGCACACATAAAAAAAAAATAAAAAACACAGGCTCATTCCTGTAGATTGAATGGATGAAGGTTGACATAGAGAATGAAGATGTGAAGGAAGAATCTGTATTAATAAAGTTTTTTTTTTTTTATTAGAAAAGAGATTTGTAGAGCTGCTGTTTGAAAAGGGAGGTTTTTGATTGGCGTCACATATACTTCCTCTCACTGCGTCTCTCACACAATAATAGACTGCTGTGTCCTCAGGTTTGAGACTGCTCATTTGCAGATACAGCTGGCTTTTGGAATTGTCCCTGGAGATGGTGAAGCGCCCTTTTACTTTGTCAGAGTAGTAAATATATGAAGGGTATATACATGCCACCCATTCCAGTCCTTTCCCTGGAGCCTGTCTCACCCAGTTCATCTCATAGCTGCTGAAGGTGAATCCAGAGGCTTGGCAGGACAGACGGAGGGACTCTCCAGGTCTTCTCACATCCCCTCCAGATTCCACCAATTGAACCTGAGACTGGACACCTAAAAAGAAAGGTGGTTTTGTAAGATACATCTGCTGTTAATGACAAGAAACTGTGGAATAACACCTTTCCTTGAAGGGGAAAATAATACCTCTGAGGACAACATACAAGGACAGGAGGTTTATCCAGAGTGCCATTATTGCTGGTTGAAAAGATTGGAGGATGCTTATTGATGGGAAAACATTCAGACAAGCACTCAAGCTTTGAGATGTTGAGGGCATCAGAGAAACAGGAAGATATGGTTCCTTTGAACCAGAAGCTGTCACTGAATTTACATAGCCCTCAGGATAAAAGAGACACACACATCTTTGACCTTCAAGAGTGCCTTCATTCTACTTTGTAGACATGACTGAAAATGTCCCAACGTCAGTTAAAGTATATTTATTTTAATCTTTAAGAAATATGAAAAGCAATAGGTTGATTTTGTCAGAAGGAAAGTCATACCTTCCAAAGCCAATGTGCTGCATCATTTGAACATCTGGGGAATTCTACTGCTGGGAGATAACTTACTGGTTTATTCTCTGCATGATAGGGATGTAAGCAGTGATGAAATGTAAAATTTGTTACTACCAGTTCTGTGGGCATAGCTTGGTGTGGGGGCTAATGTGACTGGGTGGTCAATTTTCTTTTTTACTTTTAAAACCATTTTTTACATGTAAAACCATGTAAAAAAATGCTTTCAAAAGGCTCTGATGATCCCAGCTGAGTTGCCTGATCGTCAGAGGGTTTTAAAAAACCCTCTGCCGATCAGGCAACTCAGCTGGGATCGTCAGAGCTTGGATCATCAGAGCCATTTAAAAGAAAAAAAGCCTGTGATGATTGTGTGGCTCAGCTGGGCATGGGGGGTGGAGGCAGGGATTTTTGCTACCGGTTCTCCGAACTGCCCACCTCCATCGTTACCGACTCGCCCAAGCCGGTCCGAACCGGGAGCATTTCACCCCCTGGATGTAAGTCACATTTAATATTTAGAAATATTTCCCAAATTTGCCATTAAAGAAACAGAGTTAAAGTTGAAATCCATATTTTAATCAAGTTCCTCTAAGTGTTCCTCTATCAACGGTACAATTTCTTACCTGGTAGCAATTTAAGATGCTTCTGAATGTATGGTTATTGTTGTAGCTTGTGATCTGCAGCATCTATTAATTTTTCCTTCTCTCTTCTCTCTCTTTTGTAGAAATATACAAGTGAAAAACATTACTTGCAGTTTTAAATTTGCTCTGCGTTCCACAATATAGGAGACAAACACCTGCTTCTCCTGATCTGATCAATATAGCAAAGCCAATTCCAATGGACGGATGAATTTTTTGTTCACTTTTGTCAAGTCAGATCAGCACATTAAATTGCCTTTGGCAGTTCATCAGAAGTCATTGCATGGTCTGCAAAAGTGGTGTAATCTGTGCCCTCAGGAAGCACATAAAGGATTTAGCCACTGAGAGCATTAAACCATTCAAAACAGACCTCCCCAAACCCAGTTCCACAGCCTGTCCATCATAATGTCAGTTGATAAGTATTTTGTGTTTATTGTTGTTTCCACTGCTTGCAAAACATTTTAACTTTCCTTCCAATGACCTTCCAATTCCTTTCCAAATCCCTTCCTGATTCCCTTCTGATTCCCTTCCCTTCCCTTCTTTTTCCCTTCCCTTCCCTTCCCTTCCCTTCCCTTCCCTTCCCTTCCCTTCCCTTCCCTTCCCATCCTTTCCTTCCCTTCCCTTCCCTTCCTCAGCATTCACAGTTTCTGTCTGAGGATTCACCTATATATTGCTAGGGTTTCTTTCTTCATGGTTTTGTCACCCATATCTGTAGTTATGAATAAATAAAGAGGGCAGGCAGTGAAAAAAAGAGAGAGGAGCTGTTTCAAACATATTAAGTTTGGTCTGCAAATGAAAAAGGAAGAAAGGGAAACAATTTTATCTCAAAGCTATAAAAAGAATTATGAGAAAGTCTCTTGGGGAAGGACGTTCTCCAAAGACCTCTTGAGTGATAATTGGGAAGCAGCAGAGGAAATCAACAGGCTAACTGATGAAACCACACTTTCATTTGTGTTCAATGGAGAATTTCATTTTCATAGACACTGCTGCCCTTTTGCACAAAGCAGATAGAACGGGCCCATTGGGCTCAGGGTCTGAAGAGACCTTCATTATATAGGTTAGAAAATAGGGATTGGGAGAATGTTTCTGATCAACAGGAGTTCTCCAGAGTTTCCAGATTGAAAGAAATGAGCTCAATAGCCCCACCTCAAGAAATAAATAAAACTAAAATAATATCTTTATTCACTGGCAATCAGTCTCCATAAAGTTTCCTTGTGAAAATATGTAACATATCCATTTAATTGATAATGATGTAAACTATACATTATAAGCACTTGTTTCCTTAGAACGAGCAGATATTCATGGTCTTAGCTGTAATGGGTAGTTCAGCTTTGATGGAACTGCTGTCAGTGAAGGACAATTCGGTACAATGCCTGATCAGATTCTTTCCATTCCTACCACTTCACACCTTTGCTGACCTCATTTGAAAACCAGTACACACCTGGGCATAGAGAGGACAAATAGCAAAGGTTTACATGACTCTTAGGACTTGTTAATCAATCCAACTAAGAGGACACTGTATCTCTTAATCCTTGTTCATGATAATGATGTTGCAGTCCGTTCTTGAGAAAACTGTGCAAACAGGAGAAGAGAAAAGAAAGAGAAAAGAAAGAAGAAGCAAATAGGAAGCTTTCGGTCTTCTGAATATGAGTAACTACTCTGAATTCGAGTTCTACTTCTTGTTGACCTGGAAGAGGAGCTTGTTCCTCTGCAGAGAAGAGCAGCCTGGAGGAAGAATTACGTTATCTCAATCCATTCATGTGAATGCATAAGGTTTCATCAGACAAAGGCCCAGAGGTTTTTCACACTTCTTCCTTTGCTTTCCCTCACTGTGGTCCTCGTGCACAGTAATATGTGGTTGTGTCTGCAGCTGCCAGGGACCTCAAGGCCAAATGATATTCATTGCGGGAGGAATCGGCTGTCAAGGTTGTTTGGCTTTGGAGGGATGAGGCATAGTATGTCCTCCACTTATTACTAGACCAATCTATCTGGCCCACCCACTCCAATCCTTTTCCTGGAACCTGGCGGATCCACTCCCAGTATCTATTCTCGATGGAGTCCCCTGTCACTTTGCAAGTCAATTTGATGGATCCTCCAGGGCTCACTGTTCCTGGCCCAGATTCCACAAGTTGGACAGTGGAGTGGACATCTAAATAAATGAAAAAGCAGGAATTAGAACACAACCTTCCTTTTGTTTTGATCTCATTGTTCAGGTCAATCTGGAAGATACTCACACAAAGGAGCTGCTACTAAGCAAAGAAGGAGAATGGCAAGATCCATTGGGGAGTAAGGAAATATCATTGCATTTAGAGAAATGACAGCTTTGGCTCTGTGATGCCCTTTTGTGTGTTTGTGATTATTTAAAGGAGAAACAGCTCAGTGGCTTCATTTGCATAGGAGTTTCATGTGGAACTTAAAACCAGTTTATAAGAAAGGTAGGTTAAGTCAGTCAATCAGTCCTATCCCAGAATTTTACTTTGACTGTGCTATTCACATCTCCAACCCCAACTATTTATCCTGATTAAATTTAAATAAATTTATGACAGCATTACTAACTTAAGGGCTAAGAAATATGGGTGGTGAAGTGAGAGAGGATCAGGAATGATTAGATTGAGTAAATATCCACCTGTATTGAGCATGAAATTGAAGCATGGAGCTCCTTTCATGAAAACAGAAAGGGAGGCTCATTCCAGAGATGGTATTCAGCAGGTTCTGACCAGTTCTGGAGAACAGGTAGTGGAAATTTGGAGTAGTTTGGAGAACCGGCAAATACCACCTCTGACTGGCCCTGTCCCCATCTATTCTCTACATGAAATTGCCTTTGGCAGTTAATCTGATGTAATTGCATGGTCTTCAAAACTGGTGTAATATATGCACTCAGGAAGCACATCAAGATTATCAGGATTTAGCCACTGAGAAAAGCATTAAACCATTCAAACTGACCTCCCAAGACCCAGTTCCACAGCCTGTCCATCATAATATGTCAGTTGATAAGTATTTTGTGTTTATTGATGTTTCCACTGCTTGCAAAACATTTTAACATTCCTTCCAGTGACCTTTCTATTCCTTTCCAAATCCCTTCCTGATTCCCTTCTGATTCCCTGCTAATTATCTTCTGATTCCCTTCCCTTCCCTTCCCTTACTCAGGATTCACAGTTTCTGTCTGAAGATTCACCAATATATTGCTAGGGTTTCTTTTTTCATGGTTTTGTCATCCATATCCGTAGTTCTGAATAAATAAAGAGGGCAGGCAGTGAAAAATTGAGAGAGAAACATATCAAGCTTGGTCTGCAAATGGAAAAAGAAGAAAGGGAAACAATTTTATCTCAAAGCTATAAAAAGAATAATGAGAAAGTCTCTAGAGGAAGGAGGGTCTCCAGAGACCTATTGAGTGATATTTGAGGAACAGCAGGGGAAACCATCTAACTAACTGATGAAACCACACTTTCTATTTGTGTTCAATGGAGAATTTCATTTTGTTAGACACTGCTGCCCCCTTCAGCCAAGCAGATAGAAGGAGCCCATCAGGCTCAGGGTTGGAATAGACCTTCATTATATAGGTTAGAAAATAGGGATTGGGACAGTGGTGGGTTCCTCCCGGTTCGGTCTGGTTCAGCCAAGCTGGTAGCGGTGACAATATGACGTCACCGAACTGGTTCTCCACACACACCCCGCCCTCCCACTCCCCCACCCCCCCACCCACGTTATTCTTACCTTTTATTTGGTCCCACCCCCAATCTATTGCTGCCTCCTGAGTCCCAACTGATGATTAGAGAGAAAAAAACTCTTTAAACTCTTGCCGTGGGGCTTCAAAGGGCCGTCCTACAGCTGATCAGTGTTAAAAGCAAACAAATGAGTCAGGTCATAAGTGCGAGGAGTGGTTGTAAGTCCGAGAACCTTCCAGAAATGACTCTGACCTCCAAGCCACACCCACAAAATAAGCCACGCCCACAGAACCGGTAGTAAAAAAATTTAGAACCCACCCCTGAATTGGGAGAATGATTCTGTTCTCAAGGAGTTCTCCAGAGTTTCCAGATTGAAAGAAATGAGTTCAATAGTCCCAAGTCAAGTAATAAATAAAACTAAAATAATACGATGTATTTATTCACTGGCAATCAGTCTCCATAAAGTTTCCTTGTAAAAATATGTAATATATCCATTTAATTGATAATGATGTAAACTACACATTATAAGCACTTGTTTCCTTAGAACGAGCAGATATTCATGTTCTCAGTCGTACTGTGCAGTTCAGCTTCCATGAAACTGTTGTCAGTGAAGGACAATTTGGTACAATGCCTGATCAGATTCTTTCCATTCCTACCACTTCACACCTTTGCTGATCTCATTTGAAAACCAGTACACACCTGGACATACAGAGGACAAATGGCAAAGGTTTACCCAACTCTTAGGATGTTTTAATCAATCCAACTACCAGGACACTGTATCTCTTAATCCTTGTCCATGACAATGATGTTGCAGCCAGTTCCTGAGAAAACTGCAAACAGGAGAAAAGAAAGAAAGAGAAAAGAAAGAAGAAGCAGATAGTACGCCATATGCTATTCTGAATATGAGCAGCTTCTCTGAAGTCTATTGCTACTTCTTGTTGAGCTGGAATAGTAGTTTATTCCACTCTGCGGACAACAGAAACCTGGGGGAAGAGATAAATTGTCTCAATCCATTCATGTGAATGCATAAAATTTCTTTAGGTAAAAGCCAAGAAGTTTTTCATACTTCCTTCTTTGCTTCCTCTCACTGTGACTCTCCAGCACAGTAATATGTGGCTGAGTCTGCAGCTGTCAGGGACCTCATGGTCAAATAAAATTCATTGACGGAGGAATCGGCAGTCAAGGTTGTTCGGTTTTGGAGGGATGAGGAATAGTATGTAATCCATTCACCATCATCCCAGGCTATCCCACCCACCCATTCCAATCCTTTTCCTGGAGCCTGGCGGATCCAATCCCACCCTGCATTCTCGATGGATTCCCCCGTCACTTTGCAAGTTAATTTGAAGGATCCTCCAGGGCTCACTCCTCCTGGCCCAGATTCCACAAGTTGGACAGTGGAGTGGACATCTAAACAAATGACAAAGCAGGAATTAGTACACAACTCTGCTTTTCTTTTATCTCATTGTTCAGGTCTACTGGGAAGATACTCACACGCAGGAGCTGCTAGTAAGCAAAGAAGAAGAAGGGCAAGATCCATTGGGCAGTGAGAAATACAACCCTCCCTTTAGACCAATGAGAACTTTGGGTCTGTGATGCTCTTTTGTGTGTTTGTGATGATTTAAAGGAGAAACATCTCACTGACTTAATTTGCATCTGGTTTACATGAGAAAGATAAAAGCAGTTTATAAGAAAGGTAGGTTGAATCTATCAAAGGTAACTTGCACAGAAGATGTACTTTGATTCTTTTTTTCTCATCTATACCTGTTTGTCCTGATTTAATTTTGATAAGTTTACAATCATGTTATTCAATGAAGGGCTAAAAAATATGGGTGGTGAAATGAGAGAGAAAAAGTCAGGAACGAGTAGATTGAGTAAATATCAACCTGTGTTGAGAAGGAAATTAAGGTGTGGAGCTCCTTATAGGAAAGTAAACAAGGAAACTTGTTTCTACAGACTGAATGAATGAAGGTTGAAGTGCCGAATGATGACAAGAAGAGAGAATACGAATTAATGAAGTTGTACATTGTTCCAAAGGCAAATTCCAGAGCTGCTCTGTGAAACGGGCAGTTTGTGCTTGGCTTCCTCTCACTGTGTCTCTTAAGCAGTAATAGACAGCTGTGTCCTCTGGTTTGAGGCTGTTCATTTGCAGATACAGCTGGCTTTTGGCATTGTCCCTGGAGATAGTGAAGCGTCCCCTCACTTTGTCAGAGTAGTAAAGATTTGAAGACCATATATGTGCCACCCATTCCAGGACATTGCCAGGAGCCTGTCTCAGCCAACTCATCTCAAAGCTGCTGAAGGTGAATCCAGAGGCTTGGCAGGAGAGACGGAGGGACTCTCCAGGTCTTCTCACATCCCCTCCAGATTCCACCAATTGAACCTGAGACTGGACACCTAAAAAGAAAGGTGGTTTCATAAGACACATCCTGCTGTTAAAGACAAGAAACTGAGGAATAACACCTCTCTTTGGAGGGGAAAATAATACCTCTGAGGACAACGAACAAGGATAGGAGGTTTATCCAGAGTGCCATTATTGCTAGTTGAAAAGATTGGAGGATTCTTATTGATGGGAAAACATTCAGACAAGCACTCAAGCTTTGAGATGTTGAGGGCATCAGTGGAACAGGAAGATATGGTTCCTTTGAACCAGAAGCTGTCACTGAATTTACATAGCCCTCAGGATAAAAGAGACACACGCATCTTTGACCTTCAAGAGTGCCTTCATTCTACTTTGTAGACATGACTGAAAATGTCCCAACATCAGTTAAGGTATTTTTATTTTAATCCTTAAGAAATATGTGAAGCAACAAGATGATTTTGTCAGAAGGAAAATCGTATCTTCAAAAGCCAATGTGCTGCATCATTTGAACATTCGGGGAGCTCTATTGCTGGTAGATAAATTACTGTTTTGTTCTCTGCATGATAGGAATGTAAGTCAGATTTAATATTTAGAAATATTTGCCATATTTGCCATTAAAGAAACAGAGTCAAAGTTGAAATCCATATTTTAGTCAAGTTCCCCTAAGTGTTCCTCTATCAACGATACAATTTCTTACCAGGTAGCAAATTTAGATGCTTCTCAATGTATGGTTATTGTTGTAGCTTGTGATCTGCAGCATCTATTAATTTTTCCTTCTCTCTTCTCTCTCTATCCCTCTCTCTTTTGTAGAAATATACAAGTGAAAAACATTACTTGCAGTTTTAAATTTGCTCTGTCCTCCACAATATGGGTGGCAACCACCTGCTTCTAGTCTAAACAATATCGCAGAGCCAATCCCAATGGACGGATGAATTTTTTAGTTCACTTTTTGCCAAGTCAGATCAGCAGATGAAATTGCCTTCGGCAGTTCATCAGAAGTCATTGCATGGTCTGCAAAAGTGGTGTAATCTGTGCCCTCAGGAAGTACATCAAGATTATCAGGATTTAGCCACTAAGAGCATTAAACCATTCAAAACAAACCTCCCAAAATCCAGTTCCACAGCCTGTCCGTCATAATATGTCAGTTGATGAGTATTTTGTGTTTATTGTTGTTTCCACTGCTTGCAAAACATTTTAACATTCCTTCCAGTGACCTTCCTATTCCTTTCCAAATCCCTTCCTGATTCCCTTCTGATTCCCTGCTAATTATCTTCTGATTCCCTTCCCTTCCCTTCCCTTACTCAGGATTCACAGTTTCTGTCTGAAGATTCACCAATATATTGCTAGGGTTTCTTTTTTCATGGTTTTGTCATCCATATCCGTAGTTCTGAATAAATAAAGAGGGTAGGCAGTGAAAAATTGAGAGAGAAACATATCAAGCTTGGTCTGCAAATGGAAAAAGAAGAAAGGGAAACAATTTTATCTCAAAGCTATAAAAAGAATTATGAGAAAGTCTCTAGGGGAAGGAGGGTCTCCAGAGATCTATTGAGTGATATTTGAGGAACAGCAGGGGAAACCATCTAACTAACTGATGAAACCACACTTTCTATTTGTGTTCAATGGAGAATTTCATTTTGTTAGACACTGCTGCCCTCTTCAGCCAAGCAGATAAAAGGAGCCCATAAGGCTCAGGGTTGGAAGAGACCTTCATTATATAGGTTAGAAAATAGGGATTGGGAGAATGTTTCTGATCTCCAGGAGTTCTCCAGAGTTTCAAGATTGAAAGAAATGAGCTCAATAGCCCCAAGTCAAGAAATTTAAAAAAACGAAAATAATATCTTTATTCGCTGGCAATCAGTCTCCATAAAGTTTCCTTGTAAAAATATGTAATATATCCATTTATTTGATAATGATGTAAACTACACATTATAAGCACTTGTTTCCTTAGAACGAGCAGATATTCATGTTCTTAGCTGTAATGGTAGTTCAGCTTCCATGAAACTGCTGTCAGTGAAGGACAATTTGGTACAATGCCTGATCAGATTCTTTCCATTCCTACCACTTCACACCCTTGCTGATCTCATTTGAAAACCAGTACACATCTGGGCATACAGAGGACAAACGGCCAAGGTTTACACGACTCTTAGGATGTTTTAATCAATCCAACTACCAGGACACTGTATCTCTAAATCCTTGTCCATGACAATGATGTTGCAGCCAGTTCCTGAGAAAACTGCAAACAGGAGAAAAGAAAGAAAGAGAAAAGAAAGAAGAAGCAGATAGTACGCCATATGCTATTCTGAATATGAGCAGCTTCTCTGAAGTCTATTGCTACTTCTTGTTGAGCTGGAATAGTAGTTTATTCCACTCTGCGGACAACAGAAACCTGGGGGAAGAGATAAATTGTCTCAATCCATTCATGTGAATGCATAAAATTTCTTTAGGTAAAAGCCAAGAAGTTTTTCATACTTCCTTCTTTGCTTCCTCTCACTGTGACTCTCCAGCACAGTAATATGTGGCTGAGTCTGCAGCTGTCAGGGACCTCATGGTCAAATAAAATTCATTGACGGAGGAATCGGCAGTCAAGGTTGTTCGGTTTTGGAGGGATGAGGAATAGTATGTAATCCATTCACCATCATCCCAGGCTATCCCACCCACCCATTCCAATCCTTTTCCTGGAGCCTGGCGGATCCAATCCCACCCTGCATTCTCGATGGATTCCCCCGTCACTTTGCAAGTTAATTTGAAGGATCCTCCAGGGCTCACTCCTCCTGGCCCAGATTCCACAAGTTGGACAGTGGAGTGGACATCTAAACAAATGACAAAGCAGGAATTAGTACACAACTCTGCTTTTCTTTTATCTCATTGTTCAGGTCTACTGGGAAGATACTCACACGCAGGAGCTGCTAGTAAGCAAAGAAGAAGAAGGGTAAGATCCATTGGGCAGTGAGAAATACAACCCTCCCTTTAGACCAATGAGAACTTTGGGTCTGTGATGCTCTTTTGTGTGTTTATGGTGATTTAAAGGAGAATCAGTTCAGTGTCTTCATTTGCATCTGAGTTTCATGGGGAAGATAAAAGCATCTTTTAAGAAAGGAAGGTTAAGTTTATGAAACCATTCTAGTCCATAATTTGGACTTTGACTATTGTTCTCACATCTACATCATCAGCTACTTGTCCCGATCTAGAGAAATTTATGATAGCATCAATAAATTAAGGGCAAAAAAAAAATATGGCTGGTGAAATTAGGAGAGGGTCAGGAATGAGTAGATTGAGAAAATGTAAACCTGGAATGAGTCTAAATTTGAGGTGTGGAGCTCCTTATATAAAATTAGAAATTTTATATAAACTCCTATAAACTCAATAAATGGAGGTTGAAATCATTATATATAAAAAAACAAAGGTTCATTCCTATAGGTTGAATCAGTGGTGGGATTCAGCCAGTTCGCACCACTTCGAGAGAACCAGTTGATAACTTTCTGAGCAGTTTAGCAAACTGGGTGTTGGAAGAAATCATTAGGGCAGAGAACCGGTTGTTAAATTACTTGAATTCCACCATTAGGTTGAATGGATAAAGGTTGCCGTGCAGAATGAAGGCCTGAGGGGAGAATCCAAATTAAAGTTTTTGTTTTTTATTAGGAAAAAAATGGCAGAGCTGTTGTATGAAATGGGCACTTTTTAAAATAGAAAGCGAGGCTCATTCCTATAGTCGGAATGGATGAAGGTTGAAGTGCTGAATGATGACATGAAGGGGAAATCTGTATATTGTTCCAAAAGCAAATTTCAGTGCTGCTCAGTGAAATGGGAAGTTTTTGGTTGGCTTCACATATACTTCCTCTCACTGTGACTCTCTCGCACAGTAATAGACAGCCGTGTCTTCTGGTTTGAGGCTGTTCATTTGCAGATACAGCTGGCTTTTGGCATCGTCTCTGGAGATGGTGAAGCGTCCTCTCACTTTGTCAGAATAGTAAAGACTTGAAGACCATATATATGCCACCCATTCCAGGCCTTTCCCAGGAGCCTGTCTCACCCAGTGCATGCCGTAGCTGCTGAAGGTGAATCCAGAACCTTGGCAGGAGAGACGGAGGGACTCTCCAGGTCTTCTCACATCCCCTCCAGATTCCACCAATTGAACCTGAGACTGGACACCTAAAAAGAAAGGTGGTTTCATAAGACACATCCCGCTGTTAAAGACCAGAAACTGAGGAATAAGCCCTCTCTTTGGAGATGAAAATAATACCTTTGAGAACAACTAACAATGACAGGAGGTTCAGCCAGAGTGCCATTATTGCTCGATAAAAAAATTGGAGGATTCTTACTGATGGGAAAACTTTCACTCAACACTCAACCTTTCAGGCTTTGAGTGCAGCAGGAGAACAGGAAAATATGGTTCCTTTGAACAGGAAGCTGTCACTGAATTTGCATAGTCCTCAGGATAAAAGTGATACATGCATCTCTGACCTTCAAGAGTGCCTTCATCCTACTTTGCAGACATGAGTGAAAATGTCTCAACATCAGTTAAAGTATATTTATTTTACTCCTTAAGAAATATGTAAACCAAAAGGTTGATTTTGTCAGAAATAAGGTCATATCTTGAAAATTCAACATGATGCATTATTTGAACATTTGGGGAACATTGAAGCTGGTAGATAAACTGATTTTCTACTTTTCTGCATGATGGAGATTTAAATCACATTCAGTGGAGCTGTTTCCCATATTTGCAAGTAAAAAAAAAAAAATGGAATCAAATTTGAAATCCATATGTTAGGCCCGGTCCCCTGAGTGAACTCCAATCAATGATGCATTTTCTTACCTTGTACCAATTTTTTGGATTCTCCTCAAAAGGTTGTTATTGTCTCAGCTTGTAATCTGGTATCATCTGTTCATCTCCTTCTTGCTTCAAATTTCTTTTTTATACGTAAATATAGAAGCGAAAGACATTACTTACACTTTTGGGTTTGTTCAAAGGTGACCCAAACACCTGTAACAAAATGAAGGAATAGTCCAGTCAGTCCAAATGATAATAAAGGAATCGGAATTTTATTAAGATGATCAGAATTTAACATCTGATTCTGAAGTGTAACTTCAGTGAACAAATTTTTGCTGTGGTGGTTATTGTTGATGATAATATCCATTCAGTTGTACCTGACATTTGATGATTCTGTGGACCAGGTCTCTCCACAACAGGGGTGTCAAACTCACATGGTCATGACAGCATCATGGGACATATTGGGAGTTTTTTTTTCCTTTTGCTAAACTGGGCGGGGGCATGGCCAGGGCATGACGCATCTGTCCCATGGGCTGGGAGTTTGACAGCCCTGCTCCACATCTTCCAATTTTGCACTTCTTCTTTGAGTTTTTCTATCTTTTGGCTGTTGTCAGCTTTGATGGTGTCCAGCCACCATGTTTTTTGACAGCCTGCTTTCCTTTTCCCACAAACTCTTCCAAATATAATTGCTTTCTCTAGTCAATTCTCCCACCCCAACGAACAAATGTAGCCTGACAAAAATATCACTTTGTATGACTGAAAGAAAAAGAAATCCTAGTTTCTTTTCTTTTCTTCACACCCCACAAAAACACACAAACACACACACAAATACACACAAACAAACCATTTCCTTTTTGTACAGACTAGAAAAGATTCAGGTTCTTGCTATTCTTTTATATTGATTGATTTTTATATTACATGAGTATTCCAGTGCAATTCTATATAGATTCTTGGACGTTCACACTATAAAAAAGGAAAATAAAAAAAGGAAAATATAAATCTACCCAGGCTCAAGGTTGACTCAGCCTTCCATCCTTTCTAAGGTAGGTAAATTGAGGACCCAGTTTGTGGGGGCAATAAGCTGACTTTGTATAAATATACAAAAGTATGAAGGCTATTGCTTAACGCATTGTAAGCCACCCTGAGTCTCCGGAGAAGGGTGGCATATAAATCAAAACAACAACAACAACAACAACAACAACAACATAGAAATCTATTGTCAAAATTACATAAATGCCTTCCAGATACTTTCTCTTTTCCTCCCCCAAAGACCCTCCAACAATCTTGCATTTTCTGAACCTTCCAGATAGCAATCAGGGTTGGAATGAAAGATGTTTCCTGTAGGAGACAATTCCAATGAGCCATTCCCATGAATATTCCCATGAAGCTTTCAAGAAGAGACTGGACTGCCTTCTGTCAGAAACGGTGTAGGCCCATGATGGCACGCCGGCTCAGCTCTGGCCAGCTGATTTTCAGGCCTTCTGGGCCCACCAGAAATAGGGAAACAGGCTGTTTCCTGCCTCCAGAGGGCCTCCAAAGTGGTGCGGAAAGCTGTTTTCACCCTCCCCAGATGCATAGAGAGGATCTGGAGCCAGGTGAGAAAGATTAACGGGCCTAAGGGGCCATCACGTGCCAGGAGCAGGGGGGAGGGGGGTTGTTCATGCATGCACAGGGCGGGGTGTATAGAATTATGGGTGTGGGCTCACACACATGTGAAGCCCCCACGTCCCCCCTTCCTGGCACGCAATAGCAAAAAGGTTATCCATCACTGGTATAAGCTCTCCTGCTTGGGTGAGGGGTTGGACTAGATGACCTACCACCTATATGAGCTGTGGTGGCACAGTTGTTTGGCTGCAGTACTGCAGGATACTTCTGCTGACTGCCAGCTGACTGCAATTTGGCAGTTTGAATCTCACCAGGCTCAAGGTTGACTCAGCCCCCCTTCCTTCCGAGGTGGGAAAAATGAAGCTCCAGATCCTTGGGGGTAATATGCTGACTCTGTAAACCACTTAGAGAGGGCTATAAAGCAATGTGAAGCAGTATATAAATCCAAGTGTTATTGATATTTCTACAAGGTCCCTTCCAACTCTGTGAATCTGAAGTAAACAAATGCCTGCAGGCCCCATCAGAATATAAGACAACCAGTTGCTTTTCTTGACATTAAGGGGGTCAATCCAAATCCAGTGGACAAATTCTGTAAGGTGATCAATTTTCTTAGTTTGAAAACCTTAAATTGCCCTGGATGATAACCAGAAGCCATTGCATACATAGTCTGCAAAATTGGCCTAAAATATTTCCACTAGGCAGCAAATCGTGATTAACTGGAATCAGCCACTGAGGAAGGAATTAAACACTCTAAACAGCCCCACCAAAACCCAACTCCACAGCCTGTCTAGCACGATATGATGGTTGATAACCAGTTTTGTGTTTGCTGTTGTTTCCATTGCATCTCTTACATTTTTTTTCATTCCTTCCAATTCCCTTCTGATTCCCTTGCAATTCCCTTCCCTTCCTGACTCTTCCTGCACCATCCTGTCCTCAGCACAAAGTAAGAATGGATCAATATATACCTGCTTGGTTTGTTCCATGCAAATCTCTGCATGTTTTTGTCACCCCAACCATAATTATGAATGAGGAAAGAGGGCAGGCAGTGAACCAAGACAGAAAAACTGTTTCAAACGTATTAAGCTTGGCCTGCAACTGGAAAAGAAAGAAAGAGGTTTTCCACTGAGAAAGAGAGGGGGGGAAGGGAGGGAGAGAGAGAGAGGGAGAGGGGGAGGGAGGGAGAAAGGGAGAGAGAGGGAGGAAGGGAAGGAGAGGGGAGGGCATTCTCTTGCGGAACGATGGTCTCCAGGGACCTACTGAATGATAATTTAGAAGCAGCAGAGGAAACCATCCCTCTAACCGCTGAAACCACAGTTTTATTTGTGTTAAGTGGAGAATGTCAGGTTGTTGGACACTGCTGCCCTTTTGTGCAAAAGCAGATAGAAGGGAGCCATCAGGCACAGGGTCTGAAGAGATCATCATTATATAGGTATGAAAATGTGGATGGGGACAATGTTTCTGATCTCCAGGAGTTCTCCAGAGTTTGCAGAATGAATAGAACGAGCTCAAAACCCACCTCAAGATATTCAGTGAATAAAAATAAAACAATACTCTTGGTACCAATAATTGGTACTAGTCTTCATAAATATTTATTCTGTGAACATTTAATATATCTTTTAATGATAAAAAATATAGATACCATATAAGTGTATGTATGTATATGTATATGTGTATGTGTACATATCTATATCTCTGTATGTCTCTATCTCTATCTCTATATCTATCATCTATCTATCTATCTATCTATCTATCTATCTATCTATCGACACACACACAGAGAAACAGATAGACAGACAGGTGTGTATGTTTGAGAGAGAGTAACGGTTTTTATCTGAGAGGGAGGGAGAGAGAGAGAGAGAGGGAGAAGGAGAGGGAGAGGGAGGGAGGGGGACATTCTCTTGCAGAAGGATGGTCTCCATGGACCATCCATCTGGTTTACTAAGAACCAAAAGATATCATATTCTCAAATGTAATCTGTAGTTCGGCTAATATCAAACTGCTGTTTATGAAATAGAATTCTGTTCATTGACTGAGTTGCATTCTTCCATTCCTGCCATCTCATTTCTATATGGTCCTCATTTGAAAACCAAAACACACATGGACATTGCAAGGAGGAATAGGAAGAGAAAAGTTCAGAAGCCTCTTAGGACTTACAATCAACCCAACTAAGAGAGCACTGCATCTCTTACTCTCTTGTCCATGACAATGATGTTGCAGCCGGACCTCGAAAATACTGTGCAAGTATTAGAAAGGGAACAAAAAGAAAGAAGAAGCAAATAGCAAGCTAAGTGTCTTCTGAATACAAGCAACTACTCTGAAGTCCAATACTACTTCTTGTTGACTTGGAAGAGTAGCTTGTTCCTCTCTGCAGAGAAGAGCAGCCTGGAGGAAGAATTACGTTATCTCAATCCATTCATGTGAATGCATAAGGTTTCATCAGACAAAGGCCCAGAGGTTTTTCACACTTCTTCCTTTGCTTTCCCTCACTGTGGTCCTCGTGCACAGTAATATGTGGCTGTGTCTGCAGCTGCCAGGGACCTCAAGGCCAAATGATATTCATTGCGGGAGGAATCGGCTGTCAAGGTTGTTCGGCTTTGGAGGGATGAGGCATAGTATGTCCTCCACTTATTACTAGACCAATCTATCTGGCCCACCCACTCCAATCCTTTTCCTGGAACCTGGCGGATCCACTCCCAGTATCTATTCTCGATGGAGTCCCCTGTCACTTTGCAAGTCAATTTGATGGATCCTCCAGGGCTCACTGTTCCTGGCCCAGATTCCACAAGTTGGACAGTGGAGTGGACATCTAAATAAATGAAAAAGCAGGAATTAGAACACAACCTTCCTTTTGTTTTGATCTCATTGTTCAGGTCAATCTGGAAGATACTCACACAAAGGAGCTGCTACTAAGCAAAGAAGGAGAATGGCAAGATCCATTGGGGAGTAAGGAAATATCATTGCATTTAGAGAAATGACAGCTTTGGCTCTGTGATGCCCTTTTGTGTGTTTGTGATTATTTAAAGGAGAAACAGCTCAGTGGCTTCATTTGCATAGGAGTTTCATGTGGAACCAGTTTATAAGAAGGATGGCTTAAATCCATCAATAGGACTAAGTCCACAAGTAGAATTTCTATGTGGTTTCACATCTGAAACATCAACTAGTTGTTCCGATTTAATTTTGATTAAATTTTGGACTGTTGTATTTATGAAGCACATAAATCTGGTGGCCAAAATGATCTTCTTTTTCTCTTTGCTTCCATCTTGTGGCTCTCCAGATTTTAACAAAACCAAACGTAGCTCCCTAGTGAATTAAATAATTTTTATTTGCTACCTCCCTATGAACTTGATGTTTTTCCTTTCCTTTCCTTTTTAAATTTAGTGGCAAATGTAGAGTAGATGTAGAAATGGGCCCATACTCTAAATTCCTATGATACATAAAGAAGAACTTCAACTTATTATCTCAAGTATCTACCAATTTTGACGGGTATCTTCTGTTTCTTCCCCCTGGAGTAGAGAAGTCTGTGCAAATCCTAGTGTAGAAGAAATGCCTCCAATAATTGTTGACCGCATCTTGGACGTTTCTACTTCTTGGGCAAGGCAGCAAAATAGGACTCCTTTCCTCATGGAGAGTCCAGAGGAGGAGAGAATCTGTCAGGGTTTCAATTAATACACCCATTGCAAACAGACCTCCAAAGCAAGTTGGTTCCTCAAAGGACAGTGATATTTGGAGATACCATTTTGGTGCAAACTGGTAGAAAGCCAATTCTGAATGTTCCTGCGCTTTCCAGCACATGAAAAAGTAAAATTTTCCTGTTTTCTCAAAACAATAAATCACATTGTCCAATCTGGATGTTAGCTGGTTGCCTGGTTATGTCTCTCTTCCTCTGGCCAGCCAGCTATTAGAATGTCTCTGACTCATCAGAGAGCTATTCTGTTTTGGCTACAAAGCAGGGGTGGGATTCAAAAATTTTAGCAACCAGTTCTCTGCCTGGTTGCTGGGTGGGCATTGCCATGGTGGGTGTGGCCTACTCGGCCTCCTGAACCACAGTGTGTGTGTGGGGGGGTTCACAGTCCCCAAGGTCCAGAGGCTTTCCTTGAGCCTCCGGGAGGGTGAAGATGGCTTTCCATGGGCTCTGGAGGCTATCCAGAGGCTGGAAACAGGCCCATTTATGGACTTCCAGAACTTCCGGAAGACCCATTTTTCACCTCCCCAAGCTCTGGAGGCTTTCTTCAAGCCTCCCAGAGGGTGAAAATGGCCTCCCCTGGACTCTGGAAGCCTCCAGAGGGCAGAAATAGGCCCATTTCCAGACTTCCAGAACTTCTGGGAGGCCCATTTTCACCCTCCCATAGTCTCCACACTGGCCCGCACTTACCTGCCATCCAAAATGGAGACTGCATGGAGACTCCTGGGAGGGGCAGGGTGGGGTGGGCAGTCCTTGCAACTACCGGTTCGATGAACCAGATGTAAAATTAGCATCTGGTTCTCCCGAACCAGTCTGAACCAGCTGAGTCCACCCCTGCTACAAACCCCATCTATATCTACCCACTTTCAGTTCCAAGATGTGTCAACCTGAAGCCATGAGAAAAGAAACCCTGATAGGAAAAAAAACCCACAGAAAAGAAAACAGCTATAGCTGGGTCAACTTCAGGCTTGACAGAAGCAGGGTATGAAGAGGTGGGTTTCAGCAGGTTCTGACCAGTTCGGGAGAACCGATTGTGGAAATTTTAAGTAGTTCAGAGAACTAGTAGCAGAAATTTTGAGTAGTTCGGACAACCGGTAAATACCACCTCTGACTGGCCCCATCGCCATCTATTCTCTGCCTCCCAAGTCCCAGCTGATCAGGAGGAAATGGGGATTTTGCAGTAACCTTCCCCTGGAGTGGGGTGAGAATGGAGATTTTACAGTATCCTTCCCCTGCCATGCCCACCAAGCCACACCCACAGAACTGGTAATATAAAGTGTTGAAACCCGCCACTGGTATGAAGTCAAATTTCAGAGCAAGATCAGAAAACTGGCACCGAAGAAGCTGTTCTCCAATGCTTCTCTTTCTAATTTAACAAGTTCTTTCAATTCCAAAATATGCATGATTTGAAATCATCTCAATATTAGTAGCATTTTCCCCCAGCCTTCCCTTAAAGTTCGGTGTGTTGAGGAAAGTCATAGAATGGCAAATGTGAGATCATCTGACACAGTTTCAGCCATCCAATTTAATGGAGAATGTTTGAGTGACCAGAAACGACATGAACAATTCTCTTTGAATATTGGTAGTCCACTATCTCATGTCCATCATTAGCTTCATAGCTTCTTTCTTTGCTAAGAACTTACTATATGCCCCGAATGTAACAAAGAGTCCATCACTTTTGAATTTAGTGTGGATGTTGGTTTGCTGTCCCGACATAAGCTGACACGAAGGCCCATCGCAGGGATCATTCAACCCAAATGGAACGTGAGAAACATAATCTTTTGAAAGTTTTCTTCTCCAAAGTTTTCTTCTGAGTCCTTTGAGAAAACTCATCTAATTGCATCCTCATTGAGTCAACTTCCACATGTTTTTTTTCTAAATATACAAAAAGAGTTACTCCCTTTTCTGCCGCAAAGAGACCTAGTTTGCATCAGTAGTAATTATCTGGCTTGCAATTATCTGAGATCATTCATTCTCCATATTGACTTCACCCGAGGGATCGCTAGACAACATCAAAAACATGAATACGTCAGTGAATATTGCAAGGAACTATAAAACCTTTGTTTTGCACAATTCCAAGCTAGGGAAAGACAAAGAAGAAGGCAAAATGCTATCCAGTTGTACATTGTAAATTTCTCCAATTCATTTAGGCAATTATTGCCTTATCTTTGCATTGCTTGAAGTCTAAGGAGTATTTTTCAGAGTTGGGCTGTCCTTAGTTACACTCCTTTTTCTATGGTTATAGTTGTGGAGCTGTTTGTTCGATGATGTAGCTTTCTGATTTTTGCAAAAGCTCTCAACATACAGATGGCCTGGAATCAACCTCCGTCTAGAGTGATATGGAATCAGATGTTCGCGCTAACAACGCTAGTACTCCTTCCGTCTTATGGGAGAGCTAAAGCAGACATCCAGAAGTGCTCTAGCAAAGAGTCATTTCTGGTTCCACATGAGTGGTACCAGCCTGGCAAGTTCCTGATTGGCGGGATAGTTTCTCATATCTTAAATGTCTATTTCCAATATACTTTTGATGAAGCTCCTTCTAAGAAACTGAACAATGAACTTCCGCTGTAAGTATTTTCTCGCTTGCTTCCTATGCTTTTCCTCTGCCGTCAGGGCTACACTCACTGAGCTGCTAAGATCTAGTTAGTCATTTAATGGCATAAAAGAACAGGTGGCCATCCTAGCTTCCTTCTACCATTAGTAGTTATTTTTCACCTTAGCATTTATTTGCTCTTTAACTTCCATGTTAAAAAAAGACACATAAGGAGAATATCTGTCTTACACATTGGCAACAAAAATCAGAACACTAAATACAAGCTGAGTGGATATGACCTTGTAGATGACCCTCACTCTGTCAAGGACCTAGGAATAGTCATCTCAAACAATCTAAGCTCCAGAGCTCACTGTAACAGCATTGCCAAAAAGGCATTAAGAGTTGTTAACCTAATTTTGCGAAGCTTCTTCTCCTGTAACATCAAATTGTTAACTAGGGCATACAAAACCTTTGCCAGACCAATGCTCGAATACAGCTCACCTGCCTGGAATCCAGACTGTATATCGGACATTAATACAATTGAGCAAGTCCAGAGGTATTTCACGAGAAGAGTCCTCTATTCCTCTGCTCACAACCTTATGCCACCAGGCTCAAAATTTTGGGCTTGGACAACTTAGAACTATGCCAACTACGGTCTGACCTAAGCATAGTACACAAAATTGTCTGCTATAACATCCTATCTGTCAATGACAATTTTAGCTTCAACCACAATAATACACAGGCAAACATTAGATACAAACTCAAGGTAAACCGCTCCAAACTCGATTGCAGAAAATACGACTTTAGTAACAGAGTGTCAATGCCTGGAATGCACTACCTGACTCTGTGGTTACATCCTCAAACCCCTAAAACTTTAATCTTAAACTGTCTACCGTGGACCTCACCCCATTCCTAAGAGGTGTGTAAGGGGCGTGCATAAGCGCACCAGCGTGCCTACCATCCCTGTCCTACTGTCCCCATTTATTTGTACTCATTTCCTGTGTTCATTTCCATGTTTATACTTATTCCTGTTATCTCGTACACGTTTGACAAACTAATTTTTATTTTATTTTATTTTATTTTATTTATTTTTTTAAATTTGATTTATATGCAGCCCTTCTCCGAAGACTCAGGGCGGCTTACAATGTGCTCAGCAATAGCCTTCATCCTTTTGTATATTTATACAAAGTCAGCTTATTGCCCCCACAACTGAGTCCTCATTAACTAAATTAACCTAATTAACTAAATAAATAAATAAATCAGGGCTACACTCTCTGAACTGCTAAGATTTAGTCAGTCATTTAATGGCATAAAAGAGCAGATGGCCATCCTATCTTCCTTCTACCATTAGTAGTTAATTTTCACCTTAGAGCTAGTAGCACTTATTTGTTCTTTAACTTCCACGTTAAACAAGGCACATAAGGAGAATAATTAAGTTAGAAGGAAATTAAGGTAAAGTGGACTGCCTTAATGCATGGGAGAGATTGCAAGAGGCCAATGGTTCTTTGATGTTTAAATTGGAATCATAATAAATAGCTATGAAAGGAGAGAAAAGCACAGCTGGACAAAAAGAGGAAGGATATGGAGGAAAATTGTCCAAAATTGTTTTGTTTTTTGTGTTGTTGTTTTTTTTAAAAAAAACTGGCTCTGGTGAAAGGAATAATATTATGTTACTTTAAACCAAATATTATGCTTTCCTCTATTTAAAATGTTATGGAAATGACAAGATACACTTCCTGCAGTGCAGTTCATTACGAACTGTAAATACCACTTCATAGCTAAGGGAATTATATCAGTTGCATTAAGATACTTTCTTCTATTCAGCTCCCTGATTTTACTAACGAAGGAGCCGATAAGGGTTGGTGGGAAGATTTCCAATTAATTGTGCCTTATTTAAATCTGAGCCATGCAGGAAGGTGGCAATAGAATGGCATGGACTGTAGATTAAATTCACCAAAGATGTATAATTATTTTTTTTTTTGGTAGTATGTTGCCAAAGTTCTACCAACATCTCCTGGCTCTGGCCTTTGCTGTGAATAAAATCAACCAGGATCCAATGATCTTGTCAAATCTCACCCTTGGCTTCCACATCTATGATAGTCATTTTGATTCAAGGATGACCTATCGGATCACTTTGGACTTGCTCTTCAAGTCACAGGCATTTCTCCCCAATTACAAATGTGACCCTCACAGAAGACATATAGCACTCATTGGGGGAATCAGCCCTGACGTCTCCTCCTATGTGGCAGACATCTTAAGTCTGTACAAGATCCCACAGGTAAGATCTGTGCACATCCACAGAGCAGTCCTATCATTTCGGTACAGTACCTGGTTTTGTTTTTCTGAAAGTGAGTCTCGCATTCTCAAAAGAGTGGAAGTGAAATGCAAAAATGAGGAAAGCTTTCAGAGACTGGAAGAGATGCAAGCATACAGTAGACCCTAGATAATATCCTGTCAATAACAAAATAACACTGCTGAATAACAGGTAGGAGAGAGAGGGGAGAGAGAGAGAGAGAGAGAGAGAGAGAGGTTGGATAATAGATGATAGACAGGCAGGCAAACAGACAGATAGATGATAGATAGATGAGAGAGAGAGAGATGATAGATGATAGACAGACAGGCAGACAGAGAGATGAGAGAGATAGACAGATAGACAGATAGACAGATAGATGAGAGAGAGAGAGGGAGAGGGAGATGATGTTTGAATGACAGGGGTTGCTCCTCTGTCCTGGTCCTATTAGACCTCTCAGCGGCTTTTGATACCATCGACCATGGTATCATGCTGCACCGGCTAGAGGAGTTGGGGGTGGGGGGCACCGTCCTACGGTGGTTCTCCTCCTTTCTCTCTGACCGGTCGCAGTCTGTGTTGACAGGGGGGCAGAGGTCAACCCCGAGGCCCCTTGTATGTGGGGTGCCACAAGGGTCGGTCCTCTCGCCCCTTCTGTTCAACATTTATGTGAAGCCGCTGGGTGAGATCATCCGTGGTTTCGGGGTGAAGTACCACCAGTACGCTGATGATACTCAGCTGTACATCTCCACCCCGGACCACCCCAATGATGCCCTTGAAGTGATGTCCCGGTGCCTGGAGGCCGTGCGGATCTGGATGGGGAGAAACAGACTCAGGCTCAACCCATCCAAGACCGAGTGGCTGTGGTTTCCGACATCCCGATATAGTCAGTTAGTGCCATCACTGACTATTGGGGGCGAGTCATTGGCCCCCACGGAGAGGGTTCGCAACTTGGGTGTCCTCCTGGACTCACGGCTGTCTTTAGAAGAGCACATGACGGCCATGGCCAGGGGGACTTTTTATCAGGTCCGCCTGATTCGCCAGTTGCGTCCCTTTCTGGATCGGGACTCGTTAAACACGGTCACTCATGCTCTCATTACTTCCCGCTTGGACTACTGCAATGCTCTCTACATGGGGCTCCCCTTGAGGAGCACCCGGAGGCTCCAGCTGGTCCAGAATGCGGCCGCACGGGTGGTTATGGGAGCGATGTGGTGCTCCTATGTGACCCCCCTACTGCGCGAGCTGCACTGGCTCCCGGTGGTCTTCCGGGTGCGCTTCAAGGTTTTGGTTACCACCTTTAGAGCGCTCCATGGCATTGGACTGGGGTATCTACGAGACCGCCTTCTGCTACCAATAGCCTCTCACCGACCAGTACGCTCCCATAGAGAGGACCTCCTCAGGGTGCCGTCGGCCAAACAGTGTCGACTGGCGGCCCCCAGGGGGAGAGCCTTCTCTGTGGGGGCACCTACCATCTGGAACGGGCTCCCCCCAGAGATACGGAGGATCCCGGACCTGCGCACGTTTCACCGTGCTCTCAAAACTTTTCTATTTCAGCAAGCTGGCCTGGCCTAATTCCCCTCTTTTAAATTTTTTAAATTTTTAAATTTTTTAATTCGTGATTTTATAAATTGGGTGTTTTAATCTGTGTTTCGGCTGAAATATTTAATAATTTTAAGGGATTTTTAATATTTGTATTATCTGTATTTTATCTTGGCTGTTCACTGCCCTGAGTCCTTCGGGAGTAGGGCAGTATAGAAATTTGATTAATAAATAAATAATAAATAAATATGATAGACAAACAGGAAGAGAGATAGATAATAAATAGATAGACAGATAGAAAAGAAATAAGCCCAGAATCGAGTGGATGTGATTCTACTGAGCTGGTGCTGCAGAAAAACCTTGGTTACGTAGGGAAAACCTGGCTAGAAGAAAAAGATAGATAGATAGATAGATAGATAGATAGATAGATAGATGATAGAGACAGACAGACAGAGGATGGTTGGATGATAGATGATAAATAGAGACAGATAGATATGGATGGATAGATGGATAGAATTAGAAATAGAGAGATAGAGATGACAGACATGACAAAGATGACAAAGATGAGAAAGAGGGGGGAGGGAGGAGAGAGAGAGATGTAGAGATAGATGACATATAACACATCTGCTATGTGAACAGCTTGGGTGCCAGTTTGTTTCCAGATCCAACTGAAGATGTTAGCTATCTCCCTTAAAGCTTTTCCTGGAATGGGTCCAAGTTACCTGAGAAACTGTTTCATTTCAACTATATTGTCTCATTCAAGTAGATCAGGTAAGGGAGGAATGTTGTATATGTTGTCAGTAAAATAATTTTGTTTGAAGGGATCCAGGAAGAGACAGTTCTTTGCTGTTGCCCCCACCTCATCCAGAGGTGAGATGAGCCCCCTGTTAAGACCTGGCTCTTCCAATTGACATGGGGGTCAAAGAGTGATATTCAACTCTGGAGTGGATTGGTATCCTTTGTTATCTTCTCAATTTTTCTCACTTTTAATACCATATCCCTATCTTTTAAATTTCGTTTTTAACTTTGTTCTGATTTATGCTCTTTATGCTCTTATGCCTGTTTTCCCCAAAATAAGACATCCCCTGATAATAAGCCCAATCGGGCTTTTGAGTGCATGGCAATAAGGCCAAGCATTTATTTCAGGGTTCAAAAAAATATAAGACAGGATCTTATTTTGGGGGAAATACGGTATTATAAGCTGCCCAGAGTCACAGGTGAGATGGGCAACGTAGAGATGTAATGAATAAGTAAATAAATAATATGTATCTAATTATCTCTGAGCGTGTCCTTTCAGCTCACATATGGATCATTTCCTATGCAAAGAAGCAATATGGTAGAGACATCTTCCTTTTACCACACGGTCTCCAATGAAGGTCATCAATATACAGGCATTATCTATTTACTTAAACATTTTGGGTGGATCTGGGTTGGACTTTTGGCTGGAGACGATGAAAGTGGAGAACGTTTCTTGAAAAAGCTGGAGTCGTTATTTCTCCAGCATAAAATTTGTTCAGCCTTTGTTCAAAGAATGCCAGTTGACAGCCGATTCCCTGAACTCAATGAACTGAACACCATTTCTGCAAATACGAATGAGTTCTACTCAGATCCGAAAGTTAATGCCCTTGTTGTCTATGGTGAGACTCTAACTGTAATGTGGCTAAGCACTGCGTTGTTTTTCGCCGGTGTTAACTATACCGAAAAGGTGTGGATTATGACAGGCCAGATTGACTTTGCTTCAACCGTCATTTCAAGGGATTGGAAATATGAGATATTCCAAGGTACCCTTATTTTTGCAATCCACTCCAATGAGCACGAAGAATTTCAGATCTACCTTCAGAATATAAAACCAGCCAAGACACACCTTGATGATTTTTTCAAGGAATTCTGGGCACAAGCTTTTGGTTGCTCTGTTCCGGATCCTAAGGACCCAACAGAGTCTCACAAATTTTGTAGTGGGACAGAATCCTTGAGGGATCTTCCAGGGATTCTGTTTGAGATGATCATGACTGGCCATAGCTACAGCATCTACAATGCAGTCTTTGCTGTGGCCCACGCTTTACACAACCTGGATTTATCTAGACCAAAACATAAAGCAGTCAGGATGACAAGACCTCTTGAAGAGATAAACCCTTGGCAGGTAATGTCTCCAGAATGAGAAAAGGAGAAAAGGAGAATGAGAATGAGAAGAAACTCTACATAGCATTGAAAAAATAATTCACATGAAACTAAAATACATAGAAGTTCCTTTTTTGCTGATAATATATGGCATTCATGGATTATTTAAAATGTTTTCTGTTGGGGGAGGGGAGTCCTCTTATATTTTCCAGTTCTAGGGAGCTCAGTGACTCATGAGCTTAGGATGCCGGGATGACAATTAGCAAGCTTGTGCTCGAGACCCAGTTGCTGCTGCAGGATGGTGCGAGTTCCCATCAAATGCTCCTGCCAACCTAGCATTTTGAAAGCGGACAACCATCAGTAAACATTTCAGTAACATTTCAGTGGGAAACTTAATGGGGGACATGAAAAGAACCTCCCAATTGTGGGTCCCTTGGGCAATGGCAATGTCACTATTTAATCATTTCAACCTGGAAGTGCTAAAGCACTTTGGTTACAACTGTAGTCGTTCCAATTCTGAAGATGAGTAAAACCTTTTCATTCACTTTCACAACTATCCTTTCTAAAGAAGAATTTTCAAAAGTTTTCATATTTGGTTATGAATCAGATTTTTTAAAAGTTATTTTTTTTTTAAAAAAATGTAAAAGTAGAATGTATAGATTCAGGCATTCAGACAGAGATTTCTACATGTACATAGTTCTTAAGAGTTTGATTCAGCTCCTTACATTATTAAAGTTGATTCTCTTATTCTATTATTGCTCTGGTTCAGTCACTTGAAAAAAAATAATGATATTTTGTAAACAGCAAGATGAAAAATGAATCCAAGGGCTTTTCGAAAAACAATGTGGTAGTAGAAATATGTGTAAAATCCAGAGAGGTGGGAGAGCATTACAAAGACACATTTGTTTGTTTGTTTGTTTATTTATTTGTCAAACATGTACAGATAGCAGGTGTAAATATAGACGTGGACATGAACAAAAGAAATGAATACATATACATGGGGACAGTAGGACAGGGATGGTAGGCACGCTGGTGTGTTTATGCCCTTTACGGACCTCTTAGGAATAGGGTGAGGTCCACAGTAGACAGTTTAAGATTGAAGCTGTGAGGGTTAGAGGATGTAACATTGGAGTAGGGTAGAGCATTCCAGGCATTGACCATTCTGTTGCTGAAGTCGTATTTTCTGCAATCGAGTTTGGAGGAGTTTACCTTGAGTTTGTATTTAATGTTTGCCTGTGTATTATTGCAGTTGAAGCTAAAGTTGTCATTGACAGATAGGACATTGTAGCAGACAATTTTGTGTACTGTGCTTAGGTCAGACCATAGTTGGCATAGTTCTAGGTTGTCCAAGCCCAAAATTTTGAGCCTGGTGGCGTAAGGTTGTGAGCAGAGGAGTGGACTACTCTTCTCATGAAATACAGTACCTCTGGACTCGCTCAATTGTATTAACGTCTGATATACAGTGTGGATTCCAGGCAGGTGAGCTGTAATCTCTAAAGGGTTAGAGGATGTAACATTGGAGTCAGGTAGAGTATTCCAGGCGTTGACCACTCTGTTGCTGAAGTCGTATTTTCTACAATCGAGTTTAGAATGGTTTATCTTGAGTTCGTATCGATTGTTTGCCCATGCATTATATAACCAACTAGTTCAGGTTAAAAAGGGAGAAAGGGAAGGCACAGGCAGCAGCAATAAGTTGGAAGAGACCTTGGAGGTCTTCTAGTCCAACTCCCTGCTCAAGCAGGAGACCCTATACCATTTCAAATAGGTGGCTATACATTTTTTTCTTAAAAATCTCCAGTGATGAAGCACCTACAACTTCTGAAGACAAGGTGTTCCGCTGGTTAATTGTTCTCACTGTTAGGAAGTTTCTCCCTAATTCCAGGTTGCTTCTCTCCTTGATTAGTTTCAATCCATTGTTTCTTGTCTTGCCTTCTGGTGCTTTGGAAAATAAATTGACTCCCTCTTCTTTGTGGCAGCCTCTCAAATACTGGCATACTGCTATCATGTTCCCCCGGTCCTTCTTTTCTCTAGACTAGCCATATCCAATTCCTGCAAACGTTCTTCATGTGTTTTTATCTCCAGGCCCTTAAACATCTTAGCTGCTCTTCTTTGCACCTTTTCCTAATTTCTAAGGTTTCGTTGTCATAGCTTTTATAAAATTTATTATAGCTCAATAAAATATAACTCTAGTTATTTGCAGGACCATCTCCTACCCGCCTCTCACCGTCCTGACCGCTCACACAGGGCTGCCCTCCTCAGGGTACCATCGACCAGACAATGTCGGCTGGCAACGTCCAGGGTAAAGCATTCTCTGTGGGCGCTCCTGCCCTCTGGAATGAGTTACCCACCGAGCTCTGGATGGCCCCTGATCTCCGCTCTTTCCGTCGAGGCCTAAAGACTTGGCTGTTTCAACAAATGGGCTGATTCTGATTCTTGGGTTTTATTATTTATTTGTCCCTGTTTTAATTGGTTTTTAATTAGGATTTTCCTTTATTGTTGTATGTTTTTTAACTTGTGTTCGCCGCCCTGAGTCCTTTGGGAGAAGGGCGGCATATAAATATTTGTAAATAAATAAATAAATAAATTTCCATATCTGGTGTACCATGAAGAATTAAAATCATCTTCTTTTAATGACCACATAATCCCTTGCAGGGTGGAGTCTGGGCAACTGAATGGTCTTGAGTGATTACTGGCTGGATGCCCTTCCTGTTGCTAATGTGGAGTTATGTTCAACAGATATACCTGTATTCTCATCAGAAGAGAGAGAGAAATATCTGCCTCTACTTAGGATCGAACTCACAGTCTCCTGATTGTGAGGCGAGAGCTCCACCTCTAGGCCAATGCACCACTCACCATAAAGAATTAAAATATTGATATAAAATGTGTAAGAAGAGCTACAGCTCTAAAATAACAAGAATAAGGATGACAAATGGCAGGGACAATATTTCTATGTATATATTCTTAGTTTGAGTCATGAAAAGATCCGTTCTCTTATCTGTTTCTTGCTTTGTTCTTCTTTATCTTCTTAGCTCCACCACTTCCTTCAGACCCTTTCATTGAACAACACAGATGGAGAAACGGTGTCCTTTAATGAGAATAAGGAGGTGGGATCCGGATTTGATATAATAAACCTCCTTATTTTCTCTAATAACTCTTTTCATAAAGTAAAGGTTGGAAGGATCGAGACCAAGGATTCTCAAGGAAAGCAATTCATCATTGAGGACAACAAGATTAAATGGCATGGCAGCGCTAACAAAGTGAGTTATCATAAATCGTCTGAAAAGCCCAATTTTAATGGTTGGAATTCTCTCCCTTTCCTTAACAACAAATAAATAAACAAACTCAATTACTTTATCAACCAATAGAGAATAGTAACATCTTTATGGGATACTCCTAGATACCACTACTAGGAGAAATGGAATACTTATAATGGAAAGGAAAATATTTTCAGAGAGATCCCCTACTTTTTCATTATTGTTTTAGGGTAGGAGTAGTAATGTGATATAAGGGATGTGGTGGCTCAGTGGCTAAGACGTTGAACTTGTTGATCGAAAGGTCAGCAGTTCAGCAGTTCGAATCCCTAGTGCTGCATAACGGGGTGAGCTCCCATTACTTGTCCCAGCTTCTGCCAACCTAGCAGTTCAAAAGCACATAAAAAATGCAAGTAGAAAAATAGGAACCACTTTTGGTGGGAAGGTAACAGCATTCTGTGCACCTTTGGCATTTAGTCATGCCGGCCACATGACCACAGAGACGTCTTCAGACAGCACTGGCTCTTCGGCTTTGAAACAGAGATGAGCATTGCCCCCTAGAGTTGGGAATGACTAGCAATTCCCTAGAGTCAGGAACGTCATTTATCTTTACCTTTAGTGGTGTGGTGGCCTAGAGGTGGAGGTCTCACCTCACAATCAGGAGGCTGTGATCCTAGGTAATGGTATATATTTCTCTCTCTGGGCACAAAGAGAGAATATCTGCTGTGAACTCCACATAGAAGTCAGGAAGGGCATTCGGCCAGTAAATGCCCAGCTCCACTCAGTTGCTCCAACTTTACCCCAATGCAAGGGATTATAGAGTTGTTAAAAGAAAAAAAAATGTTTTGGGGTAGGAGAAGCCATTAAAAAAAAAGAGACAATTATGGCTCCTCTATTTTTAGTAGAAAATATAAATGGACAAATCTATCCCTGTCTGGGGGATTTTAATCCTCTGTTTCCTCTTTGTTTTCTGCTTTGTTTGTTCTTTAACCTGTAGACCTTTATCAGCTTTCGGGGGAGGGGAGTTTACAAGGATTTTGCCTACATTTCCCACAGTATAGGAATTCTTTGTTTCCAGAAACATTTTGACAAAGGAGTAGCATTTGTTCCTTGTCTACTTCTCCCTAAGTAAAACCAACATTTTCTTGGAGGCAAGTTCAGTTTATAGTGAAAGTAGGGATAAATTTGAGGGGGGAAAAAAATCTGAAATGGGTGGCATTTTCTGGGTCCCCCCCCCCCCCCGTCTACCAGCTGTCCTCCAGCTTTGGAGTTTTCTTTCTCCAAAGTAATATGCAGATCTGCTGTTTTAAATTCAATTAAGAGGTACAAATAGACTCCAGATTCACAGAGATATAGAGCCTTAGTAAGTCCTTGGGAGGAGAAGGAAAAAAAAGAAAAAGAAAAGAACAAGGAGGAGGAGGAGGAGGAGGAGGAGGAGGAGGAGGAAAAGGGGAAAGGGAAGCAGAAGAGGGAGAAGATTGTTAATAGTTAATTCTACATCAAGAGTTTACTTTAAGATGAAGTGGTGTACTTTATATGATAATTTCAACATTGTCCAAGAAGCATTAATTGCAGTGGCCTATCTTCCTCCCTCTCTATCTATCTACTGTCAGTAGTGAGATTCAAAATTTTTTACTACTGTTCTATGGGTGTGGCTTGGTGGGCATGGCATGGCTTGGTGGGCGTGGCTTGGTGGGTGCGACAGGGGAAGGATACTGTAAAAATCTCCATTCCCTCCCCACTCCAGGAGAAGGTTACTGCAAAATCTCCATTTCCTCCCGATCAGCTGGGACTCACCAGGATCACCTTCTGCCTGCCTCCAACTGCCCAGTGCACTCACATAGGATTGCCCTCCTCCGGGTGCCATCGGCCAGACAATGTCGGCTGATGGCGCCCAGGATGAGGGCGTTCTCTGGGGGCTCACCGACCTCTGGAATGGTTTACCCACTGGGCTCTGGATGGCCCCCGACCTCTGCTCTTTCTGCGGTGACCTGAAGACATGGCTTTTCCAACAAATTTGCTGATCCGATGGGAGTTTTAACTAATCCTTTGGGGATTGTAATTGGGTATTTTAGTCATAATTTTACTGTTTTATTGTTTTATCTTTGTGAGCCGCCCCGAGTCCTTCGGGAGAAGGGCAGCATATAAGTATAACTAAACTAAACTAAACTAAACTCGAGAGGCAGAGAATAGATGGGGGTGGGGCCAGTCAGAGGTGGTATTTACCAGTTCTCCAAACTACTCAAAATTTCTGCTACTGGTTCTCCAGAACTGGTCAGAACCTGCTGAATACCACCTCTGCTACTTATCTGCCTATTTACCTTCCAAACATGCGTAAATTGATTATTCATTTGTTATGTCATACCAGATCATCTCTACCTAACATTTTTTATTAAACATTTTTTTAAAAAAAGGTCCATCCCCTTTCCTTGTGTAATCCTTACTGCCAGCCTGGCTATCAAAAGGAAAAAAAAGAAGGAGAGCAATTTTGCTGCTATGATTGTGTTCGGTGTCCAGAAGGGAAGATTTCCAATGAAAGAGGTAAATAGCACTTAGCAATAGCACTTAGACTTATATACCACTTCATAATGCTTTTACAGAGCTCTCTAAGCAGTTTACAGAGTCAGCCTATTGCCCCCAACAATCTGGGTCCTCATTTTACTGACCTTGGAAGGATGGAAGGCTGAGTCAAACTTGAGCCAGTGAGATTTGAACTGCCGAACTACAGTTAGCAGTCAGCTGAAGTAGCCTGCAGTACTGCACTCTGACCACTTCGCCACCATAATACAGCAAATCTTCCAATGTAATTGATATAAATTGGAGAACATCAAAATGTCCATGTTTGACATCATCTCTGCCTGTTATTCTTCTTTTTATCTCTTTCCTCCTGCATGCTTAATAAGAATTGGAAAGATATTCAACATGACAATTGTTGAGAAGGGTTGTGCCCATATAGCTTGGGCCACACAAATTATACAGCAATATATTCTTGATTAATATATTATTATTACGACTTTGTAGGACTTCATATTTTAAGGAACAATATATTTGGAATACATGGGTGCATGAACAGAGTACCCACGTGCAGCTTTTTAATTCAAACACAACTTTTCTTGGCGACATCTATCAAAGGGGCGGCACAATGACTCAGTGGTTAAAGACATTGAGCTTGTCAGCTGGAAAGCTGATAGCTTGAGTTAGAAACCTGAGCACCATGCAATGGGATGTTCTCCTGTTACCTGCCCCAGCTCCTGATCACTTGGCAGTTCAAAAGCATGCAAATATGAGTAGATAAATAGGTACCACTTTGATGGGAAAATAACAGCATTCCGTGGGCCTCAGTATATAGTCATGTTGGCCATATGACCATGGAAATGTCTTTAGACAAGGTTAGGTCCTTCAACTAAGAAATGGAGATGAGCATCATCCCCTAGAGCCGTGATGGCGAACCTATGACATGCGTGCCAGAGGTGGCACACAGAGCCCTCTCTGTGGGCACGCGTGCCATCGTCAGCTGCTCTTTTAGTTTTTGGCATGCTAACAATGCCGGAGTACCAGAAAACTGCCTGAAAACAGTCAGAAAAATGGCCAAAAAACAGGCCAGTTTTTGGGCCATTTTGGGCCATTTTCACATTATTATTATTATTATTATTATTATTATTATTATTATTATTATTATTGTTGTTGTTGTTGTTGTTATTATTATTATTATTTATTGGTTACTCTTTAGTGAGATTCACAGCCTTTGAGGCTGGTTAATAGCTCAGCAGCTCGAGTCCTAACCAAGGACCTAGGAACTCTTAAGGTATCGTCGGAGGATGTAAGCTGTTCCGAGTAAGGTGGTTTTTTGTAGAGTCAAAATGTTCAAGTCCGGCAAATTTAGAATTTCTAAATAGCGGGGTAGCCCTTTGGGTATTGGGTATTTGGGTATTATTATTATTATTATTATTATTATTATTATTATTATTATTATTAATTGAATTTATATCCTGCCCTTCTCCCCGAAGGAACTCAGGGTGGTGAACAGCCGAAAATTAAAATAACATACAATATAAAAGTTAAGCTAACTAAAAATAAATTAAATTAATCGGCCTCCCAATTTAAAACCCCAAGCTATACAATTAAAAACTAACCCATGAAAACCTATTCAGGCCAGGCCGGCTTGCTGAAATAAAAATGTCTTCAGGGCCTTAAGGAAAGTGCGGAGATCCAGGATCAGCCGTATGCCGGGAGGAAATTTAGGCCAAAACCAGCTGAAAAAAACGGCCTGATAACAGCTCAAAAACGGTCTGAAAATGGCCTGAAAAATGGCCTGAAAATGCCCCCCAAATGCTCTGAAAATGCCCCCAAAATGCCCCCAAATCAGGCATTTGCGTGCCAGCCAGCTGGTCTTCGGGTTTTTAGTGTTCAGGCGCGCATACATGCATGCACATCCGTGCACATTTCAGTTTGGGCACTTGATGCTGAAAAGGTTCACCATCACTGCCCTAGAGTCAGACATGATTGGAGAGGGGAAACCTTTATCTTTATCTATCAACAGTCATATCACACAGGAGAAGACACAGAAGATTTAGAGTAGGGGCTGGCTCATGTCACTTCGGCCCGGTCTACCCAATGCGAAGAGGAAACATGCCAGCAGTTTGGGGAGTGGCGTCAAGCTGGCTACACCCACCCAGTCAGCCAAGCCCACCCAGTTGGCCATGCCCTCCTGCCCCCCTCAAGGTCAACCACAGCCCTGATGAGGCCCTCAATTAAATTGAGTATGACACCCCTGATTTAGAGAGTTGCAGAAGGGCTAACTGAAACGACCTTTCTTCCCTTCAAATCTGAAGCTATACATAATGACTCCTATTCTTTTTCCATCCATTATTCCTTGATGGTGTGTGCGTTCAAAGGAAACAACGTACATGAAGCAGAATTGAGTTAATGACGGGAAGGCAAAAGGTTGAATTTCCAAATACCCAAATGTTCCTTTAGACTGCTGATGCTTTAGAAAATGTGAAGGACCTCTTATAATTTTGAAACAGTATCTAATTAATCTTCAGAGTTTTGAGATATCACTGGAGAAGAACACTTGTGTAGGTTTTGTGTTTAAAAAAAAAAAAACTAGAACACATTATGTTTTTAAGCTAGCATGAATAATCCAAATCTATATATATATAAGTGAAAACCACTCACCCATTAATCACGAAATCTCCAGAACCGTAAAGCCTACAAACTTGAAATTTGCCACGTATGTTCCTCTTGGCTTCTAGGTGCTCACTAAGAAAGGATTTTTTGAAACAACCATCAGAGCATTAGTATTCCCTATATTATTATTAACACACTCTGATGCTAAGGAGTTGTATTTCCCCTCCCCACCTGTAAATAAATCTGTTGCATATTCCGATGCTAAGGAGTTCTACTCCCCCTTCTCACCTTAACTTTTGGCCCAAATTTATATATATTTTTAAATGTTTTAATATTTGTATTCTATGTTTTTTATCTTGGCTGTACACCGCCCTGAGTCCTCAGGGAGAAGGGTGGTATATAAATTGGAAATAATTAAATTAAATTAAATTAAATTAAATTAAATTAAATTAAATTAAATTAAATTAAATTAAATTAAATTAAATTAAATTAAATTAAATTAAATTAAATTAAATTAAATTAAATTAAATTAAATTAAATTAAATTAAATTAAATTAAATTAAATTAAATTAAATTAAATTAAATTAATTAAATTAAATAATTAAATTAAATTAAATTAAATTAAATCTGTTCCAAATGCAAAACACAAGCAGAAGAGAGGAGTTTCACTTTCAGTTTTACGTTCACATCAGCAAGCAGCTTTACTACAGAACAGTTGAGCTAAGCCATACCCAGCCTCCTTCCTGTCTCCTTCTTGCTCACACAGCAAATACTGTTTGAGTTTCCAAACACCCCTCAACTCTCTCTCACACTGACAGAATGCTAGCCAGATGAATACCGATGGATGCTGCGGGCTGGGATATTCTACTCCCCCTCCCCCTCTGATCCAACTGCCAGTTGCATTATATTAATACACTCTGATGCTACGGAGTTACACATTCTACATTAAGTTTCAGGCTGCAAGTGTCAATTTATCAAGCCCAAGAACATAGTTTTGTAGCGAAACATGGGCGTCCTGCTAGTAATAAATATACTGGTCTTTCTAGGATAGTGGTTAGAAGGACAATTGGACAATAATGGGTATTTCTTCACAAAGTTCGTTTCTCTTGTGGAAATCATGAGTGATGGGCTTCTTTTTAAAAGATTGACATGAGAACTGAGTGATTTCACATAAAAATTAACATTGCCTTTATCTGTTATCCTATATCCAGATACAGAAGATTGCTTCAAATGTCCATCTGATCAGTATCCAAACCAGGAACACGACAAGTGTTTCCCCAAAATGATAGTTTTTCTGTCTTATGAAGAACCTTTGGGCATCTCCTTAGCTGCAAGTGCCATCTTCTTCTTCTCAGTCACTGTTTTGGTATTAAAAATATTCCACCTGCACAAAGATAGTCCCATAGTCAAAGCCAACAATCGGGACCTCACCTATGCCCTCCTTATCTCTCTTTTGCTCTGCTTCCTCTCACCTTTCCTATTTATTGGTAAGCCCAGGGTGAGTACCTGTTTCCTTCGGCAACCAGCCTTTGGTGTCATCTTCTCACTGGCTGTTTCCTGTGTCTTAGCTAAAACCATCACTGTGGTGGTAGCTTTTATGGCTACCAAGCCAGGATCCGGTATGAGGAAGTGGATGGGAAAGAGGCTTACATGTTTCATTGTCTTTTCCAGCTCTTCCATCCCAGTTGGCATGTGTGCTATATGGCTAACGATCTCTCCCCCATTCCCCAATTTGGACATGGACACACTGACCACTGAGATAGTAGCTGAGTGTAAGGAAGGTTCCGTTGCTATGTTTTATCTTGTCATGGGCTACATGGGACTTCTGTCCATCATCAGCTTCAGTGTTGCTTTTCTAGCTAGGAAGTTGCCAGATAGTTTCAACGAAGCCAAATTCATCACCTTCAGCATGTTGGTATTCACCAGTGTTTGGTTGTCCTTTGTTCCAACCTACCTGAGTACCAAGGGAAAATATATGGTAGCTGTGGAGATCTTCTCCATCTTGGCCTCAAGCGCTGGGCTTTTGGGATGCATATTTTTCCCCAAATGTTTCATAATTGTGCTGAGGCCTGAACTGAACAACAAAGAGCACCTCATGAGAAGAAAGCAGATGCAAAAATAATGCACAATGGATACCTCTTTTGGGACAGATACAATGGATTTTATGTATCTTCTGATGAAATAATACATTCAGGTTTAATTTATTTTTCAATTTACTTGTTCATCCTAACCCTCCCCAGAAAATTACAGTGAGGATGCTCAAAAGGCATGTAAATGAAAGATGAAGAATAAATTTGTGATTTTCACAATATGGATGCTGTTGAAATATATCTGACATTCGTTCACGTATAATTTTACTGTTTTCTATTAAATAATGCTATTTTTATCATTCTTTTCATACCAGTTCTCCTAAAGTTCTTTGGTTGTAAGCTTAGACCTAGAATTGAGAAACAAAGAGGAAATTTCTCAGACTCCGCAAGATTACTTTAGCAAACTACCTTAGGAATTGATATGCAAAAAGCCATTAAATGAGGAGGTAAAAATGATAGACAGGATATAGATAAATGGGGCTTTTGATGACTGCATTCCAAAAAATGTGGTTGGAGTAAGTGTTGAGCAAACCTCTTAAGATAATTTCTCCTTCTCCTCCTCCTCCTCCTCCTCCTCCTCCTCCTCCTCCTCCTCCCCCCTCATAGTGGTACATGTTGATTTGATACCTTGTTTAAATATTTTTAAAGTGATCTCACGGAGCTAGAATTGTGGGTAGTTCCCTAGCCAAGCACTGTCCCTACTTAATTTGATTTGAGATCAACTGATAACAGCTGGGCATTGCTATATGCTGATGCCAATACATTAACAAAATTTGTACCCCATCTCTGACCTTAAAACCCTGATCAGATTGTCATCCTTAATCTTGTTCTGTCCCCGTCTCACACGCACACACACCAACAGACTTCCAAGAGTTAAAAACCAAACCAGCCGACAAAATCATTTTCCTTATGATAACGGAACTTGGCAGCAACCTAGTGGCTACCTGCCAAGAGTTTATTACTCACGAAGGGAAGAGATAACGTCTCTCCGCTTCTGGTACATCAAAGTAAATTGTTCAATAATTACAGAGTAATTTAAGTCCAAATATAATCCAGCAAAGTCTATAGCAAAAGTCCGGCAATGCAGAATGGCATGGAAGCTTTCAGCTTTGTTCATCACAAGGCTTGACTGGCCACCACGCTCCCTTTTATACCCTGTGGGGTGTGGTCCAGTGACTCAGCCTAATCTCGGGAATGCCTTTTCTTCTGTTGTGCGCGCTTATCTCTGCGACGCTGTCGAGGATCCAGCCAAGACTCATTACTCTCATCACTGTCCACCTGTGGCTGCATGGACGTGCTTGGTCCCCTGCCCTATCTCTTGCCCTTTGGCAGACACCGAAGGCATTGCCAAAGAGGAGGGTCCTGGAGAGGGAGGCCTTGCCAACTCCTCTCCTTCACTCTCGGAGTTCTCTCCTGCTGATGACACAGGCTCAGGTAATGGAGCCACAACAAATCTCCTGTTCAATATCTGCAGGAAACATTTGGTGAGATCATCTGTCTGTACAGGGTGAGGCATAACATCAATATGGAGATGATACCTAGATATGCAGTACATGTCTGGCTCCTTCCTTCCTTCCTTCCTTCCTTCCTTCCTTCCTTCCTTCCATCCATCCATCCATCCATTCATTCATTCATCCATCCATCCATGTGAAGCTATCGAGGTTCTGCTCCAATGTCTGGAGGCTATGAGGGTCTGGAGGAGGTAGAACAGGTTACAGCTCAACTTTGACAAAACTGAGTCATTCTGGCATCTGGCTATCAGATCTAATAAATTGCAAGTAGACTAGAATAGAATTCTTTATTGGCCAAGTGTGATTGGACACACAAGGAATTTGTCTTTGGTGCATATGGTCTCAGTATACATAAAAAGAAAAGATATGTTCATCAAGAATCATAAGGTACAACACTTAATGATAGCATAGGGTACAAATAAGCAATCAAATAATATTAGGAATATTACAATATAAATCGTAAGGATACAAGCAACAAAGTTACAGTCATACAGTCATAAGTGGGAGGAGATGGGTGATGGGAATGATGAGAAGATTAATAGTAGTGCAGACTTAATAAATAGTTTTACAGTGTTGATGGAATTATTTGTTTAGCAGAGTGATGGTGTTCGGGAATGCAGCTCAAAAAACATAGCATCTGGCTATCAGATCTAATAAATCGAGTCTTTCCATTTTTGATTTTGGACAGGGCAGCATTGTCCTGTTTGGACTTGGTGGACAATCTGAGGTTCTGAATGGTTGAAGAACATTCAACAGCTATGATCATGGGGGATTTTGCATACATAAATGGGGCATCAGTTTTGCCAATTCCTGGACTAGAACAGCATACTGATTAGTGACCTCTCATTTGTAGTAGTTCAATGCATTCTACAGGCGGCTGTCCTTGAAGACCATCTGGAAACCACAGTTGGTTTGGAGTGCAACACTGCAGGCAGTTATGTGTGCATCTCTTTAGACGCATGTAACACTGCTAGTTAGCATGTTGTACTGGCTTCCAGATATGATTCGAGATGCTGGTTATCACCTTTGAAGTTTTACATGTCATAGAAAGGGGCTTACATGTCATTGAAGTCTTACATGTCATAGAAAGTGGTCCCACAATAAAGTTGTGGGGCTACTTTATTTCAGGAACATCTGCCTGCCCCACATGCTCCTATGGTATGCTCCAAATTTACTCTTTCACACATAGCTCCCATACTACCTCCCATACTACCACCTCTTACAATACTAGACAACACAGTAACAACAGTCGAGACCTTCAAATTTCTAGGTTCTACCATATCTCAAGATCTAAAATGGACACCTAACATCAAAAACGTCATTAAAAAATCACAACAAAGAACTCAGAAAGCTCAAAACTGCCCAAGGAGCTGCTGATCCAGTTCTACAGAGGAATTATTGAGCTTGTCATCTGCACCTCTATAACTGTCTGGTTTGGTTCTGAAACCCAACAAGACAGACACAGACTTCAGAGGATAATTATAACTGCAGAAAAAACAATGGCTACCAACCTGCCTTCCATTGAGGACCTGTATACTGCACGAGTCAAAAAGAGGACTGTGAAAATATTTACAGACCCCCTCGCATCCTGGACATTCACTGTTTCAACTCCTACCCTCAAAACAACAGTATAGAGCACTGCACAACAAGACAACTAGACACAAGAGCAGTTTTTTCCCAAATGCCATCACTCTGCTAAACAAATAATTCCCTCAACACTGTCAAACTAAGTCTGCACTACCATTAATCGTCTCATCGTTCCTATCACCCATCTCCTCCCACTACAGTATGACTGTAACTTTGTTGCTTGTATCCTTATGATTTATATTGACTGTTTCCTAATATGATTCGATTGCTTATTTGTACCCTATGACTATCATTAAGGGTTGTACCTTATGATTCTTGAAGAATGTATCTTTTCTTTTATGTACAGTGAGAGCATATGCACCAAAGACAAATTCCTTGTGTGTCCAATGACACTTGGCCAAGAAAGAATTCTATTCTATTCTATTCTATTCTATTCTATTCTATTCTATTCTATTCTATTCTATTCTGTCCCGTCCCGTCCCGTCCCGTCCCGTCCCGTCCCATCCCATCCCATCCCATTCCATTCCATTCTATTCTATTCTAGCTGGCAGAGCCTGAAACCTCATTGCCAGCTGCCAGTCAAAAAGAACAAATGACTAACGATTCACTTTGAGGAAGAGAAGTTTTAGGCTGCTTCAGCAAAACATTTGCTCACTGTGTCACTTGCACAGTAATAAGTGCCCGTGTCCTCAGTCTTTAAACCAGTCAATTGAAGGAACACCTGGTTTTTGGATGTATCCCTTGTGATGCTGATCCGATTCTGGAGAGCACTGTTATAGTTAGTGCTTCCACTACCCCAGATGATACCATTCCACTCAATAGCCTTTTCAGGGGTCTGACGGATCCAGGACACTCCGTAGCTTGTGATGGCAAATCCAGAGACTGTACAAGTCAGCCGTGGAGTATCTCCTGGCTTCTTCATGCCATCCCCAGACTCTGTCAGTGTAACCTGTGAGGAAATACCTGTATTCAAGAGTATAAAAGGGGACAAAAAGAAAAATGGGTATGAGAAAAACCACTTGCTGTCTTTAAAAAAAATGTGCATTTTTTTCCCCCCTTACATGCAGGTAAGACCATTAAGAAAGAAATCAAGATATTTAGCTCCATGATGGAGGTATGGAATTTACTCTGGTGACTTGAAACTGATCCTCAATTACAGCATTTAAGAAAAAACCACACCAGGAGCATTTGCATGAACTCACAGATGGTACAAATATAAGCAAGTCACATCCTCAAATTTAACCTGCTGCGTAACAGTAAGCCTTGAGCTTGTATCAGAAATGGTGCGTGTTTGTTTGTTTGTTTGTTTGTTTTTGTTGAGTACGTATTAGATAATATATATATAAGTATAAGCATGAATTGAATACATACAATGAATATAATCCACGCTGCATCTACTATGCATTTATATTCTGTTTGGTGGGCAACTCAGGATGAATTCATAAACAAGACCACATTATTTTCTTTGCATTGATACAGAAGAGGTTTGATGAGATGGTCTTCCTGAATTGGTTTTGACATTTCAATCTAGAATAGAAACCTGAGAATTCTACTTGCTTCCATTCAAGTTGTAGAAAAGCCTTATTTTCCTGCCTTGTGGAATATTGATAGATTAATAAATGTATTTTTCTTGTAACAATCAATATACATACATACATGCATACATACATACATACATGCATGCATGCATACATACATACATGTATGTATGTATGTATGTATGTAGGCAGCCCAAGTTCAAATCCAAGTAAGAGTATGGCTAGCTGATGAGAGCTAAATAGCTTGAAATAGATCTATACTAGTCTCCCTTTATTTCTTTATCAGCGAAATATAAATTTTACACACACACACACACACACACACACACAAACACACACACACACACACACACACAGATATACAGATATAGATATACAGATATATAGATATAAAGATATATTTGGTGTTGTAAGTTGCAAAGTCAAGTCCGACCCATCGCAACCCCATAGACGATGTTCCTCCAGGCCTTCCTGTCCTCTACCATCCTCTGGAGTCCATTTAAGCTCACTCCGACTGCTTCAGTGACTCCATCCAGCCACCTCGTTCTCTGCCGTCCCCTTCTTCTTTTGCCCTCAATTTTTCCCAGGATTAGGCTCTTCTCCAGTGAGTCCTTCCTTCTCATTAGGTGGCCAAAGTATTTGAGTTTCATCTTCAGGATCTGGAGGATCAGGATCTATAGATCTATAGATATAGCTAGCTAGATAGCTAGATAGATAGATAGATAGATAGATAGATAGATAGATAGATAGATAGAGATATAAATTGGTCTCAGAAACTTCAACTATATGAAGATGTTCTTGCCTTATGAACTGAGCACCAATGGGCACCACCCATTTAATAACAGATCTGTTGAGGTACAGACGTTTCCTTTCTTCGGGGCCAAAATAATGGAAAAGGCTGAACGTTCAGGTGGGGGAAGTCTTGGAGAACATGAATGAAGATGCTGAGAAGTATGTATGGCTGCCCACACTTTCACTGTAAACTCTTCCCTTGTTGTTCATCACAACACTGCCTTGTAAATCTATCTGTCTTCTTTTCTTAAAGTGATGTTAAACAAAGAGGTAACCAGGGAGAAGATTAATTTTGTTACTTGCTGTGGACAGGAATATCACTTCATCCTACTTGCCTTTATATCCCCCATCATCAACAAAACCCAGCTGTCCATCAACAGCATCTGCCAGTCAAACAGCAGCAGCAAGCAGGAAGTGGGGAGAAGACAAAATGGGAAGGGAAGGGAAGAGGAGAGGAGAGGAGAGGAGAGGAGAGGAGAGGAGAAGAGAGGAGAAGAGAGGAGAGCGAAGGGAAGGGAAGGGAAGGGAAGGGAAGGGAAGGGAAGGGAAGGGAAGGGAAGGGACCTTTGTATCAGCCTAGAGGTACATACTTAAGAAATGGAAAACCCCAACATAGCCCATATTTCTATCCTAATGGGTCTGGTGGAGGAATTGGAGCTGTATGTTACTACCTTATTCTACTGCCCTAAAAACAGAATTGGAAGTAAATGCTTTTCTCTTCATCCCCCGCTTTTCCTGTACATTTTTTTATTTCTCCTTTCCCCCTTACTTTCTCTTTATTTTCATTTTTTGGGGTGTGTTTTATCTTTTGATCAACTAATAAAAATTTAGACGTAGATGATTTTCTGCAGACCTCTTGAAAGTGCAGTGATATCAACAAGTGATCTACATAAAATATCAATACAATACAATTCTCTCTCTTTTTTTTTTTTAAAAAAAAGAAAGCCATAAAATATACAAAACAAAAAGTGGAGAATGGCAACCAGGAGAAAATTCATCAATCACATATACATACAGTAGAATTCCTAAGCTTAACCACCTCCCAGTCCCCGTGAATTCTCAGGAGAATTCATGCCGGTGGGGGAATTGGAGAATTCTGAGGAGAATTCATGCCGATGGGGGAATTCAGGGAATTGAAATCCAGATATCTAAAACTTGAGGGAGTGGACAAACATTTAAATATATTGAATGAATAAACAATCAATATATTCTTTCAGCTCTGAGGACACTCCTGCACAACAGTTACTCCAGATGGTAAACCAATGTTTCCTTCCCTATTTTTGTTCTTCCTTTGCGGTTTCTTCTATTTTTCAATTCTGAACATTTTTTTTTTTTCTGAACAAAAGTGTGATGGAACACGAGCTCCACCTCCAGGAACATCCTTCCAAGGTTTAGAGAGGTTTTTACATGAGTTAATGTTAGACTTTCAGCACTGTGTATCTCTAGCGCAGTAATAGACACCTGTGTCTTCTTGCTTCAGATTGTTCATATGCAAATAGAATTGAGGATTGCTTTTTGAAGGCACAGATTCTCCCTTGGATAGCTGGAGAATAGTGGTTGTTTGTTCCTGAAGAATAATGAACCAACCATTCCAGACCCTTCCCTGGAAACCAATGGAGATATTCAGCCGGTTCGTACCAGTTCGCCTGAACTGGTAGCGGAAATCACAGGTGGGTCTGCCCACCTGCCCTGGCTGTATGCCATCCTATTTAGGCACATTTTTGAGGCCGGGCACATGCGTGGAAGGTGCGCACACCAGCAAAGCACATGTGCCGAAGACCGGGCGCATGCGTGGAATGCAGGCACACATGCGAATTGGGAGCACACACATGAACCAGGTGCGCACACGAAGCGAGCATGCATGAGCATGGTAGTAAAATAATCTGAAACCCACAGCTGCTGGAAACTGCCTGATCCAAAGCATGCCATAACTGCTTAAGTCAAATCCTGAAGCAGATCTTGTGGATTCTCTTGGTCTTTTTTCTTCTGGATCAGAGGGAGCGAGAGTGACTTGTGAATCCCCATCTGGAAAGTAAAGAGGCAGTTAGATTGCTTTAATGAAGGATAAGAACCAGTAGGGTCAAGTGATATCCTTGTCTATAGCAAGCAAGCAAATTAATACTCTCATAGTTGAACTCTTTATTAAACAACTATGGGTTTTGTTTTTTAAAAAGGCAGAAAGTGTTGTGACCCGCCAGCTGCCAGTGGAGCTGACTCAGATAATGAAGAGGTTGGGGAGGAACTTGGGCCAGTTCTGAAGCCCGGAGAAGGCTCTGATGGATGGTCTGCATTGGATGCAGAGATAGAGCCAGGGCCATCCGACAATTCCAAGCCACCAGAGAGGCAGCTGCCTTTGGAGGTGGAGATGAGTGAGGAGGAAGAACATCTGGGGCCTGTTTGAGATGCATGTATGCACAGAACTATTAGAAGAGGAGAACAACTGAGGGCAAGGAGTTGATTTGGGAAGCAAGGCACACATGGACCCTGAATGACCCCTCCCTGGCTGGGAAATAAATAGAAGGAAAGGGGAGTGGTGGTCATAGGAGACAACAGTTCAGATTTCTGAAGAATTGGCTCATCATGTTTCGTGCTACAAAGACTGCTTGCCAGAACTTAATTTGTAGCTTTAGGGCTGGGAGCTCATGGTCTGGCAATTATCATAAGGAACTGATAAGGTCTGTTACTGCAGTAAACTCTTTGAAGGACTATTGCCTGGACTTTTCAGTGTGTGAATGCCATTAATTCACAGGAGATAAATGAAGAGGGGTTTTTTGTGACAAGGAGTCTGTTTCTTGTTTCTGCTAAGGCTGGGTCAGAACAGAAAGGTTTACAAGGAGGTGTTAAGATGAACAACAAGATGCTTAAGAGTGTTCTGTCCCCGTCTCACACACATACCCCCACAGATGGCCCGGAGTTAATAAGCCACACGACAAAATCCTGGAAGATAAAGCTGGCAGCAACCCAGTGACTAGCTGCCAATTCAGACTTTACTCACACAAAACAAAGATTAGACTGCAAGCATTCCGATAAAGCAGGCAAAGTTTCAACAATACAAGGATTAGTCCAAATGCAGTCCGACAAGGCAGGCAGAAGTCCAGTAATGCAGAGATCATGGATTATTTCTAGTTTTTGCTCATCACAAACTGAACCGGCCACCACACCCACATTTATACCCTGTGGGGTGTGGTCTAGTGACTCAGCTAATCTCTGGCACGCCTTCCCCTCTGCTGCGCACGCTTCTCCCTGCGCCGCTGCCGAGGATCCAGCCAGCACTTATCTACTTCATCGCTGTCCACCTGTGGCTGCGGGGACATGCTTGGCTCTGGGCCTATCTCTTGGCCTTCGGTGTCCTCCGGAGGCATTGCCAGAGAGGAGGGTACTGGAGAGGGAGTCCTGTTTCTAGGAAACCGAAGAGTGGCCTTTAAAAATGAAGTGCAAGTTTTGGTTTGCATATTTCTGACAGGAAAACACAAAATATAACAACAAGTTAAGGGATGAAAGAAGAGCTCATAAAGGCAAGAATAAACAAAAGGAAATCACCCCTAAATCCAATAAGTTGATAGCATTCAACTCTTGGTGTCCATAATTATGTTGGCAGGCATAATTATGTTGGTGGCATTGTCTGGAATATAAATGGGAGGAGTTGCATTATGCTGCAGAGCTTAGGACCTAAATTTGCCAGATGGATGGAGATAAGTGAGAACAACTATAAATAAGAGCAAATGCATTTACTTTTTCCTTCATTGGAGGATGAGAGCTGTGAGATTCAAGAAAAAAAGCTTCTGAAATGAAACTGGCAAAATTATAAATTCAGAGCAGAATTAAGTAAATACACACATCATTCTAAGTCAGGGGTGACAAACTGGATTTCTTTGAGGGCCGGATCAGCATTGTAGTTCTCCTCTGTTGGCCAGGGAATGGATGGAGAGTGGGTGCGGGGAGATGGGAAGATGCCTCCAGCAGCATTCTGAAGGCCAAAAACGGGCCTCATGAAGGCCTCGCAGCCCGTTTTTGGCTGGCAGAGTGCAGCTGGAGGCTGAGGAGGCCAAAAACAGGCCATGAGGGCTGTTTGCCTCATTTGCCTGTTTTTGGCTGGCAGAGTGCTGCTGGAGGCTGGGGAGGCTGAAAACAGGCCATTCGGGGGCCTCATGGGGCCTCCACAAGGCCCATTTTTGGCTGGCAGAGCACTGCTGGAAGCCATGAAGGCATGTAGCCCCACAGCCCATTTTGGCCGGCAGCAGCATTGCTGGCCAGTCCTTTGAGATTTCCAGGCCAGCCCCGCATGCCTGATTTAAGCACCCCATGGGGTGAATCTGGTCCGCTGGCCTTGAGTTTAACACCCCAGATCTAAGTTATTATTTAAATATAAGTCATGGATGGAAGCAAGTCACAAACCATTAAGTCTAGTCTCTGTATAATGTAAACCATGCATTTGCAAAAATGATAGATTAATTCATGGATAATCACACCAACACAAAAGGTGGTGACCCAGGCTGGTGACTTCATCCAGTTTGCGCCTCTGGCCCTGTCTCCCCCTCCTCCCAAGATGTGTCACCAGTCACATTCCCCAATGAAGCAATGTCGTGGGTCGTATAAGTCACTCTCGCTGGCTGTTGTGGATCTCTGTGGAAATGGTCTTGACTTCGGCCGGCTAAGTTGTGTTTTGTTTTGACTGAGGTGTGAATTCCTTAGTGCAACTGTGAGGCATGATTTCCCATTGCCCTTCCTATGGCAACTTGGGAGCAGGTCAGGAAAGCTTCGTGAGTTAACATTACATCTCTCTGTCCTTTTGTGTATGGAGTTCCATCAGACAAGACCTAGGGGATGAGTTTTTTTTCTTTTATGGCACCCAATCTTAGAAAATAATTTTCCCTGAGGTGAGATTGGTACTATCCATAACATCTGTCAAGCACCAGGAAAATCAGGAATTCCGGGCAGTTGAAATGTGTATAAAGATTAATTGTAAGCTTAAGATCTCTACAAAAAACTGAACTAGTAATAGTCAACAGAAATTAGTGGGAGCTCAGAATAGAAGTGAATTCAGGGTAGGTTGGACTTAGATCTCTTGTTGTTGTGCAGGGACTCATGATTGATGATGTGTTTGACCCCTCCCTCAGATTCAGCTTGGTCATCTCCTACAACATCTTTCTGGAAGTCTCTTAAAACATGGGTGTTCCTTGAGGATTTCAGGGAATTGGTGATTTAAGTAGGTGGCTGCTTTACCCATGACATCAAATTCTTTACTAAGTTTATTACTAGTACGACTAATGGATGGTTTTAATTATAGAATACTTTTAATATTGTTTATTGTATAGCAATAACAACAGCACTTAGACTTATATACTGCTTTACAGTGCTTTAAGCGGTTTACAGAGTCAGCATATTTCCCCCAACAATTTGGATCCTCATTTTACCCACCTTGGAAGGATAGAAGGCTGAGTCAACCTTGAACCGGGTGGGATTTGGACTGCCAAATTGCAGACAGACAGACAGCAATCAGCAGAAGTAGCCTGCAGTACTGCCCTCTAACCACTGCACCACCGAGGCTCATATGGTTTAGTTTTCATTGTATGCTGCATGTTTATATAGCCATTTATAAAATCATTGGGTGTCTATATAAATATGAATGAATGAATGAATGAATGAATGAATGAATGAATGAATGAATGATAGTTCCAAATATTCTCTGCATTGTTCCATAATGACTTTTTGTTTGGCTTCCTTGCTTTCTTTAAAGGGAATCCTTAATTTTTAGTTATGTATATGGTTGCCCAATGCTCACAGAGGTGACCCTGGAGGGCTTACAACATTAAAATTTATCAGATCCACATGCTCGCTTCTACTTCCCTTTGCTATTTAATAAACAAGGAAGAAATTGTCTTTGGGAATAATTCTTCCCCTCTCCGTTCCTCTCTTATTTATAACTCACTTTTCATTTCTATAACTGGGAACATGGGATATCTGCATTTCCCTTGTCCATGTCAGGTATGACAGGTATGAAAACAGAAAGATGTTATATCATTCTTATTATAGTGATTGGGGAACACAGCTGACTATAAAAAGGATGTGTTTAGCAGCTGTGACATGCACAATTGTGAGCAGGATGGATAGATGTATTTCAGGATGGATAATTTTAGAAGGGCCCTTTGAAGCCCCGCGGCAAGAGTTTAAACAGTTTTTTTCCCTCTAGTCAATAGTTGGGACTCAGGAGGCAGCAATAGATTGGGGGTGGGGCCAAATAAAAGGTAAGAATAATGCAGGGGGGTGGGGTGGGGCAGGGGGGAGGGGGGAGGGAGTGCAGAACCGGTTCAGTGATGTCATATCATCACAGCTACCGGCTCGGTGAAGCCGGACCAAACCGGGAGGAACCCACCACTGATGTTTTATCATTGTTATCACAGTGACTGAGGAACACAGCTGTCTGAAAAAAGGATGTGTTTAGCAGCTGTGACATTCACAATTGTGAGCAGGATGGATAGATGCATTTCAGGAAGGATAATTTTAGAAGGGGCTCAGTCACTGTGTGTTATTAACACAGGAATACAAGGCAGTGTCTTCTGGTTTTAGACCATTGACTTGGACAAAAACCTAATTTTGGGCAGTATCTCTTGTGAAGATTAACCGATTTTGCAAAACACTATTGTAAAACACAGTTCCGCTCTTTGCAACACGTCCAATCCATTCCAGTCCCTCTCCTGGACGTTGACGGATCCAGTCCATGTATGCCTCTGCTACAGAAAATCCAGACACTGTGCAAGTCAGTCGTATGGACTCCCCTGGCCTCTTAACGTCACCCCCAGATTCAATAATGGTAGAACTGGATGAACTGCCTATGACACAACAATAAAAATTAGAAAATTAAAAAGGAGAAGATGAGTGGGCAGCAAGGTAACAGAGTGAAATGTTGGAATATTACATGAAGCAAAAAGAGATCTGTATTATTATTTTTTTTGCCTTACATGCAGGGAATGCTAATAGAAAACATGCCAAGATTGTCCATTCCATAATGTTAATATTGTCTAACCGAGATGAGCAAAGAAGCTGATCTCCAGCTACAAGGAACCTAATGGTCACGTTAATCCTTGATTGCTCTATGTGGAATAGCATCTTCCCCTTTAAAGAATCCATGTCCTAAAGTAATTTGCATAGTATTCAAAGTGCCCATTATGTATGTACATAATACTCTAAGTCAGGGCTGTCACACATGTGTCATCATGGTGGCATCATATGATGTCTCGTGACTTTTTTCCCCTTCCCTAAACTGGCTGTGGCCACCATATGATGCATCCAGTTCACGGGTCATGAGTTTGACAGCCCTGCTCTAAGTACACGATACTTAAGCAAATAGTGCCGTAAGTACCAAGTACTTTAATTGTGCATTGCAATCCTAAACCATCATGAACAGGGAAGTACACCCAAAAGGACAGTGTCAGGAACCTCAGAAAACAGTGCCAAGAGGCTCAAGCCAGCCCTTCCCCCTTTAAGAAAACCAAGAAGCACCAGCTGAAAGGAAAACTCAGAACAGCCAAGGGCTGTTACAAAAGTAACAGAGCTGAGTAACAGAAAAGTAACAGAAACACTTAAGTAGAGCCATTAAGATAAGGGGAATCAGGCTAAAAATAAACTCTTCATGGTAAACCGAAACCTAGGGAATGGAACCTCATCATGTTTTCTTTCCATTTATTTATTTTATTTATTTATTTATCATATTTGTATACGGCCCTACTCCCGAAGGACTCAGATTTGATTATCTTTTTTCAATTTTACATATTTTTTTTGCTTGTTTTTTTTTAAGTTCGGGCTTACAGGTTGGGCTTACAGTTCCACAGAAGTACAAAAGACCTATCCAAATTTATTGCATGGACAATATGGTCTGGACTTTAAAACAAAGCTAGGTAATCGGCATTTAGTATAGTAGATACTCATAGGTAAAGGTAAAGGTTCCCCTCGCACTTATGTGCTAGTCGTTCCGGACTCTAGGGGGTGATGTTCATCTCCGTATCAAAGCCAAAGAGCCAACGCTGTCCAAAGTTGTCTCCGTGGTCATGTGGCTGGCATGACTAAATGCTAAAGGCACATGGTACGCTGTTACCTTCCCTCCAAAGGTGGTCCCTATTTTTCTACTCGCATTTTTCACATGCTTTCAAACTGCTAGGTTGGCAGAAGCTGGGACAAGTAATGGGAGCTCACCCCTTTACACAACACTAGGGATTCAAACTGCTGAACTGCCAATCTTTTCATTGACAAGCTCAGGATCTTAGCTGCTGAGCCACCACATTCCTTCTTATTTAAGCATATGGTTGCCCAATTCTCATACAGTTGACTCTGGAGGCCTTACAACATTAAAATTTATCAGATCCACATGCTCGCTTCTACTGGCCTTTACTATGTAGTAAACAAGGAAGAAAAAATCATCAACAGTCTTTGAAAATAATTCTTCCCCTCTCATTTTCTCTCTTATTTATAACTCACTTTACAGTTCTGCAACTGGGAACATGGGATCTGCATTTCCCTTGTCCATGTCATATATGACAGTTGCAATATGAAAATAGAATAGAATAGAATAGAATAGAATAGAATAGAATAGAATAGAATAGAATAGAATAGAATAACAGAGTTGGTAGCGACCTTGGAGGTCTTCTGGTCCAACCCCCTTACACCACTTCAGACAAATGGTTATCCAACATCTTTAAAAAATTTCCAGTGTTGGAGCATTCACAACTTCTGGAGGCTGTTGATGGTATATCATTGTTATCACAGTGATTGAGGAACACAACTGTCTGAAAAAAGGATGTGTTTAGCAGCTGTGACATTCACAATTGTAAGCAGGATGGATAGATACATTTCAGGAAGGATAATTTTAGAAGGGGCTCAGTCACTGTGTGTCATTTACACAGGAATACAAGGCAGTGTCTTCTGGTTTTAGACCATTGACTTGGACAAAAACCTGATTTTTGGCAGTATCTCTCGTGAAGATTAACCGATTTTGCAAAACACTATTGTAAAACACAGTTCCGCTCTTTGCAACACGTCCAATCCATTCCAGTCCCTCTCCTGGACGTTGACGGATCCAGTCCATGTATGCCTCTGCTACAGAAAATCCAGACACTGTGCAAGTCAGTCGTATGGACTCCCCTGGCCTCTTAACGTCACCACCAGATTCAATAATGGTAGAACTGGATGAACTGCCTGTGACAGAACAATGAAAATTAGAAAATTAAAAAAGGAGAAGATGATGGTGCAGCAAGGTAACAGAGTGAAATGTTGGAATATTACATGAAGGTAGAAGAGATCCGTATTTTGTTTTTTTGTTTTTTTTTTTGTTTTTGCCTTACATGCAGGGAATGCAAATAGGAAACATGCCATGATTGTCCATTCCATAATGTTAATATTGCCTAACCAAGATGAGCAGAGAATCTGATCTCCAGCTACAAGGAACCTGATGGTCACGTTAATCCTTGATTGCTCTATGTGGAATAGCATCTTCCCCTTTAAAGAATCCATGTCCTAAAGTAATTTGCATAGTATTCAAAGTGCCCATTATGTAAGTACATAATACTCTAAGTCAGGGGTGTCAAACATGTGTCATCATGGTGGCATCACATGATGTCTCGTGACTTTTTTCCCCTTCGCTAAACTGGCTGTGGCCACCATATGATGCATCCAGATCATGGGTCATGAGTTTGACAGCCCTGCTCTAAGTACACGGTACTTAAGCAAATAGTGCCATAAGTACCAAGTACTTTAATTGTGCATTGCAATCCAAAACCATCATGAACAGATTGTGGGAAGCACATCCAAAAGGACAGTGTCAGGAACCTCAGAAAACAGTGCCAAGAGGCTCAAGCCAGCCCTCCCCCCTTTAAGAAAACCAAGAAGCACCAGCTGAAAGGAAAACTCAGAACAGCCAAGGGCTGTTACAAAAGTAACAGAGCTGAGTAACAGAAAAGTAGCAGAAACACTTAAGTAGAGCTATTAAGATAAGGGGAATCAGGCTAAAAATAAACTCTTGCACATATGTGCTAGTCATTCCTGACTCTAGGTGGCGGTGCTCATCTCCAAGCCAAAGAGTCCAAAGTTGTCTCCGTGGTCATGTGTCTGGCATGACAAAATGCCAAAGGCACATGGAACGCTGTTACCTTCCCTCCAAAGGTGGTCCCTATTTTTCTACTTGCATTTTTAAAATGCTTTCAGACTGCTAGGTTGGCAGAAACTGGGACAAGTAACGAGAGCTCACCCCATTACACAACACTAGAGATTCGAACTGCTGAACTGCCAATATTTTGATCGACAAGCTCAGCACCTTAGCCACTGAGCCACCGGGTCCCTTAACTACTCATAGATCAGCCAAATTATGCTTAAGACCAAGATTCATGAGTCCACCACAAATATCAGGTCTGTAGAGTGGACTCGGATGGAGAACCATCTGAGAATTCAAATTTTTGGTTAGATTGCTAAATCAAAACAAAATCAAGAAGATAGCAATTGTAAACACACACACCTTTTTTTTTGAGTTGCAAAGAAAGCGGCACGAATGCAGTCACTAGAATGTGCATTTCACTCAAAGAATTCCTTTCCTATAAAGTTAAACTCTGAGAATAAGCAAAAATCGCTGCAGTTCCTTTTAGAAGATGCAGGATTGTTGAAGTGGATTAGGGTTAGGAGCAGTTAAATTGTATTGAATGAAAATGATTAACAAAAATACAGACTAATCAAACATAGATCAATTCGGTAATTTAATTTAACAACCAGTTGAGTTCTGTTGAGTGGATTAATATGGTTACCAAAGAGGTGGCATACCTAGATACACAAATACACACGCACACACAAAACACATATATTAGTGCAATTTAAAATAAAATAAACCCATACAAATTTGTGCACAAAGCAAAAAGTAAAGACTCACGACAGGGGGTAAATTCATCAATAAGACGTTAACACTACTCAGAAGCTCAATTAACTCCCAATCCCTATGACTGAGAGAAAAGCCAGCTCTTAGGAGCTTTGCAAACAGCTGGCCAGTATGGTTGGTCTTAATCTGATCTCAGATGGAGAAGACATGGACCCCACCATACCTTCTGTTAGAGCATACCCTCACTATATGTTGGATAGTTTGTCGGCGGGGGGGGGCGCAATCACATTGTGCTGAAGGTGTCTTTCCCCATTTATACAAGAAGTCGGCACACACCCCATGAGTCATTCTACAATTAAACAGGGACATGGTGGCTCAGTGGCTAAGACGCTGAGCTTGTCGATCAAAATGTCGACATTTCAGCAGTTTGAATCCCTAGTGCCGCATAACAGGGTGAGCTCCCGTTACTTGTCCCAGCTTCTGCCAACCTAGAAGTTCGAAAGCACGTAAAAAATGCAAGTAGAAAAATAGGGACCACCTTTGGTGGGAAGGTAACAGCGTTCCGTGCGCCTTTGGCATTTAGTCATGCCAGTCACATGACCACGGAGATGTCTTCGGACAGCGCTGGCTCTTTGGCTTTGAAAAAGAGATCTCTTTTTCAGAGATTTCGCAAATAGGTGCTAGTCGGGAACGACTAGCACCTATGTGTGAGGGGAACCTTTACCTTTACCTTACAATTAAACAAAGGGTTGTGATAATACATTGTTCCATTTCTAATATTTGTTTGATTTCTGAAATCAAAGGACAGGCACTCAGAACTGAACATGAATGTGCATTCTCCAAAATCTGTTTGGGCTGGTCTTTAGACCACATAGTCAACTTTAAGATGTCCGGACTTCAACTCACAGAATTCATGCTGAGTAGGATTACTAGGAGTTGAAATTCAGGCATCCTGAAGTTGACAAGATTGAGAAACACTGATGTGGAGGGTTGTTGATGATCTGTGAGATAAACAAATGGATATGAAAACAGATGGTAACTCACATCTTGGAGTTTTCATGCATGAAGCAACTTTTCCTCATTGGGAGGGAGATTCCCCTCTCTATTTTCTTTAGAAACAATCGTTTCTAATAATAAATAATCCTGCCAGCTGTTCAGATCATGAAACATGACTGCTCCAGACCAAGAAGGATTTTTCCCTTGATCATGATTCTTTTCCACCATTGTGTATATCAGCAGTACAATAATATACAGCGGTGTCATCCATTTTCAGGTCATTCATTTGGAGGTAGAAGTTGGAACTGTCTTTGGATGCAGTAAATCTTCCTTGTATTGTAGGAGAATAACCACTGTACTTCGGGATACGATAATATACCAACCATTCCAATGGTTTCCCAGGCCTCTGCATCACCCAATGCATATAGTGGTTATTGATATCAAAGTCAGTTATGGAGCATACGAGTTGGGCTGGTTCTCCTTGTTTCTTGATTACTAGACTTGACTGAGTGAGAGTAACTTGAGAAAGGGCCCCTGGAAGAAGGAGAAATGGTCAACAGATGATAGAAATGAATTAAGGTAAAGGTAAAGGTTTCCCTTAAACATATGTGCTAGTCGTTCCTGACTCTAGGGGACGGTGCTTATTTCTGTTTCAAAGCCAAAGAACCAGCGCTGTCTGAAGACGTCTCCGTGGTCATATGACCGGCATGACTAAATGCCAAAGGCGCACGGAATGCTGTTACCGTCCCACCAAAAGTGATCCCTATTTTTCTACTTGCATTTTTTACGTGCTTTCAAGCTACTAGGCTGGCAGAAACTGGGACAAGTAATGGGAGCTCACCCTATTACATGGCACTAGGGATCCGAACTGCTGACCTGCCGATGTTTTGATCAACAAGCTCAGCATCTTAGCCACTGAGCCATTGCGTCCCTTAGAAATGAATTACTCTATAAGAAAAAAGCGACTATAATAAAAGATCAAGACAATTTTTCTAATCTCTACAGATAATCTTTGAGGATGAACTATGCTATAAAACCTAAAAAAGACATCAGCAGTGACATACCGTTCAAAATTGTTTGAATGAAAATTAAATGCAGGAAATTCATGATCCTCTTTCTTCTATATTATTATCCCCTTTGAAAAGCTTTCTCTAGAAGAGACAGGAGGTCAAGAGTGAATAAAGTTCCAGCAGACAGGGAAATTAATATACGATGGACTAATTTGCATATGTTTTCCCTTGTAAGAGATTTAAGTCCTTACTGCCACATCATGTAAGGAGGTAGAACCTTCCCTTAGATCAGGGGTGTCAAACCCGTTGTCAATTCGCAAAGCATCCCTGGCCTGCTCTCGAGTTGCCATAGGCTAGGGTGATGGGAAACCAGTGAAATGCCATAGCAGCCAAAGACAGATGCACATTCCATGCTTATCTCTCTCAAGGCTTTGTCCCAGGGTAACCTACAGCAGCCAGAGGGGAGTGACCTCTACAACCTGTGAAATTGCTCCATTGGCGAATGTGATTGATGACACACCCTGGAGGGAGGGGGGAAACAGGGTCATAATTGGAGCATAAATTACATAGGGTCAGAGCTGGCTTCACTTGGGAGTGTTCCAACATGAAGCTCCTAATAAATAACTGGATTTCTTTTGAAGCTTGGCTTAAGAGTCATGATTTAATTAGGGCATCCGCCAGAACCCTGCCAGCCACTGTGTCACATTGTCATCACTTGACATTTTGCAATGTTTTTTCCCATTTGTGGAGCTGGGGTGGGCATGGCCTGCGCATGACACATGCAGTCTGATGACAACCCTGCCTTAGATCAATCCTGGGAAGTATATGACTGTACCCTTGTTGATTGACGGGCTTATCACTGTCCGGTGTGATAGAACCATGTAAGTCTATGGTGGAAAAAACAATGCTAAAGAGCCTAGTAGCACATTTTCCCCACTAACAATTTTTTATTATTCAGCTCTTATCAGTTTAGCCACAGTATGTCCCGATTATAGTATCTTACAAAATATTAGTACTTTCAACAAAATCATTTTTTTTTAAAAAAAGACTAGTTTGTTTTGAATTCAATTCCTTGAAGAAACTGGCTTTCTGTTAGGGGCAATTAAATTGTATTTATTTGTTTATTTGTTTGTTTGCTGGTTGGTTGGTTGGTTAGTTTAATTTGTCAAGCATGTGTGAGAAAACAAGTATAAGTATGAATAACACATAAACATATAAGTATAAACAGGTATTATTGTTATTGTTAGTTGCAAAATCCGACCCACAGCAACCCCATGGACAACGTTCCTCCAGACCTTCCTGTCCTCTACCATCCTCTGGAGTCCATTTAAGTTCATGCCTACTACTTCAGTGACTCCATCCAGCCACCTCATTCTGTCATCCCCTTCTTCTTTTGCCCTCAATCTTTCCCAGCATTAGGCTCTTCTCCAGGGAGTCCTTCCTTCTCATATAAACAGGTATAGGTATATACAAAAGAAATGAGTACGAATAAATGGGGGCAATTGGACAGGGATGGTCCTACTGGTAGGATAAGGCACACTGGTGTGCTTATGCATGCCCCCTTACAGACTACTTAGGAATGGGGTGAGGTCCACAGTAGACAGTTTAAGGTTAAAGTTTTGGAGGTTTGAGGATGTAACAACAGAGTCAGATAGTGCATTCCAGGCACTGACCACTCTGTTGCTGAAGTCGTATTTTTTGCAATCGAGTTTGGAGTGGTTTACTTTGAGTTTGTATCGATTGTTTGCCCATGTATTATTGTGGTTGAAGGTGAAGTAGTCATTGACAGGGAAGGACGTTGTATCACACAATTTTGTGTACTAATATGTCATTATGACTTTCTTTGGAGGGAAGTAAATTGAGACAAAATCAATCATGCTGTGGTCACTGTTAGAAAAAGGTTCTTTTATTTGTAGTCCATAAATTGTGTTTAAACTATTGCAGAAGGTGAGAGCAAGGCAGTTGTTGAGTCTAGTGTTGTTGTTACTAATAGATCCAGTCCCAGAGTAGTAACGGTATTTTACAGGGTTGCATGTATAGGTTCAGTTGTACATTCATTTAGGGTCCAATTAATTAGAGGTAGATTGAATTGATAGAGATATTGAATGAAAATAATGCAAAATCATGGACCCAATCAAACAAGATCAATCAGTTATTTTGAATACCAATTGATTGGAGTTGAATAGATTCCTAGGGCTACCTTTCTCCCAAAATGGCTGATTTACCTAGATAAAATATCTGTATAATGCCATGTTATTGTTTCATAAATAAACCCACATCAAACTACAAAGCAAATAAGAAAGAATGGCAACCAGGGCTAAATTCATGAATAACACATTCACACAACTCAGAAACTTACCTGCTTCCCCATCTCCATGACTGAGAGAAAAGCCAGCTCTTAGGGAGCTTTGCAAATGGCCAGCAAAGTTGGGACCAATGTAATTTATTTGTCTTCCAGAGAGACATGTGTAGTAATGGAGAAGACACACTTCCTGATTTTTCTCTTTCATTGACTGGACTCAAAGTGTATTCCTCCTACAGAACTATGTGAGGAAGTGTTCTGACCCAGCTCCTCAAACATGAAAAACCCTCTGTAGTTAAATCAATGATTCCTTTATTAGGAATCGCCAGCAGCCTCGGCAAAAACTTTCCCTCTCAGCACAGGCTAACAAATCTGTCCAGCACTGAGGTGAATAGTTGTCTGCCACATCTATTCATCTCCTCCCCCTGACTTTTATCCCCAGAGTTAGGGTGGGGCTTTGCTAGCATTGGTGACTCTTCTGTCCCAAGGATCAGCCCACAGATTTCCACTGCTCTCCTCTCCTCTGCATCTGCGCATCAGGCACTGGACCCAGCTGTTCCTCCTCTTCCTCCAGATCTGGGGGCTATTGATTCTCCATCTGAGGGTTGATGGATGGCTCAGGCTCCACCTCTGTCTCTCTCTCTGACAGCTCCATTCCCTCTTCCCCCTCGGAGCGCTCAGGTTGCCTTGATGCTGACCTTGATTCCCACGTCTCCTCCTCATCTGATTTGGCTGCTGAGGAGCCGGCACCAACAGGCCACAACATAAAGATCAAAATATATTTTGGAGCTTCTTGTGATTCTGAATGATCCAGCATGAAGGGTTGCAAAGTTCAACAGGTCTTACATTATAAGCATTTTGATCATCGGTATACTTCCACATTCTTTCATTTATTTTACACAGATCAACAATTAAACGAAGGGTTGTGACGATGCATTGTTTCCTTTTACTTTGTTACATTTTCATTTCTGAAATCAAAGGATAAGCACTCAGAAGAGTGGTGGGTTGCTACAGGTTTGCCCCGGATCGGGTAAACTGGTAGCGGCAGCGGCAGACTCTGTCTGCCTCTCCAGATGCTTCTGCGCATACACAAAAGTATCATCCATGCACGCTCGCATGAATGTGTATTCTCTAACATCTGTTCAGGTTGATGTTGAGTCAACATTGTCAACTTTAAGATGTCTGGACTTCAACTCCCAGAATTCCCGCTGCCTATGAATACTGGGAGTTGCAGTCCAAACATCTTGAAGTTCACAAGATTGAAAAACACTGATATGTTCATGATCTGTGAGATAGACAGATGGAAACAGATGGTAACTCAGTTCCTGGATTTTTCATGCATGAAACAATTATTTGTCATAGAGAGGGAGATTCCCCCTTATATTTTCTTTAGAAACAGTGGTTTCTAATAATAAATAATCCTGCCAGCTGTTCATCTCATGAAACATGAGCTCTCCAGAAGGGTTTTTTCTCCTTGTCATGATTCCTTTCCATCATGGTGTATGGTCTATGTGAGTAGTACAATAATATACAGCTGTGTCCTCCATTTTCAAGTCATTCATTTGGAGGTAGAAGTTAGAACTGTCTTTGGATGAAGTAAATATTCCTTGTATTGTAGGAGAATAACCTCTACTTTGGGATACGATAATATACCAGCCATTCCAATGGCTTACCGGGCCTCTTCATCAACCAATTCATATAATGGTGAATAATATCAAATCCAGTTATGGAGCATTTGAGTTGGACTGATTCGCCTGGATTTTTTATTACCGGACTTGACTGGGTGAGAGTAATCTGAGAAAGGGCACCTGGAGGGAGGAGAAATGTTCATCAAAGAATGGAAATCAATCATTCTATAAGAAAAAAAAAGCTACCATAATTAAAGCTCAAGATGATTTTTCTGATCTATACAGATGGTCTTTGAGAGTGAGCTGTGCTATAAAACCAAAAGAGGACATCGTTAATAGCAAACCTTTCAAAATAGTTTGAATGAAAATTAGGTGCAGCCAATTCATGATCCCCTTTCCTCTCTGTTGTTTTCTCCTTGGAGATCTTTCTCTAGCAGAGACAGGTGGTCAAGAGTGAATGAAGCTGCAGCAGAAGGGGATATCTAATGAAGTGGTTTGCATATGATTTCCTTTTTAAGAGATTTAAGTTCTTAAACCTCTTCTTTAAGCTCTTCATATAAGGAGATGGAACCTTCCGTTAGATCAACCCTGGAAAGTAGATGAGATGAGATGAGGTGAGGTGAGGTGAGGTGAGGTGAGATATATATATCAATCACAGTGTCAGACCTGGAAGCAATCTTTTACATTTGGGCCTTCAGGCCTGCCACATTTTCTTCTCTGGGAAAATTGGAGGGTGGATTGCATAGAGTATGGGTGATATGTTTTTTTTTTTTATTATTATTATTATTATTATTATTATTATTATTATTATTATTATTATTATTATTATTATTATTATTATTATTATTAGAATTTGTATACCACCCTACTCCCGAAGGACTCAGGGAGGTGAACAGCCAAATAAAATACATATAATACAAATGTTAAAAAAACATTAAAATACAATTAAATAATTGGCCCGGAAAATGAAATTTAAAACACCCCAAATTCATAAGACAAATTTAAAATTGAAGAATTTTAAAAATTTTTAAAAAGTTTAAAAGAGAGTTTAGGATAGGCCGGCCTGCTGGAAAAGAAATGTTTTGATGGCACGGCGGAAAGCACGCAGGTCTGGGATCCTCCGTATCTCTGGGGGGAGCTCGTTCCAGATGGCGGGTGCCCCCACAGAAAAGGCTCTCCCCCTGGGGGCCACCAGTCAACATTGTTGGGCCGACGGCACCCTGAGGAGGCCCTCTCTATGGGAGCGTACTGGTCAGTGAGAGGCTACTGGTGGCAGAAGGTAAATTCTCGTAAATACCCCGGTAATCAAAATAACATTCCTTTCTCAGAAAGTCAAGGATGCCTTGCCCTGGCACCTGGAGTCAGATGACTGGGGTGTCTCCAGTTTGGACGGTGGATGATTGGACCATGTGATGGATATGTGGGTGCTGGGCAGGGACTTGAACTTTCACTTGGGTGGGGAAAACCTGGAAACTTTCAGATTCGGGTTTTCCCAGATGTGCCAATATGACATCTTCAATAAAAAGGAACTTTGAGGAAACTCAAGCCTCGGAGTCTTATTTTGTTGGGGGTGTTACTTGGAACCCTGACACACAGAGTATATAGAATACAATAAAAACACTCTTGAGATGAGAAGCAAAACATCTTCAAAGAATAATCAGAAAGTCCAGTTGCCTCTTTGAAAAAGCACCTTTGGGACAACCATGACCTGGATGACTGAGAATCTCCATAGACATTTAGCAATACACTCCAGAGCTGAAGAAGCTTCTTGAATGAGATGTGAAACACCTTCAAAGAAAAACCAGAAAGTCCAGTTGCCTCTTGAAAAAGCACTCTTGAGAATTAACAAAGTTACTGTATGACTGTACCATCATTGTTTGACAGGCTTATCACCATCTGGTGTGACTGTAACAATAGAACCATCTTAGTCTATGGTGGAAGAAAATGATAAAGGATCTGGTAGCACATTCTCAACATGTATTTAAATACTGAAGTTTAACCATTTTCCTAAAGGGATGCGGTAGCTCAGTGGCTAAAATGCTGAGCTTATCGATCGAAAGATTGGCAGTTCAGTGGTTCAAATCCCTAGTGCCGCATAATGGGGTGAGCTCTTGTTACTTGTCCCAGCTTCTGTCAACCTAACAGTTCGAAAGCACGTAAAAAATGCAAGTAGAAAAATAGGGACCACCTTTGGTGGGAAGGTAACAGAGTTCTGTGTGCCTTTGGCATTTAGTCATGCTGGCCACATGACCACGGAGATGTCTTCGGACAGCGCTGGCTCTTCAGCTTTGAAACGGAGTTGAGCACTGCCCCCTAGAGTCATATGTGCGAGGGGAACCTTTACCTTTACCTTATATTTCTCCATTTTTAAAAAAAAATACTTGTACCTGTTCATTTTCCTACAGCAGAAACTGTGGCAAATCATTTTAGGAGTCAATCAATCAAGGTTGACTCAGCCTTCCATTCTTTCTAAGGTAGGTAAAATGAGGACCCAGATTGTGGGGGCAATAAGCTGACTTTGTATAAATATACCAAAGTATGAAGGCTATTGCTTAACTCATTGTAAGCCACCCTGAGTCTTCGGAGAAGGGCGGCATATAAATCAATTTTTTTTTAAAAAAAAAAAATCAGAATAGAGCTGGAAGGGACCATGGAGATCTTCTAATTCAATCTGAGATATGAGTAGGGATTTGGACTAGAAGACCTCCCGTCCAACTTTGTTACCCTGTTAGAATTGCACTTCATGTATCCATACCACTGGTGATAGTTGAAGTATGAAAAAAGAATGATGTTACATACCTGTGATTGTGTAAGCCAACTGACTGAAAAAGGATTTGAATAGAGTAGAGTAGAGTGGAGTGGAGTGGAGTGGAGTGGAGTGGAGTGGAGTGGAGTGGGGTGGGGTGGGGTGGGGTGGGATGGGATGGGATGGGATGGGATGGGATAGAATAGAATAGAATAGAATAGAATAGAATAGAATAGAATAGAATAGAATAGAATAGAATAGAATAGAATAGAATAGAATTTTTTATTGGCCAAGTGTGATTGGACACACAAAGAATTACTGGCCAAGTGTGATTGGACACACAAGCATACGCTCTCGGTGTACATAAAAGAAAAGATACATTTGTCAAGAATCATAAGGTACAACACTTAATGATAGCCATAGGGTACAAATAAGCAATCAAATCCTATTAGGAAACAGTTAATATAAATCATAAGGATACCAGCAACAAGGTTACAGTCGTACAGTCATAGGTGGGAGGAGATGGGTGATAGGAACGATGACAAGATTAATAGTAGTGCAGACTTAGTAAATAGTTTGACAGTGTTGATGGAATTATTTGTTTAGCAGAGTGATGGAGTTTGAGAAAAAACTGTCCTTGTGTCTAGTTGTTCTGGTGTGCAGTGCTCTATAGCATCGTTTTGAGGGTAGGAGTTGAAACAGTTTATGTCCAGGATGCGAGGGGATCTGTAAATATTTTCAAAGCCCTCTTTTTGACTTTTGCAGTATACAGGTCCTCAATGGAGGGCAGGTTGCTACCAATTGTTTTTTCTGCAGTTCTAATTATCCTCTGAAGTCTGTGTCTGTCTTGTTGGGTTGCAGAACCAAACCAGATAGTTAGCTGCTGTGAAATGCAAAATTGTGACCAGGATGGATAGATGTATTTCAGGAAGGATAATTTTAGAAGGGCTCAGTCACTGTGTGTCTTCCGTGCAGTAATACAAGGCAGTGTCTTCTGGTTTTAGAGCACTGAGTTGCAGTAAAAACTGATTTTTTGAGGTATCCCTTCTGATGGTTAATCGACTTTGGAGAATACTATTATAATATACACTTCCCCTCTTTTCAACACGTCCAACCCATTCCAGACCCTCGCCTGGACGTTGACGGAGCCAGTCCATAAATGCCTGTGCTACAGAAAATCCAGACACTGTACAAGTCAGTTTTATGGACTCCCCAGGCCTCTTAACGTCATCGCCCGATTCAGTGATGGTACGACTGGATGAACTGCCTGTGACACAACAATGCAAATTAAAAAGGAGAAGATGATGGTGCAGCAAGATGACAAAAAGAATTATTGTAATAGAACTGAAGCCACCCAGAGTCCCTTGGGAGTTGGGTGGCATAGAAATATGATTAATTAAATTAAATTAAATTGATGATAAAAGAGATCAGAATTTCTTTTTTCCTTACATGCAGGGAATGCCAATATGAAACATGCCAAGATAATCCATTCCATAATGTTATGAGAGACTAGCAGAAATTCCAATCTGCAGCTCAAAGGAACCTAATGGTCACTATAATCCTTCCCCTTTAAAAAAAGACATGCCATAAAATAATTTGCATAATACTCAAAGTGCCCATTACTTAAGTAAATTGTACCTTAAGTGCCCAGTACTACAATTGTGTATTGAAACCACAAAACATCCAGAACAGATGCCTGCTGTGGAGAACCAAGATTCCATATCTCATCTCACAACTGCATTGGTGATATCTAAAGTTAGAGGAGATTTGATATGGACAGTCTCTCTTTGAGATTCTTCACTAGTCACAGGAATATCCAGTGAAATATGGCATTTGCTAGATAAAAATCTTGATTAAGACCAATGGTGGCGCAATGGTTAGAATGTGGTATTGCAGGCTAATTCTGCAGACTGCCAGCAGTTCGAATTTCACCTGCTTAAGGTTGACTCAGCCTTCCATCCTTCCGAGATAGTTAAAATGAGGACTCAGATTGTTGGGGGCAATGTGCTGACTCTCTAAAAACTGCTTAGAGAGGGCTGTAAAAGCACTGTGAAGAGGTATATAAGTCCAAGTGCTACTGCTATTAAAAATTGGAAGGAAGTCAAATGCAATAATTGTCACTGCCAATATGAATTGCAAATTTACACCTATGGAATTTAAATCTATCATGTTTTTGTTTCACCATTTGCTAAGCATTTGATGGCTCTATGTATTTTTTTTTTACAATATTTGCTCTTAGGTTTTTTTTGCCATACCTAATGACATCAGGCTTACAGTTCCACTGAAGCGGGATTTACTAATCCCAATCAGTACCTGTAAATAAGTCAGGAGACAAGACCACGGAGATCCAGAGAAAACAGGTTTATTGAGTATTGCTAGCAATAGGCTCAGTGCAGTCACCTGCCGAAGACTGAGCCCCGAACCACACCCTAAGGCAGACTTTTATAGGTTCTTGAGATTTGACAATGACATAGCATATTCAGTTCCGCTTATGGATAATACATTGTGCATACAGATAGGTAATTCTAAGGGAGATTCACTGGAAAAGTACAAAAGCAGAAGTTCGTAGTTTTGTGATACATAGGGCATACAACTTGGTACATTTTGTGGTTACAACGGTTACAGCAGAAGATTACAAATGCCAAGTTCCCTTTTAGACGTACAGATGTAGGAGAAAGGGCCTTATGATTATATCTTTTATATAAGAGTGCAATGTACAGTATAAATGAGGTTATATACCATTTGGTTGAGGGGGCTCTCCTTCATTCCCCCCTGTTGAGACTTAGCCAAGTAATGCAATTACTGCGAAGTTTCACATATGGGGTTATCTTCTTCCATTTCCACAAGTTTCTGATATTCCCACCAGGCCATAGCTTGGGCGGTAGCTTTCTTCTCAACCAATAAAGATAGAGTGCTGGTGATTGTGCGAATAAAGATAGGGAGAATGCAAGGCAAAATAACACATCCAGCTGCAATGAGGCCAATGAGAGCAACGATAGCTTGTATACCAGGCAGTTTCGGGAACCATCCCGAGAAGGCATCTGCTAGGTTGAAGCCTCTCCATGTCTGAACAGGGACATGTGCCAATTAGTGAGATTGAGCTTGCCATACACACCTCCCTCTTTAGCTAACAAATAATCTAAAGCAAGGCGATTCTGCCAAGCTTCTCTTCCCCCCTGTTCCCAGCAGAACGCAATAGAGATAAAGAGCGTTAATGACAATACCAACAAACAAAAGAACAACAACCATGCTGAGCAGCATCCATCAGGGTTATGAAGAGGGGACCTTCCTCCCAGAGCGCAGGGTGTAACGAACACATACCAAATTGCTTTGAACCCTTATCAACAGCAGGCTCATCCACATCCACTCAGATCCAAACCTTCCAACCATGTTCAGTCCACTTCCATATCTTATAGGCATACTTATCTGCTGTCTGTTCTCTTAGTTTAGCTCTTTCGGCATCCAGCAATGCAGCCTGCATGGTGGGGCTAAGCTTGAGAGTATAATAGGAGGGTTTATCTAGACAACTTACAAGGTAACGAGATAATACTTCTTCTATGATTACTACATCACACGCGGTAACACAATGTATACAAAGAACACAGTCAATACAATGTGCACAGCAGCAGCATCCACACTTACATGAGCAAAACCAACACATTAGCAGAAGAAGATAAATACTCAATGCAAAGAAAAGAGGCCTTCTTCATCCAATCTTCCCCCGTGCGTAGAAAGTCAGCTTCCGGTGTGACTTAGCAAGGGTTCCAACTTCGGCTCCCGTTCGTAGAGGGACAGCTTCCGGGGTGTCACCAGAAGGGGGAAGGGGTAGCCTGAGGTGAGGACCGCCCTCGACGAAAGGTAAGACGCAAAGGCTGCGCTGGATGGGGTTTCACTAGCCAGGTGGATGGCACGGCAACCTTGACTCGTGACCAATGGATTCAAGGCTTAATTTCAGCAACTTTAATAGCAAGCGGAGAAGTCATAATTACAGAGAAAGGACCCCTCCATTTAGGACAAAGGGGTTCCCGTTTCCACTCCTTAACCCACACCTCCTGTCCCGGTGAAATGTTATGGGTGGGGGTTACTACCAAGTGAGGACGGGAAGACAAGACATAATCCTGTAACTTATGGACCATTTGATTAAGCGATTGGAGCTGTTTAAGCTTAATAGCGTCCCCCACCTGCGCGACGGAAGAAACAGTGGGCCGGACTAAGTTGGGGATTCTCCCATAAAGTAATTCAAAAGGGGAAACAAGCAAATCTTTGCGAGGAGTGCAACGCACAGCAAATAGAGCCATCGGCAGAGCATCTGGCCACTTTAGGTGCGTTTCCTGACAAATCTTTGCCAGTTTATCCTTGATAGACCTATTAACCCTTTCTACAAAAGAACCGCTGCTAGCGTGAAAAGCACAATGAAGGCGCCAGTGGATGCCCAGCATAGTAGAAATTTTTTTTGTGTAGCCTTGTGAATAAACTCAGGGCCATTATCGGACGAGATTCTAGAGGGTAGGCCATAACGAGGAATGATTAGCTGCAAGAGGGCCTTAGTGACCTCAGAGGCCCTCTTGGTGCGAGTGGGAATGCATTCTGGCCAACCCGAGTAAGTACAGATAATGACAAGCAGAGCAGAGTATGAACCAGAGCGGGGCATATCGGTAAAATCAATCATAAGTGAGTCAAAAGGAAAATCTCCTCTAGGCTGGTGCCCCTGCGGAGGCTGGGGTCTAGTCCTAGGGTTGTTGGCTGCACAAGTGTGGCACCTGGAGCAGACGTTGGCAGCAATGCTGTGGACCTTGTTGATATACAGTTCACGTAGCAAAGCATGTGCCAAGGCAGTCTTGCCTAGGTGCAACTGTTGGTGAACTTGTGTGACCACATCCCAAGCCAGGTTGCCCGGGAGGAAAACGCGAGAATCCGGTAGGACCCACCAGCCCCCCTGTAGGGAAGCGACCAGTTCATGGGCTTGGGCAATTTCAAGTGTGCTGTAGTGTGGCTGAATGGTGTCGGGGGGTTCCATAAGGTGAGACAGTGGGCCCGCAGTTTGAAAGGTTTGAAAGCAGCAAGGCGGGCCTCCTGGTCAGCCCTGTGGTTACCCATTTGTGTGTCAGACGGTGATTTCTGGTGTCCTCTACAGTGCATGACAGCCACCTTATGAGGGGCCCAGACACTGTCCAGCAGGCGGAGAATCTGAGGACCATACTTGATGTCCTTTCCCCCTGCTGTAATAAGTCCTCTTTCTTTATACAATGCCCCGTGTACTTGGACAGTCAAAAAAGCATACTTCGAGTCAGTGTAAATGTTAACCTTTAGATCCTTAGAAAGTTCAAGGGCCCTAGTCAAAGCATGAAGTTCCGCCAACTGTGCACTAGTCCCAGGAGGGAGGGGCTCGGCTTCCCAGACATCTGTCAAATTGACGACAGCATATCCAGCCTTGCGAACTCCATCCTGGAGAAAACTAATGCCATCAGTGAAAAGTGTGTGATCAGGATGAGGAAGTGGGACATCTGACATATCAGGGCGGCTAGCATATGTTTCCTCAATAGTTTGAATGCAATCATGGGTGGTGTCAAGATCGGGCTCAGGGAGGAGAGTAGCAGGATTCAAGGAAGTGGATTGCTTTAAAACAATCATGGGGTTGTGTGTTATCAAGCCTTGGTATTTAAGCATTCGGGGATTGGTTAACCACAAATGGCCTTTTGTTTCCAAGACAGCCTTGAGGGCATGAGGGGTTTGGATTTCAAGTTCTTGTCCAAAGGTTAGTTTGCTGGTCTCCTGAGTAAGAAGAGCAGTGCCAGCAACAGCCTTCAGACAAGCAGGCCAACCCCTTGCAACAGGATCCAGCTGCTTGGAAAGATAGGCCACAGGGCGATGCCAGGTGCCCAACCTTTGGGTTAGAACCCCAACAGCAACATTCTGTTTAGTATCTACAAATAACTGAAAAGGTTTTTCTAAGTCTGGCAAGCCTAAACTAGGGGCTTGCATAAGAGCATGTTTTAAACTTGAGAAACTTTTCTGTTCCTCTTTTTGCCAGAGGAGCGGCTCACGGTCACTGCCTCTGGTTGCCTCATATAGGGGTTTTGCAAGGAGGCTAAAGTTGGGAATCCAAATGCGGCAAAACCCAGCAGTCCCCAGAAACCCCCGGAGATCCTTCTTGGTCCGAGGGGTGGGGAGGCGGCAGATGGCTTCTTTTCTTTCATGACCCAAGGTGCGTTTCCCAGGCTCAATATCATAGCCTAGGTATCTGACCTTATGCAAAACCAATTGTGCCTTTTTCCGAGAAGCCTTGTAGCCCAAGCGCTGTAAAAGGTGTAACAGGTCATAAGTGTTGTGCCAGCAGATGTCCTTTGACTGGCCGGTGACCAACAGGTCATCAACATACTGTAAAAGGACATCTGGCCCAGGAAGGCGTAGGGCATCCAAATCAGCCACAAGGGCATTTCCAAACAGAGTGGGGGAGTTCTTGAAACCTTGAGGCAACCTGGTCCAAGTATACTGTTGCTTACGACCAGTAGCCGGATCTTCCCACTCGAAAGCGAAAAGGTGCTGGCTCTTTTTATGAACAGGGATGGTAAAAAAGGCATCCTTAAGGTCGATGACCGAAAACCATGACGCAGTCTGGGGGATTAATCCCAGAATCACGTAAGGGTTTGGGACCAGAGGATGTATGGTTACTGTTGCGCTATTGACAGGCTTTAGATTCTGAACCAGGCGGAAGCGGCCATCCCCTTTTGGAATGGGCAAAATAGGGGTGTTCCAGGCCAATTCAGTAGGGACCAGAATATCATGAGCCAGATAAAGATTAATAACCTTTTGAATAGCTTGCATAATGTGCCTCGGGTAAGCCCGCTGACGAAGGCGAACTGGAGTTTTGGCAGGGAGCTCCTCGACAACAATGGGCGTCTGATGGCTAGCAAAACTGGGGGGGGGGTTGTCCTCTGCCCACAGAAAAGGGACATTCTGTCTAGCTCTTTCTAGCTTGGATCTCCCAGCCGACGCTGGCCTATTTTTAAAGATCCAAACACTTCTCTATCTATTTTAGACCTCCCAGCAGGCGCTGGCCTATTTTTAAAGATCCAAAATGTATAGAGACTTTTGTTCACCACAAATCGATGTGTTATTGTTTTACCCCCCGTGTGACAAATTAGGGGATTGAGGAAAGGGCGTTGAATTGGTTGGCCTGTGGCCCCCTGGACCGTGATGGTATGCGGGGAGGGCTTAGCCAAGGGTTTGGTTATGACGGATCGGGTGGCCCCTGTGTCAACTAGGAAGGATATAGGCTTGCCTCCAACAGTTAATCTGACCATAGGTTCTGGGAGGCGGGCTGAACCCGGTCTGTTTCACTCCCATTCCTCGACTTCGGCCAGACCAATGAGGGGGGTGTTAAACGTCCCACGTCCCCTCCCTCTAAAGGGTCTGCCTCGTCCACCTCGGTCTGCTCTGGCAAAGCCTCCCTGGTTCCCTTCATTGACACGTGCCATTTCCCTGTCGGGGCATTCTCCTCTCCAGTGGCCAGTCTTTTTACATATGGCACACTGGTTAGGCGCCAGGGGTCCCCCTGACCCCTGACCCCGATTCCAACCTAGGGGTCCCCCTGACCCCTGGCCCCTGTTCCAACCCATGGGTCCCCCTGACCCCTGGCCCCTGTTCCGCCCCAGGGGTCCCCCTGACCCCTGGCCCCTTGAGCCTCCGCCCATTCGTGGCCCATCCCGGGCCGCAGGTCTGGCCATTAGGGCAGCAGCGAGCAGTTCTGCTTTCTTATGCATTTTCTGCTCCTGTTTCTTCTCCTCAATCCTATCTCTATTTGCGAAAACCTTTCTTGCAACCTCCATCAGCTCACTCATTGATTTCCCAAGCGCTCCCTCTAACTTTTGTAATTTTCGCCGTATGTCAGGGGCAGATTGAGAGATGAAGGCCATTGCCAACATGCGAGCATTTTCAGGTTGTGTGGGGTCAATGGGAGTGTACATGCGGTATGCATCTAACAGCCGGGCATAGAAGGCTTCTGGGGCTTCTTCGGCACCTTGGATCACCAAAGAAGGCTTTGACATGTTGGTGGTGGGTTTCCACGCCGCCTGGATTGCCTGCACAACAAGGGGACCTGAGGTCCCCTATCTTATAGGGGTCCCATCTTGGATCTTCGGAGGGGAAATCCCTAGCCACTCAGCGATCAAAAGTCATATCCTGGGTTGGCATAGTTCCCTTTAAAAATTTTTTAAGAGCTGCATTCCGAATCTTTTCCCTCTCCTCTGGATTAAAGATGGTACCCATCAATTGTCGTAGATCCCGCCAAGTAGGATTATGGGTATCTACAATAGTTTTAATCAAATCAGTGACCTCTGATGGTTTGTCACTAAACGGACCATAATGCATTTTCCAGTTTAAAAGGTCCGATGAAGTAAAAGGGACGTGTTGAAACACAGAGACTATCACGGGCGCTCTGTTTGGTTCAACCACAGATTGGTCTACCCTTCGGAGGGGATTCAGGAAGGCCACACCACCCTCAGCCAGATCATCTTCCTCACCCCGTTCGGTGTGCTTTGAACGAGTTCGCTCAGCTATGGGGCCTTCCTTAACTTCAAGAGGCAATGGTTCTCCCCCCACTGCTTCTTCTAATTCATCCCTGGGGAGGGGTTACCCGTTCGCTTTTCCGGGCTTCTTGTTCCTTTGGGCGAGCCCCCAACTCCACCCCATCCGAACTGGTTTGAGCGGAGCGGTCAACTGGGGTCGGTACCCCAGGGGAGTCAGGGATGCCCAAGTCATCCAAGGCTCGCAAAAAGGTACCAGCTCCTACTCCTGTGCTGCTGGACGCTGAGGAACTGGCCCTAGGGCTTATTTGGTCATCCCCACGTGGAACATATGGTGGTGGACTGGGTAATTCCTCGGGGGAGCTGGGGAGAATTGGGGCCTTGGCTTCTCCCTTCTTGTGTGGCAAAGTGCGGGAGACTAACAGCCTGCACCTTGTGGCTTTGCATTTTTGTAGCCAATGGGGGGGGGGGTGTTGTACCAGATTAAGCCAGACATCAATATAAGGGGCTTGGTCCGGGTGTCCTAACGTGGGGTGGAAAACCCTCTGGTGTACTTGCAGTACAACCCCTGGGTCCAAGGACCCTGTCGCTGGCCAGTCAACTTTAAAGTCTGGCCAGTCCACCTCACAGAAAACCCTTAGCCTTTGCCTGCTCCACCTTATGCCGTAGTCTTGGCTAATGTAGGCATCTTTAAAATGTTTTAACGTACATGCCAAAGGGGTAAGTGGCGTACTTTCTCCTCCACCCATCTTCCACCCAGGGCACCAGACAAGACAAGTAGGAAAAGGGGTTTGAGAAGGAGGTAAGGGGTCCTTCCTTCCCAGAGAAACACCAAGGGATCTCAATCACACTTCCCCGGCTGCCAGTCCCGGACTCTCAACGGCCACTGAACAGAACCGCGGGGAACACTCACACCAGTCACACCAGACAAACCTCCCACCTTTAACCTTTAGGGAAGGGTGCCCTCTGCACCTGTCATACAAGACAAACTTCCCTTAGGGGTCCCCCTGACCCCTCCTTTAGCCTTGAGGGGAGGGTGATCAGGCTCTCCCCTATCTACAGGCTAATAGTTATTACCTCTTCCCAGGGACCCAGATACTTGCCTGCAGGCTTCTTTTCTTTTCCTTCCAGCTGGATTGAAGTGTTCCTGGTCTCTTGGTCTCCCTCAAGTGGTTCTTGGAGGCGTCAACCGATGCTGCGAAGGGGCCGGCTCCACAGGGAAGTCCCTCAGACTAAAAGATGTCCGATGGCGCCTGGGATGGTTCCCCGAGCCTCCGAGACCCTCCCACAGCGTGGTGACGGTCCAGAGGAATTTAAAAATTCCGTTGCCTCCTGGCTGGCTCGCCAGAAATGAAGCGGGATTTACTAATCCCAATCAGTACCTGTAAATAAGTCAGGAGACAAGACCACGGAGATCCAGAGAAAACAGGTTTATTGAGTATTGCTAGCAATAGGCTCAGTGCAGTCACCTGCCGAAGACTGAGCCCCGAACCACACCCTAAGGCAGACTTTTATAGGTTCTTGAGATTTGACAGTGACATAGCATATTCAGTTCCGCTTATGGATAATACATTGTGCATACAGATAGGTAATTCTAAGGGAGATTCACTGGAAAAGTACAAAAGCAGAAGTTCGTAGTTTTGTGATACATAGGGCATACAACTTGGTACATTTTGTGGTTACAACGGTTACAGCAGAAGATTACAAATGCCAAGTTCCCTTTTAGACGTACAGATGTAGGAGAAAGGGCCTTATGATTATATCTTTTATATAAGAGTGCAATGTACAGTATAAATGAGGTTATATACCATTTGGTTGAGGGGGCTCTCCTTCACCACAAAAGTGTTGAAGACCTGTTATCTAATTTAAAATATGAACAATCTTATCTGCTCTTATCAAACAACCAGAGTAATGACTCTTTAGTGCCCATGATAAGTCAAATTCTGAATAAGACCAATGTTTGTGAGACTTTAAACTAAAATACCATCAAAAATGTATCAGGGGTAAATAAACAAACATGAAGGGGATATTTTCCCCCTCTTGTCATGATTCTTTTCCATCATTGTGTGGGTTATTGCGCTAGTACAATAATACACTGCTGTATCCTCCACTTTCAAATCATTCATTTGGAGGTAGAAGTTGGAACTGTCTTTGGAGGCTGTGAATTTTCCTTTTATTGTGGGAGAATAAGCACTGTACTTGGGGATACGATAGTGTACCAGCCACTTCAGTGGGTCCCCAGGCTTCTTCATCAACCAATCCATATAATGATTATAAATATCAAACCCAGTTATGGAGCATTTGAGTTGGAATGATTCTCCTTGATTCTTAATTACTGGATTTGACTGAGTGAGAGTAATCTGAGAAAGGGCACCTAGACAAAGGAGAAATGACCATCAAGTGATTGCAATGAATTATTCTATAAGAAAAAAAGCTATTATAATTAAAGATCAAGACTATTTTTCTGATCTCTACAGATAATCTGTGACAATGAGCTATGCTATAAAACCAAAAGAGGACACCAGCAATAGAATACCTTTCAAAAGTGTGTAAATGAAAATTAGAGGCAGCCAGTTCATGATACCTTTTCTTCACTCTTACTATTCCTTTGAAGACCTTTTTTTTAAGAAGAGAGTGGTGGTAAGGAGTGAATGAAGCTGCAGCAGAGGGAGAAATTAATATATGATGAAGTGGTTTGCATACATTTTCCCTTTTAAGTGGTTTAAGTCCTTACTGCTTCACAATATAAGAAGATGGAACATTCCTTCATTCGACTGTACCATTGATGGATGGATGGTTTATCACCTTCTGGTATGATCGTATGAATAAAACCATGTTAGACTAGAAGAAAAGGATAAAGAATCTGGTGGCACCTTTTGGAATGAACATTTTTTTATTAAAGGCAGAAGCTTTCAACTCATATTGTTCCAAATGTGCTTTTTCAAGAGGCAACTTGACTTTCTGGATTTTCTTTGAAGATGTTTCAGTTCTCATTCAAGAAGCATCTTCAGCTCTGAAGATAAGAAGTGAAATGTCTTCAAAGAAAAACCAGAAAGTCCAGTTGCACTCTTGAAAAAGTACTTTTGGGACATAGACTTTCAGCTCATATTAATTAATTAATTAATTAATTAATTAATTTAATTTATTCAATTTATTTTATTCAATTTGTATACCGCCCTTCTCCTAGTGGATTCAGGGTGGTGCACAGCCAGAACTAAAACACATACCAATACAAAATTTAAAATTATTAAAAGAATTACATACTTTGGCCCAAATTTAAAACAAGTCGAATTAAAACCCATTGACAGATTAAAAGCTAAAAAACTAAAAAAAAAAAAGGGGGGGGGGGTGTTCACGCCAGCCCTGCTTGATGGAAAAGAAAAGTTTTCAGGGCACAGCAAAAGACCCAGAGATCCGATATCCTTCTTATCTCCAGGGTCAAATCGTTCCAGAGGGCAGGAGCTGCCACAGAGAAGGCCCTCCCCCTGGGGGTTGCCAGCCAACATTGCCTGGCTGAAGGCATCCTGAGGAGTCCCTCTCTGTGGGAGCATACTGGTCAGTGGGAGGCTATCGGCGGCAGAAGGCGGTCCTGCAAATACCCAGGTCCTATGCTATGGAGCGCTTTAAAAGTGGTAACCAACACCTTGAAGCGCACCCAGAAGACCACTGGAAGCCAATGCAGCTCACGCAGCCATTCTATATCCTTATTAAAGTGAGCCATGCTTTACAAAACCTTATGTCTTTTGATAGATTTTGAATAGAATAGAATAGAATAGAATAGAATAGAATAGAATAGAATAGAATAGAATAGAATAGAATAGAATAGAATAGAATAGAATTCTTTATTGGCCAAGTGTGATTGGACACACAAGGAATTTGTCTTTGGTTCATATGCTGTCAGTGTACATAAAAACAAAAGATACATTAGTCAAGAATCAAAAACTAGATTCCTTTTGATTCAGTGGTGAAGGATTTAATAAAGCACGCTTAAGACAATTAGCGTTTAATATGATGTGTGAAAACATGTGTTCATATACAAAAAGATGTATAAATCAGAGATCAACATTCAGAAGAGATGAAGATTTATCTTGATATGCGGCAGTTAAATGCAATACTTTCAAGTAGCTTTATTTAACAAGTTTATCACCTGTTGTCTAAGCTCCACTTTTGTGTAGGACAACTCTATTTGGAACAGTCTTTCCAAAGTCAAATATCTTTTATATCTTTATATTATATTTCAAAGGCCGATCAACTTGGAATTCACATATGCTTTCTAACCTGTATTTGTGTCATGAACTGCAATCATTTTCCTACATCAGAAACTGTACCAATCCTTTTTTAGGAATCCCTTTATTCCAGGGGTGTCAAACTTAAGGCCCACAAGCCAGATCTGGCCCTTGGGGTGCTTAGATATGACCTGCGGGGCCACCCTGGAAACAGTGAAGGACCAACTAGTGGTGCCTCTACAAGTGAAAACAGAGCTTGGGAAGGCTGTATGTGGCCCAACCGGGCTCCATTTTTGGCTGTGACAGCCTTCTGCAGCAATCTGCCAGCAAAAACAGAGCCTGGAGAGCCTGCGTGCAGCCCACCTAGACTCTGTTTTCAGCCATGACAGTCTCCTGCAGCCCTCTGCCAGGAAAAACAGAGCCCAGGGAGGCTGACAGTGGCCTGCTCAGGCTCTGTTTTCAGCCACGACAGCCTCCTGCAGCCCTCTATCAGCGAAAACGGAGCCCAGCAGTGGTGGGTTCCTACCAGTTTGCACCGGTTCGTGTGAACCGGTAGCAGCAGTGGAGGCAGGAGGCTTCACCCACCTGTGAGTCTGTGATGACTCAGATGTCATCACAGACAGTCTGCGCCTGCGCATTCACGAGACCAAACCAGTAGCGAAGGTAAGTGGAACCCACCCCTGGAGCCCGGGTCTCAGTTTTTACTGGGAGAGGGCTATAGGAGGCCATCAGGGCTGAAAACAGAGCTTCGATGAGTGATGTTGACCTGGCCACAACCACCCTGACTGCGCCCACCATGGCCATGCCCCCCATGCCCCCCAAGGTCAAACACAACCCTGACGCGATCCTCAATGAAATCAAGTTTGACTCCCCTGCTTTATTCTATTCTCAAAAAGATAATGCCAAAGGAGGAGTAAAGTATCAAACATCTAAATACATTGAATGGATAAGCAATCAATCAATGTCTTTTAGTTCTGAGGACACGCTTTCTAGACAGCTGCTTCCAGATGGTAAACCGATGTTTCCTTCTCTATTTTTTGTTCATTTTTTGTGGGTTTTCCCCCTATTTTTGGATTCTGAACATTTTTCTGAATAACAGCAAGGTGGAACACGAGCTCCACCACCAGGAATAGCCTTCAAAGGGTTAGGGAAGGAAAGAGTTTTTATATGAGTTAAAGACAGGATTTCAGCATTGTGTATCTCCAGTGCAGTAATAGACACATGTGTCTTCTTGCTTTAAATTGTTCATTTGCAGGTAGAATTCAGAGCTGCTTTTGAAGGCAGAGAATCTCCCTTGGATAGCTGGAAAATGGTGTTTGTTTGTTGCTGAATACCTTGTTTTCCCGAAAATAAGACCCATCTCGAAAATAAGCTTTAGCATGTTTTTTACTTGTATGCATAATATAAGCCCTACCTGTTGTGACCCAGGCCCAAGTAAGTAGTAGGAAAATCAGTCAGTGAAAAAACAAACAAACTTTATTTGAACAGCTGAGAATTACTTCATTCCCAGCATCGTTCAATTAAATTAAAGCAAATTCCTCCCAACACAAATTCCTCAGTCCTATCTCAAACCTTGGTCCAATTAGGCAAACTGCCAAAGGCCTTTCTTGGCAAATGTTCAGAAGTTACAGATACAAAAATAAATACAAGACGTAGATGTAGACGAAGAAGAAGATGAAGCTACCAACGTTGTTTTCCAGCCAAGCCCAAACACCATTGCTGGTCTGTTTTAAGCCTTATGGGAGGGGCCAATCATCTCTTGGCCCTACTCCTGAGGTGTCCTCTTTGCTTGAGCTGCTCTTGCCTTCTGACAGCTCTTCTCATGTGTGCATTAGGAACAGGCTCCTCCTGTTCTTCTGCCTCGCTCCTATCAGTCTTTGGAGTCCACACCTCACTCCCTGACAGCCCTGGCCCCATCTCTGCCTCTGATGCAGAGCCGTTATCTGAGCCTTCCCCAGCCTCTAGGACTGGCCCATGTTCTTCCTCAGCCTCATCACTGTCCGACTCCGCTGCCAGCTCTGCAGGCTGCTGACGGACCACAACACTACCCCTCCCCCAAAATAAACTCTACTTAAGAGCCTGTGTAGCCGGCCACCTACCCATTCCATCTGGTTGCTTGCAGTGCTGTGGCCACAAGGCTGGGAGGTGAAGCTGTTTTATGCACCTCGTACCTGCTTACCGACTGAGCTAGCCAGGCTGCTAATCATAAATAGGAGTGAGTGAACGAATGAACAAATGAACAAATGAACGAATGAATGAATGAGTCCTAGTTCCATATCTGCCCTGCATTTTTCCATAATGATTTTACAGTTTGCTGACCTAATTTCTCCAGTGGGAAGCCACATTTTTATGAATTTATGTATAAAGGTAAAGGTTCCCCTTGCACATATGTGCTACTCATTCCCGACTCTAGGGGGCGGTGCTCATCTCTGTTCAATGGCGAAGAGTCAGTGCTTTTTGAAGATGTCTCCATGGTCATGTGGCCAGCATGACTAAACGCCAAAGGCGCATGGAACACTGTTACCTTCCCACCAAAGTTTGTCCCTATTTTTCTTTTTTTTTTTATTAAAAAGTTTTACAAAAAGAAAAAAAAGATTTTTTACAAATATTTCCCCATCCCCCACTCCCTTCCTTACCCCCGCATCCCTCCACCCCAAACTTCCCAGAACAAAATACAGGGTATAACAGTTAACAATCATATGCTAAACTAAGCTAATTAACTAAGAATTCCTATCCTCCCCTTCACACTTTAACTCCCCTTTTACTTAACTAAATATAAATACTCTTAATTTTTCTGATCATTCATAAGCTATTTGATACTTTTTAGTCCAATATTTGTTTTGAATATAATCAATCCATCTTCTCCATTCCGATATATATCTTTCTTGTGAATGATCTTTCAAATATGCTGAGTTTTTTCCATTTCTGCCAAATTCGCTACTTTTAATGTCCATTCTTCAATAGTAGGCAAATCTTCCTTCTTCCAATATTGCGCCACCAAAAGTCTAGCTGCAGTTATTAAATTTAAAATCAATTTAGTCTCTATAACCATACAATCTGTGATTATACCCAGCAAAAACAATTGTGGAATAAACTTTATCTTCTTTTTAAGGATATTTTGAATAATCCACCATATTTTAATCCAAAATGCTTTAACTTTTTTACAAGTCCACCATATATGATAATAAGTGGCATCATCACAATCACATCTCCAACACTTAGATTGCAAATTCGGATACATACAAGCTAACTTTTTAGGATCTAAATGCCATTTTGTGCTTGCGTAAATTTCACATTTCTAACCCATATTTTTTCCCAAGTTACCATCATTATTGGTTCCTGAATATTTTGTGCCCATTTTATCATGCAGTCCTTAACTAATTCCATTTCTGAGTCTATTTCTATCAATACATTATATAATCTTTTTATATGCATTTGGCTTTGATCTCTAATTTGTTTTACCAAATTTTCCTTGTTCCGCATGATACCAATTCTCTGATCTTCTTTCCATCTAGCTTGCAACTGTCCATACTAAAACCAAGTTTGAATTATCCATTCTTCTTTTAATGCATTTAAAGACTTTAACTGCAATATACCCCCTTCCATTTTAAGAAGCTCTTTATAGGTAGTCACCTCTTGCTTTTGTTCTACACTTATATTCTCTATTGCATGTCTAGGTATTGCCCATATAGGTATCTTATAATTTAACTTATATTGATACTTTTTCCAAACTCGTAACAAAAAGGTTGTCCCCATTTTTCTACTTGCATTTTTATGTGCTTTTGAACTGCTAGGTTGGCAGAAGCTGGGACAAGTAATGGGAGCTCACCCCATTATGCAACACTAGGGATTTGAACTGCTAAACTGCCGACCTTTCAATCGACAAGCTCAGCGTCTTAGCCACTGAGCCACCATGTCCTTTATTTATATATATCAGGGATCCCCAACCTTTCGGACCTCAGGGACCACTAAATTCATAATTTTAAATCCTGAGGACCACTAATATGATCTGCCTAATGACTGGCTGGGTAGGCATGGCTAGGTGGTCATGTGACTGGGTGGGCGTGGCCAACTTGATGTCACTCACATGGAGGGGTGACTCACTGGCCTCTACTCACCCCTCCCCTCCCAGCCACTCCTTGCCTGCCCACCCAGGCTCCTTAGGGCCCCAACAGGAAGCAGTTGTTGGAGCTAAGTAGCTACCATGAGAAAGAGTTGGCAAAACAGCTGGCTCAGTTCGAATTGGATCTGACCAAGGAGGCTCAGCAGAATCACTTCACTGAGGATTACGAGCATAGGCTTTCCAAGCAGAGGGAAGATCTGCAGGAGTGCAAGACCAGGTACCGGCACCTAGAGTCTCAGCGGGCTGAGATAGTCAGCAAGGTCCAGACCATGATGCAATTCCACTGGAACATGGTCCTCTGACTCTTCGCCACCAGCGGCGCTTCCCTCTAGCCTTCGCCCAAAACCTTGCACCAGGAGGCCGAAGCAGACCCCAAGTCAGAATTTCTGCCCCGCAGAAAAAGACCCCGAAGGGGGAGACTCTGCAGCAACACAAATGTTCATTGCACGTATCTGTCCCAGGGGCCGTAGTTTGAGGACCCCTGATTTAGTGAAATATAAAAAAATGCAAATAATTTTTCTGCGGACCACCAAAATTTTCTCACGGACCACCAGTGGTCCACGGACCACCAGTTGGTGATCACTGATGTATATGACTGTCTAATTGTCATACAGTGGATTTAGGTGGCTTACAACCAGGGGTGAGTTGCCCCCGGTTCAGACCGGTTCTATAGACCCAGTAGTAAAACCGGCGGGAGGCTCTGACCCTGACGTCATCAGAAGCGATCTGTGCATGCATGAGTAAGGTAAGTGCACGTGTGTAATACCGTTGCGAACCAGTAGTAAAGGTAAGTAGAACCCACCCCTGCTTACAACATTAAATTTCAAGAAAATTGCCTCCCACCCCCAACACCCATGGCAGCAGCAATACAAATCTACCACCTAGTGAATTACATCCCCATTCTTGTTCCCCAGGTCTGCTCTGAAAAACCAAGCCTTCAGAAATACAGTAAGATGGTGGCTAATCATTCCTTGGAGGGAATGATGTTCCATAGAGAAAGGGCCAACACCAAGAAGGCCTTTTTTTCATGGTTTCATCAGGTATACCTACATAATAGATAGAATACACAACATATCCAGTTCTCCCATTCTGAGGGATTCCATTCTTTTTTTTTTTTAATTTGATTTATATACCGCCCTTCTCCGGAGACTCAGGGCGGCTTACAATGCGTTAAGCAATAGCCTTCATACTTTTGTATATTTATACAAAGTCAGCTTATTGCCCCCACAAACTGGGTCCTCATTTAACCTACCTTAGGAAGGATGGAAGGCTGAGTCAACCTTAAGCCTGGTAAGATTTGAACCTGCAGCTGTGTTAATAACAGGGTGCATTAAACCACTGTACTACCAAGGCTCTTCAAACTTCAAGTGATTCTGAAGAACTTCTTCAGTTGTCTCATGAATGCAGCACCTCCCTGCTATTTAATCAAGCAGCCTCAAAATATTTCTTCTTCTCCCCCTGCCTCTTTTAATGATAACTCATCTTTCAGTTCTAGGACTAAGGACCGGTGTGTGTGTGTGTGTGTGAAGATATCTTCACTTTACTTGTCCATATCATAGATGATATGTTGCAGTATGAAAAAAGAATGATGTTGTATACCAGTGATTGTGTAACCCAAAAGACTGAAATAAAGGATTTGTTTAGCAGCTGTGACATGCAAAATTGTGACCAGGATGGATAGATGCATTTCAGGAAGGATAATTTTAGAAGGGCTCAGTCACTGTGTGTGTTTTCTGTGCAGGAATACAAGGCAGTGTCTTCTCGTTTTAAACTATTGAGTTGGAGGAAAAACTGATTTTTGGAGGTGTCTTTACTGACAATTAATCTATTTTGGAAAATACTATTATAATAGATGCTTCCACCCTTTGCAACACGTCCGACCCATTCCAGTCCCTTTCCTGGACATTGACGGGTCCAGTCCATGTGTGCCTCTGCTACAGAAAATCCAGATACTGTACAAGTCAATTTTATGGACTCTGCAGGCTTCTTAACATCACCACCCGATTCAGTAATGGTACGACTAGATGAAATGCCTGTGACACAACAATGCAAATTAGAAGATTAAGAAGGAGAAGATGATAGTACAGCAAAGTAACAGAATGAAAAATTTGAATATTATATGAAGACAGAAGTATTTCTTTCCTTACATATAGGGAATGACAATATGAAACATGCCAAGATTGTCCATTCCATAATGTTAACATTGACTAATTGAAATGAGCAGAAAATCTGATCTCCAGCTAAAAGGAACCTAATGGTCACTATAATCCTTCCCCTTTAAAGAAGGTGTGACATAAAATAATTTGCATAATACTCAAGTGCCCATTACTTAAGTACATAGTACTCTAATGCCCAGTACTTTCATTGTGTATTGAAACCTGCTGCTGAGAACCAAGTGAAGATTTGAAATGGACCATCTCTCTTAGAAATTCTTTACCAGCCACAGGAATATCTAGCATTTGCTAGATAAGAATCTTGATTAAACCAATGGTGGCTCAGTGGTTAGAATGGGTATTGCAAGCTAATTCTGCCGACTGCCAGCAATTTGATTCTCACCAGTTTAAGATTGACTCAGCCTTCCATCCTTACAAAGTCGGTAAAATGAGGGCCCAAATTGTTGGGCGTAATATGCTGACTCTGTAAAAACTGCTTAGAGAGGGCTGAAAAGCATGGTGAAACAGTATATAAATCTAAGTGCTATTGCTATTACAAACTGGAAGGAAGCCAAATGCAACAGCTAATTGTCACTGCTAATATGAATTGCAAATTTACACCCGTGGAATTTAAACCTATCATGTTTTTGTTCTACCATTCGCTAAGCATTTGATAGCCCTGTCTAATTTTGCAATACTTGCTCTTAGCTTTTTTTGTCATACCTACTGATAAATGACTTAAAGGTAAAGGTATGTGCTAGTCGTTCCCGACTCTAAGGAGAAGTGATCATCTCTGTTTCAAAGCCAAAGAGCCAGTGCTGCCCAAAGATGTCTCCCTGGACATGTGGCCACCATGACTAAATTCCAAAGGTGCATGGAACACTGTCACCTTCCCACCAAAGGTGGTCCCTATTTTTCTACTTGCATTTTTATGTGCTTTCAAACTGCTAGGTTGGCAGAAACTGGGGCAAGTAACGGAAGCTCACCCCATTATGTGGCACTAGGGATTCGAACCACTGAACTACCAACCTTTCGATCAACAAGCTCAGTGTCTTAGTCACTGAGCCTCCGCATCCCTTTTGATATATGGCTTAAAGTTTTACAAAAGTATAGACCTATTATCTAATTTAAAATATGGACAATCTTATTTGCTCTTATCAACAAAGCAGTATAACCGTGCAGTATAACCGTACAGTATAACCAGTACGTAGTACCATATGTACCCATGATAAGTCAAATTCTGGATAAGACCAACCTTTGTGAGTCTTTAAGCTAAAATACCATGAAAAATGTGTCTGGCATGAATAAACAAACCCTTCTAATTTTTGCAAGTTTCAATATTCACAATTAGCCTTTTCAGAGATATTGCATTTTTATGGCATTTTGATTAAAAGTTTGTGGGTTGTCTTATCTGCTGATGGGCTTATCCGTAAGTATATATGTGACATATGAATATTTAAAAGTATTATTGTATATACTTATGGATAACCTCATCTGCAGATAAACTGATAAACTAATTTGATGGTGGGGAATTTTTTGGAAGCTAAAATTCTCAGTTTATGGATCTTGACAGACTTGAACACTGGACCCTATCTAACAAGTATATGTGGTATGCAGATGTGAGTCCATCAAAAATATCAGGTTTATACACAGCACTTGGATGGAGAACCATCTGACAATTTGAATATGACCAAGTTGCTTAACCAAAACACAATGAAGAAGACAGCAGTTGTAAACCACTTTGTTAGAGTTTCAAAGAAAACTACACAAATGCAATTGCTAGAATCTGTGCTTCCCTCAAAGGATTCCTTCTGTTGTGGCCCACCAGTGTCCAGCGGACCTGTCAGCAGATTCAGACAGTGAGCAGGTTGGGGAGGAACATGGGCCAGTCCTGGAGTCTAGGGAAGGCTCTGATGAGGGCTCTGCATCAGAGGCAGAGAGGGGGTCATGGCCGTATGTCAATTATCAGTTACTTCGGAGTCAGACCTCAGTGAGGCTAAAGAACAAGGGTCGACTTGGGAGTAAGGCCACAGGTGGATGATGGCCCCCTGTGAATGGCCCCTCCCAGAGGGAATAAAAGTGGAAAGAAAGGGGAGTGGAGTTTGCTTAATTAGTTTGCTTAATTGGTTCGTGACTCTCAGAGAATCCTTGCCACGTTTTGAAGATATCAGCCTGGCAGCTCTCCAAGCCAGATAAGGTCTGTGACTGTAAGTTCTCCCTTGAAAGACTTTGCTGGATGTGAATGAGAAGAATTCACAGTAACTTAATAAAAAGGGTTTTTTCTCGGGACAAGGAGTCTGCTTCACACTCTTGAGAGGCCTAGGTCAGAACACGTTCCCTTTAAAGTTTGACTCTGGGGATGAACTAAAATTTGCAAGATTGCAGGGTTGAGGAACTGACTTAGTTTTAGGGGCAGTCAAATTGTATTGAATGAAAAGGATGAATTAAAATTATGGACCCAATGGAACATAGATCAATTTGGTAATACAACAAAAGTTGGGTGTATTGTAGTTGTTTATTATCTCTCTAAATGGCTCTGAGTGACTTACATATATATATATATATATATATATATATATATATATATATATATATATATATATATATCCATGGAATGCAAGTTAAAAAAAACCAAACCCATCAAAATTTGCAAAGCAAACCAGAAAGAATGGCGAGTAAATTCATCAATAGCACAGAACTCATAAGCTTAACTATCTCCCAATCCTTGTGACTGAGACAATTCTCAGGGGAATTCATGCTGGATAGAGAAATCTGGGAGTCGAACTATTCCTCCTCCTCCTCCTCCTCCTCCTCCTCCTCCTCCTCCTCCTCCTCCTCCTCCTCCTCCTCCTCCTCCTCCTCCTCTTTCTGTCATATCCATCATCGGACATTGGCAATCATGTTTGCAGTCCTATTTTTTTCAACAGCTGCACAAAAAATTTCAGACATCTTGAATTTTAAAAGGTGGACAAACAGTGGTATAGATGAGTGTGTGTGATTTGTGAGACAGACAGATGGCTATGGAAACAGATGGTAACTCATATCTTGGTTTTTCATGCACGAAACAGAACTTCATCATGGAGACGTAGATCCCCATTTCTATTTTCTTTATTAAAAGTGCTTTCTAATAATAAATATTCCTGCCAGCTGCTGCATTGTCATGAAACATGAGTGCTCCAGACCAAGAAGTGTATTTTTATCCCTTGTCACAATTCTTTTCCATCACTGTGTGGGTTATTGTACTAGTACAATAATATACAGCTGTATCCTCCACTTTCAAATCATTCATTTGGAGGTAGAAGTTGGAACTGTCTTTGGAAGCTGTAAATCTTCCTTGTATTGTTGAAGAATAAGCACTGTACTTCGGGATACGATAGTGTACCAGCCACTTCAGTGGGTTCCCAAGCTTCTTCATCGACCATTGCATATAATGATTGTTAATATCAAATCCAGTTATGGAGCATTTGAGTTGGACTGATTCCCCTTGATTCTTAATTACTGGACTTGACTGGGTGACAGTAATCTGAGAAAGGGCCCCTGAAGAAAAGAGAAATGGTCATCAAGTGATGGAAAGAAATTATTTTATATGAAAAACAAACTATTATAAATAAAGATCAAGACTATTTTTCTAATCTTTACAGATTATCTTGGACAACGAGCTTTGCTATAAAACTGAAAGAAGACACCATTAATAGAATACCTTTCAAAATTGTGTGAATGAAAATTAGAGGTAGCCAGTTCATGATACCTTTTTCTTCACTCTTATTATTCCTTTGAAGAGGCAGGAAGTCAGGAGTGAATGAAGCTGCAGCAAAGGAAGAAATAAATATATGGTGAAGTGGTTTGCATATGTTTTCCCTTTTAAGAGGTTTACGTTCTTTTTTTTTCTCTCCAATTTTTATTTATAAGTACAAACTAAACAGAACAATGAAACGAACAAAACATAAAAACATATACACAACCTTTTCAATACATGTCCAGTTTATCTCAACTATAATATACATTTCTCTTTGTATTTTGACTCTTCCTTATTTGGTCATTCCCTTTTGTCTATCTAATATTGATCTTTGTTGACCTATTTCTGTTCTTTATTTCCATCATATTATATTTGGTCATTTTATTTACTTCCTATTGCTTCATCTCTTTCCTATCTTTCAACCAATTATACCACTTTTCCCATACTAAATAAAAGTCATGTTCTTCCCTATTTTGTAATTCCTTTGTGAGTCTATCTAATTCCGCACATTCCATAATTTTATTAATTACTTTATCTGGTGTTGGTATATCACTACTCTTCCAGTGTTGTGCGTATATTATTCGTGCTGCTGTTATCATATGTATAATTAAATAGGTTGTTTCTTTTTCATAGTATCCATTCACTATGCCTAATAAGAAGCTTTCTGGTCTTAGTTCTATCTTTTGGTGTGTTATTTCCTCTATTTGTATTTTGATCCTTTGCCAATATTGTTTTGCCATTGGGCAGGTCCACCACATATGGTAATAGTGCCTTTGTGGTGGTTGCATTTCCAACATGTTGATGACATGCTGGGGAACATTCTTGCCAATCTGGCTGGTGGCAAGTGCCACCTATAAAACATTTAAGTTTAAGTTTAGGTTTAAGTTCTTACTGCCTCCCAATATAAGAAGATGGAACATTCCTTCATTCAGGTGTACCATTGATGGATGGATGATTTATCACTTTCTGGTGTGATTGTATGAACAGAACCATATAGGTCTATGGTGGAAGAACATGATAAATTATCTGGTAGCATCATTTCAAACTAATGAGTTTTATTAAAAAGGTGAAGTTTTCAGCTGATATCAATTTAGCCACTCTATATCCCTGTGGAAAGTGAGTCTTATCTTACAAAATCTTGTCTTTTGATAGAATTTGGAAAAAAAACAACCCACCTACATTCCTGTTGATTCATTGGTGAATGATTCAATAAAACAAACGTGAGACAATTAGGACTTAATGTGATGTTGAAAGCTGCCCGTGTATTCATATATGAAATGATATAAATCACAGATCAACTATCAGGGTTCTGATGGATGCCCTAATTAAATCATGAGCCTTGAGCCAAGCTTCAAAAGAAATCCAATTATTTATTAAGAACTTCATGTCAGCACATTCCAAGCTCAGGCTTGACCCTGTTTCCCTCCTCCCCCCAGGGTGTGTCATCAGTCACATTCGCTAATGGAGCAATTTCATGGGTTGTAGAGATCACTCCTCTCCGGCCACTGTGGGTAACCCTGGGAGACAGCCTTGACAGGAGATATGTCTGGAACGTGCTTTTGTTTTTGGCTGCCATGCTGCTTCGCCATGGCTGCAATTTCATTTTCCCATCCCCCTTGCCTATGGCAACTCGAGAGTAGGTCAGGGATGCTTTGCAAGTTGTCATCAACATTGAGAAGAAACAAAGATTTATCCTGATATGAAGCAATTGAGATCCGGACTACCCCCACCCTATTGGCCTTCCGGAAAGTGGTGAAGACCTGGCTTTTCCAGCAGGCCTGGGGCCGTTGGTCTCACTGTTGCAATCTTGCGAGATCCGGCCATGAATGGTGTGCATGGACTTTTAATGTTTTTATAATGTTTTTTTAAAATAATTTTTCTATGTTCTTTGTTGTATTATTTTTGCTGTAAGCCGCCCAAAGTCCCTTGGGAGTTGGGTGGCATAGAAATTCAATAAATTAAATTAAATTAAATTAAATTAAATTAAATGTAATACTTTCAGATAGTTTTATCGAGCAAGTGTACCATCTATTTTTCAAAATTCCTACTTTGTGGAGGTCAACCTTGTTTGGAACAGTCTTTCCCATTCCAGATATTCTTTTTTTAATTTTTATATTATTTCTCAAAACTCCTTTAACTTACATATGCCTTCTCACCTGTATTTAGGTAATGAATTGCAACCATTTTCCTATATCAGAAACTGTATCGATCCTTTTTTAGGAATCCCTCTATTCTGTCCTTGAAAGGATAACGCCAAATGAGGAGACTGGTATCTCAAACATCTAAATATGTTGAATGAATGAGCAATCAATCAATGTCTTTTAGCTCTGCGGTCACTCTGCGAGGCTTCAGCCATATTTGGTCTATAGAATGCACAGACATTTTCACCCCTTTTTGGGAGACAAAAAAAGTGTGTCTTATAGTCCGGAAAAATATGGTTTATGCCAAGGTGCACGGAATGCTGTTACTTCCCGTTGAAGTGGTACCTATTTATCTACTTGCATTTACATGCTTTTGAACTGCTAGATGGGCAGGAGCTGGGGCAAGGAACGGAAGCTCACCCCATTGTGCAGTGTTCTGATCTTGAACCCAGGTTGTTAACTGGAAAACTCTGTATCTTTAATCAATGAGACTTTGTGCTTAAACGCTTTAGAACTCACTGACTTTTATTCATTGATTGATTGATTGATTTAATTTGTATACCGCCCTTCTCCCAGAGGGGACTCAGGGCGGTGAACAGCCAAAATTAAAAAACATACAAATACAAAAGTTAAGATAATTAAAAAAGAATTAAATCATTAGCTTCCCAATTTAAAACCCCCAAATCCATAAAATTTAGAATCCCTTAAAATCCATTTAGGCTAGGCCGATTTGGTGGAATAAAAATGTTTTCAGGGCTTAGATGGCTAAGAGTGGCCTTCAAAAATGAAATTCAAATCTTGGTTCGCATATTCTTGGAAAACATCCAGCAAAAGGGTAGAAGTTGATTCCTAAATCTTTTAGATAACAATAATAATAAATTACATTTTTATGCCGTTCAACTTTCAGTGATTCTGTGAGGTTATGATAAATGGTTCATAATAATAAATAGAGTAAGTATAAGAAGAATAACTGCAAAAATTATTCACTTAGTTAAATTGCAGGAGGAAGAACCCAGTTCGGTGCAATATCTGGTAATTTTATTGTCATGGCTTTATTTTTAATTTAAAGGTAAAGGTTCCCTTTGCTATGTGCTAGTCATTCCCAACTCTAGGGGGCAGTGCTCATCTCCATTTCAAAGCTGAAGAGCCAGTGCTGTTCGAAGACGTCTCCATGGTCATGTAGCTGGCATGACTAAATGACAAAGGTGCACGGAATGCTGTTACCTTCCCACCAAAGATGGTCCCTATTTTTCTACTTGCATTTTTTACTGCTTTCGAACTGCTAGGTTGGCATAAGCTGGGACAAGTAATGGGAGCTCACCCCGTTACACGGCACTAGGGATTCAAACTGCTGAACTGCTGACTTTTCAATCGACAACCTCAGTGTTTTAGCCACTGAGCCACCGCATCCCTAATTTAGGCCACCTTTATTGTTTTGCTGGTGAACTCTTTATAAAGTGTAAATCATCTGATATCCACAGGCAGATTTAATTTTAGCTTATCTACATTTGAAACAATCATACACGAAGAAGAAAGGACCCTAAGAATCGAAGTTCACAAAATTGTAAAGTCATAAATGTTCAACCAAATGCAACATATAGTAATTCTTATTTGTGAAAATTGGCATTACAACAAGGCCATTATGGAAAATGGATTTATGTCAGGGGTGAAATGCTCCCGGTTTGGACCGGATCACCTGATCCGGTAGCGATGGAGGCGGGTGGTTTGGAGAACCGGTAGCAAAAATCCCTCCCCCCCCAATTGCTCAGCTGAGCCGCGCAATCATCAGAGGCTTTTTTTTTAATTTTTAAAGCATTTTTTCTACAACCTCTTTGGCCGAAAAAATGCTTTTAAAAGTAAAAAAAAGCCTCTGATGATCGTGCGGCTTAGCTGGGATCATCAGAGGCTTTTTTTTTAAAAAAAAGAAAAGCCTCTGCCGATCAGGCAAGTCAGCTGGCATCGTCAGAGGCTTTAAAAGCATTTTTTAAACAACCTCTTCAGCCTAACTTTACCAGTGAGGGACTTTATGACACTGGCATGTCACTATATTTATCCTTTTTATAGTTTGGCACTGTTGAGCAAACCGTTTAGGCTGTAAATCCATTGAACCGCTCAATGTTCTCCATAGATGGGCATTGATTCTCTTAAAAGTAGGGGGGGTCATTAATAGTTGTTTTTAACTCCCCCAAGGAGTTGATGGAGAAAGAGGAAGGCAGTTCGGTTTTGTTTTGGCTGACTTTTCTTGGCTCAACTTGACAGTTACTTTGTAAAGAAATCTTTTTTTTTTATTGAAAAAGTTTTCAAATACAAGTTTTTCCCCCTTTCCCCCCCTCTTCCCTAACCCCCCCTCACCACCCATCCCCCCCTGTGACTTCTTCACAACAATAAGCTAATTCATAACTAATTACATAATATTTTACCATACCCTTACTCCCTCCCTTAATACTGACCCTTAGCATAATATTCTTATAACTCCCATTTTAACAATAATCTGCCCTTTTTCTCCTCCCCCAAACTTATAGTATATTATTACAACAACATAGCATTTAATCTTTTATATATATTAATATAACATTTCAAAGCAGCCGTCTCCCTACATCCAAATTTAACATTTATTCAATTCTATCCAATTCCTCCACTCCCCTAAATATATGACTTAAAAATCCTTTTTCTTAAACTAATCAATCAGTAAACTAACCTATTTCAACCCAGTTTCCTGCAAAATTACCATGCACTACAATTCTAAATATAATCCACTGCCCACTCTGCTAAAATATACATATATCTATGTATACATTCCATTTTATAAAAAGAAAAAAGACAATGACTTTAAATTTATAATCCATATAATATCTTCTTTGATGTCTTTCCACTGGATTGTTAAATCCATCGTCCATAATAGGGTAACATAGCATGCTGGTGCAACAGTTTGTTCAAGATCTTCAATCATCTTCTGCCCCCATCAGTAATGAATATCCTCATATATATATAAAAGTAAAAACAACCACCTGAGTGACATTATAATTATATTCCATATAGTTGTAATTGTGGTTTTCATCAGGATTATTAATTCCCATCATCCTAGTGGGTAACAGCCAGATCTTCTGCATGCCCCAGCGTGACTCTCTTGCCTTGTAACTCGAAATAGTTATAATATATTTATCAGTAAAAGAAATCCAAAGTAGATAATTCAAATCCAACAATGTAAGGCTCTTTTCACATCCCAAAATCCGGCATTGCAGAGATCTGCCACTGTCCTCAAGATAGTATTAAGCAGTAGTTCGCCTCCACTATCTTTTCACATATTCATTCATTTTTTAAAGTCCCTGGCTTCACTGTTGCTTGGTTTAGAGACTACTATTTCTATGAGATCTGTTTCTATTTTTCTTTTTCTTTTGCGGGTTGAATTTCCATCCTGGTTTCCTTCCTACAAGTTGTGTATCAACTGATTGATTTTCATTCTGCTTTATAAGTTGATCTTGTTGGTTTTGTTTTGATATCTCATATTTCTTTTCCATCACTTGTATATCAACTGGTTGGTTTACGCACTTGTCTATAACTTGATGATTCATCACATTGGAGTCGGATGACACTGCTCTCATATTTATAGACAATCCAGCTGGGGTATCCAGGGAATCCGAAGACAATTTATCTACCACAGCCTCTGTAATTTGATATTTTCCCTTTGTTTCCAACTCCTTTTGCTTGTCCTGTATTATGCCTAAAGATGTTGAATTCATTTTCAAAATTTTTTGATAAAATTCTTCCGCTTTTTCAACAGTGTTCAGTTGGTATCTTACTCCTTGATGTCTCAATATTAAACCAACTGGAACATCCCACCTAAATAGGATATTTCTTTTTTTTAACTCAGTCACTAGAAAACCAAATTTCTTCCTCTCCGTTAACATCTTAGGCGGGAGCTCCTTAAAAATCCAAATCTTTCTTCCATGAAATTGCAAAGTAGAATTAAAAGAGTTCTGCACAATATTATTCCTAATTTCTTTATCTGTAAAATAAATCACCACATCTCTAGGCAATTGCCTTTGCTTTGCCAACCAGGAGTTTATTCTGTAAATTCTGTCAATCCTGCAAAACACTTCATCAGGCTAAACTTTAAAATCCCAGCCAGAATTTCAGAGGATATTTTCCTTAAATCATCTCTGTTATTTTCCTGCAGACCTCTCAATCTAATTGCATATTCTGTAAAATTATGTTGGATCATTAAAACTTCTCTTTCAATCCTCTGTTGTACATTTTCTTCATTACCAGTTGTTTGGTCAACCTCCATTTTAGGTTTGTCTTCTGAACTATTATCCTGAGTGTTTGCCAAATCCTTTTTAATTTTTTGAATCTTGTCATCCAAATTATCCTCAGTTTCTTTCATTTTAGACTCTAATAATTTAGTATTTGCATCCAACTGAATCACAAAGTCTGATAAACCGTTAGCTGTTTTTAAAATCTTTCGATCCAAAAAGTCAAATTTAGATTTCACCAATTCACCAATTTCTTTAATTTCCTGCTTAAATTTTTCAAGTTGCTGATTCACAATCTCATCCCTTCTTACAATCTCCTCTAGGAGAAATTCTATTATATTGAAGTCAGGTTTCTGAGACTGGAGAGTTAGAACTTGTTCATGTAATTTGTTAATGGGGGAATCCCCGCCCCACTGCCTGTTTGTCTAACTTTATAAGTCTCAGTGTCATTTTTCCACGCAGACAAGATTTACTGGAAAAGAGAAAAAGGCTTTTTTCCAACCAAGATCAATATCAGATCCCCAGGAGAAAAAGAAAAAAACAAGAGTGAGAGTGAGGTTTTGCCTTCAATTACAGCCAGAAGTATTCATTCCGCTACTTTGTAATAGAAAACGGAAGGACTTTCCCTTTCAGCCTCTCTTCAAGCCGCAGCAGTCGCCATTTTAAAAATCTTTTTTCCTTTCCTTTCTTAAGCAACTTCAGTAACTTTTATAAAATAAGTAAAATACTTGCGCTTCAGGATCAGAGGTCCAGCTCACGTCTTCATTAATTAATTTAACAAATTTGCAGGCTTGCTTTTGCCACCTAGCTCTGCATGTAGCAGAGATCTCCCAAAGCCCGGAGCATCGGCTGGGGATATGGGGAGTCTCTTCCGCTCCGTCCCAAAAGTAAAAAAAAAAACTTTTGGGATTAGGCAGAGAGCTCTACCCACCCCAGCCAGCTCTATCTCCGTTTCCTCATGGAAACGGAGTTTTTCCGAGCCGCCATTCCGCTATAAAGGCGGCTCTTACAGGCAGTGGGTTCGACGATCCCGAAGGAGCGTCCGGCGGCGACAAACAGCAAACCAGAAGTACTTTGTAAAGAAATCTTGGGGTGAGAATATTATGGCAAGTTTTGGATTATGTAGTTCAGGAAATAATAACACACACAAGAGTTTCTACAGCTGCCTGTTGGACATGCCCAAGAGATGACTGTGCTTAAACTTGAAAAGCGGTGGTTTTCGACCAGCTTGTAAAAAGATTCTTCTCATTGTGTCTTATGCAATAATATACAGCTGTGTCTTCAGCCTTTAAAGTATTGAGCTGCAAGAACACTTGGCTCCTAGAATTGTCTTTTGTGATGATGGCCCGACTTCGAAAGATTGTGCTATAAGGAGTGCCTCCACCATGCCAGATGTCTCCGATCCATTCCAGTTCCTTTCCAGAGACCTGACGGATCCAGCTTATTCCAGAGCTTGTGAGAGAAAATCCAGAAACTGTACAGGTGAGCTTCATCCTTTCTCCTGGTCTTTTTGTTTGAGCAGTAGACTGAGTAATTATTATTTCTGAAGTAGTGCCTGCATTAATAAATAAAAATTAAAAATAAAAGTGGGGGTGGGGAAATACACAATAAATGTACCTCTACCTGAAAACAAACTATAGTTGACCTTACATGCTGGGAACACAAAGAGGAAACTTATCAACAGTTTCATAACCATGCTTTCGAGAAGGATAATACAAAAGATGAATAGCAATTCAATACTGTCAGGTATGTCTAATATCTTCATTCACCAAAGCTTCTATTTAATGCATGGTGTATCAGGAAGTCATTTACATGAAACAAAGTATGCTATGCATTTATGGGCTAGTATGCGGTGTATACTCAGGCTTGTGTTGCAAATGAAGCTACATCAGAGCAAGAGGATTACTGCTCCTTCTGGGACTCACACCCTGAATTCTTATACAAAAATATTATGATATCATATTGTTCCAAATAGATCTTGTTTCTCCTTGGTGGTGGGTTTCACATACTGTAGCAACCAGTTCGCCCAGCACCGGAAATGTGCACGCGGGCCATCCGTGCATGTGTGTGACATCAAGTGTGACATCAAACAACATGGCAATTTGCTCACACGTGCCATCCACACATGTGTGCGATGTCAAAAACACAATGATATAGGACGGGATTGTGCCAAGGCGGAATACACACCCACCCACCCACCCACACACACACACACACACATACACATCTTTAGCCAGGTTCTTCCTACATAAACCAAGATTTTTATGCAGCCCTAGTTCAGTGAACTCACAATCCACTAGTTTCTAGGCTTTTTTTCTGGCAGCCAGCAAACACTCTGCTGCCCATTGGGAGACTAAGATAGATCTATTTCGGGTTTATAAGCCCTCATCAATTAGCCACACCCTCATCTCATGTATCTTCCCTGTAAATGTACAGTATTTGTTTTCTTTCATTTTCGTAGGCTTTATGTGTATTTCTCTTTAGCCAGGTTCTTCCTACGTAAACCAAGATTTTTATGCAGCCCTAGTTCAGTTTATATATATGGCTTTTATGTGCATATTCTTTCTAGCCAGGTTTTACCTACGTAAACTAAGTTGTTCTGCAGCCCTGGTTCTGTGAAATCTCATTCACAAGCTTCTGGGCCTTTTTTTTTTTTTTTTCTGTTGACAAACTGCAACTCTGTGTTGCTCTCTGGGAGACTCAGATAGCTATTTCTGCCTTATAAGGCTTCGTCAGTGAGCCACACCCACTTCTCAAATATCCTCCCTGTAAAGGTACAATGTGTCTTTTTCTTTTTCATAGGCTTTTATGTGCATATTCTTTCTAGCCAGGTTTTACCTACGTAAACTAAGTTGTTCTGCAGCCCTGGTTCTGTGAAATCTCATTCACAAGCTTATCATCTTTTCTTTTCTTTTCTTTTCTTTTCTTTTCTTTTCTTTTCTTTTCTTTTCTTTTCTTTTCTTTTCTTTTCTTTTCTTTTCCTTTCTTTTTTTGCCCCTTGGAAGAACTGTAGCTTGTTTCATGTTGTCTGCAAGTTAAGCAGGGACCAGAAGAATGCAATTTCCAGTGACTGGTTGAATGAAAGCCTCCATTGAAAAGGTCTAGATTTTGAGGCAGAACATTTTTAAAACTACCTTTCAGAGATGAAATGGTATTTCTTTATATCTCCACAGAGGAATACTCCATGAAGCCCTCCTAGGTTGAATTCAAGGTTGAAAGACAAAGAGTTTACGTGAATTGACCTCAGTTTCTGATGATTGCACAGATTTACAGTACATATGAAGAGTTTTTGGCAAGTGTTTGGAAATAGATCCTCCTCCTCCTCCTCCTCCTCCTCCTCCTCCTCCTCCTCCTCCTCCTCCTCCTCTTCCCTAGACTACAGTCTTAGCATTACTTAGAGAGCCAGTTTGATGTAGTGCTTACTATGACCCTGAAACTTTGAGTTCTATTCCAGTGTTAGATATGAAAAATCTGTTGCATGACTTTGGGCCAATTGTAGATATGGTGCCCACCATATCTATTAATTTGAACTCTGCCCATTCATCATCACCACCACCACAACTATCATCATCACCACCATCATCACCATCATCCACACTAGACTACAGTCTTAGCATTCTTAGAGACCCAGATTGGTGTAGTAGTTAATGTGGTGTCCAGAAGACTGTGAATTCTACTCTGGTTTTAGGCATGAAAACCAGCTGGGTGACTTTGGACCAGTTGGACCAGTCTCAGAATTCTGGGAATTAAAGTCCACAAGTCTTAAAGCTGTCAAGTTTGAAGATCCCTGGGTTAGGGGTTAAGGTTAGCATCTGTTTATAACAGGTTAGGGTTAGCCCCTGTATAATGGGTTAGGGTTAAGTTAAGGTTAGCACTTGTTTGTATAGGGTTGGGGTTAGGGTTAGGGAGGAAACAAATCACCAATGTCCTAAAATTCTCAGCTTGCTATTGTTACTGTAGTTTAGGGCGGGGGCATAATGAGCTACCCTTGTGTGTGCGTATGAATGAACATGGTTTCAGCTACAGTGCTCTGCATTGTTATAAAGGACACAATATTGTTCTTTCTTACAGAAAAATGTCAAAGCCAAGAAGGCAAGCATACAAAACCTCTTTCAACTGGAAGTTGTGAAATATGCTCAGGAGCATGGAAACAGAGTAGCAGAGAAACATTTTGGGCCACCTCCAACTGAAAAAAATGATAAAAGAGTGAAGGAAACAGGTGGAACAGCTGCAAAAGGTAAAGGATAAAAGCAAGTACAACTTTCATGGGGTTCCTGCAAAGTGGCCACAGTTAGAGGAGGACATGAGAGACTGGATCACAAGTCACCAGAACAGTGGCTTCGCAGTCATTACAAAAATGGTGATGTATGAAGCCAAACACATTGCTACACAGAAAGGCATTCAGGATTTTACTGGATCACCATCTTGTGGCTCCGTTACCTGAGCCTGTGTCATCGGCAGGAGAGGACTCCGAGAGTGAAGGAGAGGAATTGGCAAGGTCTCCATCTCCAGGACCCTCCTCTCTGGCAATGCCTTCGGTGTCCACTGAAGGACAAGAGATAGGGCCGGGGCCAAGCACGTCCACACAGCCACAGATGGACAGTGATGAGGGTAATGAGTCTTGGCTGGATCCACGCCAGCGTCACAGAGATAAGCATGCGCAACAGAAGAAAAGGCGTGCCCAAGATTAGGCTGAGTCACTGGACCACACCCCACAGGATATAAAAGGGAGCATAGTGGCCAGTCAAACCTTGTGATGAACAAAGCTGAAAGCTTCCACACCATTCTGCATTGCCAGACTTTTGGCTATAGACTTTGCTGGATTATCTCTGGACTTGATTGACTCCGTAATTATTGAGCTGTTTCTTTTGATGTATCAGAAGTGGGGAGAAGTTATCTCTCCCCTTTGTAAATAATAAACTCTTGGCAGGCAGCCACTAGGTTGTTGCCAAGTTTCGTTATCATAAGGAAAAGGATTTTGCCGGTTGGTTTGGTCTTTAACTTTTGAACGTCTGTTGGTGTGTGTGCGTGTGGTTAGGGACAGAACACACCATCGTGGTGCTTCAGATTTATGAGGCGATATGGTCTTGCAATGCGCATCAAAACTAGAATTGCGCAAAGAAAAGAGTACGACTGTAAGATCCTGTTTTTTCATACTTTTGTGATAGACTCCAGGAAGAAAAATAATTTTGAAATTGACCAAATTGGGAATATGGATGAAGTCCCACTAACCTTTGATGTGCCATCAAATAGGACTGTTGGTGTGAAAGGTGCCAAAAGCATAACTGTGAAAACCTCAGGACATGAGAAAACACATTACACGGTTGTGTTGTCCAGCTGCGCAGACGGCACCAAATTGCCACCAATGTTAATATTCAAAAGAAAAATCTTCCCAAAGGAAGTGATTCCAAGAGGCGTTGTTGTGCATGTCCATGAGAAAGGATGGATGGAATGAAAGTATGGATTGAAAGAGTGTGGTCCAAACGTCCTGGAGGTCTTCTGAAAAAAAAACAGCTTTATTAGTGCTCGACCAGTTTAGACCACATACAGTATTAGTGAAACCACAAAGAAAAGATTCAAAGAAGTGAAGACTCATCTAGCTGTAATTCCTGGGGGTCTTACCAACCAGTTTCAACCTCTTGATGTTTCCATCAACAAGCCATTCAAAGCGTACATGCGAGAAGAGTGGAACAAATGGATGGCTGGTAGTAATCATGATCTGACACCCACTGGACTAATGAGGAGGCCCACTATCACTCAAGTTTGTGAATGGGTGAAAACATCATGGAACTCAGGGAAGGATGAAATTGTTACACAATCCTTCAAAAAATGTGGCATTAGTAATGCCTTAGATGGAACTGAAGATGATATTATTTATGAAGGTAGCGAAGAAAGTGATTGTGAGCAACTGAGTTTCCTAAACTCTGATAGCAGTGATAATGATGAGTTCTTCCAGAAATTTAGAGGAATGCTTGAACCTTAAAGTCTCTCCTCATTTGTTAATGATGGTTCTTAATACCACTGTCGACTTTACATGGTTGTAAAAAATGTACATGGCTGTAAAAAGTATACCGTATTTATCGGCGTATAACACGCACTTTTTCATCTTGAAAATAATGTGGAAATCGCATGTGCGCGTTATATGCCAGCAAAAATCCCTGCCCCCGCCCCCCATGCCCAGCTGAGCCCCGCGATCATCCGAGGCTTTTTTCCCTTTTAAATGGCTCTGAGCAGCCAAGCTCTGACATCCCAGCTGAATTGCCTGCTAATCAGGCAATTCAGGATCAGGATCGCCAGAGCCATGTAAAAGGAAAAAGTTTCTTTTTTTCTCCCCCCCCCCCTCCCAGCCTCCGGCTTCCTTACCTTAGTTGCTGATTGCATGACTATCGCAATCCATGCATCAGCAATCAACTGAATATCCCTGGCTGCAATCAAGCTCATCAGTGAGCAGCTCTTTCTGCTTGCCTGCCTTGATTTAGGAATTCTGGGAGTTGAAGTCCACAAGTCTTAAAGTTGCCAAGATTGGAGACCCCTCTTCTGTTGGGTAAGTTTTTTCCCCCTTTGGGAGCTTTAAAAAAAATAGTTAATTGGAGGTTTTTTTTAGTTGTTCTTTTTTTAGACTTAGACATTTAAAGTTATGTTATGCTTCAAAGTTCTTTATTTAAAATTTACTTTTTTCCTAAAACTTCCCTCTTAAAATTAAGGTGCATGTTATACGCCAGTGCATGTTATACACCGATAAATACGGTACATGGTTGTAAAAATTATTCTGCTATATTATTATATATATATATATATATATATATATATATATATATATATATATAATAAGTATATATATATATATTATATATATTATATTCTGCTATTTTATTAAATAATATATTACTATACCATTTGGTTCAGAATACTTTTTTCCTTGTTTTCCTTCCCAAAAATTAAGGTACGTCTTATACTCCGGTGCGTCTTATACTCCAAAAAATATGGTAATTGCTTTTTGAATAATTCTTTCAGATATTGTCCATATGCAGATCCAGTTCCTTCTCACTGTATTCATCTCCTTGCTAAAACAATAATAAATAAACAGCTGTGAGAGATTCCAAATGAATTGCTCATGGTATATTTAAAGCTGTCCCGTTGTGGTTCTGTTTTCACTGGAGTGAATCCAAATGAAACTTTCCTTTTGCCACATAAACTGTAGGTTTTAGCACAAGCTCAGATTCAATTTTCTCCACTGTGTTCCCTTTCACAGTAATACTTGGCTGTGTCTTCAGTTTTCAGTCCGTTCATGTCTAGATAAACCAGGTTCCTGGAACTATCTTTGGAGATTGTGAATCGACCTTTAAAAGAGTTGGCATAATGCATGGAGCTTTGATATATCCGTGCAATCCACTCCAGCCCTTTTCCATCTGCCTGGTGGACCCAATGCACCCAGTAGCTATCAATATTGAACCCAGAGCATGTGCAAGTGAGTCGAAGAGAATTTCCAGGTGTTTTCACTCCTCCTCCTGATTCAATTAATGAAACATCTGCCAGAACATCTGAAAAGAAAGACAAAAGAATGTATCTGAATGTATCTGTGGAGAAATCTGAGTCCAGCTCACCATATTATGGAATCCAAAGATGAATACCTTTCAAAATGGATAGGGTCAAGATGACATTCACCCATATAATCATTTTTATTGAATGGCTTGTAGGAGAAATATATGTTGGTGAACTGCTGATTCTCAAGAGTTCTAGTAATCTCTGGGTCGTTGAGTAAGAAGGAGGGAGACATTTAAAGGTTGGGCTGCCTTTCAATTTGCATGTCCTTCTCTGTATAAAAAAAGAGCACTGTCTGGAAACAACTTAAATTACTTAAACATCCTCATCCAAATATTTAGGCCTAAAATGTGGAGTGAATCTTGTATAGAAACTGATCAAAGCTACCCAACTTCGAATGGTGCAACAGGGTGTTTTCTTGTCTTTAATTTATTGATTAAATTAGTTTGGCACCCATCTCCCATGTGTGGGAGATGACAAGGCTGAACAAAAGGGTGGGGTAAAATGCATCATAAGTCATGAGTACTTGTGAACTCACAAGACATCTATGTCTAGCCCACCTTGAATGCCTCTTATTTCCTACTCATTTCTCCTGACCGTTAGTAGCTCAGATTTTTTTTAGAGAGCTTAAGCATTCAATAAATCTTTCTACTTATTTAAACTGCCTTGAATCTCCTGATTTCCCTGGTACTGGACACCATGTCAAGGAAGGAAGAATGGAAGGGAGGGAGGGAGGGAGGAAGAAAGGAAGAAAAAAAGAAAGAAAGAAAGAAAGAAGGAAGGAAGGAAGGAAGGAAGGAAGGAAGGAAGGAAGGAAGGAAGGAAGGAAGGGTTGGCAGTTGCTTCCTCCCATTGTTCTGCCTGATTTCAAAAGCAGCCACAAGAATGAGTCCTCATTTTTTCCTTCTTATGTTTGGACTGCTTCAATCATTTATGATTACTAATTTTAGTTTTAAAAGTTAGAAATACTGTCCACATGGCTCAGTTTGCCACTTCTGCTTCTACTTTGGTTATCTTTTTTTTCCCCCACCTTGGAAGAAGTACGGCTTCTTTCATGCCATCTGAAGCTAAGCAGGGAGCAGAAGAATGCAGTTTCCAGTGACTTTAGTTCAAGGTTGAAAGTTAAAGAGTTTATTTCAGTTAACCTCAGTTTCTGATGATTGCACAGATTTACAGTATATATAAAGAGTTTTTGGAAAGTGTTTGGAAATAGATTCTCCTCCTCCTCTTCTTCTTTGTCCTCCTCCTCCTCCCTGTAAAGCCGCTGGGTGAGATCATCCGTGGCTTCGGGGTGGAGTTCCATCAGTACGCTGATGACACCCAGCTGTACATCTCCACCCCAGGCCACCCCAACGATGCCCTTGAAGTGATGTCCCAGTGCCTGGAGGCCGTGCGGGCCTGGATGGGGAGAAACAGGCTCCAACTCAACCCCTCCAAGACCGAGTGGCTGTGGCTTCCAGCGTCCTGATATAGCCAGCTGACGCCATCGCTGGCTATTGGGGGCGAATCACTCGCCCCCACGGAGAGGGCTCGTAACTTGGGCGTCCTCCTGGATGCACGGCTGTCTTTAGAAGACCATTTGACAGCCGTGGCCAGGGGGGCTTTTTATCAGGTTCGCCTGATACGTCAGTTGCGTCCCTTTCTAGATCGGGACTCTCTACGCACAGTCACTCAGGCACTACTCACTTCCCGCCTGGACTACTGCAACGCTCTCTACATGGGGCTCCCCGTGGGGTGCACCCGGAGGCTCCAGCTGGTCCAGAACGTGGCCGCGCGGGGGATTATGGGGGCGACGAGGCGCTCCCATGTGACACCTCTCCTGCGCGAGCTGCACTGGCTCCTGGTGGTCTTCCGGGTACGCTTCAAGGTGTTGGTGACCACCTTTAAAGCGCTCCATGGCTTAGGGCCGGGGTACTTACGAGACCGCCTTCTGCCACCAATAGCCTCCCACCGGCCAGTACGCTCGCACAGAGTGGGCCTCCTCAGGGTGCCGTCCGCCAGACAATGTCGGCTGGCGACCCCCAGGGGGAGAGCCTTCTCTGTGACGGTGCCCACCCTCTGGAACAACCTTCCCCCAGAGTTACGTACAATAACAGACCTCCGGATTTTTCGTTGGGCCCTGAAAACTTATTTATTTCAACTAGTTGGGCTGGCTTGACTTAAATTTTAAATTGTTTTAAATTGGGTTGTTTTAATTTATGGCCGAAATATTCAAATTATTTTAATATGGTTTTTTAAATTTTGTATGCTTTGTTTTTACTCTGGCTGTGCACCGCCCTGAGTCCTGTTTGGAGAAGGGCGGTATAGAAATTTAATTAATTAATTAAATAAATAAATAAATATACTACAGTTTTAGGATTACTTAGAGAGCCAGTTTGATGCAGTGCTTATTGTGACCATGAAACTTTGAGTTCCATTCCAATGTTAGAGATGATAAACGAGTTGGGTGACTTTGGTGCACGTCAGGGGTGGGTTCTAAATTTTTTTATTACCGGTTCTGTGGGTGTGGCTTATTTTGTGGGTGTGGATTGGAGGTCATGTGACTAGGTGGGCATGGCTAGCTGGTCAGAGTCATTTCTGGAAGGTCCTCGCACTTATGACCAGTCCTCACACTTATGACCTGACTCATTTGTTTGCTTTTAACACTGATCAGCTGTAGGACGGCCCTTTGAAGCCCCGCGGCAAGAGTTTAAACAGTTTTTTTTTCGCTCTAGTCATCAGCTGGGACTCAGGAGGCAGCAATAGTTTGGGGGTGGGATCAAATAAAAGGTAAGAATAATGTGGGGTGGGTGCGGGGGAGGGCGGGGGGGGAGAACCGGTTCGGTGACATCATATCATCACCGCTACCGGCTCGGCCGAACCGGACCGAACCGGGAGGAACCCACCACTGGTGCCCGTCATATCTGTTCTTCAACTCTGCCCATTCATCATCACCACCATTGTTGTCATCATCATTGTCATCATCATCATCATCATCATCATCATCATTGTCATATCATCATCATCATCATCATCATCTCCCACACTAGACTACTTAGCATTACTTAGAGACCCAGTTTGATATAATACGTAATGTGGTGACCAGAAGACTGTAAATTCTACTCTGGTCTTAGGCATGAAAAACCATCTGAGTGACTTTGGACTAGTTGGACCAGTCAGTCCCCACTGCATTCATCAACTTGAACTCTCCCTGTTCATTATAGTTTGCTTCTGTGTCCATAAAGGTATAATATCCCTCACAATCTATTAATTTATAACTTTACTTTTCCTGAAAATTATGTTTATTGGAGGGAGTGCATGAAATAAATTATGTGCCTTAAGCTCAGAGACCTAGAACACAAGCATACCTAGACTCTAGTAGAATAAAATAACCTTGATTATTTGTAAATATAAGCATTGTATTAAAAAACTAGTTGCTTTATGACAATTCGTCTGCAAACTTAATTTCTGCAGTTTCATAAGTGTTATGTATTGGGAGAGTTCGGCTGAGAGAGGAAATAGTTCTTTTCGATACTGTCCATATGCAAATCCACTTCCTTCTCACTATATTCAACTCCTTGCTAAAATAATAATAAATAAACAGCTGGGGGAGATCCCAAATGAATTGCACGTGGCATATTTAAAGCTGTCCCATTGTGGTTCTGTTGTCATTGGAGTGAATCCAAATGAAACTTTCCTTTTGCTACATAAACTGTAGGTTTTTGCACAAGCTCAGATTCATTTTTCTCCACTGTGCTGCCTTGCACAGTAATACGTGGCTGTGTCTTCAGCTCCCAGTCCCTTCATGTCTAGATAAACCAGGTTGCTGGAACTATCTTTGGAGATTGTAAATCGACCTTTAAAAGAGTTGGCATAATACGTGGTGCCTTTATTTATCTGTGAAATCCACTCCAGCCCTTCTCCATCTGCCTGGCGGACCCAAAGCATCCAGTAACTATCAATATTGAACCCAGAGCATGTGCAAATGAGTCGAAGAGAACTTCCAGGTGTTTTCACTCCTCCTCCTGATTCAGTTATTGAAACATCTGCCAGAACATCTGAAAAGAAAGACACAAGAAGGAATCTGAATGTATCTGTGGAGTAATCTGAGTCCAACTCACCATATTATGGAATCCAAAGATGAATACCTTGAAAAATGGAGAGGGTCAAGATGACATTCACCCATATAATCATTTTTATTGAGTGGCTTGTAGGAGAAATATATGTTGGTGAACTGCTGATTCTCAAGAGTTCTAGTAAACTCTGGGTCTTTGAGTAAGAAGGAAGGAAACATTTAAAAGTTGGGCTGCCTTTCAATTTGCATGTCCTTCTCTGTATAAAAAGAGAGCACTGTCCAGAAACAACTTAAATTACTTAAACATCTTCAACCAAATATTTAGGTGTACAATGTGTAGTGAGTCTTGCATAGAAACTGATCAAAGCTACCCAAATTCGAATGGTGTAACAAAGTTTTTTCTTTTCTTTAATTTATTCATTATATTAGTTTGGTACCCATCTCCCATGTGTGGGAGATGACCAGGCTGAACAAAAAGGAGTGGTAAAATGCATCATAAGTCATCAGTACCTGCAAACTCGCAAGAGATCTACGTGCAGCCCACCTTGAATGCCTCTTATTTCCTACTCATTTCTCCTGACCATTAGTAGCTCAGATTTTTTTAGAGAGCTTAAGCTTTCAAAAAATCTTTCTACTCATTTGAACTCCTTAAATCTCCTGATTTCCCTGGTACTTGACACCATGTCAAGGAAGGAATGAAGGAAGAAGCGTGGCTTGCTTCATGCTGACTAACTTGATTGGTTTCATTGAAAAAAGTCTAGCTTTTGAGGTCTATCATGTTTTAGTCTGTCTTTGGAGATGGAAAGGAATTTCTTCATGCCTCCACAGAGGAACATTTGATGAAGCCCTCCTAGTTTAAGTACAAGGTTGAAAGATAAAGGGTTTACGTGAGTTGATTTCAGCTTCTGATGACTACATGGATATAATAGATAGATAGATAGATAGATAGATAGATAGATAGATAGATAGATAGATAGCTCCTAGAAGCACGAAGCCGAGAACACCAGCCTGAAGATGACGAATGAGACTTCGTCGAAACGTTGCCAAGACACCTCCAATTTTACGCGGGAGAAAACCCAAATAACCAAAGACCTACATATATAGAAAGATAGATAGATACCATGTTTTCCCAAAAATAAGACCCTGTCTTATATTTTTTTGAATTTTTTTGGTAAGTGCATGGAAATAGATAATCATCAACATCATCATCATCAATAAAACATTTCCACACTAAACTACAGTTTTAGCATTACTTAGAGTTTGGTGTAGTAGTTAATGTGATTACCAGAAGATTATGAATTCCAGTCTAGTCTTAGGCATGGAAAACCAGCTAGGTGACTTTGGACTAGTTACAGTTATGGTGCCCACCATATCTATCAATTTGAACTCTGCCCGTTCCATTCATTGCATTTTGGATCTATGGCCATAAAAGTGGAACGTTCTCCTTGATTTATTATGTTATCACTTTTCTTTCCATCATTATGTTTAGTAGAAGTTTTTGCTGCAATGGGACTTAACCTCTGGGACCTAAAACAAGAGCAAAGATGAGATACTTAGAATCTAAGTAGGATAAAGTAAACTCAGTTGTTTGTTAATATAGGCATTGTTCAGAGGGCCAGTTGCAGAGGTGGGTTTCAGCAGGTTCTGACCAGTTCTGGAGAACCGGTAGCGGAAATTTTGAATAGTTTGGAGAACTGGTAGTAAAAATTCTGACTGGCCCTGCCCCCTTCTATTCTCTGCTTCCCAAGCCCCAGCTGATCAGGAGGAAATGGGGATCATCAACATCATCATCATCAATAAAATATTTTCCACACTAGACTACAATTTTAGCATTATTTAGCATTACTTAGAGTTTGGTGCAGTAGTTAATGTGATGACCAGAAGACCATGAATTCCAGTCCAGTCTTACGCATGGAAAACCAGCTGGATTATCTGACTTTGGACTAGTTACAGTTATGGTGCCCACCATATCTATCAACTTGAATTCTGTCCATTCCATTCATTGCCTTTTGGTTCTATGGTCAGAAAGCTGAAATGTTCTCCATGATTTATTATGTTATGACTTTTCTTTTCCATCAGTATGTTTAGTAGAGGTTTTTGCTGCAATATATTATGGGACTTAACCTCTGGGACCTAGAACAAGAGCAAAGATGAGATATTTAGAATCTAAGTAGGATAAAATAAACTCAGTTGTTTGTTAATATAAGCATTGTTCAGAGGGCCAGTTGAGAAGGTTCTGACCAGTTCTGGAGAACCGGTAGCAGAAATTTTGAGTAGTTTGGAGGACCGGTAGTAAAAATTCTGACTGGTCCTGCCCCCATCTATTCTCTGCCTCCCAAGCCCCAGCTGATCGGGAGGAAATGGGGATTTTGCAGTAAACTTTCCCTGAATTGGGGTGGGAATGGAGATTTTACAGTATCCTTCCCCAGCCATGCCCACCAAGCCACGCCCACCATGCCATACCATGCCATGCCCACCAAGCCACACCCACTGAACCGGTAGTAAATTTTGAAACCCACCACTGACCAGTTGCCTTCACAACTTCGCTTGGTGCAGCCCACAAAATTTTGAAAGCGTGAAAGGAAATATAATTGCATTCTGTTGGGAAGATTAGAAGACCATTACTTCACACACACTCTGTTTCTATAATCATATGGGGAGTATTTGTGCTGGAGGAAATCACTGTGACCCAGATCTCACAGTGTTTCACTGTACAACAAAAAGGAACAGATGGAAGAGAGCAGGGCAAGGATAGAAGCAATGAGGACTAAAAGCCACCTTTCCACAGTCTCTTTTTCCACAGTCGGAGGAACCGGATATAAAAGAGATTTGAAGTCCAGTTGATCAAAACGTGGGGCATGGATCCAACTGCAATCATGTACTGCAAGAACATTCCCCCTCCCACTGCCTCTCCAACTTCTTCATCTCCAGCACAAAGGACCACTTCACCCCTCCACATTTGCATTAATCCAGGATAGATAATATTCTGTAAAATAGAATAGAATAGAATAGAATAGAATAGAATAGAATAGAATAGAATAGAATAGAATAGAATAGAATAGAATAGAATGCACTCTTTCTAGAGTCTCAACAACTTTTTTACATCGTGGTGACCAAAATTGGATGCAATATTCCAAGTGTGGCCTTATGTTCTGCCCCAGCTCCGGATTTCTGAGGATATTAACACACACCAACGGTCCTTATCAAATTTATTAAGTAGCAAGAATAAACAAGACTGACAAAGGTTGGCAACCAGCCCAGAAAACAAGATACGATAAACCAAAATACTCTGATAATAAATACTAGTTGTTTCCAGCAAGAAAGCACTAGCTGCGTGCGACTTAAATAGGCTAAGGGAGTGGCCAATTATCCTCAAGGCCTACTCTCAAGTAGACCTCCTCCTCCTGAGTAGCCACTCTTGCCTTTTGGCAGCCCTGCATTGAGGAGAGGCTCCTCCACTTCGCTCTCTCCACTTGAACCTCCTCTGGAGGTTGTAAAGGCCCTGGCTGAGTCTCTGCCTCTGGCACCACATCCTCTTCAGCCTCCTCGCTGTCCGACATGAGTGCTGGCTGCACAGGCTGCTGGCACGACACCACACCAGCCTCCTCTTCGTCGGGATCAGCCACAATCCATGCAGGCCGCTGACGGGCCACAACACCTTACCAAAGCTTTATAATCAGGGTTGAAATGCTCCCAGTTCAGACCGGCTCAGGTGAGTAGGTAGCAATGACAGTGGGCAGTTCAGAGAACCAGTAGCAAAAATCCCTTTCCCCCCTCACCCCCCAGCCTCCAGCTTGCTTACCTTAGCTGCTGGTCGCAACGCCTGCTTTGCTTCGCTTGCTGTAATCCCTGCAATCCATTGCATCAGCAAGCAACTGAATCTCCCTGCCTGCAATCAAGCTCATCAGTGAGCAGCTCTATCTGCCTGCCTGCCTGCCTGCCTGCCTGCCTGCCTGCCTGCCTGCCTTGTCCCGGTAAATTTTTTCCCCCTTTGGGAGCTTTAAAAAAAATAGTTAATTGCGGATTTTTTTAGTTGTTCTTTTTTAGACCTAGGCATTTAAAGTTTAGGAAGTTTTAAATTTAGCTGCTTTTATATAAAAATGAAATAAAATAAAATGAAATAAAATTTGTGCAGGTTTCTGAGATTTCGTGTGTTTCTGTAGGGTTTCATTCTAACTACACAAACATACAAAATCTCACAAAGCTGTATGTGGAATTTTGTGTGTGTAAAATGTGAAAGTTGGTTTTTTGGACATTTTGTGGCTGTGTGAGGTTCCTGCTTGTTGCAGGGGCCATTTTGGGTCTAGCACAGCTGCTTTTACATTGTGGAGAGTTGTGTTGTGTTGTGTGTGTGTAAAGCATGAAAGTTGGTTTTTTGGACTTTTTGTGGCTGTGTGAGGTTCCTGCTTGTTGCAGGGGCCATTTTGAGTCTAGCACAGCTGCTTTTACATTGTGGGTGAGCCAGTTGTGTTGTGTTGTGTTTTGTAGGTTAAAAAAGGGCAAAGAAGTGACATCGACCTGGCCACACCCACCTTACCAACAAGCCACGCCCAATAATTAAGCCACACCCACAGAACCAATAGTGAAAATTTTTAGATTTCACTCCTGTTTATAATGTGGTATTAACACTTCATGTGATCTTGTTTCTATCCCTCGGTTTATGCTGTCTAGAATTGTGTTGGCTTTTTTGGCAGCTGCTGCACACGGCTGGCTCATATTTAAATGATTGTTCACTAGGATTCTGAGATCCCTCTCAGTATAAGCATTGTACAAAGAGCTAGTTCTAACGTTCTTTTAGATACTGTCCATATGCAAATCCACTTCCTTCTCACTATATTCATCTCCTTGCTAAAATAATAATAAATAAACAGCTGTGAGAGATCCCAAATGAATTGCTCATGGTATATTTAAAGCTGTCCTGTTGTGGTTCTGTTGTCATTGGAGTGAATCCAAATGAAACTTTCTTTTTGCCACATAAACTGTAGGTTTTAGCATAAGCTCATATTCATTTTTCTCCACTGTGTTCCCTTTCACAGTAATACGTGGCTGTGTCTTCAGCTCTCAGTCCGTTCATGTCTAGATAAACCAGGTTCCTGGAACTATCTTTGGATATTGCAAATCGACCTTTAAAAGAGTTGGCATAATACGTGGTGCCTTTATTTATCTGTGAAATCCATTCCAAACCTTTTCCATCTGCCTGGCGGACCCAATGCACCCAGTAGCTATCAATATTGAACCCAGAGCATGTGCAAGTGAGTCGAAGAGAATTTCCAGGTGTTTTCACTCCTCCTCCTGATTCAGTTAATGAAACATCTGCCAGAACATCTGAAAAGAAAGACAAAAGAATGTATCTGAATGTATCTGTGGAGAAATCTGAGTCCAGCTCACCATATTATGGAACCCAAAGATGAATACCTTGAAAAATAGAGAGGGTCAAGATGACATTCACCCATATAATCATTTTTATTGAATGGCTTGTAGGAGAAATATATGTTGGTGAACTGCTGTTTCTCAAGAGTTCTAGTAATCTCTGGGTCTTTGAGTAAGAAGGAGGGAAACATTTAAAGGTTGGGCTGCCTTTCAATTTGCATGTCCTTCTCTGTATAAAAAGAGAGCACTGTCCAGAAACAACTTCAAATCAAGATTGCTTAAACATCCTCAGGCAAACATTTAGGCTGAGTCTTGAATAAAGGCTGATGAAAGATAACCAAGTTCCTTTTTAGTACTCATATTTGTTTGCCATGGAAAGGAAGGAATAGATAACAGAATAGAATAGAATAGAATAGAATAGAATAGAATAGAATAGAATAGAATAGAATAGAATAGAATAGAATAGAATAGAATAGAATAGAATAGAATAACAGAATTGGAAGGGGCCTTGGAGGTTTTCTAGTCCAACCCCCTGCTTAGGCAGGAAACCCTACACCAGACAAATGGTTATTCTATTTTATTTAATGTCTTTTTTAGCTCTTTTGCATGTAAACATATGAATAAATGAATTCTATCTATCTATCTATCTATCTATCTATCTATCTATCTATCTATCTATCTATCTATCATCTATATGTCTATCATCTGTCTATCATCTGTCTATCATCTATCTATCCATCTATCCTATCATCCCTCCATCCCTCCATCCCTCTATCTATCTATCTATCTATCTATCTATCTATCTATCTATCTATCTATCTATCTATCTATCATCTATCTGTCTATCTATATTTGCTGCCCATCTTGTCACAAGGCGACTCTTAGTTCTGACTTAGATATGCTGAGGAATAAATCTTGTGAAAATTCATCTGCAGAGATAATATCCGAGCTCTTGTAAATGTTGAGACATCTGTTCTCTCTTGTACATACCTAGGGGCGGACTTCTGTTAAAATGCCTCCTTCAAAGGAAAGTCCACCCCTCGATCCCCAAGACACCTTTGTCCATTTATTTATTTATCTTAATCCCATTTCATTCTTAGTCAGCATTCTGAGTAATGCACTCATTGAAAGCAGAACTCCGAGACAGGTAGATTCCCCAAAGAACATCTTTATTGGGATTATCATATCAGCACAGCTAGTAAAAACCAACTCTGAAAGTTTTCCCGCTTCCGTAATTTTTCTTTAAAAGAAAAATTGTTCCCCTCCCCAAGTGTCCCCAGCACCTATTTGGACCTAGATGCCCTACGCACACGCTTGTCACCTCCCGTATTGACTACTGCAATGCCCTCTACATGGGGCTGCCCTTGAAGACCACTTGGAGGCTTCAGCTGGTGCAGAATGCAGCTGCACAGGTTGTGATGGGAGTATCTCGACACTCCCATGTTACACCTCTCCTACGTGACTTGCATTGCTTGCCGGTTGCCCTCCAAGTGAGATTCAAGATGCTGGTGATTACCTATAAGGCCCTATATGGCTTAGGCCTGGGATATTTGGGGAGCCATCTGCAGCCAGCAACAGCTGCCCATTGCCTGGTGTGTTCCCACAGAGAGGGCCTCCTCAGGGTGCCGTCGGCCAGACAGTGTCAGCTGGTGACCCCCAGGGGGAGAGCTTTCTCTGTGGGCGCACCTACCCTTTGGAATCAGCTGCCCCTGGAGCTCCGGGTGACCCCCGACTTCCGCTCTTTCTGTTGCGACCTGAAAACTTGGCTATTTAATTTGGCTGGCCTGGACTGATGGGGTTTTAATTTTTGACTTGTTAGTCTTAATTGCACTTTTAACTGTTAAATTATGAGATTTGGATTTAATTTCTTTTTAACTTTTTCATTAGATGTTTTTTACTGTTGTGAGCCACTCTGAGTCCGACTGGAGATAGGGCGGCATATAAATCTCAATAAATAAATAAATAAACAAATAAATAAATAAATAAATAAATAAGTGTCACTGGTCACATTTTCCAATTAAGGCATTTGGCAGGTTCCTTGGTCACTCCTCTCCTCTTCAATCTGCCACCTGTTGGGATGACCTTTGTTCCCACGAGAAAGCTTTTTGTTTTGACTGCTAGCCAGTCTATCTACTTCCCTTCCCCCTTCTCAAAGTTCATGGCAACTATAAGGCAGCAAAAGATGGCTCCAGCCAGATTCACTTCAGAGTCGACACTTATCTGACTCAAAGACATGTACAATCACCGACACAAATTTGGGAATATTCTATGCAACAACAATGACAAAAAATCATGGGTCTTTATTTCCTTTGAAATGCTTCTATCTGTCGTGTTTCTAAGGCCAGAATGGTGGTACTGGAAGTTGAAGTCCACATGTCATAAAGTTGCCAAGGTTGGAGACCCTTGCTTTGATTGTTTGATTGTTCTCATGCAACTAAAAATACCACCCCAAAACATTGCTGTAAGGTCAGGAGGTTGGTACCAGGGGTGAAATCCTGCAGGTTCTAACAGGTTCTGGAGAACCGGTAGCGGAAACTTTGAGTAGTTTGGAGAACCGGGAAATACGGTCTCTGGCTGGCCCCAGAGTAGGGTGGGAATGGAGATTTTGCAGTATCCTTCCCCTGGAGTGGGGTGGGAATGGAAACTCTTCACTATTTCTTCTTCCATTTCTACCTCAAATAGATATTTATATGCTTTTGTTATAAATTTTTCTTCATTGCCTGTCAATATTCTATCCAATTGTTCTGGTATGCTAAATAAACACAACGTTATGATTTCCTGCTTTATCAGAATTCTCCAAATCGAAATATCCGAAGACTGATATGTCAATGGTTCTTTCCTAGGGCAAGGAAATGAATGGAATGGAACTAGATTATTTGACTCCGTGTTAGATTCTGTTTTTCTATTGTTTCATGGAACCACACATCAGCACTTCTGTTCCGCTTTTGAAGTTAACCAAGCAGCTGGTTTCCTCCAGAGGGTTTATGAGTGGCTATGAATATGGTTTTCTCCGCTGTGAATCTTGCACAAAAATACACAGCTGTGTCTTCAGTGGTCAGGTTTCTCAGCTGCAGAAATGTGGTGCTGATGGAAGTGTCCACAGTGATGGTGACTCGATCTTTGAAAGCTTCAGCATAGAATGTATTAAAGTTGTCTGTCCTAATAAAACCCACATAGTCCAGTCCTTTTCCTGGTGCCTGTTTGACCCAGCCCAAAGTATAGCTAGTGAAGGTGTATCCAGATGTCTTACAGGTCAATCGTATCAATTCTCCAGGCCTTTTTAGTTCTGCACCAGGCTGAAGAAACTGTATTTCTGATTGCATTCCTGTTGATAGGAAGAATATGGAATACAGAATGAGGAGGAGGAGGAGGAGGAGGAGGAGGAGGAGGAGGAGGAGGAGGAGGAGAGGAGGAGGAGGAGGAGGAGGAGGAGGAGGGGGAGGGGGAGGGAGGGAGGGAGGGAGAGAGAGAGAGAGAGAGAGAATTTAAACACACGAATTCTAACATCCTATATTTTCTAATATGTTCATTTCTCTTTTCCATCATCTAGATTTAATCTAGAGTCTAATAATTTAGTTATTTCTACAGTTCTGTATTTAACAGACATCATCCCCAGCAAAGGAAAGTATTATGTCCTCCAGCACAAAATGGCATCAGAATGGACAAAAACTGAGTCTGTGATTCAGGAATAGACCTAAGCAGATATTTTATTTGATATTTACATTCTCTCCCCCCACCTTTATTTTTAGTTCCTTCGAAGGGTTGACTGCCTAGATCATTATAGTTGAGCAGGAGACATTTTTCAATCTAGGTTGCCTTACCTCTCAACAAAGCTGCCAGTAGGAGAAGATATAGCCAGGAACACATGATTGTAATGAGCTAAGAAAGAAAACGATAGGATGTGGTCAGTCTGCCAAGTTGATTTTATATTTATAGATATCTGAAGGAGGAAATCAGGTCTTTTCATTTGCATATGGATGGTATAGGATATTACATATATTAAAATGCTCTGCTTTCATGCTTTACAATTGCAACAATGTACGACTTACTCAGTGAAAGCCAGTAAAGAGCACACCAAGGATTTGGATCTTGCCTTCAACTCTACCTGCTATATTATTGCAGTTCATTGCATAGTCATCCGTGACTGATCGGGATTTTGTCAATGCTGTTGGTGCTTAAGTGGTGAGTGGTGCGGTGGCCTAGAGATGGAGCTCTCGCCTCAGAATCAGGAGGCTGTGAGTTCGATCCTAGGTAGAGGCAGATGTTTCTGTCTCTGGACAAAATGAGAATATATCTGCTGGGAAAAAAAACACCACATTGGTACAGGAAGGGCATCCGGCCAATAAACACTCAGCTCCATTTAGTTGCCTAGACTCCACCCTGCAAGGTCGTTAAATGAAGGTGATGATGGTACTTAAGTGATGCTTCAGATGTTTCAGAATTGCACCCAAGCTGTGCCGATATTGATACCATCTTTGCTTCTTTTTTCATTCCACTTCTACTTGTTGGTGTTTGTATTTTGTTATTTTCTCCAGTTCTTACTCTTCTATGCTGCTGCCTTCAGGCAGTGCCCTGTGTACTATCCAGAACTTGTAATACAGGTACTCCTCAACTTACAGCAGTTCATTTAGTGACTTTTCAAAGATACCATCGGACTGCCAAAGGGACTTATGGCTATTTTTCATGAGTTTTTTCAGCTTCCCCAAGATCAGATCATCAACATTTAGATGTTTGGTAAATGACTCATATTTGTGATGTTTGCAGTGTCCAGGGGGAAAGTTTTTTTAAAACTTTCTTACAAGCAAAGTCAATGAGGAAACCAGATTTCCTCAACAATCACGTTGCTAACTTAACAACTGCAGTGATTCACTTAGCAATTGTGCCAAGAAAAGTTGTAAAATGAGGCAAAATTAACTTAACAAATGTTTTGCTCAGCAGCAGAAATTTTGGGCTCAATTGTGGTTGTACATTGAAGAATACCGTAATAGCAAAAACTGTGGAGATACGGACAAGGAAGTTCAAGTTGTGATCAGCAATAGGTGGTGGATGCATTCCCATAATTTTTGGTTGAACCATCTGACTGGCCTACATCCACTCCATCGTCAAGTAGTTTAACAACATACTGCAAGGAGGTGAAATTAAAAATTGGTTAACATCTGGCAATATCAATCTGATAATGAAAGCTCCAGCAAAAGGGGTAGCCCCAGGCAACTACAGGCTGAAAACCTGCTTAGGAACAATTTTCAAATTACTAAGTGGTGTGATAATTGATGCAGTCCAACAGCATCAAGTTGAAAAGAAGTTTGGCTTTCCACCTGAGCAGGACAGAAACTGCTCAAACAGAAGAGAAACAAAAGTTCATAACACAAGAGGTCAAACATACATCATCATCATCTTTTAATGTCTCCCTAATCCCTTGCGGGGTGAAGTCTGGGCAACTGAATGGAGTTAGCATTTAGTGTTTACTGGCTGGATGCCCTTCCTGTCTCCAATGCGGAGTTTTGTTCAGCAGAAATATTCTCATTGTGCTCACACAGAGAGAAATACCTAGGATCGAACTCACAGCCTCCTGATTGTGAGGCAAGAGCTTCACCTCTAGGCCACCGCATCACTCCAAGAAGCCAAACATACATAATACTCAATTTTTCCTAAAACCCTGTGAGATAGAATAGAATTCCTTTTTGGCCAAGTGTGACTGGACACGCAAGGAATTTGTTTTCAGTGCATAAGCTCTGAGTGTACCTATAAGTAAAGCTATAAGTGATAAATCATGATCATAGTCATCATAAAAATACATTCATCATAAATCATAACACTTAATGACAGTCATGGGATACTAAATAAATAAGATGGGTTGGGTTTAGAAAGAAAATTAGTCTTCCAGACTCTGTCCGTATACAAACCTTCTCACCATAATCATCTCTTTGCAATAACAATAACAAACAATTGTTGCGTATCAGATTTTGTAGCTTTTTAAATTCTTAAATCTTAAGTTTGAATCTGTATTCCCACGTTTAACCTTATTTATTGGATATCCTGCTTTAATTTGTCTTTTAACTTTTGTATTTTCTGTTTCTTATTGTTGTGAGCTGCCCTGAGTCCTTTGGGAAAAGGCCAGCATACAAATCCAATAAATAAATAAATAAATCCCAAATGAGTTGCTCATGATATATTTAAAGTCCTGTTGCTGTTCTGTTTTCATTGGAATGAATCCAAATGAAACTTTCTGTTTCCCATATAAACTGTAGGTTTTAGAACAAGCTCAGATTCCCTTTTCTCCACTGTGGTTGCTGTACAGTAATACTTGGCTGTGTCTTCAGCTTTCAGTCTGGTCATGTCTAGATAAACTAGGTTCCTGGAACTATCTTTGGAGATTGTGAATCGACCTTTGAAAGAATTGGCGTAATAGACGCTGCTTTGATGTATCCGTGCGATCCACTCCAGCCCTTTTCCATCTCCCTGGCGGACCCATTCCATCCAGTAGCTATCGATATTCAACTCAGAGCATGTGCAAGTGAGACGAAGAGAATCTCCAGGTGTTTTCACTCCTCCTCCTGATTCAGTTATGGAAGCACCTGCCAGGACACCTGAGAAGAAAGACACACAAAGATTTCTGACGGATTTGTTGAGAAATGCAACTCACAATATTTTGGAACCAAAGGAAGAATGCCTTTAAAACGGAGAGAATAAAGATGACAAGCATTCAAATAGTCGTTTTTTACTGAATGTTTTGGAAGACAAAAATATGGTAGGGTGATTTAGTTTAGTTTACCTTGTTTCCCCCAAAATATGACCCTGTCTTATATTTTTTTTGAACCCTGAAATAAGTGCTTGGCCTTACTGCTATGCGCTCAAAAGCCCGATTGGGCTTATTATCAGGGGATGTCTTATTTTGGGAGGAAACGGGTAGTTTAGTTTAGCTGAGTTAAGTTGAGCTTAGTGTCATTGCACCTCGTACAATGAAATTAAATGCCATTTTAGTGTATGGTATAACTATAAAAATAGAAACACAAGGACGCATCCTTCACATTCTATATAATAAAAACTGAAAACCCGATATTGCATTAATATTACACTATACCATATAATTCAAAATAAATAAATAAATAAATAAATAAATAAATAAATAAGTAAATAAGTAAGTAAGTAAGTAAATAAATAAATAAATAAGCAAATAAATAAATAAATAAATAAATAAATAAATAAATAAATAAATAAATAAATAAATAAATAAATTTCTATACCGCCCTTCTCCCAAAGGACTCAGAGCGGTGTACAGCCTATTAAAAGCACAAAGACAAACATAAATTAAAAATAATTAAAATTATTAAATAATTTCGGCTCAGATTTAAAACCCCCAAAATTTAAAACATCCAATTTAAAATCATTACATCGATAGCCCGGCATGACGGAACAACAGTTCTGCCCTGTTTCTGCCCTGAGATAGAAGTTGTTTTTCAGTCTATTTGTCCTTGTTCTTATTGCCCTGTACCATCTGCCAGATGGTAATAGTTCAAAAAAAAAAAAAAAAAAAGGAGGGGGGGGGTGCCCAGGTTGAGATGGTCAATGATCCTCTGGGCAATGACGTTGACCCTCTGGAGTGCTGTCCTATCTGCCACTGTGCAACTGGCAAACTGATTTGCTGATTTTTCTGGTTATCTCTGGGTTAAGAGCAAGACAAAGTAAAATGTTTGACGCTTGGAGTGCCTTTCAGTTTTTTTGGGTTTTTTTTTTAGTTCTTTTGAAGGCTACTTGAATGACTATAGTTCTGTAGCAGATATACTGTATTTCTTTCTATGTTGCCTTACCTCCCGATGAACTTGCCAGTAGGAGAAAATACAGCCAGATAGTCATGATTCTGATGAGCTAAAAGAAAATGATAAGATGTTGTCAGTCTACCAACTCAACTTTTTTATTTAAGGACTTCTGTCAAGGAAATCTTCACTTTTAATTTGCATATGGATGGTATAATAGTGTTGAAAACCGAGAATCATACTGGGTTGATTGAGTTGACATATCAGGCTATATGAATCTTAGCAGGTTTCTAAATTCAAAAGAAATGATCTATTTATGATCAGCGACTTTACTGAAACATAATTTAAGTGTTCGTTCCTAGTTAGATTTATATACTTTCCTCAAGGAGCTTATAGTGGCATGAACACTGTACTCCATCCAGTTTTAATGCCTCACAAAGGCATTCCTGTATGATAGGTTAGGTTGAGAGGTGTTGTTTGCTAAAAATGGGGCTTGAACCAAAGCTTGAACTTGAAACAAACCTAAACTTAGAACAGTACTGCAAATCCCGTGATACAACTACCGTGTTTCCCCAAAAATATGACCTATTCAGAAAGTAAGTCCTAGTTTGATTTTTACATGTGCACCCAATATAAGCCCTACCCCCCCAAAATAAACCCTAATTAAGACCCTGCCCACTCCAGGGTGCACAGGTAAAATTTAAGCTAGGGTAGGGATGGGGGTGGTGTAGCTGCCCTACTACTTATCTCTGGATAGTTGCAACCAGGCCTTGCAGACCTCGGTCCATTTTTTCTGAAGGCCTCTGTAGCCTATAACAGAATCCAGATCAATCCGGAGCTCTGTAATCGGCTTCAGGAAAGCCTTACTGGCATTGCCAGATGAAGAAGTTCCTGAAGGCTTCTGATAGTGAAAAAGAGGCCGGGGGCGATGCTCGCAAGTGAGGTGAGTCACCCGCCTGAAAATAAGATCTGGTGCCTTTTTTGGTGGCAAAAAAATAGTAAGACAGGGCAGTGGTAAAATTCAAATTTTTTTACTACCAGTTCTGTGGCCATGGTTTGGTGGGCATGGTGTGGTGTGGTGTGGCTTGTTGGGCGTGGCTTGTTGGGCATGGCAGGGGAAGGATACTGCAAAATCTCCATTCCCACCCCATTCTGGGGCCAGCTAAAGGGGGTATTTGCCGGTTCTCCGAACTACTCAAAATTTCCGCTACCAGTTCTCCAGAACCTGTCAGAACCTGCTGGAAATTCACCCCTGAGACAGGGTCTTATTTTCAGGGAAACACGGGTACAATATTGTACTTTGATTGGAAAACTAAGAACTTATCTATCTCAGATGAATGTTTCGATAATTCAAAGATAACATGTCAATGAATTGCAATTGGAGCTTCAAAGCAAAATAGGAAAGCTATGTCTACACAATGTACGCAACCTGTTTGATGAAAGATTAGAACCACCATTTGCTTAGAATTCTAAGCCCATTTAGAATTCATGTCAGTATTTTGATACTTGACTTATGAGGCCTTGGTTATTAATTTATCGAAACTGGGCAAATGCATTCATGCCATAAAATTTCATACAGAAATGTTTTTCTGAAAACAGCTTTTGTGAAAAGATTAATCTGCTTTATCTGTGGACTTTCTGCTGCATTTTTTTCCCTAGTAGACTTGACTCTTATTTTCCTTTACTTTTACTTTTTCTTATTGAAGAGAAGGGAAAGAAGAATATTTTCTAGCATAAACAGTTGAAAATTATTGTATTTCATCCTTTTCCATGCCTAAATGCACCAGAATGAATTTAGGGCATGATGAAGCTTCATTCTGAAAAGCACTATTAAATAAAATTACAAAGATGATGTTCAGTGATTGGTAATCAGCTGAATCAAATATTTTTCCCATATATTTTTCAGAATGATACCCTACGATGATCTATTTCTGTGCTTGAAGATTTAAATGGGGGGGGGGAGGAAGAGGAAGAGGAGGAGGAAGGGAAAGAGAAAGAAGAAGAGGAGAAGGAGGGAGGAGGGAGGAGGAGGAGGAGGGAGGAAGAGGAAGAAGAAGGAGGAAGAGGAGAAGGGGAGGAGGAGAAGAAAAAGAGGAAAAAGAAGGAGGAGGAGGAGGAAGAAGAAGAAGGAGGAGGAGGAGAAGGAAGAAGAAGAAGAGGAAGAAGAAGAAGGAGGAAGTAGAAGATGGAGGAGGAGGAGGAAGAGGAGGAGGAGGAAGAAGAAGAAGGAGGAGGAGGAGGAGAAGGGGAGGAGGAGAAGAAAAAGAAGAAAAAGAAGGAGGAGGAGGAGGAGGAGAAGGAAGAAGAAGAAGAGGAAGAAGAAGGAGGAAGTAGAAGATGGAGGAGGAGGAGGAAGAGGAGGAGGAGGAAGAAGAAGAGGAAGAAGAAGGAGGAAGTAGAAGATGGAGGAGGAGGAAGAAAAAGAAGAAGAAGAAGAAGAAGAAGAAGAAGAAGAAGAAGAAGAAGAAGAAGAAGAAGAAGAAGAAGAAGAAGAAGAAGGAGGAGGAGGAGGAGGAGGAGGAGGAGGAGGAGGAGGAGGAGGAGGAGGAGGAGGAGGAGGAAGAAGAAGAAGGAGGAGGAGGAGGAGGAGGAGGAGGAAGAAGAAGAAGAGGAAGAAGAAGGAGGAAGTAGAAGGAGGAGGGGGAGGAGGGGGAGGGGGAGGAGGAGGAGGAGGAAGAAGAAGAAGAAGGAGGAGGAGGAGGAGGAGGAGGAGGAGGAGGAGGAGAAGAAGGAGGAGGAGGAGGAGGAGAAAAGACTCTCCATCCTTAGTTTTTAATAAAATGTTTCTGGCAACACAGAAGCATTTGTCACTGTCTAGCTTAATCTTAACATAGGTTTTCCTAAATTTAGCTTCCACTTCTCAGTCACTTGTTGGACTGTTGGTCCTATTTTGGTTTTGGATCAATAGTCTTACAAAGTAGCTCAGAAGTGGGAAAGGGTATTATATGAGCCATGGTGGGTAAAATGAGGACCCAAATTGTTGGAGGGCAATAGGCTGACTCTGTAAACCATTAGAGGGGGGCCTGTAAAGCACTGTAAAGCAGTATATAAGAGTAAGTGCTATTGTTATGTCCATTTCTAACACCATCATGAACCTTCTGAGTGCAAGGAATGGTAGGTTGCATGAAATATAAAACAAATCCCCTTAAATTTAAATGACAAGTCTTTAAAAAAAAACCACTATATAGATGAACTGGTAAAGAAAACAATTGATCCTGTTGTGGCTCCGTTACCTGAGCCTGTGTCATCGGCAGGAGAGGACTCCGAGAGTGAAGGAGAGGAGTTGGCAAGGCCTCCCTCTCCAGGACCCTCCTCTCTGGCAATGCCTTTGGTGTCCTCTGAAGGGCAAGAGATAGGGCCAAGGCCAAGCACGTCCACGCAGCCACAGGTGGACAGTGATGAGGGTAATGAGTCTTGGCTGGATCCTCGGCAGCGTCGCAGAGATAAGTGCACTCTGTGACGGACAAAACTAACTACTATCGACTCACATTCCAACATCGATAATGTTGGAAACAACATTATTGGCCTTGGATTTATTTTACGAACTGGACAATTCTTGACTGTGGGTATTTTGTTTATTGAGTAAAAGTTCTTGGCAAGCAGCTACTGGGTTGCTGTCAAGTGTCTTATCGGAAGAATTGATTGTCTGCCAGTTTATTTAACCCCCGGCTGTCTGTTTGTGTGTGTGTGAGAGAGAGACGGGGACAGAACAGATCCGTGCGATCATATTATGACAACAGAAGATCCCAGCCAGTCTAATCCATGCAGAGCACTCTGAGATCTCTTTGGATCTGGTGGCATCTAGCTAACATCCAGCAATATTGAGCACTTAAGTTGCCCATGAAGGGTGTTTACATCCATTGCTGTTTAAAAACAATCTATGCGAGGCAAAATAGAGTAGATCAGAGTGACAGTTTAACCACCATTTGGGAGCATAACAGTTTGTGTGCTGTTCAATTTCACTGTGGTTGCTACAGTAATAAAGACCGCTATCTTCAACTTTCAGCTGCCTTATCTCTAAGGAAGCGATATCCCGGGAATTATCCCTAGAGACGGCAAATCGGTCTCTCAGAGATGGACGGACGTTTGATCTACTGCAATCCAGGTTGCTTTCTCCTATCCATTTAATTCCTTCGTCACCGATCTTGTATGTCTACTGGATCCAGGACTGAATCAAAGAGGAGATTCCTTTGCAGGTTAAAGTTAAAGTCTCTCCGGGGAGTTTAATTTCTGAAGTGGGCTGGGTCAGAAGGTTCTGGAGCTCCACAGCTGCAAATCAGAAAGTGGGGACAAGATTACAACATGGGATTAGCATCAGGGATGAAATTCAAAATTTTTCCCCACAGAAGGTTCTGTGGGCATGGCTTGGTGGGCATGGCAGGGGAAGGATGCTGCAGAACCTCCATTCCCACCCCGCTCCAAGGGAATGATATTGCAAAATCCCCATTCCCTCCCCAGTCCTGGGGGAAGGATATTGCAAAATCTCCATTCCCACCCAACTCTGGGGCCAGCCAGAGATGGTATTTGCTGGTTCTCCAAACTACTCAAAATTTTCACTACTGATTCTCCAGAACCTGTCAGAACCTCCTGAATTTCACCCCTGGTTAGCATCAATCCAAGTCCTTTTAAAAAAATCCATTTTTATGGCCATTTTATTCAATTGCTCGTAGTTGCACTCATGCTTTGGAGAGCAGAATGACTGAAAAAATGTTGAAAACTTTGTTTTCAAATTATAATTTAATGTAAACGTTAAAGCTTTATTCCACATATTCTCCCACTGTTCAAACATTACATTATATCCAAAATTCCTTACCCACTGAATCATACGATGCTTTACTTGTTTGTTTTCCAGATTTAAATTTGATAACACTTTACAGACTTTAGCAATAATATGTTCATCACTACCACACATTAGAGTATCCAGTATTCCTTTCCTAATTTCCCTAATATTTGCTTCTATATTCTTTTTGTATGTCATATTATAAATTAATAAAACTACATGAAAAACTATTGAAATAGAAGGGTTTAGAGAGCAGTTTGTCCACATCTGAATCCAGATGTTCCAAATTTCAGAAACCACAGCTTGCCCAATAAGACATTAAAGCTTCAAACTGATGTTCAGCATCCTAGTGTATTAACTATTTGTAACTTTGGCACTACCAAATAATAGGATGGTACGTTGGCAAAATAATACATTTATAGGATTGTTGGCATGAAAGATGTAAGAAGAGTTAGGCATCAATACTATGAAGTGGAAAGAGGAAGAAAATAAAATAAATTGACACCCCAACATGATGCAAAACATCTACAATACATTAATAAATACAAATAATGTACAACGATTTATTAATAAATCATTAACCATGGTAGACTCATTTTTTTAAAAAAAAAAAAAATCTCTGGAAAGAGTGCAGAAAAGAGCACCAAAGATGATTAGGAGGCTGGAGGCTAGAACTTAAGAAAAATGGTTGCAGGAATTGGCTTTGTCTCGTCTAATGAAAAGAAGAACACTGAAAGCAGTGTTCTGATATTTGAGGGGCTACCACAAAGATGAGGGGGTCAACCTATTTTCCCAAACAGCAGAAGGCAAGACAAGAAGCAACAGATAGAAACTAATCAAGGAGAGAAGCAACCTAGAACTAAGGAGAACTTTCCTAACAGTGAGTACAATTAACCAGTGGAAGAGCTTGCCTTCAGAAGCTATGGGTGCTCCATCACTGGAGGCTTTTAAGAAGAGACTGGAGAGCCACTTGTCTGGAATGGTATAGGGTCTCCTGCTTGAGCAGAGGGTTGGACTAGAAGACCTCCAAGGTCTTCTCCAACTGTGTTATTCTGTTAAAATAGTCAATTCACATCCTCTTCATTGGAGATGATGGACTGTAGGAAGCTTTATTAGTTAATTGAAGAAATATAAGATTTCCCTCGGTCCAATAGGGACCTCTTGCCACACGGAAAAATAATAATGTCCTTGTTTTCTGGAAAATATATCTTACTTACCAAAGAAGCTGTTCATCAGTATAAAAACTGTTGTTAAAATCTTCATGATACTGTGTACCTATTAGCCAAAATAAAATAAAATGAAATAAAAACAACAATCACAATGTTCTTGGAACAGAGAACATTCCAAAAAGTGTTCAAGAAAAGATGCACGTATCTCATATAAATTGGATGAAAGGAAGAAGAATTTGCATAGGTTTGCCCATAATAGGGCACAGTTTATCTGCTTCATGCTCAGCTGCTTAAACCTCGAATTCCACTGAGCATTAGAGAACAGTCATTGCTTAAAAATGCGGAGTTACAAATATGTCAAGGGTGATTTATTTCCATTTTAATTATCTTGTTGGTCTCCAATTCCCTTTACCCCATTCCCACAGGAGTTTGATTTTAATTTTTTTCTGAAAAAGAGAACTTTTTGCAAATGTCAGAGACAGAGAGAGAGACAGAGAGAGACAGAGACACAGAGAGAAAGAGACAGACAGGGACAGACAGAGAGACAGAGAGAGACACAGAGACAGAGACAGAGAGAGACAGAGACAGAGACAGAGACAGACAGAGAGAGACAGACAGAGACAGACATAGACACAGGGAGAGACAGAGACAGAGAGAGACAGACACAGACACAGAGACACAGAGACATAGACAGAGAGAGACAGAGAGAAAGAGAGACAGAGGCAGAGAGAGAGAGAGAGAGACAGAGACAGAGACAGAGACAGAAACAGAGAGAGAGAGGGAGAGAGAGAGGGAGGGAGAGAGAGACAGAGACACACACACACACACACACACACACACACACACACAGAGAGAGAGAGAGAGAGAGAGAGAGAGAGAGAGAGAGAGAGAGAGAGAGATTATGTTTTCCAAATGAATGCAATTTTTTTACATGCAATTCATTTTATACAATGATTATTAGTCATTTGAATGAATGAATAGTTTATTGAATAGCCCGAAGGCCTTTTCAAACAAAACAGAAAAGAAAAAGGGAAAACGGTTACAAAAATAGCAATCTAAAAATATATGATAGATGACATTAAAATTTTACAATATCAATTTTCAATAGCTAAATTGCCAAGACTAGATAACCCAAATAGGATAGCTCCTCTCTAACTGAGCTCATCTTCCTTACAATCGATAAATTTTTTTTTATATAACTGGCTCGTATTGCTGTCATTCTTTTAAGATATCGAGTGATATTTTTTTTCTCACTGGATTTATTTTAAGGGAAGAGTTGCTCTTCAACATCTGTGAATGTTGGTTGATATTTCGAATTGACATATCGAATGCTTTAATCCCAACATTGCTTTGAAGGCATCAGAATAACAAGGAATGCCTGACTTGTACTTTAGTGGAAGAAATATCTATATATCTATCTCTATAACTATACAGTAGCTACATCAGTTTTAAAAAAATTGTTATTATTCAGAATTTTGCATTTGCCCTCATTTCTCCGAGTTATCCAATCATACCATCTATTCCATACTATACAATATTTTGAATCTGCCTTATCTTTCAATTCAAATTGAAAAATTTGTTGTTTCCTTCTCTGGAATCTGGGTACTTACGAGACCGCCTTCTGCCACCAGTAGCCTCTCACCAGCCAGTACGCTCCCATAGAGAGGGGCTCCTCAGGGTGCTGTCAGTCAAACAGTGTCGACTGGCGGCCCCAGGGGGAGAGCCATTTGGAACGAGTTCCCCCAAAGATACAGAGGATCCTGGATTTACGCACTGCCCTCAAGACATTTTTATTTCAACAGGCTGGCCTGGCCTAACTTTCTTTTAATTGTTAATTTTAAATTTGTTTTAAAATAATAGGGGTGTTTTAATCTGTATGGGCCAAATTATTTAATGTGCTTTTACATTGTTTTTTAAGTTTTGTATTATGTGTGTTTTATCTTTTGGCCGTTCACCGCCCTGAGTCCTTCGGGAGTAGAGTGGTATATAAATTCAAAATAAAGTAAAGTAAAGTAAAATGTTAATTTATCCATTTCCACACAATTATAGATTTTTTGAATTATCAGTTGATCTGTTGGCAGTTGATCAGTTTTCCAAAATTGAGCTAGCGCCAATCTGGCTGCAGTGACTATATGTAGTGTTAAATACTTTATTTCTTTCTTATAATTTTCTTTAATCATCCCTAGTAAAAACATTTCTGGTTTGAGTTCTATTTTTTGCGATGTTATTTCTATTAGCCAAATCCTTATTTTTCCCCAATACTTCCTAATTTTGGGACAAAGCCACCAGACATGGAAAAAAGTGCCCACTGCCCGCTTGCATTTCCAGCAAGTTGGACTTAAGTTCAAATACATTTTTGCTAACCTCGAAGGGACCAGATACCATCTATACCACATTTTATACTGGTTCTCTTTATAAACAACTGATTTTGTCATAATATAATTATTTTCCCACACTCTTTCCCAGTCCTCCAGTTCTATGTTATGTCCAATGTTTCTTGCCCATGCTATCATTTGTCCCTTTACTAATTTTTCTGCCAAATCAAATTCCAATAAATATTTATAAATTTTTGAAATAAATTTTTCCTCCGTGGCTTCTAAAAGTTTATTCAACCAATTTGGTTTTAATTCAATTCCTCCTTCCTCTTGGTCTTTTTTGTATCTTGTTTTTATCTGTAAATAGGGCCACCAGTCTATCTGAATTCCTTACTCTCCAAGTTCCTCTTGTGTTTTTAATATTCCCTGGGGATCTAATATTTCATTATATCTTACCATTTTTTGAATTGCCAAGGTATTGGGGTGTGTCATCACCTCCATTGTGGATAGCCGTCCAGGAACTTTCATATAGTGTTTACTTTTAATTTCTTGCCATGTATCAATTAATGAATCTCTTAAAATATGATTACAAAAATGCCTATGTGTTTTATTCCTGGTGTTCCATAAGAAAGCGTGCCACCCCATCATCAAATCGTGTCCCTCCAAGGTTAGCAATCTTTGATTTTTCAAATTCACCCATTCCCTAATCCATGTCAAACTCGTTGCTTTATAATATGTTTCCCATGCTGGTAATCCAAATCTACCTCTGGCTCTGTCATCCTGTAGTATACTTAATTTAATTCTTGCCTTTTTTCCTTCCCATACAAATTTTGTGGTTATTTTATTCAGATTTACAAAAAAAAAATTGTCCAATTTTACTGGAATTGTCTGAAATAAATAAAGCAGCCTCGGCAGAACATTCATTTTTATCGTTGCTATTCTCCCTAATAATGATAATTTCAATTTCCCCCATTTTTCTAAATCCTCTTTTATTTGTTAAACTAAAGTTTTTCGTTAGCATTTTGATCTTATCTTTATTAATTTTTAAACCAGCTACCTTCCCAAATTCCTCTATCTTTTTTATCAATATTGGACCTGTTTTTAATGGTTCTTCTATGAAGAATAAATGGTCATCCGCAAACTTTTGGGCCTTGTATTCCTCTCGTTTTACTTTTAATCCTTTTATCTTTTTATTTTCTTTTATTTTTATCAATGGATTTTCCAGTGCCAAGATAAAAAGTAAGGGTGAGAGTGGACATCCTTGCCGTACTCCTTTTTTTATTTCAAAAAATTTAGTAAAGTCTCCATTTACCATTATACTTGCTTTTTGTTTTGTATATATGGAGGCTATTGTGTTTTCAAATCTCTCCCCGAATTTCATTTTTTTTATTTGTTGGAGCATAAATTGCCAATTGACCTGATCAAAAGCCTTTTGGGCATCCAGAAAGACCAGAGTTACCCACCTCTCTGGATGCACCTCATAATATTCTAATACATTAATTATTGTTCTTGTATTATTTTTTATTTGTCTCGTTGGTATGAATCCTTTCTGATCTGAGTGTATCCTACGATTCAATATTTTTTTTCATCTTATTTGCCATTATAGTCATAAAAATTCTGTAATCAGTGTTTAATAAAGAGATTGGTCTGTAATTTTTTATTTGTGTTATATCTGCTCCTTCCTTCGGTATCAGCAAAATGTCTGCTTCTCTCCATGAGTCTGGTAGCTTTGCCTCTATTAATTCCTCATTGCATGTTTCTAATAATATCCAATCCAATGTTTCTCCTAGTCCTTTATAAAATTCACTTGGTAATCCATCAGTCCCTGGGGTTTTATTATTTTTTTTGTTTTTCGATCACTTCTCTTAGCTCTTCTATAGTGATATCCCTGTTTAATATCTCCTTTTCTTCCTCTGTTAATGTCGACATTCCCTCTCCACTTAAATATTTATTTATTTCTTTGTCTATCACTCTATCTTGCTCATAAAGTTCATGAAAAAACTGATATGCTATTTCTTTTTTCTTTCCTAAACTGTATTGCATTTTACCCCTTTTATCCTGTAATTGCTGAATTATTTTTTTCTCCCTTTCTTTTCTCAAACTGTAAGCAAGCCATCTCCTGGTTTATTTGCATGTTCAAAATAATTCTGTTTTATAAATTTCAATGCCTTTGCATAATTTTCCTGTTCCAGTATATTCAATTTATGTTTAGCTGCTATCCATTTATCTTTAATTTGCTCATCCCCAGGTATGTCTTGTAATCTTTCTTCCCAATTTTTGATCTCTTCCTGCACATTATTATATTCTTTTTACCTTTCCTTTTTTCGTTTTGCATTGTAAACTATTGTTAATCCTCTTGCATAGGCTTTCATTGTGTCCCACAGGTTCTGAAGAGAGGTGTAGTCTTTTGTATTATCTCTGAAAAACAACTCTAATTCCTTTTTCATTTGCTCACCCCATTTCTAAGAGGTCTGTAAGGGGCATGCATAAGCACACTGTTCTGCCCCAGCTAAGGACCCCAAAGAACACACAACATGCCTACCGTCCCTGTCCTACTGTCCCCATTTTTTTGTATCCTTATCCTGTATTCATAATCATGTTTATATTTATATATGTTATCTTATACATGCTTGACAAATAAAATACATGTATGCAGACCATCACATCGACAACTGCTAGAATCACGGAGCCTATGAAACTTCTGTTCCTCCATGGCTAGATCTTAGTAGAGGTTTCTCCATAGTAGGATTTAGCAAAACAATGCAATGTCTCTTTTTAAAAATCTCTCTAGCTTCTAGTTTAGTTTAGTTTAGTTTAGTTTAGTTTAGTTTAGTTTAGTTTAGTTTAGTTTAGTTTAGTTTATTTGATTTGTATACCGCCCTACTCCTGAAGGACTCAGGGCGGTGAACAGCCAAACAATAAAATACATAGATACAAAAAATTTAAAAACCAAATAAAATCAAATTAAATCATTTTGGCCCAGACAGATTAAAACACCCCAATAATTTAAAAACAGATTAAAATTTACATATTTAAAAAGGGAAGAGATTAGGCCAAGCCCGCCTGATGGAATAGAAAGGTCTTCACAGCGCGGTGGAAGGTGCGCAGATCCAGGATCCTCCGTATCTCCGGGGGGAGCTCATTCCAGATGGTAGGTGCCCCCACAGAGAAGGCTCTCCCCCTAGGGGCCGCCAGTCGACAGTGTTTGGCTGACGGCACCCGGAGGAGTCCCTCTCTATGAGAGCGTACTGGCCGGTGGGAGGCTATTGGTGGTAGTAGGCGGTCCCGTAGATAACCAGGTCCTAAGCCATGGAGCGCTTTAAAGGTGGTAATCAAAACCTTGAAGTGCACCCGGAAGACCACCGGAAGCCAGTGCAGCTCGCGCAGGAGAGGTGTTACATGGGAGCGCCATGTCGCTCCCATTACCACCCGCGCAGCCGCACTCTGCGCCAGTTGGAGCCTCCGGGTGCTCCTCAAGGGGAGCCCCATGTAGAGAGCATTGCAATAGTCCAGGCGGGAGGTGATGAGGGCATGAGTGACCGTGCGTAACAAGTCCTGATCCAGATCTACACCTTAAATCCCAAGCAATTTCACTGTTGCATCTACTAAGTAGATTCTACTTCAACTAGAAGACCTCCAAGGCCCCTTCTAGCTCTATTCTGATTCTGATCCACCTGCCTTGAACCTGAGATTTTAAATTAGGTAACAGCCTTGCCAATTTCCATACAGCAACGTTGTAAGTCTTCGGCTGATATACTTAATCTCAATAAGAAGAATCTGCACTCATGATGCAGCAACGTGCTTAGGTTGACATTTCAACACGATGTATACAAAATTGTCAAAAACCACAACATGGTCAACAAGAAAAAAAAAATAGAGAATCTCCTCTCTTACCGTCCTGGCCATCAACAAAGATGTTGTGAAGATAATTTTAACCTGAAAAGATTCTACATATACTGTAGCTCTTCTTTCCTAAAACAGAATAGTCAGAAAATTGTATTCCCTTAATTGCTCCTCAGGGATATTGTAACTGATGTAATAATTTCCCTTAGGCCGATTAGTAATTTATGGCTAGACGGATGTCTTCAAAAAACAACTTTGAAATAATGGAAATGAGACATCTGAAATTATCTAGGGCAAGCTGAGAAAAAGAGATTGATCAATTAGAGGGCAGATTAATTAGAGGGTCTTTCTTTCTGCGATAACTCTGTCTAGGCCACCAAACTATTCAAGGAAGACTTATTAAGATTTTCAAAAAGGCTCAGAAATATTCTTGTATATTGTGATGAAGCTGGGGAGACTGTTGGTTTCTAGGAATTCAGGTGGCCCTTAACATATAACCAGCATGGAGTCCAAAATTTCCACTGCTAAGCGAGACAGATGCGTTTTGCCACGTTTTACAGCCTTTCTTGTCACAGTTAAGTGAATCACTTCATAAATTAAAGTTAATAACATGGTTATTATGTGGATCTGGTTCTCCCATGGACTTTGCTTGTCAGAAGGTCTAAAAGCCGATCACATGACCCTGGGATATTGCAACTGTCCTAAATATATGCCAGTTGCCAAACATCTGAACTTTGATCACATATTCAATTCAATTCAATTCAATTCAATTCAATTCAATTCAATCATTCAATATGAACCGTGTTGGCACAGTGGTTAGAATGCAGTATTGCAGGTTGACTCTGCTCACTCCCAGGAGTTCGATCCTGACCGTCTCAAGGTTGACTCAGCCTTCCATCCTTCCAAGGTGAGTAAAATGAGGAGCCAGATTGTTGGGGGAAAATATGCTGATTCTGTAAACCACTTAGAGAGGGCTGTAAGGCACCATGAAGCAGTATATAAGTCTAAGTGCTCTTGCTATTGTAAATCACCATTATCCTAATTTAGAAGAGTTGCTTATGAAATAGAATAGAATATAGAATAGCAATAGCAATAGCACTTAGACTTATATACCACTTTACAGTGCTTTACAGCCCTCTGTAAGCAGTTTACAGAGTCAGAATATTGCTCCCAACAATTTGGCTCCTCATTTTACCCACCTCAGAAGGATGGAAGACTAAGTCAACCTTGAGCCTGGTGAGATTTAAACTGCCAAATTGCAGGCAGCCGGCAGGCAGCAGAAGTAGCCTGCAGTACTGCACTCTAACCACTGCGCCACTGTGACTTCTACTTTATTGTCACTTTGAATACACACTAATCGGCATACATTAAAATGAAATTACATTGCATACAGCTCTCAAAAGATCTCCATCTCTAAAATAAACATTAAATAAATAAATAAATAAAGCATGTACCCACATATATGACATGAGAAACAACACAGTCTACTTCCGATGTATACATATAAATGGCAAGAGAAATAAATCTTGCAAGATTACAAGATGGATGGCATAGGGAACAAAGCTGTTTCAGATTCTAGCAGTCCTGCTAGAAATACTTTGAAACCTCCTTCCAGAGGGAAGCTAGAGAAACAGACCATGAAGTGGGTGTATGGGGTCTCTAACAATGCTTTGAGCTTTAAGCACATAGCACTTATAAGCAGTATCCTGAATGATGGGAAGGGAGCTTCCTATAATCTTCTCGACTGTCCTTACTACTCTCTGTAGGGACTTTCTACTGGAGGCACTGCTGCCACCAAACCAAACAGGGATGAAGTTTGTTAAAAAACCAAACAGTGATGCAGTTTGTTAAAATGCTCTCAATCCTGCCTCTATAAAAAGTGTCCAGGATAGAAGGAGAACGATGTGCTCTCCTCATCCGATGCAGGAAATGCAGACAGCCATGCAGACATTTCAAAGGTAGAAAGAATAGTCAAGACCACGAAAAACAAATTGAACACAGGGTTATGCCTGAAAAGCATCTTGACAATGATGGAATGAAATGAAGCTGTTTCTTGCCAACGTTAAGGTAAAAACGCTGTGCTTATTTCTTACAAAAGGCTGTAAGTACATTTCGATAGATAAGAATAAATTCCTTTTTTTAAATTTCTCTGGTATGTATATGGAATTAAACTTTTAAAGAAAGCAAGAATAAGGGATAATATAACACAATCTGAGTAATCCTTTTATTATCGTCACCATCAATTTCAGCATCACCCAATTGAAAATAATATTCAGGACATGTTCTGATACTTCCCATTATTTTTTGTTACTTTAAATTAATTCTGCCCATGCTTCCAACAGCTGTTGAGCATTGCTTCCAAACAATACCATATAACAGTGGTGGCAAACATTTTACACACCAAGTGCCAAACAGGTACATGGGCAGGAAAGCTCAAAAGACCAGCTGGGTCCCCTGAATTGCGTGCATGCACACCGGAGCACCAAACACCAGCTGGGGTGTGCACACATGCCCAGAAAGATGGCTCTGTGGGCCACCTTGGGCACACATGCCATAGGTTCACCATCACTGCCATATAACATTATGCCTTAATTTTATTTTTTATGGAAGGGGTAGAATGTCTGTAGAGATTCTCAGTCATCCAGGTCATGGTTGTCCCAAAAGTGCTTTTTCAGGAGGCAACTGGACTTTCTTGTTTTTTTCTTTTGAAGATGTTTCACTTCTCATCCAAGGAGCTTCTTCAGCTCTGACAGGATAGTGGGGAATGGAAGAATTTATATTCCTTGCAGAGAGCTGCTGGCCATCTGCATCCTTTTAGCAGGTCATTGAAGCACTTGGAGGTTTATCTGTGTCCTCAGGGTCACATGAGTTGATGCTCCTGGTTCCTGTAGTCTGCAATTTTTCCTCTGGACAACCATGTCCAAAGGGTTAAAACTAGAGTTATGTGTTTAAGATTTACAGAAAAAGAACCTGAATGTTTTTCAAAAGGTATATCCAAAATCTGTGGAACAATTGGACATTTTTTGGACTTTCCTTAAAAAAAAACCTCATTGGTTTTTGCTTGCCTAATTGGGAACTATACTATCAAGTGACAAGTTTGATGTGGATTAAGGAATGGATAACTCTAAGAAATGCCAGATTATTGACTTTAGAAGGGTATGATTTGTTATTGGGTTGGCATGCCTTTTTATGGTACAAGGAAACAAAAACACAGGGGTATTTTAGAAGACATTTCATATGAGAGGCTTTGCTATTAAACTGGGAGAAGGTAAAAAAAACAACATTATTTAAAAATTCCGGTCTGGTTATCATCGATTGAAGCATTCTCACATTCAATAACATTTAGAAAGGAACAAATTGTTAGATATAGTGAATTACTGAATGAAAAGGGTGAACTTAAATCTTTGCAAGAATTAAAAGTACAAGGTATAAAGATGAATTGGTTTTCTTATTTGCAAATAAAGTCCAGACATGATAAAGATTATAAAACAGAACGTTTTTTATAACCATTTGACTAGATTAGATAATTAAAAAATTGTATGGATATTTATTAGCAGTTAAATTGGAGGATGAACAAGTTAAAGAAACAATGATTGCTTGGGGGAAAAATGTTGGACATGGAATCGATTTAGGGAAATGGCAAAAATTGTGGTCGCAAAATTATAAAATGAGAATGTCAACTGCATATAAAGAAAATTTGTATAAGATGTTTTACAGGTGGCACTTACTCCCAATGAGAATTACTAGAATGTTCAAGAATAAATCGGAAAAATGTTGGAAATGTCATCAGATACCAGGCTCATACTACCATATGTGGTGGACCTGTGCAGAAGCTAAAAGATACTGGACTAAAATCCACACATGGGTGGAAAAAATGATACAAAACACATAGACTTTAAACCAGATATTTTTTTATTGGGGATTGTACCTGAAATATACAATAGAGAATCGAGATATTTGATTGTGAATGTATTAACAGCGGCTAGGATTGTGTTGCCTAAAAATTGGAAAAATGAGAAAATGCCAATGCAAGACATTGCAAATTTAATAAAACAAAAACAAAACAAGACGAAATTATTAAGAAAATAATGGAGTTTGCGGAAATAAGTAAATTGACATTTGAAATTAGAGAACAAGATGATAAACAATATTATAAGATATGGGATCTATTTAACAATGGTTAGATAAAAAGACATGGAAATGAAATATAGTAGAGATTTTCCTAATGCAAGAAATGTAGAATTATATAAAATACAATATAAAGAGGTATTGTTATTGGAATGACTTAGGAGAATGAATTAATTTATAACATAAATTAACTCAAATCTTAGATCATTTTGTATGAAATGAGAGAAGAAACAGCCATAGTAAAACATATGATTAATGAGGATAATAATACATAGATATATATATAAATAGAGTGAAGATGCAGAAAAGACTTGTAACCAACCGACACACTGTTTGAATTTGTATTTGTATTGAAGATGGTTTTTTATTTGTTTTTTTTTTATATATCTTGGTTTAAAATTTTTTTTTTTGTAAAAAAACAACAACACCTCATTGAGAAGTTGGTGTACGCTTAAATATAGAGTAATGCATGAAGTGCTGAGATGAATCACCATAGATTTATGGTGCTCTACAGTCATTTCTCCATTTTTTTAAAAAAACAATTATTTACTTGTGGCTGTTCTCAAATACTTTCTTTCGAAGATTCTTTTCACGGAATCTTTAACTTCTTTGTTCCTGAGGGTATAAATAAAAGGATTGAGCAATGGTGTGACCAATGTATTGAGAAGGGAAACTACCTTGTTCATATTTAATGACGCATGCCCTGTCGGTCTGACATATATAAAAATAATTGCCCCATACAACAGAATAACAACAATTAAGTGAGAGATACAAGTAGAAAAAGCCTTTGGTCTCCCAGAAATGGATGGGATTTTCATCACAACGGAAATTATGAAGATGTATGAAACCACCGTCAACAGGGAATTGCTGAACACCACAATGGTGGCAACAACAAAGATTATTTATTCAATGGGATGAGTGTCAGTGCAAGCCAGCTTTAGCAATGGTCCAACGTCACAATAGAAGTGATTGATAGTATTGGGGCCACAGAATGGAACTCGGAACACTAGAATGATCTGTACCAGGACGGTCATAAGGCCACCAAACCAGGATCCACAAGCCAGTTGAATGCAAACTCTGCTACTCATGATTGTGTGGTAATGCAGGGGGGTGGCAGATGGCCATGTAACGGTCATATGCCATAGCGGTGAGAAGGAAGAATTCTGTGGCCCCTAGGAAAAAGTGGGAAAAAGCTTGAGCTTTGCAACCAATCAGGCTGATAGATTTCTTGACGGTGAGTAAATTGGCCAAAAGTTTAGGGATTGTAGCTGTGACGTACATGATTCCTAGGAATGAGAGGTTGCTGAGGAAGAAGTACATTGGCTTATGGAGACTAGGATCATAAATCACAGTTGCAACAATGACAATGTTCCCAGTGACGGTCAAGATATAAATCATCAAGATGCCCACAAACACCAGAAATCTTACTTTTAGGATACTGGGAAATCCCAGTAAAATGAATTCGGCCACAGCTGTTTGGTTCTGCATCCCAAACCTATTCATCGAAAAACAGAATAAATGTTGAGCAGAATCAGAGGGATGATTTATTGAAATTATTGTTCTACAGCTTGATGTTTTATCAGTCAACCCAAACAACCTAAACATTTGGCCTAGAAGCAAATTCAATCAATCAATCAATCAATCAATCAATCATCATCACATTTTTCCCAAAGGTAAAGGGTCCACTTTTTGGTTGGTTAACACAACAATATCCTTAACATTTTCATCAGTACCTGTTAAGATTTTATCTAAACTAGTCAAATGGTTATAAAAAACCTTCTGTTTTATAATCTTTATCATGTCTAGACTGTATTTGCAAATAAGAAAACCAATTCATCTTTATATCTTGTACTTCTAATTCTTGCAAAGATTTAAGTTCACCCTTTTCATTCAGTAATTCACTGTATCTAACAATTTGTTCCTTTCTAAATGTTATTGAATGTGAGAATGCTTCAATCAATGATAACCAGACCGGAATTTTTAAATAATGTTGTTTTTTTTACCTTCTCCCAGTTTAATAGCAAAGCCTCTCATATGAAATGTCTTCTAAAATACCCCTGTGTTTTTGTTTCCTTGTACCATAAAAAGGCATGCCAACCCAATAACAAATCATGTCCTTCTAAAGTCAATAATCTGGCATTTCTTAGAATTATCCATTCCTTAATCCACATCAAACTTGTCGCTTTATAGTATAGTTCCCAATTAGGCAAGCCAAAACCAATGAGGTTTTTTTTTAAGGAAAGTCCAAAAAATGTCCAATTGTTCCACAGATTTTGGATATACCTTTTGAAAAACATTCAAGTTCTTTTTCTGTAAATCTTAAACACATAACTCTAATTCTAACCCTTTGGACATGGTTGTCCAGAGGAAAAATTGCAGACTACAGGAACCAGGAGCACCAACTCATATGACCCTGAGGACACAGATAAACCTTCAATGACCTGCTAAAAGGATGCAGAAGGCCAGCAGCTGTCTGCAAGGAATATAAATCCTTCCATTCCCCACTATCCTGTCAGAGCTGAAGAAGCTTCTTGGATGAGAAGTGAAACATCTTCAAAAGAAAAAAACAAGAAAGTCCAGTTGCCTCCTGAAAAAGCACCTTTGGGACAACCATGACCTGGATGACTGAGAATCTCTACAGACATTCTACCCCTTCCATAACAAATAACATTAAGGCATAATGTTATATGGCAGTGATGGTGAACCTATGGCATGTGTGCCCAAGATGGCCCACAGAGCCATCTTTCTGGGCATGTGTGCACACCCCAGCTGGTGTTTGGTGCTCCGGTGTGCATGAGCACAGTTCAGGGGACCCAGCTGGTCTTTTGAGCTTTCCTGCCCATGTACCTGTTTGGCACTTGGTGTGTAAAATGTTTGCCACCACTGTTATACGGTATTGTTTGGAAGCAATGCTCAACAGCTGTTGGAAGCATGGGCAGAATTAATTTAAAGTAACAAAAAATAATGGGAAGTATCAGAACATGTCCTGAATATTATTTTCAATTGGGTGATGCTGAAATTGATGGTGACGATAATAAAAGGATTACTCAGATTGTGTTATATTATCCCTTATTCTTGCTTTCTTTAAAAGTTTAATTCCATATACATACCAGAGAAATAAAAAAAAAAGGAATTTATTCTTATCTATCAAAATGTACTTACAGCCTTTTAAGCACAGCGTTTTTACCTTAACGTTGGCAAGAAACAGCTTCATTTCATTCCATCATTGTCAAGATGCTTTTCAGGCATAACCCTGTGTTCAATTTGTTTTTCGTGGTCTTGACTATTCTTTCTACCTTTGAAATGTCTGCATGGCTGTCTGCATTTCCTGCATCGGATGAGGAGAGCACATCGTTCTCCTTCTATCCTGGACACTTTTTATAGAGGCACGATTGAGAGCATTTTAACAAACTGCATCACTGTTTGGTTTTTTAACAAACATCATCCCTGTTTGGTTTGGTGGCAGCAGTGCCTCCAGTAGAAAGTCCCTACAGAGAGTAGTAAGGACAGTCGAGAAAATTATAGGAAGCTCCCTTCCCATCATTCAGGATACTGCTTATAAGTGCTATGTGCTTAAAGCTCAAAGCATTGTTAGAGACCCCATACACCCACTTCATGGTCTGTTTCTCTAGCTTCCCTCTGGAAGGAGGTTTCAAATTATTTCTAGCAGGACTTCCAGAGTCTGAAACAGCTTTGTTCCCTATGCCACCCGTCTTGTAATCTTGCAAGATTTATTTCTCTTGCCATATACATGTATACATCTGAAGTAGACTGTGTTGTTTCTCCATGTCATATATGTGGATACATGCATAATTTTGTATTTATTTATTTGTTTGTTTGTTTGTTTGTTTATGTATTTATTTAATGTTTATTTTAGAGATGGAGATCTTTTGAGAGCTGTATGCAACATAATTTCAATTTAATGTATGCCGATTAGTGTGCATTCAAAGTGACAATAAAGTATGAGCCACAGTGGTGCAGTGGTTAGAGCGCAGTACTGCAGGCTTCCTCCGCTGACTGCCGGCTGCCTGCAATTTGGCAGTTTAAATCTCACCAGCTCAAGGTTGACTTAGTCTTCCGTCCTTCTGAGGTGGGTAAAATGAGGGCCCAAATTGTTGGGAGCAATATTCTGACTCTGTAAACTGCTTACAGAGGGCTGTAAAGCACTGTAAAGCGGTATATAAGTCTAAGTGCTATTGCTATTGTTACTCTATATTCTATTCTATTTCATAAGCAACTCTTCTAAATTAGGATAATGGTGATTTACAATAGCAAGAGCACTTAGACTTATATACTGCTTCATGGTGCCTTACAGCCCTCCCTAAGTGGTTTACAAAGCCAGCATATTGCCCCCAACAATCTGGCTTCTCATTTTAGTGACCTTGGAAGGATGGAAGGCTGAGTCAACCTTGAGCCGGTCAGGATCGAACTCCTGGGAGTGAGCAGAGTCAACCTGCAATACTGCATTCTAACCACTGTGCCAACACAGCTCATATTGAATGATTGAATTGAATTGAATTGAATTGAATCGAATTGAATTGAATTGAATTGAATTGAATTGAATATGTGATCAAAGTTCAGATGTTTGGCAACTGGCATATATTTAGGACAGTTGCAATGTCCCAGGGTCATGTGATCAGCTTTTAGACCTTCTGACAAGGAAAGTCCATGGGGGAACCAGATTCACATAATAACCATGTTATTAACTTTAACTTATGAAGTGATTCACTTAACAGTGACAAGAAAGGCTGTAAAACATGGCAAAACTCAACTATCTCACTTAACAGAGGAAATTTTGGATTCCATGCTGGTTATACATCAAAGGCCACCTGAATTCCCAGAAACCAACAGTCTTCCCAGCTTCATCTCAATATACAAGAATATTTCTGAGCCTTCTTGAAAATCTTAATAAGTCTTCCTTGAATAGTTTGGTGGCCTAGACAGAGTTATCGCCAAAAGAAAGACCTTCTAATTAATCTGCCCTCTAATTGATCAATCTCTTTTTCTCAGCTTGCCCTAGATAATTTCAGATGTCTCATTTCCATTATTTCAAAGTTGTTCTTTGAAGACATCCATCTAACCATAAATTACTAATTGGCCTAAGGGAAACTATTACATCAATTACAATATCTCTGAAGAGCAATTAAGGGAATACAATTTTCTGACTATTCTGTCTTAGGAAAGAGAGCTATATGTATAATATAATCCAAATTATATTCACAACATCTTTGATGATGGCCAGGACGGTAAGAGAGGAGATTCTCTATTTTTTTTTCTTGTTGACCATGTTGTGGTTTTTGACAATTTTGTATACATTGTGTTGAAATGTCAACCTAAGCACGTTGCTGCATCATGAGTGCAGATTCTTTTTATTGAGATTAAGTATATCAGCCGAAGACTTACAACATTGCTGTATGGAAATTGGCAAGGCTGTTACCTAATTTAAAATCTCAAGTTCGAGGCAGGTGTATCAGAATCAGAATAGAGCTGGAAGGGGGCTTGGAGGTCTTCTAGATGAAGTAGAATCTACTTAGTAGATGCAACATTGAAATTGCTTGGGATTTAAGGTGTAGAAGCTAGAGAGATTTTTAAAAAAGAACATTGCATTGTTTTGCTAAATCCTACTATGGAGAACCCTCTACTAAGATCTAGCCATGGAGGAACAGTCGTTTCATAGGCTCCCTGATTCTAGCAGTTGTCGATGTGATGGTCCACATACATATACATATATTTTATTTGTCAAGCATGTATAAGCTTACATATATACAGTAAGTATAAACATGATTATGAATACAGGAAATGGATACGAATAAATGGGAACAGTAGGACAGGGACGGTAGGCACAGTGATGCGCTTATGCACCGCCCCCCCTTTACGGACCTCTTAGGAATTGGGTGAGGTCGACAGTAGACAGTTTAAGTTCAAAGTTATGGGGGTTTGGGGATTAAACCACAGAGTCAGGTAGTGCATTCCAGGCATTGACCATTCTGTTGCTGAAGTCATGTTTTCTGCAATCGAGTTCAGAGTGGTTTACCTTAAGTTGGTATCTATTGTGTGCTCATGTATTATTGTGGTTGAAGCTGAAGTAGTCATTGACAGGTAGGACATTGTAGCAGATAATTTTGTGTACTACGCTTAAGTCAGACTGAAGGCGGCGTAGTTCTAAGTTGTCTAAGTCCAAAATTTCAAACCTAGTGGCATAAGGCATTCTGTTGTGAGCAGAGGAGTGGAGGACTCTTCTCGTGAAATATCTCTGGACTCACTCAATTGTATTAATGTCCAATATGCAGTGTAAGTTCCAGTCAGATGAGTTCTATTCGAGAATTGGACTAGCAAAGGTTTTTGGTAGATGGAGATGATACACAGAGAGCAGGAGAATCCCACCTTCTCCATCATTTTAGGATTCTACACTTTGGAATTGGCTGGTTTATTTTACAGATGTAGAATTATTAAAAATCCATAACGGCCTTTTTAAAGAATTCCTTGTATGGAGATTCTCAGTCATCCAGGTCATGGTTGTCCCTGCCAGTAAAAGTGTGTGTGTCACCTACACTTATGACAAAAAGGAAGTTTGGACTGCTCTGGGGTATTGTAATGAAGGGGCTTGTGTTCTGAAAGGGTGTTGGGCAATTCCTATTGTGGTTTAACGGCTCTAATCCTGGTTTGGATCTTGAGTGAGGGGCTAATCCTACCATTCTGCCTTTGTTCAGACTTTGCTGCAGGAAGTTTCAAAATATCCTGTCCTGAATGGATGACCAAATCTGCATTTCTAAAACGTGCCTCCTCAGTTTCTGCTTGGGGGCAGGGAGATTGGGGCTGCTTCCTGCCTCTAAAAAAACCACCATTCTCCATTTCACATCTAGAGAAATACAATTTCTGCCTTTTTAAAAAATATTCCTCAAAATATTTCATTCTTCTAAAAAGGGGAGAGGCTTCCCACATCCAAAAGGTGCTTACTTCCTAAAGGGAACTGAATGTTCTTATTTTGCTTGAAAACATTTCATTTCTTATTCCAGAAGCTTCTCCAGAAGTGAAAAAGTGAGAGAAAATAGTTCCTCTTTGGAAGCTTAAAAATAGGTTACTATCTGCAACCTGCTAAAGAAACATTTTAGGAATGTTTTGGCTTTGGAGCTCTTTCAGTCAACGGGGTCTTTACCTGGAATCTCACTGTGTGTGGGGGGTGGAGGTGGTAGTGACAAGAAGATTCCAGAGAAGGAAACAACTGCTTTGTGTCAAAGGAAGGAAGCACAACATTCAGAGTCTCAAAGATGCAATGAATCACCTTTTGGTTTTCTTTTTAACCTTCGCACTGCACAGTCCTATCAGTTTTTCTTCTCTAATGCTCAAATCGCGTTCTCCTCCCCTCCCTCCCTTCTCTCCTTCTCCTCCCTCCTCCCAAAAAAAGTAAAATGAGACAGAAATATGGGATTACAGGGGCTAAATTTAAAAGCAAATCTTGCTTGGAGCTAAAATTATTTGCCCCCAAAGTAAGTCAAGGTTTAGAATTCCCAAATCCTCTTTCCAGGCAATTCCAATCACCCTCCTACCAGTCAAATAATAACAATAACAACTGAAATCACTTAAAAAAGAGTTGTCCCAACAGAGAATCTGCTTGAATTTTAGAGCTGGCTATTCTGTTATGCAGGAACGCCCAAGATTTTGGACTGCCTCTTTTCTTAATCGCTGGCTTAAGATGTTTTGAATTTTCCCCATCATCGTACAAATATCTACCATCTTTTATGCATACAAATTGTGAACATGGAGACTGGACAATTTTATTTGTATTGCTTTAATCTGATTGGCCCTCACAAAGCATTAAGACAGTTGGGAAGGTTTCCAGTAGCACATTCCAGGTTCAAAGAATAAGATTGATGTTGTTAAAAGTTTGTCTGATTGTTCAGATAAAATTAAGATATTTCTACTTCAATGACTATATCTTCTTTAGTCTTTTTTTTTTGCTTTTTTAGCAATCATCATCTGAGCATATAAAGACTATTCCCATATGAGATTTCAGCTATCAGTCCTGTATGTCAAACTTTTATTTGATGCCTTCCAAATTAAACATCTTTCTTTCTTTATCTATGGAAATTCTCGGTCAACCAGATCATGGTTGATTCAAAGGTGCTTTTTTCAAAAGGTATAACTGCACTTTCTTTGTTTTTCCTTGAAGATGTTTTGCTTCTCATCCAAGAAGCTTCACCAGTTCTGACTGGATGGTGGTGGTGGGGGCAGGAGATGTAAGGATTAATTCTGTAAGGAAGAACTACTATACCACCCTCCCCATGCCATCTAGTAGGAATTGATAAAGCCTCTTGAATGAGAAGTGAAACATCTTCAAGGAAAAACAAAGAAAGTCCAGTTATACCTTTTGAAAAAAGCACCTTTGAGTTCTCCTTTATTTAGTAAGATATTTCTTTCTGCTGAAATGTGTTGTTCTTTTATTCCAGGAAAAAAGAAGATGGCCAGTGTAACTTCTGAAATATCAATCCAAACCCTGAAATCTAATGTGGTGCACCTGAATTTTGACATTACGTTAGTGACTTTCCATATATTTCTTGGCATAATATATTGCAAATGATAAAATGTATTTCCTTTTTTCATTAGACAGACAAATTTAAATAAATAGAACACTTCAGAAGTTTTAAATGCACTGTGCTTCCTACACCCTTCCTTCCTGGGATATTTTTTCTTCATTTGTTTCTGTTTCTTAACTTTATTTGTAAATGTAATGAATGCACACGTTAGCAATATTTTCTTGAAATACTAGAAGTTATCAGAGCTACCATTGAGAAATCATTGACAATTTTGAAACGATGGAGCCTAGGAATATGTCCACAGTAACTGAATTCATCCTATTAGGAATTCCTTTTCTGTATGATTTTCACCGAGTCTTCTTTGCGGTGGGTCTATTCATGTACCTTGTAACCATCCTTGGGAATGGCTTCATCCTCATTATCGTCGCAATTGAGCCAAGACTTCAGACCCCAATGTACTTCTTCCTGAGCAACCTTGCTTTCCTGGAGATCTGCTATACCTCCAGCGGGGTACCCAAATTGCTACAGACGTTTATACAAACCAAAACGACCATCTGCTTCCACTGTTGCCTCACTCAAGGATTTTTTCACAACTGTCTTGGTAGTACAGAACTTTTTACCCTCACCGCTATGGCCTTTGACCGCTATCTGGCCATCTGTAAGCCCCTTCAGTATCCTATCATGATGTCCAAGCATCTGTGCCTTCAAATGTCTTTGGCCACCTGGTATGCCGCCTTTGTGATTATCTTTTTTATTTATTTGAACATTTGGAGATTGCCCTTCTGCGGGTCCAATGTTGTTAACAGTTACTTCTGTGATTTGGGTCCTCTGTTGAGCCTTGCCTGTGCGGACACCCATTTTATTGAGTCTCTCATACTGTTCAATGCTTTTGTAATTATTATTATGACGTTGCTTCTCACGATTCTATCCTATATTTTCATCATTGCCACCGTCCTGCGCATTCCCTCCGCCGTAGGGCGGAAAAAGGCCTTCTCCACCTGCACATCACACCTGGTGGTGGTGTCCATATTGTATGGTGCTCTTGTCTTGATGTTTGTGAGGCCCAACATCCACGCCTCAAACCGCGTGACAAGGACTGTGGCGGTCTTGAACACCACTCTTATCCCAATGCTGAATCCTTTCATATACACAATTCGGAACGCCGAAGTCAAAAAAGCCATCCAGAATGTAATCCATAAAAGGAAAAGAATCTTAAATGGAGATAATAATCAGTACAATAATTCCAGGACTCTCACAGGTAGTAGGAATAAGATGAATTTTAGAAAATGATGGCATCGGTGACAGTTTGAGTGACACAATCAGAATTCAAGTGGCAATAATTTCAGACTTAAAAACATCATTTGACTTTATAGTTTACAACACAGGTAGTCCTTGACTTATGACCACAATGTGAGTCCAACGTTTCTGTTGTTGAGACAATTGTTAATTGAGTTTTGCCCCGCTGTACTCTCTTTCTTTCTTTTTTTTAAAAAAAAAATCTTTATTAAACATTTACAGTAAAATTAACACATAATAATGATTGGAAAACAATATAAGAAATGAAATATAGGAACACATAAACACAAGACTAAAATGAAACAACAAACATGACTAACCGAGAGTTAAGGTCACTTTCCAATTAATATTAACTAATATCATCCTAACCAAACATTTCAATACAATCAAGTTTTTTTAATTATCTACAAAACAATTGGCCTGTTTTTTTCAAAATTATAAAGAATTATATAGCCTATTAAGTATCTATTTAATCTAATAAAACAATCTTATCTCCTATCTCCTAGGTTTAACTTTTTTTTAAGCCAGACAAAGCATCTGTCCCAACTTCTATTATATATTGAATCTTTCTTATCTTTTAAGATATACGTTAGCCTGTCCATCTCAGCACATCGGAGAATCTTATTTATTATCAAATGGTCAGGGGGCATCTCTGCATCTTTCCACAGTTGAGCAAATGCCATTCTCGCCGCTGTTGAGACATGGACAAATATGTACCAATCCTTGTTGTCAATGTGGTCCGGTCTTATTCCAAGTAAGTAGAGGTCTGGGTGGAGGGGAAAGCTCATACCTGTTATTTGCAGCAGCCACTGCTGTATTTTCCCCCAATAGCATCTAGTTGATGGACAAATCCACCACTGATGGAGGAAAGTACCCTTGGCTGACCCACATTTCCAACATCTATCAGAAGATCCTGGGAACATCTTAGCGATTCTGGCGGGGGGGTGGAGATACCAACGGTAGATCATCTTATAAAAGTTTTCTTTGAACGGGGAAGAAAGGGACAGTTTCATAGGGTTTTTTGCCCCGCTGTACTCTCTTTCTTGACACAGTTGTTAAATGAATCACTGCAGTTGTTAAATTAGTAATATAGTTGTTAAGCGAGTCTGACTTTCTCATTGAGTGAAACTGTTGGGTGAAACTGATCCTAGAGGCATTGTTTTTTTTTTGTTTTTTTTTAAAAAGCCTCTCTACTTACAATCATTCATTTAGTGACATTCATTCTGGCTTTGTTTTAATTATTATTTAAAAAGTAAGAAGAGGATCAATTAAGTCCAAAATTACATGTCAGTTACAACTTTTGAGAACTTTGATTCTAGTGTAACCCTTTTATTCTTCAAAGCAGCTTGTGGAAAGAACTGTTTCAGTTTTTCATTTTGAGATCCCTTCCTTTTAATGGATTACTGGCTAGATGAAAGAGAAGCATATCAAAATCATAATATAGTTTGATCTGAGCTTTGCTAATTCTCTGCTTTGATGTGGCCTACAGGCTAATCAATAAAGCTATCATATCTTTAAGAAATGTAATTAATAGAAAATCAATTCAAAAAATTCAAAAAGAAGAAAAAGAATGAGTTTGAACCTTCTTTTCAGACAAAAATATTGTTGAGCCCTGGTTTATTTGTGATTATTTTTATTTATTTATTCAATTTCTATAGCCACCCAACTCAACCAAGGGACTCTAGGCGACTTACAATAAGAGATGTAAAATGTTGTTAAATTCTTGGTTTTCTCATTCACACCTGAACACTTAGTCATCATTCTGTTCTTATTTATTTATTCATTCATTCATTTGTTCATTCTGTCAGGGTTCTGACGGATGCCCTAATTCAATCATGAGCCTCAAGCCAAACTTCAAAATAAATCCACTTATTTATTAGGAGCTCTATGTCAGCATGTTCCCAAATGAAGCCAACTCTGACCTGATGTAATTTATGGCCTTAATCATGACCCTGTTTCTCCTCTCCCCCCAAGATGTGTCATCAATCACATTCACCAACGGAGCAATTTCACAGGTTGTAGAGACCACTCCCCTCCAACCGCAGTGGGTAACCCTGGGAAACAGCCTTGAGAAAGATATTTCTGGAATGCACTATTGTCTTTGGCTGCTGGCTGTTTCATCAGTTTTCCCAACACCCTTGCCTATGGCAACTTGAGAGCAGGCCAGGGATGCTCTGCGAGTTGACACATTCCTTCATTCGTTCATCACATTGTTAAACTGCCCTTCTCCCTCACAGGAGATGTTAGATAAACATCATTGAAAGAGTAAAACAGAGAGAGAAATTGTTTAAAAAAACAGAAAAATATATATACATCACATCATATATATTATCCTGGTTAGCCATCCTGGCTTTCATGATGTCCATACAAGACCTTAGATATTGCCTTTTGTCCTTTAGACTTATGATTACTTCCTTCCAACCACTCACTTCACTTTCTTCCAACCACTCACTTCACTTTCCTTAGTCTCAACACATTCACTCTGTCTTCATACATTTGCTCTCAATTCAATTATCATTCGGTCCCTCATAGCGATCAAATCCTATCAATATAATATATTTGTGCCTATGGCTCACTTTTAAATCAGACCATTTTAATTTGTTTTCCCATTCATTCTTGATCCTAACTCTTTTTTTAAAAAAAAAAAATGGATTTATCTCACTCCTCCACTATACACCAATGTATTTGGAGTTCTTTATAAAATTATACTTTCTTGAAGGGAAATGTTTACATCATTTGCAATACCCCTGAGAACCTGTTAAGAAATCACATAAGGGAAAAAAAACAATCCTCTCAGCTATTCACACTTACAAACAGAGTTATATGTAAGGCTTTTCCTTGTTAATATGGTCTCCAGGAACACATTCAATCATGACTAAGAAGGTAAGAACAGAGATTATCTGTTTGATCTGGACTGTAATCCTGGTTAAAGACTGTGCCCTTAACAATATCTGTAAAACTGATGTTTATGAGAGAAAAAAAATCAACTTTTCTCTGCTCAAAGGAGAAAATCTTTACATGTGGAAACTGTGATGATAGATAGCTAAATAGCTAACCAGCAAGAGAGAGTGTGTGAGACAGAGAGAGATGATAGATAATAGAAGACAGACAGACAGATAGACAGACAGATGATAGACAGAGACAGAGATAGATAGATAGATAGATAGATAGATAGATAGATAGATAGATAGATAGATAGATAGACAGACAGACAGACAGACAGACAGATTAAGGGATGGATGATGGATAGATAATGGATAGATTGTAGATGGATAGATGATAGATGGTTAGGGTGGATGGATTGGATAGATTGGATAGATGGATGGACAGACAGACAGATGGATAGACGGAGGGGGGAGAGAGAGACAGAGAGAGGTAGACAGACAGACTGACCGACAGATAGATGTAGGCTGAGCCATTCCGGAATGTAGGCAATGCTATTGGAATGATAGCCATAAGACATACCAAGTTTTGGGATCCCAGGTTTCATATGGCCTTGAAAATCATCCCAGGATTCAAATTCAAATTAATTAAACACCATGAAATAAAATTCCTGTGAATGCAGTGATGATTTTTTTTCCTGTCATATTAATCTGTTTGAATTGGGGAGGTGGGAAGGTTTCCAGGGACCCATTTGAGATTTAATCTGAACCACTGATTATCCAGAAGCCTTGAATTTTGCATCCTTCCCTTCTAAGAAAAAGCAGCTTATCTCCCAAGGTTAATTCTTCCTCCGAGATAAGAGGTATGAACCTAAGAAGCAAAAGGTAGCCACCTTCTCCCATAATTGTCCATGAAAGCTCTTTCTGTTCATGCAGTAGAGGAAAAGTTATTTCCTGGTCAAGGGATGCCTTCACAATATCTGTTCTTGTGAAGGTAATTAAAATGAGTCCAACCTGATGATCATGAAGAATTTGTAAACAAATTTGTAAATTTGTCTGCTTCATGTATGGATTGGAGGGTTTAAAGCTGCTAATGATGGCATAGTCCAGTAAAAAGAAGGGATCTCAAAGCAAAAACTCTCCAATCCATACATGAAGCAGACTGACACCCATCATGAAGAGGTGGCACGGCCACGAACACAAAGCCAAACAACAGCAACACAGCTCACCAGCTCAAATCCCCCTGCTACTCAGACTAAACCGAGCACAACCAAGCCCCCACTTAAACAGAACACACATCCATCTAATCAGAGCACAGCCAACCCCCCATCCAATCAGAGCACAGCCAAACCCCCATCCAATCAGAACACACCTCCACCCAATCAGAACACAGCCAAGCTCCCACCCAATCAGTTCACACTCCCACTGGCAGTTAAAAGGAAGAAACAGCTGCGATCACACACATTGCTCCTAGAAGCACGAAGCCAAAAACACCAGCCTGAAGATGACGAATGAGACTTCGTCGAAACGTTGCCAAGACACCTCCAATTTTATGTGGGAGAAAACCCGAATAACCAAAGACCTACATACAAACACCCGCGAAAACCTCAGAAAATATATATATATATATATATATATATATATATATATATATATATATATATATATATATATATATATATATACATATACATATACATATACATATACATATACATATACATATACATATACATATACATATACATATACATATACATATACATATACATATATATATATATATATATATATATATATATATATATATATATATATGTTTACAGCCCAGTGACCTACTCGTGAGCTTTGATGTCATATCCCTCTTCACCCAAGTACCAATCAAAGAAGCCTTGACAGTTATCCAAAACAAATATAACCCCCGAAGCACATCTTAGATCTGACCAACTACTGCCTATCCAACACATACTTCATCTATAATGGACAGAAATACAAACAAACAGAAGGAGCACCCATGGGATCACCCCTCTCACCTGTCATTGCCAACCTCTATATGGAATACTTTGAAATCCAAGCTCTAGAAAAATCTGATCACAAACCCAAACTCTGGCTCAGATATGTGGACGACACCTTCATAATCTGGCCACATGGAAAAGAAAAACTGGACAACTTCCTCACACACCTCAACAGCCTACACCCCAAAATACAGTTCACCATGGAAACAGAAGTGAACAACCAACTTCCCTTCCTGGATGTCTTAGTCTACAGAAAATCCAATGGCTCCCTAGGACACACCATCTACCAGAAGAAAACACACACAAACCGCTATCTGCATGCACTCTCACACCACCACCCTGCCCAGATCAACTCTGTAGCCAAGACACTCATTTCCAGAACAAAACGCTTAGCTGATGAACAACACCTAAAAACCGAACTACACACTCTCACTAACGTACTAACATCCAATGGATTCCAAAGAAATAAGATCACCAACCTAATCGAAAAAGAAACCCCCACTAAAATCCAAGACAGAGAACAAGAAAACGGCAAAGCCCTCCTCCCATACATAAAAGGCACCACAGACAGAATAAGCAAAATCCTCCACCAACATAACATCAAGACAGCATTCTGCACAAACCGAAAAATATCCACCATCCTAAGGAACCCAAAGACAAAATTGAGTTAGAAAATCAAGGAGTATATGAAATCACATGCACCGCCTGCCCCACCATATACATCGGACAAACCAACAGACGAATAAGTGCACGCATAGAAGAACACAAGAACTCAGTCAGAAAAGAGGAACCAACTTCTTCCCTGGTCCAACACCTTAAAGCCACAGGACATGATATTGACTTTAAAAAGACCAGAACTATCGCCAAAACTGAACACTTTAACAACAGAATAATCAGAGAAGCCTCGAGATAGAAAAACGCCCACACAGCATGAACAAACGAGACGATACCTCCCGCCTACCAGCCATTTGGAAACCCACCCTTATTGACAAACGAGTCCATAACACGACGAATGACACCAGACCCACATTCACGAGAGTCACACAGGATGTCACCACCACACATCCACGCAGAAAGCAGACTCAAACCCACACTGATAATGAGCCACGACCAAGGACCAGAAGCCAGACCACAGCTGCATTGTTGCAATATTTTCAGGATCAGACTCAATAATTAAAGTAAGAATAGTATGTTTAAATAAAGCTCTGTTTAATCACAGATGGCATTCTATATTCACTGAATATTCACAAATAGAAGCTCTGAAAAATGGCATACAGCTCCTTATATATACAAGGGGAGGAGCTAGATATGGGAGTGGTTAGACATACATACATTAAGCAATGGAAATAAGTTAACTCTTGATATACTGTACAGATACTATTTACATGATGGAGAATAAAGCATTTACTTGTGACAAATCCCCCTCTAAATTCTGATTCGACATATGACAATAATTACATTCAGATTCAGAACAATATAAAATTTGTAGCTTGGTAGTTAAGTATTTGTGTTGTTTAGAAGGTAAAGGTTTTGTCAAGATGTCAGCTATTTGCTCTGATGTTTCACAATGAATAGCTTTAATAAATCCGTCTTGTGATAATTGCCTTACATGTTTGAATTTTATATCTATATGTCTAGATTGCAGTCCAATAGCATCAGATCTAGATATTTCGATGGCAGCTTTGTTATCTTCATGTATGATATAAGGCAATGAAGGTTTTTTCCAAATATTAGACAATAAATCATTAAACCATACTAGGTTATTTGATGCTTTAGACAGACAGACATATTCTGCCTCAGTAGTTGATGTAGCTACCAAATCTTGTTTACCAGTGTACCAGTAAACTGGGCAGCCGTTAAGGAAAAATATATAGCCAGATGTACTTTTTCTACAAGTGATATCACCAGCCCAATCTGCATCTGCATAACATGTGAGAATGGGTTCATTTGTATTATTGGGTTCTAATAACAAGCAGAAGTCTAAGCTATTTTTTAAGTATCTTAATATCCTCTTGACAGCTTTCCAATGGTATGATAATGGTTTACTGACATGTCTGGATAATAAGTTAAGGGGTAAAGCAATATCAGGTCTAGTCCAGTTAGAGATATAGAGAAGAGAGCCGATAACAGACCTATACAATGTGTTATCTTTAAATTCTGGAGATGACTCATCAGTGTTTCTTAGAAAATCAGTCTGCATGGGAGTATCACATGGTTTGGCATCATTTAGGTTACATTTGTTTAAGAGTTCTATAATTTTATCTCTTTGGGAAAGTTTGAATCCCTTCTTTGTTTTGCTGATTTGAATACCAAGATATTTGTTTACTTTCCCTAATGATTTTAAGGAAAAGTGTTCATTGAGTTTTGTTACAAAAGTTTCTCTCCTTTTTGTATCTTTGCCTATATATAGAATATTATCAACATAAATCAATACAAATTCTGGAGAATCACCTTCACTCTTAACAAAGAAACAATTGTCAGCAGTAGTGGCAACAAAGTTCATAGTTTTAAGTACTTTGACTAAACATTCATACCATCGCTTGCCAGATTGTTTCAATCCGTATAGACTTTTGTTTAATAGCCATATATCATTTTTGTTTGTATATTGACTATGAGGAGCTCTTACATATATATCTTTATCTAATTTGGCATGTAAATATGCAGTTTGTATATCATATTGAAATACCTCGAGATTAAGTGCTGATGCTATAACTAGAGCTGTTTTAACACTCTCAGTTCTTACAGTAGGAGAGTAAGTGTCTGTATAATCCTCAGGATATCTTTGAGCATAACCTTGTGCGACTAGTCTGGCTTTATACAGTGTGTTACCTCCTTCCAAATTTTTAATTTTATATATCCACCTGGTACCAATAATAGTCTTATCCCTTGGGGCTTGTGTGGGTGTAAAAACATTCAATTCTTGTAAGCTATTCATCTCCTTGGTCATTGCTGATTCCCACTTTTCTCTTTCTTTGGGGGGAAGTTTCAGCACTTCTTCATAAGTGTTTGGTGTTACTATTTCTCCATTCATACACATTACATAATCTTTGTATTTATTAGGCACCTGATTTCTGTTACTTCTGGTTGTTCTCACTGGTATACTATCATTGTCATGTAAATACCTTGCTTCCTTTTTTGTTACTGAATCAGTTTTTATTTTGTGTTGACTATTTGTCCATGTTCTAACTTTGTTTTTGCGTGTGCTGTTATTGTTTTTCTTTTCAATATTCTCATTTTGATGTTCAGTGTCTGAATTGGTGTTTGGGAATATTTCATTAAGGTGTATTTTGGACCAATTGGCCTGTTCATGAAATACTGCTGTTCTTGAAATTATGAATCTGTTATTGTTATCAATAAATCTGTATCCTTTTGTGCCTGTTTCGTATCCCATGAATTTAAGTCTTCTGGATACGTTTTCACCTTTACGCCTTAATTGTTTAGGTATATGTACGTCTGCAGTGACTCCAAATATATGCATGTGTGTTAACTTGGGTTTCCTACCGTACATTACTTCATATGGTGTTTTATTCACTATGCTGGACCAAGTCCTATTTTGGGTATAATTGGAAAATTGTAAAGCTTCTGACCAGAATTGTTTACCTAAACCAGCATCTTCTAATGTGGATCTAATCATGGTTTGTAGTGTTGAGTTCTTTCTCTCTACCACTCCGTTCTGGAATGCAGAGAAAGGACTAGATGTGTAATGCAACATCCCTTTATCTTTTAGCCATCATGAGAATTCGTTTGACATGAACTCACATCCTCTATCTGTCATAATTTGTTTTATTCTAATGTTGTGTTGTGTCTCTATGCGTTTGTAAAATTCTTTGAATTTCTGAAATGTTTCATCCTTATGTCTTAATGTGTAGACAAACCCATAACGACTATAGTCATCCACAATGGTTAGAAAATAGCGTTTTTTATATGTGATTGATGGTGTCAATGGGCCAACTAAGTCCATGTGTACTAATTCAAAGATTTGTTTGGTTGACCTGGTTGATTTTTTGGGCCTGGGGCTAGTTTTGAGTTTTGTGGATTTACACACTGAGCATTCTAGATAGTTTTTACAGTTTTTTATTTTAACACCATCAACATGTTCAATCATTTTTTGTACTACAGGAAAACTAGCATGTCCTAATTTTCTATGTAAGATATGGGCACATTCATCATGAATAGGTTTGCCTATATTAGGTCTTTTATCATTGGATGAGTTTTTGTTGTTATGAACTACCTCATGTTCCTCATTATCACTATTACTATTTTCTTCGTTATTTATGTCATTGTCATCCTCTATGTTGGAATCAATATTGTGTAAACATCTTTCATTTGTTATTAAGTAAGGTAAGCCTCCTTTTATAATGACAGTACCTACGCTTGTTTCATTTTTCTTTAAAGCTGCATTCCCTTTTGAAAAGACTATGTTTATGCCAGATTCTCTGCTTAGTTTTATTGCACTAAGTTATGAGGTATTTCAGGTATTAACAATACCCCCTCTATTTTTCCTAGGCCAGGTAAGATTATATTTCCTCTACCTATGACTTGGACCTTCTCTTGATTAGCTACTTTGATTATAAATTTATCTTCAACAAATGAAGATAATATATTTTTGTTGTGTGTAGTGTGATTTGTTGCACCAGAGTCAATGAGCCAATCGTTATCTTCTGGTCTATGTATGTTGTTGTTGTTGTGTTTGTTCAGTCCATTCAATGAACCAGATTTTCTATCTCTTGAATCATCTCTACCCCCTCTATGTTCCTTATAGATGGGTGGACTTCTATATCTATGTCTGTCAGTGGATGACTGTCTGTTGTGATATCTATCTCTATGATCTGTCCTATGTTTATCTCTGAGGAATTTAGGACAATCTCTTCTATTATGCTCTTTGGACCCACAATTATGGCATTTGATTGGTTCATGGTACCTTTCTTGAAATGCCATTTTCTTATATTGCTTATGCTCTATGTGATTATTATAACGATTTCTTCTCGAATTGTCTTCAGCTATCAACCTATTAGAAAGGTTTTCTATGGATAAATACCCTAAATTGATTGTATCTAAATGGGATATATAATTATTCCAAGATGGGTCTAATGAATTGATAATAACACTTTTCATTGTTTGATCTGAAATTATTTCTCCTCTTAGTTGTAATTCTGTTCTGACTTTGTTTAAGTATATTAAATGTTCACTTATGGTGACCCCAGATTTTAACCTGGCTGAAAAGAAATCCTTAGACATTCTTGTTGTAGTGGCTACACTATCACTGTGAAACAGCTTAAACATGTATTGAACAATTTCTGATACAGTTAGATTTGACTTAATACTATGATACATAGCAGGAGATATACTGGATATTAGTAAGAAAAATGCTCTATGGTGTAGGCAGTCCAATCTTAAAGTCCAAGGTCTTTTTGGAGGGTTAGTAATGAAAAACAATAAATTTTCTTTCATAAAGACAACTTGGAGCTGTTGGCACCACTCTTGTAAATTAACACCATCTACCCTCAGTTTTGGGAAATCATTGGGTAAATTCCCAATGTTGTTAGCTCCATTACTTACAACTGGAGGAAGTCCATGGTCTTCTAAGTGTTGGTAACCGCAGAATGGCATGGGGATGCTAGCGACGACTTTAAATGGCAGTTTCTGTCTTTCTCTTGCTTCGAAGCTGTCTGTGTAGCTTTGCACATGCGCATTGTCCATTTCGCTCCTGAAGTCATGGTGAAAGGTTCTCGTCGCTGCAGCTCCCTCGCATTGTTCTTCTTCGGAAGACTCGGTCTCTGGTTCAGCCTTGGGAGTCCTGGTGGCGATGGGAGTCCTTTTATTGAGAGCGCTGGTCTCTGAAATTGTTTGCGGCGTAGGTTGGTATCTGCAGGGCTCTCTGGGTTCAGGCGTCGATGCTTTCGCTGTCTGCATAGAGGCGTGCGATCTTCGGGAAGTTCGTTTACTCACTGTTCTTCCTTTTGTTTTTTTACTGCAGTTTTTTGCTGATTCTTTAGTTATTTTCAATTTTGACCCAAAAGTTGCAAAAAGCGTTTTCATTGCAGACTCTACTTGATTTTCTATTGATTCTTCTTCAGTCTCTGTGTCAGACTCTTCTGATGTATGGATCTTTTCTCTTTTGCTTTTTGCATCAAGTAAGTCCTTTCGCGCCAGATATTTTGAATCTTGTCTTCTGATTGGCTCTTCATCGCTTAGACTGAAGGTTCGTTGAAACCAAGATGGCTGTCATTCAAAATTTTGCGCGGGACCGTTGTTCTTCTCCTTCGTTGCATTTTTGTCTGTGGACAAATCGCTCACCTTTTTTGAGTCTTTATTTTCATCTGTAACGATGTGCTTTTCTCTCGCTGCTCCGCTTTTTTTCAGTAAGTCTTGGAGGTTCGCGATGAGGTTTTCATCGTTCTTTTGATCTTTTAAAAGTTTTAGTATTTCTGACCTGAGTTTGTTATTTTCTATTTCGTTTTCTTTTTGATCATTGTTCTCATCTATTATTTCTTCGTTGTCTGTAGTACAGTCTTCAGATTCTCTCGATATTTCAGTTGCGTATTCATCAATTATTTCTTGTTCTGCTTCCATTTCTTTAGTATATGCCCTGGGGTTGGGTCCTATTTTTTTCCTTTTTGATTTTTCTCTCTCAGACATTGTTGAATTTTTTATTGAGTCAATTAACCATCCTCTGCTACCAAATTGTTGCAATATTTTCAGGATCAGACTCAATAATTAAAGTAAGAATAGTATGTTTAAATAAAGCTCTGTTTAATCACAGATGGCATTCTATATTCACTGAATATTCACAAATAGAAGCTCTGAGAAATGGCATACAGCTCCTTATATATACAAGGGGAGGAGCTAGATATGGGAGTGGTTAGACATACATACATTAAGCAATGGAAATAAGTTAACTCTTGATATACTGTACAGATACTATTTACATGATGGAGAATAAAGCATTTACTTGTGACATGCATCATTAGCCAATTTAAACCCCTCCAATCCATACATGAAGCAGACTGACACCCACCATGAAGAGCTCGCACGGCCACAAACACGAAGCCAAACAACAACAACACAACTCACCAGCTCAAATCCCCCTGCAACTCAGACAACTCAGAGCACAACCAAGCCCCCACCCAAACAGTACATACCCCCAGCCAATCAGAGCACAACCAACCCCCCATGCAATCAGAGCACAGCCAAGCCCCTAACCAATCAGAACACACCTCCACCCAAACAGAACACAGCTAAGTTCCCACCCAATCAGCTCACACCCCCACTAGCAGTTAAAAGGAACAGACAGCTGCGATCTCACATTGCTCCTGGAAGCACAAAGCTGAGAACACCAGCCTGAAAATGACGAATGAGACTTCGTCGAAACGTCGCCAAGACACTTCCAATTTTACGTGGGAGAAGACCCGAATAACCAAAGACATATATATATATATATATATATATATATATATATATATATATATATATGCATATTCTTTCTAGCCAGGTTTTACCTACGTAAGCTAGGTTGTTCTGCAGCTCTGACTGTGTGAAATCTCAGAGCTGCAGAACAACCTAGCTTACGTAGGTAAAACCTGGCTAGAAAGAATATGCACATAAAAGCCTACGAAAAACAGAAAAAGACATATATATATATACATATATATATATATATATATATATATATATATATATATATATATATATATATATATATATATATATATATATATATATATATGTATCAATTTTCTTACTTCTTCGTAGGGTCTATGTGTGTTTTTCTTCTAGCCAGGTTTTCCCTACGTAGCCAAGGTTTTTTTTGTAGCTCCAGCTCAGTAGAATCTCATCTACTCGGTTCTGGGCTTTTTTCCTTTCTAACACCTAGCAAGCTCTGACTGCTAGGTGGGAGACCTAAATAGATCCATTTCTAGCTCGTTAGCTGTCGTCAGTAGGCCACACCCACCTCCTCCCTGTAAAGGCATAGTATCAATTTTCTTACTTCTTCGTAGGGTCTGTGTGTGTTTTTCTTCTAGCCAGGTTTTCCCTACGTAGCCAAGGTTTTTTTTTTGTAGCTCCAGCTCAGTAGAATCTCATCTACTCGGTTCTGGGCTTTTTTCCTTTCTAACACCTAGCAAGCTCTGACTGCTAGGTGGGAGACCTAAATAGATCCATTTCTAGCTCGTTAGCTGTCGTCAGTAGGCCACACCCACCTCCTCCCTGTAAAGGCATAGTATCAATTTTCTTACTTCTTCGTAGGGTCTATGTGTGTTTTTCTTCTAGCCAGGTTTTCCCTACGTAGCCAAGGTTTTTTTTTTTTGTAGCTCCAGCTCAGTAGAATCTCATCTACTCGGTTCTGGGCTTTTTTCCTTTCTAACACCTAGCAAGCTCTGACTGCTAGGTGGGAGACCTAAATAGATCCATTTCTAGCTCGTTAGCTGTCGTCAGTAGGCCACACCCACCTCCTCCCTGTAAAGGCATAGTATCAATTTTCTTACTTCTTCGTAGGGTCTATGTGTGTTTTTCTTCTAGCCAGGTTTTCCCTACGTAGCCAAGGTTTTTTTTGTAGCTCCAGCTCAGTAGAATCTCATCTACTCGGTTCTGGGCTTTTTTCCTTTCTAACACCTAGCAAGCTCTGACTGCTAGGTGGGAGACCTAAATAGATCCATTTCTAGCTCGTTAGCTGTCGTCAGTAGGCCACACCCACCTCCTCCCTGTAAAGGCATAGTATCAATTTTCTTACTTCTTCGTAGGGTCTATGTGTGTTTTTCTTCTAGCCAGGTTTTCCCTACGTAGCCAAGGTTTTTTTTGTAGCTCCAGCTCAGTAGAATCTCATCTACTCGGTTCTGGGCTTTTTTCCTTTCTAACACCTAGCAAGCTCTGACTGCTAGGTGGGAGACCTAAATAGATCCATTTCTAGCTCGTTAGCTGTCGTCAGTAGGCCACACCCACCTCCTCCCTGTAAAGGCATAGTATCAATTTTCTTACTTCTTCGTAGGGTCTATGTGTGTTTTTCTTCTAGCCAGGTTTTCCCTACGTAGCCAAGGTTTTTTTTTGTAGCTCCAGCTCAGTAGAATCTCATCTACTCGGTTCTGGGCTTTTTTCCTTTCTAACACCTAGCAAGCTCTGACTGCTAGGTGGGAGACCTAAATAGATCCATTTCTAGCTCGTTAGCTGTCGTCAGTAGGCCACACCCATCTCCTCCCTGTAAAGGCATAGTATCAATTTTCTTACTTCTTCGTAGGGTCTATGTGTGTTTTTCTTCTAGCCAGGTTTTCCCTACGTAGCCAAGGTTTTTTTTGTAGCTCCAGCTCAGTAGAATCTCATCTACTCGGTTCTGGGCTTTTTTCCTTTCTAACACCTAGCAAGCTCTGACTGCTAGGTAGGAGACCTAAATAGATCCATTTCTAGCTCGTTAGCTGTCGTCAGTAGGCCACACCATTTAGGTCTCCCACCTAGCAGTCAGAGCTTGCTAGGTGTTAGAAAGGAAAAAAGCCCAGAACCGAGTAGATGAGATTCTACTGAGCTGGAGCTACAAAAAAAACCTTGGCTACGTAGGGAAAACCTGGCTAGAAGAAAAACACACATAGACCCTACGAAGAAGTAAGAAAATTGATACTATGCCTTTACAGGGAGGAGGTGGGTGTGGCCTACTGACGACAGCTAACGAGCTAGAAATGGATCTATTTAGGTCTCCCACCTAGCAGTCAGAGCTTGCTAGGTGTTAGAAAGGAAAAAAGCCCAGAACCGAGTAGATGAGATTCTACTGAGCTGGAGCTACAAAAAAAAACCTTGGCTACGTAGGGAAAACCTGGCTAGAAGAAAAACATATATATATATATATATATATATATATATATATATATATATATATATATATATATATATATATATATATATATATGAATGATATTTTTCCAATCAGGGTTTTTCCTATGTTTGAAAAAAGATGTTAAATGGTCATGGTGGGATGAAATCTCTATTCATCGCTTTCAGGCCTGTCAGGCCTGTGTGTCTGGCTGAAGAGGTCCAAAAAGGCCGAAATAGTGCTATCCCACCATGGCCATTTAACATCTTTTTTCAAACATAGGAAAAACCCTGATTGCAAAAATATCACACATTTATACCTATGAATTAAAAGGAATATATATATATATATATATATATATATATATATATATATATATATATATATATATATATATATATATCTCCAGAGAATTTTGAAAAGCTCAGATCAAACTGTATTATGATTTTGACATGCTTCTCTTTTATCTAGCCAGTAGTCCATTAAAAGGAAGGGATCTCAAAGCAAAAAGCTCAAACAACGCAACAGTTCTTTCCATGCGCTGCTTTGAAGAATAAAACTAGAACCAAAGTCTCCAAAATTTGTAACTGACATGTAATTTTGGACTTAATTGATCCTTTTCTTACTTTTGAAATAATAATGAAAAAAACAAAAACAAAAATGAATGTCACTAAATGAATGATTGTAAGTCGAGAGCTACCCATATATTTTTTTTTAAAAAAAAAAAAAGAAGAAGAAGAAGAAGCAATGAATATAGGAGCAGCTTCACCAAATATTTTAAGATTGACTCTGCCACAATATTGACATGGAATGTAGCTTTGGTGTCCTCATAATGAATACCTCCACAGACAAAGCACAGTGTGCAGTTTGTGCTTCTCCCAATGAATGGCATGCAATTGACTATTCCTTGATTCTAGTTAATATCAGGATTTCCACCCTGTTAATGCCAAATCCACCTGTAGTATACTGCTAGATCAGAAGAGTGAATTTGAACCCTCTTTTCAGACAAAAACATTGATGAGCCCTGGTTTATTTATGAATATTTTTATTTATTTATTCAATTTCTTGAATTTAATAAATTTTTTGAACGGTGCCTGGCGCCGTTCCGAACTGGTAGTTAAGGGAGATAGAACCCACCCCTGTTTCAATACCCCCGAGGACCTGATAACAAATCACATGAGGGGAAAAAAAAACAACCTCTTCCAGCTATTCACATTTACCAAACTGAGTTATATGTAATGCTTTTCTTTGTTCATATGGTCACCAGAACATGTTCAATGGTGACTATTTATTCATTCATTCATTCATTCATTCATTCATTCATTCATTCATTCATTCATTTTGTCAAGCACGTATTAGATAATAGATATAAGTATAAACACAATTATGAATACATGACATGGATATGAATAAATGGGGGCAGTAGGACAGGGACGCTAGGCACGCTGGTGAGTTTATGCACGTCCCTTACAGACCTCTTAGGAATGGGATGAGGTCAACAGTAGACAGTCTAAGGTTAAAGTTTTTGAGATCTGGGGAAGAAACCACAGAGTTAGGTAGTGCACTCCAGGCATTGACCACTCTGTTGCTGAAGTCATATTTTCTGAAATTGAGTTTGGAGCAGTTTACCTTAAGTTTGTGTGCTCGTCTATTGTTGTGATTGAAACTGAAGTAGTCATTGACAGGTAGGACATTGTAGAAGATAATTTTATGTACTAAGCTTAGGTCAGACAGAAGGTGGCATAGTTCTAAGTTGTCTAAGCCCAAAATTTGAAGTCTGGTGGCATAAGGTATTCTATTGTGCATAGAGGAATGGAGGATTCTTTTCGTGAAATATCTCTGGACTCTCTCAATTATATTAATGTCCGATATGCAGTGCAGGTTCCAGACAGATGAGCTGTATTCAAGAATTGGTCTAGCAAATGTTTTGTATGCTCTAGTTAGTAGTACAGTATTACCAGAGAAGAACCTTCGCAAGATTAGGTTAACAACTTTTAATGCCTTTTCGGCAATGCTGTTACAGTGAGCTCTGGCACTTTGATCATTTGTATTCCAAGGTCCTTGACAGAGTGAGGGTCATCTACGAGGTCATATCTGCCCAGCTTGTATTTTGTGCTTTGATTTTTTTTGCCAATGTGTAAGACAGAGCATTTTTTTGGTTGAGATTTGGAGTTGCCAATTGTTTGCCCATTCTGACAGATAGTCAAGGTCTTTTTGTAGGGTAGCAGCACTGTTGGTGGTGTTGAATAGTTTTACATCATCAACAAAGAGAACTCAGTTGCTTATAATATGATCGCAAAGGTCGTTTATGTAAAGCATGGGCCCTCAAAGTACAGCCCGTGGGCTGGATACGGCCCACTGAAGCTATTAATCTGGCCTGCGCAGGACTAGGAGGCTGCCCCACCCACTTTAGCTTCCCTGCTCAATTGCTACTTATTTTGAAGGAAATGCTGTTTTTTTTATTTATTTTTTTAAATGGCCTATTTTAAGAAAGCTGAAGCTGCTGTTATACTGAAATTGGGCAAGTGTCAAGAAAGTGTGTGCTCTTTTTCCCTTGTGGGAGTGGGTGTCTTATTAAATAAATAGATGTGCTTGGATTCATTTCATTTCATTGAGTCTCTCGTACTGTTGAGTACTTTTCTTTATTAGGAAACGTATTAGGAAAGAAGATATTTGTTAAGTACTAATCAAGTAACAGGTATTAGATAGGACTTACAGGAGTCCTGTAAGTTCAATTTTTTTTACTGCCGGGTTCTGTGGGCGTGGCTTGGTGGGCGTGGCTTGACGGGATGCCATGTGACAGTGGGCGTAGCCAACTCGATGTCACTCACAGCAAGGTGCCGCCCCACATTGCCATGAGTGACATCGAATTGGACATGCCCACTCTGTCACATGACATCCCGTCAAGCCACGCCCACCAATGCACGCCCCCAGGACCGGTAGTAAAAAAAATTGAATCCCACCACTGACCAGGACCATGTGCTTGGTGGTTCTGTTCACCATTAAACCCTCTTTCCAAACAGCCTCCATGTTTCCAGTGTCTTTTTCCTTGCTTTGAACTGAACCAGATGGATATTTCTTTCAACACTCTTGTACACCAATTCTGAGACACCTTTCAGTACAATTAATGGGGATCTGATTTTTTTTTCTCATTCTATTTTGGCAAGATTCTCCTCCTCATCCCCCGCCCCACCTTAGGACTTTCTTGTTGATATCTCAAGGACTTCTAAGGAGGTCCCTGAGCACCACATAGACCTCTATGGGCCAATTTAAGAAAGCTAATCTTGGAAAGTTTTGTGCACTAAGTTATTGAAAGATACAGTATATCCAAGTGCCTGTGTGTGCTTGTTAAGTGTGTTTCTGTGAATGCACACAAACACATACAGGATGTAAATGTATATATGATATATTTCCCTATTGAAGTAACAGTTCTTCAGAAAAATATGACATTTCAGCTAGAAAAATAGACGTTTTAATTATCCATTTTGGGGAGGCAATATTTACATCATATTACATCATTTTTCTAGATGTTCTATTTTTTTGGGTATTACTTTGCAGTAACATTCCTCCTTATAACATGATTGATTTGAGGCCACGATGGCCTTTTAAAAATCCTTGACATTTATCAACTGACAATGCCCCAAATTTAGTTAACCATTCAGACACTGTTTTTTTTTTTAAAAAAAAATATGATTTCCAGTATTGTGGCAGAAAATAGGGACACTTGATTCCCTATTTTGATGATGGCATCATTAAAGGATTTCTGTCTGCCTGCCTGCCTGCCTGCCTGCCTGCCTGCCTGCCTGTCTATCTATCTATCTATCTATCTATCTATCTATCTATCTATCTATCTATCTTTTATCTATCTATCATCAATCTATATCTATCTATATCTATCTATCTATCTATCTATCTATCTATCTATCTATCATCTATCTTTTATCAATCTATCTCTACCAATCTATCATCTATCTATCTATCCATCCATCCATCCATCCATCCATCATCTGTCTGTCTGTCTATCTGTCCATTCATTGTCTGTCTGTCCGTCCGTCTATCTATCTATCTATCATCTATCTTTTATCTAACATCAATCTATCTCTGTCATTATCTATTTAGCATTAATCTATCTCTATCAATCTATCATTTATCCATCCATCATCTATCTATCTATCTATCTCTCTATCTATATCTATCTATCTATCTATCTATCTATCTATCTATCTATCTATCTACCTATCATCCATCTCTCTCTCTCTCTCTCTCTCTCTCTCTCTCTCTCTCTCTCTCTCCATCTTTCTAACTTTTTATTCTAATTTACTTTCAATTCCCTCTCCCCTCTCTGTTTATCTATCTCTCTATCATCTATTTCTTTCTCTCTCTGATCCCTATGAAAGTAACCTTTATTCTGGGGAACTGATAGTGTATGGCACAGCTGTCAAACTCCTGGCCCATGGCCCAGATGCGTCATGCGTTGGCCATGCCCATGCCCAGTTTTGCGAAGAGGCAGAAAGTCCCGATACGCCACCATGACGATGTGAGTTCGACAGCCCTGGTGTACAGAGATCTAAAGTATACAAACACAAATCCTCTCCCTTTCCACGAGATGCAGAGAAAGGTAAATGCTAATGGAAGTTGGTTTTTCATAAAGCACAATGGTAGAATCAGAAGGTATATCTCACTACTGTGTCCTTAAAACACCACTTTTCTTGCTATTATTGTTTTCAGCATGAGTCTGACACTTAAACTCCAAAAGCTTTCTTGAGATAGACATTGACTTTTGGGGGCAGGCTGGGAGTAAGGCGGAGTGCCAACTATAATTTGCACTCTTCAGAGTTCCTATTCATCAACAGATCGGCACTTACAATTCCTTCATTTGATTGCAGCAAAAATAAAATGTAGCCATATATTTAGACCTGGATTTAGGTTCACAATAACCCAAAGGCATATCAAACCGAGATATACATTGGTATCAGAATCAACATATTCTTGAATTAAATGAATGGTCACTCCTTTTTGGGAGCAAGGATGTCCATTCGTTTCAAGGCATCTTTGAAGACTTCCTTCACTTTCTCATTCCAGAGGGTATATATGAATGGATTCAGCAAAGGGCTCACCACAGTATGAAGTAGAGCCACCCTTTTGTAGAAGCCAGAGGAATGGATTTTCTCTGGTAGGAGGTACATGAAAATGAAACATCCATAGAAAATCAAGGCCAAAGTAATGTGAGCACCACAGGTTGAAAACACTTTTCGTCGGCCAGCTGAAGATGGAATGCGTAGGATGGTGGCAATGATATATATGTAAGACACCGAGGTTAGGAAAAGTGAAGACAGGACAACCAGAACCATTGATACATAGCTCAACCATTCCAGTGTGGTTGTGTCCTTACAGACCAGTCTCAGCACAGGGAGGATATCACAGTAGAAGTGGTTAATAACATTGGGGCCACAAAATGGGACCAGAGAAAAGGGGCTTGCTGAGAAAAGGACCGAGAAGAAGGTTCCTATCCAAGAGCAAGCAGCAAGCTGGAAGGTGAACCAACCACTCATGATGACGGAATATCTCAAGGGGTTACAGATGGCCATGTAGCGATCAAAGGCCATGATAGCTACCAGAATGTAGTCTGAAGTTCTCAAGAAGAAATAGAAATATATCTGGATCATGCAATCCATAAAGGAAATAACTTTTCGCTCTGTGATTATATTGAACATCATTTGAGGAATGATAACACTGGTGAAGCAGAGTCTGGAGAATGAAAGGTTGCCCAGGAGCCAATACATGGGGGTGTGGAGTCGATAGTATTTCCACACAGAGAAGATAATCAGAACATTCCCACTCAATATTAATATGTAGATCACTGCTAGGATCAGGAACACAGGAACCTTGCATTTCTGGATGCCAGGAAAACCTATTAAAATGAATTCTTTCACCATGCTGTAATTTTCAGACCTCATACTTCCTTTTATTATTTGTAATCTTCTGGAATTTTTTAAAAAAGTTAAATTAATTAGGCGTTGATTTGTTCAAAATCAAGAATAACAAGGTCATTATTTTTCAGAGCAGGAAATTTGTCGTCGCTGGATTCAGTTACAGGATATCATGAGTCAAAACATTGAAAAATCACATTTCCTCATTCAATGACGTATTCGAGCAAAGGTACTACACAATGACAAGCAGATGAGCTCATGCTCATGAAGAGTGTAAGCATGCACTATTTAATATTTTCAATAAAAGAATACCAATGTTGTAATCATTTCAGGAATCATTATATAACAGAATCAATATATAACAGAATAACAGAACAACAGAGTTGGAAGTGACTTTGGAGGTCAATTGATCAACCAACCAACCAACCAGTCAATCAGAATAGAGATGGAAGGGACTTGGAGGTCTTCTAATCCAATCCCAGGCTTAGGCAGGAAACCCTATATCATTTCAGTCAAATGATTGCCCAGTCTCTTCTTAAAATATTGGAGCACCCACAAGTTTTGGGGATAAAGGACAGCCCTGTCTCGTGCCTTTACCAATAGGAAATTCTTCTGTCAGGTCCCCATTTATCAGTAGTCTGGCCGTTTGTTTTGAATAAATAGCTTGAATTGCGTTTATAAATCTCTGTCCAAAGCCCATGTGTTCCAACTGTAATAATATAAACTCCCAGTTAACTCTGTCAAATGCCTTCTGGGCATCTATAAAGACTAGTGCAACCTGTTTGCCTGGGTGTTCTTCATAATATTCCAATATATTTAGCATGACTCTCATATTATCTTCTAATTGTTGTGATGGTAAAAATCCATTTTGGTCCATATGTATAAATTAATTCAGAAAACCTTTTAATCTGTTTGCTAAAATTGTGGTAAAAATTTTATAATCTGAATTCAGAAGGGATATTGGTCTATAGTTTTTTATATCTATGGGGGGGGGGTCCTCTTTAGGCATTAAACTAATATTAGCCTCCCTCCATGAATGGGAGATTTCTGCTTTCCCAAGGACTTCATTAAATAGGTCTTTCATATATTCTCCCATAACCTCAAACATTGTTTTATATAGCTCCGCCGGAAGCCCGTCTGTACCGGGTGTTTTCAGATTTCCCTGTTTCTTTACTGCTTTTTCAATCTCCGCTAAAGTAATTTCTTCTTCTAGTATTTCCTTCGTTAAATTGGGTATCTTAGGTAAATCCGAATTCTCTATATAATTTTTATCGCATCTGTTGAGATCTCCTTTCTTTTATATAATTCTCTATAAAAGTCCACTGCAATTTTTTCTTTCCCTTTTTTATATTTTATTAATTAATTTATATCATTTCAGTCAAATGATTGCCCAGTCTCTTCTTAAAATCCTCCAATATTGGAGCACCCACAAGTTTTGGAGGCAAGCCATTCCAATGATTAATTGTTTTGTCAGGAAATTTCTCCTTATTTCTAGTTTGCTTCTCTCCGTATTAGTTTCCATCCATTGCTTCTTCTGTTGCCTTCAAATACTTTGGACAATAGGTTGACTCCCTCTTCTTTATGGCAACCTTAAGAGGTTGCAGAAAAAAATGCTTTTAAAAGCCTCTGTCAATCAGGCAAATCAGCTGGGATCGCTAGAGGCTTTTAAAGGCATTTTTTTTTCCTACAACCTCTTCGGCTGAAGAGGTTGTAGAAAAAATGCTTTTAATTTATTTATCTTTTGAGTGCCACCTGAGAAGAAAGTTGGGATATAAATTCCAACAAATGCAGAACAAAATACATTATCCTTCATAGAAAAAAGTTTATTTCTTACTAAGGTTTATGATTATACACAAAAGAATCATAACAAATGCTGTCGACATGTTCAGGATTTAGAAACCTTGAGCATCTGTACAGGTAGTCCACAAATTACAACCAACTCTTTAGTGACCATTTGAAGTGATAATGGCACTGAAAAAGAAATCGGGGTGAAATTAAAAAATTTCCCCTACCGGTTCTGTGGGCATGTCTTGTTGGGGGAGGTCATGTGACTGGGTGGGTGTGGCCAACTTGACATCACTCACATCAAGGGGCTCCTCACCGGCCCCTCCCAGCCACTCCTTGTTGCAAATGGCAGAAAAATGGAAAGGGGAATATTCCTGCCTACCATCCTTCCCTCGGTCTGTGCTGAGATTGAGGAATGGATGAAAGGCAGGAAAATTCCCTTCCCCATTTTCCTGCCTTTCACAAAAACGGCTCCATTCCAGCTGCTCCCCCCTGTCCCCCTCCCTCCTGGAGACTACTTAAAAGGGACAGGATGCAGCATCTCTGTTGTGAATGGAGGGAGAAAAGTTAGCATTCTCTCCGCTACATTTAACATTGAATTCTGTGGCAGAGAGAATGCTAACTTTTCTCCCTCCATTCAAAATGGAGCTGCTGCTACCTTTATTGTTCCCTCCTGGCCCCCTCCCCCCTGGGGACTACCTTAAAGGGACAGGCTGCAGCAGCTTCGTTCTGAATGGAGGGAGAAAAGTTAGCATTCTCTCTGCTGCATTTAACATTGAATTCTGTGGAATATCGAGTGGCCGGAAGAGGTGAGCAGCAACCAGTTGGACATGAGTGGGGCCAAGGAGGAGTAATTACTACCGGTCTGGCAAACTGACGCCCATAATCCCTAGTGGTTTCCCGAACCAGTCTGAACTGGTAGGATTTCACCCCTGCTTATGACCGTTTTTCACACTTATGACCCTTGCAGCATCCCCATGGTCAAATGCTCAAAATTCAGACACTTAACAACTGACTCGTATTTATGATGGTTGCAGTGTCCCAGAGTCACGTGATCCCCTTTGACGACCTTCTGACAAACAAAGTCAATGGGAAAGACAGATTCACTTAATGACCATGTTTGTTTGTTTGCTTGCTTGCTTGTTGATTTACTTATTGAATTTATATTGCCGCCTATTCACTCATGGTGACTCAAGGTGGCTTACAGAATTTCAAACCTGATTTAAAACAATAAAACTAATAAAAAGAATCAAATAAATTAATATACTAAAATATAATACAATCACCCCCACCCCTTCCCCTCCACCAGCAGATCACACAAGCCATTTAATGGGCTTCATCACGCTCTGGGTTTCCCAGGCCTGCTGGCAAAACGAGGTCTTCAGCACCTTCTGGAAGAGTGTTAGAGTGGGGCCCATTCTAATCTCTGGGGGAATGGTGTTCCAGAGAAGGGAGCCAACATGGAGAAGGCCCTTCTTCAGCGTTCCACCAGGTGTATCTCCCTCAGGGATGGGACCCGCAACATTCTCTGCCTCCCTGATCTGATGAGTCGGGTAGATGTGACTGGTAAGAGACTGTCCCTCAGATCACCTGGCCCCAAGCCATGAAGGGCTTTAAAGGTGACAACCAGCACCTTGAATTGCACCCGGAAACAAATCGTTAACCAATGGAGCTCCCGCAGGAGAGGTCTCACATGTGCACACCGGAATTTGCATAAAACCATGCGGGCTGCTGCATTAGTAACTTAACTGCAGTGATTCATTTAACAACCGTGTCAAGAAAGAGAGTAACGTGGGGCAAACCTCACTTAACAATTGTCTCAACAACAAACTTGTTGGACTCACATTGTGGTCATAAGTCGTGGACTACCTGTATTGCAAACTGTAAAGACAAATGGTGCTTTTAAGTCTGAAATTATTGCCAGTTGAATTCTGAGTGCGTCACTCAAAATGTCACCGATGCCACCATTTTCTAAATTTCATCTCATTCCTACTACATGTGAGAGTCCTGGAACTATTGTTCCAATCACGGTCTCAATTTAAGGTCCCTTTCTTTTTCTGCATTGCATTCTGGACGGCTTTTTTGACTTCGGCGTTCCGAATTGTGTATATGAAAGGATTTAGCATTGGGGTAAGAGTGGTGTTCAAGACCGCCACAGTCCTTGTCAAGTGGTATGAGGACTGGACGTTGGGCCTCACGTACATGAAGACAAGAGCGCCATACAAAATGGACACCACCACCAGGTGTGATGTGCAGGTGGAGAAGGCCTTCTTCCGCCCTACGGCGGAGGGAATGCGCAGGACGGTGGCAATAATGAAAACGTAGGACAGAATCATGAGAAGCAAGGTCATAATCACGATTACAAAGGCAGTCAACAGTCTGAGAGACTCAACGAAATGGGTGTCCGCACAGGCAAGGTTCAACAGGGGACCAATATCGCAGAAGAAACTGTCAACGACATTGGATCCACAGAACGGCAATCTCCAAACCATAAAATAATGAAAAAAGATAATCACAAAGGCGGCATACCAAGTGGCCAAAGACATTTGAAGGCACACCTGCTTGGACATCATGATGGGATACTGAAGGGGCTTACAGATGGCCAGATAGCGGTCAAAGGCCATAGCGGTGAGGATGAAAAGCTCCGTACTACCAAAACAGAAGTGAAAAAATCCTTGAGTGAGGCAACAGTGGAAGCAGATGGTCGTCTTGGTTTGTATAAACGTCTGTAGCAATTTGGGTACCACAGTGGAAGTATAGCAGATCTCCAGGAAAGCAAGGTTGCTCAGGAAGATGTACATCGGGGTCTGAAGTCTTGGCTCCATTGCCACGATGATGAGGATGAAGCCATTCCCAAGGATGGTTACAAGGTACATGGACAGACCCACCGCAAAGAAGACTCGGTGAAAATCATACAGAAAAGGAATTCCTAATAGGATGAATTCAGTTACTGTGGACATATTCCTAGGCTCCATCATTTCAAAATTGTCAATGATTTCTCAGCGGTAGCTCAGATAACATCTAGCATTTCAAAAATTATCACTAATGTGTGCATTACATTTACAAATAAAGTTAAGAAACAGAAACAAATGAAGAAAAAAATCCCAGGAAGGAAGGGTGTAGGAAAATCCCAGGAAGGAAGGGTGTAGGAAGCACAGTGCATTTAAAATTTCTGAAATCTTCTATTTATCTAAATTTGTCTGTCTGGAAAACTGACTATTATTGTTATAACACCTACACATTTAATGAAAAAAAGGAAATGCATTTTGTCATTTGCAATACATTATGCCAAGAAGTATATGGAAAGTCATAATAATGTCAAAATTCAGGTGCACCACATTAGATTTCAGTTTTTGGATTGATATTTCAGAAGTTACACTGGCCATCTTCTTTTTTCCTGGAATAAAAGAAGAACACATTTCAGCAGAAAAAAATATCTTATTAAATAAAGGTGCTTTCTCAAAAGGCAACTGGACTTCCTTTGTTTCTCCTTGAAGGTGTTTAGCTTCTCATTCAAGAAGCTTCATCAGTTCTGACTAGATGGCATGGGGAAGGTGGTACTATTAGTTATTCCTGTCAGAATTTTTTTTTAAAATTTGATTTATATGCCGCCCTTCTCCGGGGACTCAGGGTGGCTTACAATGCGTTAAGCAATAGCCTTCATACTTTTGTATATTTTTACAAAGTCAGCTTATTGCCCCCACAAACTGGGTCCTCAATTTACCTACCTTAGAAAGGATGGAAGGCTGAGTCAACCTTGAGCCTGGTGAGATTCGAACTTACAGTAATTGCAGACAGCTTTCTTTAGCAGGTTGTAGATAGTAACCTACTTTTAAGGTTCCAAAGAGGAACTATTTTCTCTCACATTTTCAGTTCTGGAGAAGGTTTTGGAATAAGAAATGAAATGTTTTCAAGTAAAACAGGAAAGTCCAATTGCCTTTAGGAAGCAAGCACCTTTGGGATGTGGGAAGCCCCTCCCCGTTTTAGAAAAATGAAATATTTTGAGGAATATTTTTAAAAAGGCAGAATATTGTATTTCCCTAAATGAGAAATGGAAAAAGGTGTTTTTTTAGAGGCAGGAAGCAGCCCCAATCTCCCTGCCCCCAAGCAGAAACTGAGGAGGCACCTTTTAGGAATGCAGATTGGGTCACCCATTCAAGACAGGATATTTTTAAACTCCCTGCAGCAAAGTTGAACAAAGGCAGGATGGTAGGATTAGCCCCTCACTCAAGATCCAAACCAGGATTAAAGCCATTAAGGCACAACAGGAATTGCCCAACAAATTCAAATTTCCTTTTTGCCATACGTGTTGGTGACAGGCACACTTTTACTGGCAGGGACAACCAGGACCTGGATGACTGAGAATCTCCATAGAGGGAATTCTTTGAAAAAGACAATTATGGATTTCTTTATCGATAATGCTTCATCTGTAAAATAAGCCAGCCAAATTTAGAATCCTAAAATGATGGAGCACATGGGATTCTTATTCTCTCTGTGTACCTCTCCATCCTTTGGACCATCATACTGACAATTTGGAAAAAATGGAGGGAGTGTGATACAGAAAAAATGCATGCTGCTTTGAGTTTCTGAACAAAAAGTAGAATACAAATCAGATGAATAATTAGACGATCTGACTTGATTCCTTTCTATTAGCTTCCAAGGGCTCAAATTCCTACTGAACATCAAAAGAGACATAGAAAGGATTTTTCCTGCCTTTTGAAATGTTCATCTCAGTTTACAAATCCTTCCTGATAATGAGGTTGGGTTCACTTTAATTACCTTCATAAGAACAGATATTGTGAAATCATCCCTTGACCAGGAAATAATTTTTCCTCTACTGCATGAACAGAAAGAGCTTTCATGGACAATTATGGGAGAAGGTGGCTATCTTTTGCTTCTTAGGTTCATGGCTCTTATCTCCTAGGAAGAATTAACCTTGGGAGATAAGCTGCTTTTTCTTAGAAGGGAAGGTTGTAAAATTCAAGGCTGCTGGATCATCAGTGGTCCAGACTAAATCTCAAATGGGTCCCTGGAAACCTTCCCACCTCCCCAATTCAAACAGATTAATAAAACAGGGGAAAAACCCCTTATCACTGCATTCACAGGAATTTTATTTCATGGTGTTTAATTAGATTGAAATAAACCAGAGTCAGTTTTGACTCTGGTCCAGTCGTGACTTTATATCAACACCTCCACATCAAGAGTTTGAATCTTGGGATGATTTTCAAGGCCATATGAAACCTGGGATCCCAAAACTTGGTGTGATTTATGGCTATAATTTCAATAGCATCACCTACATTCCAGAATATGTATATATCAATACTCAGTCTATGTCTGTCTCTCTGTCTGTCTGTCTCTGTGAGTCTCTTTGTCTTTCCGTCTATCCATCTGTCTAGCTATCTGTCTGTCCATCTCTCTGCCCATCCATCCATCCAACCACTCATCTATCATCCGTCTGCCTGTCTGTCTGTCTGTCTATCTATCTATCTATCTATCTATCTATCTATCTATCTATCTATCATCTATCTATCATCTATCTATCTCTATCTATCTATCTATCTATCTATCTATCTATCTATCTATCTATCTATCATCTGTCTGTCTATCTATCATCTGTCTGTCTATCTATCTTTACTGACAGTTAGAACAAGTAATCAGTGGAACAACTTGCCTCCAGAGGTTGTAAATGCTCCAACACTGGAAATTTTTAAGAAGAGATTGGATAACCATTTGGCTGATGTGGTGTAGGGTTTTCTGCCTAAGCTGGGGGTTGGACTAGAAGACCTCCAAGGTCCCATCTGAGTCTGTTATTCTATTATTTTCCATTTTCTATTTTCTATTATTTTCTATTTTCTATCTATCTATCATTTATCTATCTATCTATCTATCTATCTATCTATCTATCTATCTATCTATCATCTTCTATCATCTCTCTATCATTTCTGTCTCACACACTCTCTCTTTCTGATTACCTATTTAGCTATCTATCATTACAGCTTCCACCTGTAAAGATTTTCTCCTTTGAGCATAGAAAAAAAGCTGATTTATTTCCTCACAAACATCAGTTTTACAGCTATTGTTAAGGGCACAGTCTTTAACCAGGATTACAGTCCACATCAAATAGATAATCTCTATTCTTACCTTCTTAGTCACCATTGAATGTGTTCTGGAGACCATATTAACAAGGAAAAGCCTTACATGTAACTCTATTTAGTAAGTGTGAATAGCTGAAAGATTTTTTTTCCCTTATGTGATTTCTTAACTGGTCCTCAGGGGTACTGCAAGTGATGTAAAAATTTCCCTTCAAGAAAGTATAATTTTATAAAGAATTTCAAATACACTGGTGTATAATGGAGGAGTGAGATAAATCCATTTTTAAAATAAAGAGTAAATAAAAATGATCTGATTGAAAACTGAGCCATAATCCAGCGAGATTGGCCAAAATGTTTCCAAATTTATCACCCAAATGTTGGAGATGTGGCCATAAATTAGGAACATACTATCACATGTGGTGGATGTGCGCCAAGGTAAAAAAATTCTGGTGTAAAATTAAGAGATGGCTGGAAGAAATTACACTACAAAAGATAAAATTTAAACTGGAGCTGTTCCTATTAGGAATAATAGATCCAAAATGATTAGAAAGTGATTAGAAAAATTCTTGAATGTGCAGCAATGGATAAAATGACTATGGAAATAAAGGAAAGAGAAGATTTGGATTACTACAAAGTGTGGAATAAAATGTACCAGTGGCTAGAAAACAGAAACCAAAATAAGAAATAGGAAATTTAATTTAATATCGATTAAATAAAAACTAAAAGCTACTAACTAGTGTTAATGTTAGCAAGAGCCTTGGTGGTGCAGCAGACTAAAGTGCTGTTAACTAGCACCAGCTGCCTGAAATTACTGCAAGTTCAAATCTCACCAGTCTCAAGGTTGACTCAGCCTTCCATCCTTTCAAGGTAGGTAAAATGAGGACCCGGTTTGTGGGGGCAATAAGATGACTTTGTATAAAAAAGAACACCACTTTTTTTTTGGGGGGGGCAAAAGCCCTACTAAGCAGGTATATACAAAAGTATGAAGGCTATTGCTTTTTTTTTTTTTTTTTAGTTTATTAGTTTAGTTTATTTGATTTGTATACTGCCCTACTCCCGAAGGACTCAGGGCAGTGAACAGCCAAACAATAAAATACATAAATACAAAAAATTTAAAAACCAAATTAAAATCAAATTAAATCATTTTGGCCCAGACAAATTAAAACACCCCAATAATTTAAAAACAGATTAAAATTTACATATTAAAAGAGGGAGGAGATTAGGCCAAGCCCGCTTGATGGAATAAAAAAGTCTTCACAGTGCGGCGGAAGATGCGCAGATCCGGGATCCTCCGTATCTTTGGGGGGAGCTCATTCCAGATGGTAGGTGCCCCCACAGAGAAGGCTCTCCCCCTAGGGGTCGCCAGCTGACACTGTTTGGCTAACGGCACCCTGAGAAGCCTCTCTCTATGAGAGCGTACTGGCCAGTGGGAGGCTATTGGTGGTAGTAGGCGCCAGTTGGAGCCTCCGGGTGCTCCTCAAGGGGAGCCCCATGTAGAGAGCATTACAATAGTCCAGGCGGGAGGTGACGAGGGCATGAGTGACCGTGCGTAATGAGTCCGGGAGTGTAGGGAGTCCCGATCTAGAAAGGGACGCAACTGGCAAATCAGGCGAACCTGATGAAAAATCCTCCCGGTGATGGCCGTCAAGTGCTCTTCTAGAGACAGCCGTGAATCCAGGAGGACACCCAAGTTGCGAGCCCTTTCCGTGGGGGCCAATGATTCGCCCCCAATAGTCAGCGATGGCACCAGCTGACTATATCGGGACGTCGGAAACCACCACTCTGATCTGTCGGGATCTCATCATTTTCCATTGTTGTGCAAATATAATTCTGGCTGCAGTTAATACATGTAAAATCAATATATTTATTTTTTTTATCATACTTTTTCTTTTGTTGTGTTGATGACACTATCCAACTATCTCATCTTCTCCTGTTTCCTTTTCCTTTCCTCTTCAATCTTATCTAGTATCATCCGGGATCATATTATCATATGTGGTGGACATGTCCAGAAGCGCGAAACTATTGGGTAAAAATTTGAACATGCTTAGAGGAAATGATACAACAACATATTGATTTAAAACCTGAACTGTTCCTATTTAATTTTTTGATTTTTTGATTTTATTGAACTTCTATACCACTCTTCTCCCAAAGGACTCAGGGCGGTGTACAGCCATATTAAAACACATATAAACTCACAAAAATTAAAAACAATTTAAGATGAATATATAAAATTTGGCCCACAACGTTAAAAGCTAACAAACATCCAATTTAAAATTCATATTAAGCCAGCCCGGCCTGTTGGAACAAAAGAGTCTTAAGGGTGCAGTGAAAGATACGCAGGTCGGGGATCATGCAAACCTCTAGGGGCAGCTCATTCCAGAGGTTTGGTGCCCCCACAGAGAAGGCTCTCCCCCTGGGTGTCACCAGTCAACATTGTTTGGCCGACATCACCCTGAGGAGCCCCTCTCTGTGGGAGCGTATTGGCCGGTGGGAGGCTATCGGTGGCAGAAGGCGATCTCGTATATACCCAGGTCCTAAGCCATGGAGCGCTTTAAAGGTGGTGACCAACACCTTGAATCGCACCAGGAAGACCACCGGGAGCCAGTGCAGCTCACACAAGAAAGGTGTTACATGGGTGCGCCATGTCGCCCCCATAATCACCAGCGTGGCCGCATTGTGGAACAGTTGGAGCCTTCAAGTGCTCTTCAAGGGGAGCCCCATGTAGAGAGTGTTACAGTAGTCCAGATGGGACGTGACGAGGGCATGAATAACCATGCGCAAGGCATCCCGGTCAAGAAAGGGACACTACTGGTGTATCAGGTGAACCTGATAAAAAGCTCCCCTGGCCACAGCCGTCATATGATCTTCCAAAGACAGCCATCCATCCAGGAGAACACCCAAGTTGCAAGCCCTCTCTGAGGGGGCCAAGATCTTGCCCCCAATAGTCAGCGATGGAACCAGCTGACTATACCGGGACACCGGGAACCACAGCCACTCAGTCTTGGAAGGGTTGAGTCTGAGCTTGTTTCTCCCCATCCAGATCCATATGGCCTCCAGGCACTGGGACATCACATCAAGGGCATCATTGGGATGGTCCGGGGTGGAGATGTTGGGTATCTTACCAGAGAAATATAGTAAAGAAAATATCTATCTGATTATACATGTAATAACTGCAGTGAGGATAGTATTTGCACAAAACTGGAAAGGAGAAAAAATCCTTATAGAGGGAAAAGTAATTGAGAAAATATTGGAATGTGCAGAAATGAATAGACTAATTTTGGCAATTAAGGGAAAGGAAGAATCAGAATATTACAGGATATGGGGGGCAATTCTATCAATGGATAGAGATGAGATATAATAAAAATTAATATAAATGCAAGAAAAAATGTTGTAATAAATTAAATTAAAATGTAAAAGTAAGACAGAAATGTAGCAAGAAAATGATGGTAGAGGAGGAATATGATGACAGAAAGATATGTACTCAGATGACACACTGAATAATTGATGTGTCAGGGTTCCAAGGAACACCCCAAACGAAATAAAGCTCTGAGGCCTGAGGTTCCTCAAAGTTCCAATTTATTAGAGATGTCATGTTGGCACATCTGGGAAAACGTGACTCTGAAAGCTTCCAGGTTTTCCACACCCAGCTGATAGTTCACAGCCCTGCCCCACACCCACAAGTTCATCACATTGTCCAATCAACTCTTCACACTCAACTGGATACAATCTTCAGGCAGTCTCCATCAGATGCAGGCACAAGTCCTTGAACACGGAATGTTGTTATGACTAACTTTCTACCGCTCCAACAATAACCCCATCCCAACTTCCCCAGCTAAAATATGTGGCAGTTAAGAAGGAAAAACAAAAATTGTCTTCCAAAACTGACATAATGATATATTGTTTGTTTAAACATTTTAAAAAAATCGTTCCTAATATCAGGGTCTCTTCCAATGAGTCCTGTCTTCCTATAAGTGGCCAAAGTATTTGAGCTTCAGATCCTTCTGTGGCTGATTGCATTTAGGATTGACTGATTTGATCTCCTTGCAGTCCAAGGAACTCTCAAAAATTTTCTCCAACAATCTGCCTGTCCATATCTCTATTTCTCAGTTTGACTATGCTTTCTTTTTTTTGATGACCAATTTCCATTATTTGAATATCATCCTTTGAAAAACTCTATACTGCACATGAACTATTAATTGGCAAGAAGGACATCACTTGTGCTATCCCTGAGGAACTATAAAGAAATCACATGAGAATTTTTTTTCCAACTCTTCACTGTTACTGAAAAGAGTTATATGTAGAAACATTCCTCTCTAAACCTGTCTCCAGAACATATTTGATGCTTCCTAGAAGGTAGGAAAGAAGATTCTATATTTGATGTGGATTGTAAGGTCTTTCACACTTCTGGTAATTTGAGGGTTGGATGACAAATGCTGATATGTTGAGATTTTCAACATTGATGTCAATAAGATTAAGGCACCAAGCTTCTCTAAGTCATCTGTCTGTGCATATTTGACAGATTAACAGATTAACAGAGTTGGAAGGGACCTTATAGGTCATCTAGTCCAACACCCCCCTCAATCAGGAGATCCTATACCATTTCTGACAAATGGCAGTCCAATCTTTTCTTGAAAGTCTCCAGTGATGAAGCTCCCACAGCTACCGAAGGCAACTTCTGTTCCATTGGTTGATTGTTCTCACTGTCAGAAAGTTCCTTCTCATTTCTAGGTTGAATCTCTCCTTGATCAGTTTCCATCCATTATTCCTTGTCTGGCATTCAGGTGCTTTGGAAAACAGCTTGACCCCTTCCTCTCCGTGGCAGCCCCTCAAATATTGGAACACTGCTATCATGTCTCCCCTGGTCCTTCTCTTCACTAGACTAGCCATGCCCAGTTCCTGTAATCGTTGTTCTTATGTTTTAGTCTCCAGTCCCCTAATCATCTTGGTTGCTCTCCTCTGCACTTTTTCTGGAGTCTCAACATATTTTTTATAGTGTGGTGACCAAAACTGGATGCACTATTCTAGGTGTGGTCTTACTAAGGCTTTATAGAGTGGTATTAGTACCTCACTTGATCTTGATTGTATCCCTCTGTTAATGCAATTTAGGATTGCACTGGCTTTTTTAGCTGCTGCTGCATACTGCTTGCTCATATTTAGCTGATTGTCCACTAAGACTCCAAGATCCCTATCACAGTCACTGCTTTTTCTGTGTGCATCTGTCCTAGGAAGTATGCATATAAAAACCCTGCTGTTTTGAGTTGGACAGAGCATGCAGAAAGCGATGTGAAAGCTGAAATTGTACTTCCAATTTATAGCTGTGTTTTGCTGCTTTTGCTATATGACTTAATGAGATTTTTGTAAATTAAATGTGTATTAGAGGAAGATTAGGTGGTAAAGAGAAGGATGGAAAACAGTTGCCCTGATGAAAAGGAAGCTTAAATGATTGATTCCTTAAAAGGATGAGGGGTTTGTTCTACTTGGTGCTCGGGGAAATATATTGCCTAACATGGAGTACTCATTTCTAAAGATCTAAGTGCCAGAGCCCACTGTAAAAACATTGCCAAAAAGGCATTAAGAGTTGTTAACCTAATCTTGCATAGCGTCTTCTCTGGTAATGTTGTACTACTAACTAGAGCATACAAAACATTTGCTAGACCAATTCTTGAATACAGCTCATCTGTCTGGAACCCCCACTGCATTTCAGACATAAATACAATTGAGAGAGAGTCCAGAGATATTTTACGAGACGAGTCCTCCATTCCTCTACCCGCAATAAAATACCTTATGCCACCAGACTCCAAATTTTGGGCTTAGACAACTTAGAACTATGCCGACTTCAGTCTGACCTAAGCATAGTACATAAAATTATCTGCCACAATGTCCTTCCTGTCAACAACTACTTCAGCTTCAACCACAACAATACACGAGTAAATAATAGATACAAACTCAAAGTAAACCCCTTCCAAACTCGATTGCAGAAAATATGATTTCAGTAACAGAGTGGTCAATGCCTGGAATGCACTACCTGACTCTGTAGTTTCTTCCCCAAACCCCCAAAACTTTAACCTTAAACTGTCTACTGTTGACCGCACCCCATTCCTAAGAGGTCTGTAAGGGGCGTGCATAAGTGCACCAGCGTGCCTACCGTCCCTGTCCTAATATTCCTTTTTACTTACTCTTTTCATGTATTCAAATTATGGTTATACTTTTACCTGTTCTCTTATATATCCTTGACAAATAAACTTATGATTATGATTATGGAGTAAGGGCTGTAGGTATTGAAAGAGTAAATGGAAAAATTAAGGTCGGAAAGTAGGAAAATGGTCAGGATGTCTACTCCCATGAATTAATTGGTTGCAAGGTTTCTCACCCAGTTTTGAAATCTTTTCACTAACTGAAAAACAGAGTGAGTACAGTTCTTACATTGGAGTAACTGATCAGAGAGGACTAAAAACAGATTCCAACTCCAGACATGCAAATTATGAAATACAATTCTTTTGTAATAGAATAAAAGAGAAATTCTTTCAAATTGCAACTGCTTCCTGTCTACAAATATTCCTCATCACTCCTACATCTTTTAATGTAAATTAATCCTGTCTCTGTTTCTCTCTCCGTCTCTCTCTCTCTCTCTCTCTCTCTCTCTCTCTCTCTCTGTGTGTGTGTGTGTGTGTGTGTGTGTATGTGTGTGTGTGTGTAGAGGTGAGATGTTGCATGAATAGACAGTACATTTTTTAAATCACTTTGGGAAGGCACCTGATAATATTACATACCACAATGAAATGATGAAAGGGTTTGCCTGCAAAGTTTAATACTTAATTTAAAAAAACCCAAGTCAAATAGATTTAAAACCAGAGCTATTTCTGTTAGGCATGTTGACAGGAAAATATATTTTTTAACATATCCAATACTTAATGCTACATGTAATAACAGTGGCTAGAATTGTATATGCTCAAAATTGGAAAACTGGAAACATACCCTCTGAGGAAATGGTAATAAAGAAAATATTAGATTGTGCTGAGATGGATAGGTTGACAATGGAAATGAAAGATAAAGGAGAAACAGAACATTGTTTAATTTGGGTCATATGGTACAATTGGTTGGAGAGTAGATGCAAATATTAGAAAAGTAACAATGAAAGACGGTCAACGGATTAGAACTTAGAAATAAATATAAGTATAATGATAGACAGAATACTTATTGTAATTAATATGATGGTAGAATGTTATAAAAATGTAAAATAAAACAAATATGATAATGTATATTAAGAGACATAATAGAATATATAATGGAAATGGATATATACCGGTATATCGCTGTTGCAAAGTTTGAAACTGTGATGTAAAATGAAGAAAACTATATAATAAAAACATTAAACAATTTTTTTAAAAAAGTCAACATACTTTTGAAGGCTGTCCTTCAAAAATATTAAATTAAACAAGAAAGATTATGTCAGTTTCATTTATTCCCGTATTAGATTTCAGAAAGATTAAAACAAACCCTGAAAAGCTTCCACGTAGTGTGCAATAGTTCAGTGAGGTAAAATGGGGATGTCATTTTATGAGGAAAAATTAATTTTCTGACTTCCCTCACATCCTGAATCAAATAGCCACAGATTCTCTCAGAGCAATGGTAACATTTCCAAAACCACTAATTAATCAACAGTTGTACGAGTAGAAAATATGAAATGGTTCAGTAACTCTGCAAAGCAATTATCTTCAGCCATTTATGTGATTATCGTTTGCTCAGCTCCTATGGTATACACCACAAATGATAATGTTTCTATAAATTATTGTATCTTTTTAGAAAAGAAGAAGGGGATGTCAAATGCTACATTTTTCAATGAATTTATTCTTCTGGGATTTTTGGAATTTCATGAACTGAACCTGGGATTTTATATACTCCTGCTTCTGATGTACCTTCTGTCATTTGTAGGACATTCCTTGATCATCATCGTGGTTTCGATAGAGCCTAAGCTCCATACTCCAATGTATTTCTTCCTCCTCAACTTCTCCCTGGCTGAGATTGCTTCCACAACATCAGAGATCCCAAAGATGTTGATCAATATCTTCTCTGGCAAAAACACCATCTGCTTTGCGTGTTGCATGGCCCAAGGTTTCATGGTCTTCACAATGGGAGCTGTGGAATTCATCACCCTCACAATCATGTCTTTTGACCGCTACGTGGCCATCTGCAAACCTTTGCATTATCAAATCATTATGACTAGTGGACTCTGCCTCAAACTCTCTTTGCTGGCATGGATTGGTGGGTTTGGACTCATATTTCCTCAGTCGGTCGTGGTGTGGACGTACCCCTATTGTGGGCGCAATATCATTGATCATTTCTTTTGTGACGTTGGTCCAGTTTTGCAGTTGGCTTGTGCTAACACAATAGTGATTGAGTTAATAGGATTCCTTTATGGTGCTGCTATAATGTGGGGATCCTTTGGGTTCTCTCTGATTTCATATACACGCATTATAAACGCCATACTTCAGATCCCTTCGGCCACTGGGAGGTCCAAAGCCTTTCTCACCTGTGCTTCCCATCTTATTGTTCTAACCATTTTCTATACAGCAGATATGCTTATGTACTTGAAACCTTCAACACATGGTGACACCCGACTCAATAAGGGAATCTCTCTTGTACGCACCAGTTTTGTACCCATGTTAAACCCTTTCATCTACACAATCCGGAATAGTGAATTCAAGACAGCTTTGTGGAAAGCAGTAACCAAAAGGATGAGTTTCTAACATGGTGCGTGTTGCTAAGTATCCAGGTGTTTCCATTATCTCTCCTTCTGAAAGAGAACTACGGAGTCCTTGGTGCTCTCTGATCTTGGTTGCTTTCTTGCAACTTTTCTTGCAACCTTTCTTGCAGGCATTTCATTGCCCAAATAGGCATACCCATCATCAGCACTGCTATCCCTGATGTTGTTACCTAATTGGGTAATGAAATGTCTGCAAAAAAAGAACCAAACTCAGAGACAACCAAGGACCCCACAGTTCAACCGTGAGCTACAAAATATTCTCTTCTGTTGAAAGAGAAAATATTTTGTAATCCTCGTCACATCTGTGTCTGTTGGGAAATCTTTCAATGGTTTCACATCCATCTAGGATGAAACAATGAAATTCCAAATGAAATTATGAATTCTTTAAAATATTCCATGGCTCTTGTGAAGTCTTTGTGCATTTAACAATGTCTAGCTTCGACTGTTGTTGTTGTTAGATGTGAAGTTGTGCGTGACTCATCACGACTGCATGGACAAAGTTCCTCCAGGCCTTCCTGTCCTTCTACCATCGTCTGGAGTCCATTTAAGCTTACGCCTATTGCTACGGTGACTCCATCCAGCCACCCCGTTCTGTGTCGTCTCCTTCTTCTTTCACCAGCATTAAATCTTTCCCAGCATTAGGCTCTTCTCCAGTGAGTCCTTCCTTCTCATTAGGTGGCCAAAGTATTTGAGTTTCAACTTCACGATCTGGTCTTCTAAAGAGCAGTCAGGGTTGATCTCCTCTAGGTCTGACCGGTTTGATCACCTTGCAGTCCAAGGGACTTGCAGAAGACTTCTCCAGCACCAGAGTATCTTCTTCTTCTTCTTCTTCTTCTTCTTCTTCTTCTTCTTCTTCTTCTTCTTCTTCTTCTTCTTCTTCTTCTTCTTCTTCTTCTTCTTCTTCTTCTTCTTCTTCTTCTTCTTCTTCTTCTTCTTCTTCTTCCTCCTCCTCCTCCTCCTATTCTTCTTCTTCTTTGTCTTCTCCCACTTGTCCAAAACAAATTTCTTTCTTCCTCTTATTTTGAGCAGTCATCAAGCCTAACATCAGCTGTTGGCTTTTGATTATGTGTGTAGGAATCACAACCCCTGGATGTAGGATATAGAAATCAATGATTTCATGAATAGTTAAATGGAGATTTGTTTTCAGGTTTTATCAAGAATATATTGGGATTCATGTTATCATTTTTAAGGTACAGGTGGTCCTCCTCAGCTTACAACAATTCATTTAGCAACCATCCAAAGTTACAATGGCACTGAAGCATAAGTAATGTATAAGAAGGTGAATGATCATCTTCTCAGTCTAACTTCAAGAGAATACGTTTCTTCAGGAAATAGGAACTCTGAGTAAATTCCCTTTTCTATCTAATTTTGACTAGGATGTGTCAAGGCAGACTGAACAGTTTCCCATCATTTTTCATAGATCACTGCCTTCCATGCAATTTAATTTAGTATCTGAAAAATAACATGAACCTTGTGACTGAAAGAGTTCAAAAATTTTTTTTCTTCCTCCCTTCCTTCTCCTAGTGTAACTTGGATAACAGCAACCAGATTTAAGATGACAGTATTGAGGTAGATTAATATCAATAGATCTTAGACTTATATAGCAATAGCACTTAGACTTATATACTGCTTTACAGCCCTCTCTAAGCAGTTTACAGAGTCAGGATATTGCCCCCAAAAATTTGGGTCCTCATTTTACCCACCTTGGAAGGATGGAAGGCTGAGTCAAACTTGAGCCTGGTGAGATTTGATCTGCCAAATTTCAGGCAGTTGGCAGTCAGCAGAAGTAGCCTGCAGTACTGCACTCTAACCACTGCGTCACCACAGCTCATATACTGCTTCACAGTGCTTAACAGCCTAAGCAGTTAAGTCAGCCTGTTTCCCCCAACAACCTGGGTCATCTTTTTACCGACCTCAGAAGGATGGAAGGCTGAATCAACTGGATCGAACTGCTGTCAGTAGGCAGAATTAGTCTGCAATACTGCATTCTAACCACTGCGCCAACAAGGCATTGACTTTGCAAAGGATTTGAACACATTGTAAGTAGCAAAACAAAGTCCAAGCATTGGTGATTGGCTTTTCCATGTGGAATAGAGAGGGATACACTCTTGTTCTTAGGATCTAGGATCTACTTCAGGCAGCCTTACTGGTGGTGAGGTCTATATTTCTTCAAGATTTCTTTTGGGTCCTTCCATAGTCTTGGCTCACCGTCAACCAGGTTCCCCAGATCACCTCCAAAGAGTTCTCTAACCGATTCATTGACTTCCATTCCCATGTGATAATCTTTGGGATCAGTTTGGGATCTTGTAATAATTCATTGTTGCCAGTATTATTATTATTATTATTATTATTATTATTATTATTATTATTATTAAAAAGTCATTATCCCATAGATTCATTAATGAACCACACTCTGAAAGAATGTCACAGTCCTTTGTTTTTTCAGTCTTATTAATCTGCTGTACTCTGTTTGGTTTCTTCATCACCATCAGCAACTGATCAGTGTGGAAATTATTCTATAGATGATCTTTTGGGTTTCATGGATATGTTATGGCCAAATGATAGGCTACGCTGTTTGAAAGCTTTCTAAAAAAGAAAAGAAATTAATCACTTGTCTTTTTTTTTTCCTAACAATATTGCCAAGTTTTATTATGTATAGACGGTAATGGATATATAGGAGTATATCTCATATTAAAGCTGTGTAGATTTATCAATCTTAGAATGTCTCTCAGTTGAATTCATCTATGTTCAAAAATCTTCGCATTAATTTTGTATGTATTTTTCACATTCTCCAGTACCTCTGTGGCAGTGGTGGGATTCAATTTTTTTTATTACCGGTTCTGTGGGCGTGGCTTGGTGGGCGTGGCTATGTGGTTATGTGACTGGGTGGGCGTGGCCTACTTAGCAGTCCATCTTGCCAATTTAGCAGTCCATTAAACAATACACAGCAACCCCCTTTTCTATTCTTCTTTTTAAGACCTCATGAAGTTTTTGCTCTAGGTTTGTTTTCTTTCTTTCTTTTTTACTAGGGGGAGAGGTTGGGAATGCCTGGAGATTTCTGGGAATTTCTCTTCTGTGTTATAGGCACCAAAATAACCAAGATGATATAAGGCCTCCTGATGGAGGAAGGGGCTGGACTAGATGATCTTCCGAGGTGCCTTCCAGCCTTGGATTGCTGTCCTGTTTCAAAGCATCCTCTGAAGCTGTGTCTGGTGCCAAGGTTTATGGTTCTTCCTTCCTCTCCTTTTTCTCTCCCTCCCTCCCTCTATCCATCCATCCAGTGGTGGGTTGCTACCAGTTCGCCCCAGATCAGGCAAACCGATAGTGGCGGTGGCGGGAGGCTCTGCCCACTGCCTGGATGTCTTTGCGCATGTGCAAAAGCGTCTTGTGCACCAGCGAGTACATGCGCACCCACAAGTAAACCAGTAGCAACGGGGTTTGAATCCCATTCCTGCATCCATCCATATCTCATTCACTTTCCCTTCCTTTCCCCCTTCCTTCCTTCCTTCCTTCCTTCCTTCCTTCCTTCCTTCCTTCCTTCCTTCCTTCCTTTCTTTTTCTTTCTTTCTCCCCCTCCCTCCCTCCCTCCCTTTCTTTTCTTTCTTTCTTTCTCTCTTTCTTTCTTTCTTCCTCCCTTGAAGACTTACTTTCTCCCTTGAAATCCCCCCACACACCCTGTTTTGGGCCTAGCAGGCCTCCCTGCAGCCTTCTGGGCAGTGGTGAAATCTAAAATTTGTTACTACCAGTTCTGTGGGTGTGGCTTGGTGGTGGTGGGGTGTAATGTGACTGGGTGGGCATGGCCATTTTTTTTTCTTTTAAAACCATTTTTTCTACAACCTCTTTGGCGAAGAGGTTGTAAAAAAAAATGCTTTCAAAAGGCTCTGACGATCCCAGCTGAGCCGCGTGATCATCAGAGGCTTATTTTCTTTTTTAAGAAAGCATTTTTTCGGCCAAAGAGATTGTAGAAAAAATGCTTTTAAAAGTAAAAAAAAAAAAGCCTCTGATGATTGTGTGGCTCAGCTGGGTATGGGGGTGGGGGTGGCAGGGATTTTTGCTACCAGTTCTCCGAACCACCTGCCTCCATCGCTGCCGGATCAGGCGATCAGGTCTGGACTGGGAGCATTTCACCCCTGCTCCTGGGAAACAAAATGGGTGTGGGTGATCGCCACATACTCCAGTGCCCTGTTTTGGGCCTAGCAAGGCTCCCTGAAGTCTCCTGGGAGCCAAAATGGGGCACAAAATTTACCATTGGATGAATGTTTATAGAATAAGGAATAGTTAATATTCTACCAATGAAGGAGAATATTTGTAGCTGAGGGTTGAAATGAGGGTTCCTTAGTGCTCTCTGCGCTTGCTTGTTTTTAATACAGTCTGATGAGGTTACCTAGTTTGGGTAATCAAATGTCTGCAAAAAAAAAAAAAAAAAAAAACCAAGCAAACTCAGAGAGCACCAAGGTCCCCTCAATTAATATTCTTTCTGTTAAAAAAAATGCTTAGACAAGAAAAGGAGGAGAGGAAAAGAAGAAGGAACTAGCAATCAAATTGTATATCAGGAAAATAAATCACTAGCAGCGATCTACATATTAATATTAAGTGATTAACTTCTTTGTATGGAAAGATTATTGACTCCACGCCCCCATGTATTGGCTTCTGGGCAACCTTTCCTTCTCTGGACTTTGCTTCACCACTGTTATCATGCCCAAGTGATGCTCAATATAATCACAGAGTGAAAAATTATTTCCTTTATGGGTTGCATGATGCAGATGTATTTCTATTTTTTCTTGGGAACTTCAGATTACATTTTGGTCTTTGATCACTACATGGCCAACTGTAACCCCTTGAGATATTTTGTTGTGGCCCACCAGCAGCCAGAGACTCAGAGAGTGAGGAGATTGGGAGGAACAAGGGCCGCTCCTGGAGTCTGGGGAAGGCTCTGATGGGTGCTATGCATCGGAGGCAAAGATGGGGCCAGGGCTGTCCGACATTTATCAACTACTTTTGTAGTCGGAGATAAGTGAGGCAGAAGAATAGCTGGAGCCTGTTCCTAATGCACACATGTGCAGAGCTGTCAGGAGAAGGGAACAATTAAGGAACAGGGGTCAACGTGGGACTAAAAGTAAACATTGATAGATTAATTATTCCAAATGTCAGGAAAATTCTCCTTAGTTCTAGGTTGCTTCTCTCCTTGATTAGTTTCCACCAATTGCTTCTTGTCCTAACCTCAGGTGCTTTGGAGAATAGCTCGATTCCGTCTTCTTTGTGGCAATCCCTGATATATCGGAAGACTGCTATCATGTTCACACCTAGTCCTTCTTTTCATTAAACAAGACATACCGAATTCCGGCAACTGTTCTTTATATGTTTTAGCCTCCAGTCCCCTAATCATTTTGGTTGCTCTTAGCAACTTTTCTTTTAGGAAAAAAAAAAAGACAAGTTATTAATCTCTTTTCTTTTTTTTAGAAAGCTTTCAAACAGCGTAGCCTATCATTTGGCCATAACATATCCATGAAACCCAAAAGATCGTCTATAAAATAATTTCCACACTGATTGGTTGCTTATGGTGATGAAGAAACCAAGCAGAGTGTCAGGTTTTCAGGCTACCTTCAAATAAATTGCATCGCAAACAAAGTCTTTTATAAAACAAATTTCCATTTTATTAAGTACAGCACTTTTTACACCAACTCGTTGCGGCCGGCACTGACGTGCTGACCCAAAACACCTCCTCTTCCTTCCCCCACTCCTCTGCATTCATTGGCCATCTTCCCAATCATTCACCCCTAATCTACTGCTCCAATTAAAAGAATTTTCCCCCTCCCATCCATCTCCTAGGGACATTATCTCCAGAGGAAATAAGTAGGTGAAAGGCAACCGTCCAGTTACAGACGCCTGCATTCTCCTTCTTTTGTCACCCCAAGATTAAATGCATTTTGACGTGCTGATACAGAATACAGCAGATTAATAAAACTGAAAAAACAAAGGACTATGACATTCTTTCAGAGTGTGGTTCATTAATGAATCTATGTGATAATGACTTTTTAAAAAATTAATAATAATAATACTGGTAACAATGAATTATTACAAGATCCCAAACTGAGTCAAAGATTGTCATATAGGAATGGAAGTCAACAAATTGGTTAGGGAAATCTTTGGAGGTGATCTAGGGAAATTGGTTGATGGTGAGCCAAGTCTATGGAAGGACCCAAAATAAATCTTGAAGAAATATAGACCTCACCACCAGTACCCCTCTCTATTCCACATGGAAAAGAAAATTACCAATGTTTGGACTTTGTTTTTCTACTTACAATGTGTTCAAATCCTTTGCAAAGTCAATGCCTTGGTGGCTCAGTGCTTAGAAGGCAGCTTTTCAGACTAATTCTGTCCACTGCCAGCAGTTCGATCCAGTGGATTCAGCCTTTCATCCTTCTGAGGTCAGTAAAATGATGACCCTAGTTGTTCAGGGAAACAGGCTGACTCTATAAACCGCTTAGAAAGGGCCGCAAAGCACTGTGAAGCGGTATATAAGTATAAGAGCTATTGGAATAGAATAGAATAGAATAGAATAGAATAGAATAGAATAGAATAGAATAGAATAGAATAGAATAGAATAGAATAGAATTTTTATTGCTATTAATCTACCTCAATACCGTTGTCTTAACTCTGCTTGCTCTCATCCAAGTTACACTAGCAGAAGGAAGGGACGAAAAAAAAAATCTTCAAATTCTTTCCGTCACAAGGTTCATGTTATTTCTCAGATACTAAATTAAATTGCATAGAAGGCAGTGATCTGTGAAAAATGATTGGAACTGTTCAGTCTGCCTTGACACATCCTAGTCAAAATTAGATAGAAAAGGGAATTTACTCAGAGTTCCTATTTCCTGAAGAAACGTATTCTCTTGAAGTTAGACTGAGAGGATGATCATTCACCTTCTTATACATTACTTATGTTTCAGTGCCATTGTAACTTTGGATGGTTGCTAAATGAATTGTTTTAAGCTGAGGAGGACCACCTGTACCTTAAAAATGATGGCACGAATCCCAATATATTCTTGATAAAACCTGAAAACAAATCTATATTTATATTAACTATTCATGAAATCATTGATTTCTATATCCTACATCCAGGAATTGTGATGGCTTCACCCATAATCAACAGCCAAAAGCTGATGTTAGGTTTGATGATTGCTCAAAATGAGAGAAAGAAAGAAATTTGCTTTGAATAATAGGAGGAGGAGGAGATTTGAAATGAATAGAATTGTGATGTATACTCATTACTCACCGAAGCTCTGTTAATGCTTCTTAGCTTTTCTATACTAAATAGAAAAAGTCTTGAACATAGAGTCCTGTTTGAGATTCAGCTTTGTCAAATGGACAAAGACTTCACAAGAGCCATCAAACATTTTAAAGACTTCACAATTTCATTTGCAATTTTGTATTTCATCCCAGATCAATGTGGAACCATTGAAAGATTTCCCAACAAACACAGATGTGACGAGGATTACAAAATATTTTCTCTTTCAACAGAAGAAAATATTTGTAGCTCACGGTTGAACTGTGGAGTCCTTGGTTGTCTCTGAGTTTGCTTCTTTTCTTGCAGACATTTCATTACCCAATTAGGCAACAACATTATATAGCAATGCTGATAATGGGTATGCCTATTTGAGTAATGAAAAGTCTGCAAGAAAGCAACCAAGATCAGAGAGCACCAAGAACTCCGTAGTTCTCTTTCAGAAGGAGAGATAATGGAAACACCTGGATACTTAGCATCACACACCATGTTAGAAACTCATCCTTTTGGTTACTGCTTTCCACAAAGCTGTCTTGAATTCACTATTCCGGATTGTGTAGATGAAAGGGTTTAACATGGGTACAAAACTGGTGCGTACAAGAGAGATTCCCTTATTGAGTCGGGTGTCACCATGTGTTGAAGGTTTCAAGTACATAAGCATATCTGCTGTATAGAAAATGGTTAGAACAATAAGATGGGAAGCACAGGTGAGAAAGGCTTTGGACCTCCCAGTGGCCGAAGGGATCTGAAGTATGGCGTTTATAATGCATGTATATGAAATCAGAGAGAACCCAAAGGATCCCCACATTATAGCAGCACCATAAAGGAATCCTATTAACTCAATCACTATTGTGTCAGCACAAGCCAACTGCAAAACTGGACCAATGTCACAAAAGAAATGATCAATGATATTGCGCCCACAATAGGGGTACGTCCACACCACGACCGCCTGAGGAAATATGAGTCCAAACCCACCAATCCATGCCAGCAAAGAGAGCTTGAGGCAAAGTCCACTAGTCATAATGATTTGATAATGCAAAGGTTTGCAGATGGCCACGTAGCGATCAAAAGACATGATCGTGAGGGTGATGAATTCCACAGCTCCCATTGTGAAGACCATGAAATCTTGGGCCATGCAACATGCAAAGCAGATGGTATTTTTGCCGGATAAGCTATTGAGCAACATCTTTGGGATCTCTGATGTTGTAGAAGCAATCTCAGCCAGTGAGAAGTTGAGGAGGAAGAAATACATTGGAGTATGGAGCTTAGGTTCCATGGAAACCACGATGATGATTAAGGAATGTCCTATAAGTGACAGAAGGTACATCAGAAGCAGGAGGATATAAAATCCCAGGTTCAGTTCATGAAATTCTGAAAATCCCAGAAGAATAAATTCATTGAAAAATGTAGCATTTGACATCTTGTTCTTCTTTTCTAAAACGATACAATAATTTATAGAAACATTATCATTTGTGGTGTAAGAAAGGTACACAATAGGATCTGAGCAAACGATAATCACATAAATGGCTGAAGTGAATTGTTGTGCAGGGTTACTGAACCGTTTCATATTTTTTACTCACATAACTGTTGATTAATTAGTGGTTTTGGAAATATCACCACCACTTTCAGAGAATCTGTGGCTATTCAATTCAGGATGTGAGGAGAGATATGAAATTAATTTTTTCCTCAGAAAATGCCGTCACCCATTTTACCTCACTGAAGTATTGCACGCTATGTGGAAGCTTTTCAGGGTTTGTTTTAATCTTTCTCAAATCTAATACAGGAATAAACAAAACTGACATAATCTTTCTTTTTTAATTTAATATTTTTGAAGGACAGCCTTCAAAAGTATGTTGACTTTTTTTTTAAAAAAAATAATATTTTTATTATACAGTTTTCTTCATTTTACATCACAGTTTCAAACTTTGCAACAGCGATATACCGGTATATATCCATTTCCATTATATATACTATTATGTCTCCTAATATACATTATTGTATTTGTTTTATTTTACATTTTTATAACATTCTATCATCATATTAATTACAATAAGTATTCTGTCTATCATTATACTTATATTTATTTCTAAGTTCTCATCCGTTGATCGTCTTTCATTGTTACTTTTCTAATATTTGCATCTACTCTCCAACCAATTGTACCATATGACCCAAATTAAACAATGTTCTGTTTCTCCTTTATCTTTCATTTCCATTGTCAACCTATCCATCTCAGCACAATCTAATATTTTCTTTATTACCATTTCCTCAGAGGGTATGTTTCCAGTTTTCCAATTTTGAGCATATACAATTCTAGCCACTGTTATTACATGTAGCATTAAGTATTGGATATGTTAAAAAATATATTTTCCTGTCAACATGCCTAACAGAAATAGCTCTGGTTTTAAATCTATTTGACTTGGGTTTTTTTAAATTAAGTATTAAACTTTGCAGGCAAACCCTTTCATCATTTCATTGTGGTATGTAATATTATCAGGTGCCTTCCCAAAGTGATTTAAAAAATGTACTGTCTATTCATGCAACATCTCACCTCTACACACACATACACACAGACAGGATTAATTTACATTAAAAGATGTAGGAGTGGAAAGGAATATTTGTTGACCGGAAGCAGTCGCAATTTGAAAGAATTTCACTTTTATTCTACTACAAAAGAATTGTATTTCATAATTTGCATGTCTGGAATTGGAATCTGTTTTTAGTCCTCTCTGATCAGTTACTCCAAGGTAAGAACTGTACTCACTTGTTTTTCAGTTAGTGAAAAGATTTCAAAACTGGGTGAGAAACCTTGCAACCAATTAATTCATGGGAGTAGACATCCTGACCATTTTCCTACTTTCCGACCTTAATTTTTCCATTTACTCTTTCAATACCTACAGCCCTTACTCCATAATCATAATCATAAGTTTATTTGTCAAGCATATATAAGAGAACAGGTAAAAGTATAAACATAATTTGAATACATGAAAAGAGTAAGTAAAAAGGAATATTAGGACAGGGACGGTAGGCACGCTGGTGCACTTATGCACGCCCCTTACAGACCTCTTAGGAATGGGGTGCGGTCAACAGTAGACAGTTTAAGGTTAAAGTTTTGGGGGTTTGGGGAAGAAACTACAGAGTCAGGTAGTGCATTCCAGGCATTGACCACTCTGTTACTGAAATCATATTTTCTGCAATCAAGTTTGGAGCGGTTTACTTCGAGTGTGTATCTATTATTTACTTGTGTATTGTTGTGGTTGAAGCTGAAGTAGTTGTTGACAGGAAGGACATTGTGGCAGATAATTGTATGTACTATGCTTAGGTCAGACTGAAGTCGGCATAGTTCTAAGTTGTCTAAGCCCAAAATTTGGAGTCTGGTGGCATAAGGTATTTTATTGCGGGTAGAGGAATGGAGGACTCGTCTCATAAAATATCTCTGGACTCTCTCGATTGTATTTATGTCTGATATGCAGTGTGGCTTCCAGACAGATGAGCTGTATTCAAGAATTGGTCTAGCAAATGTTTTGTATGCTCTAGTTAGTAGTACAACATTACTAGAGAAGACGCTATGCAAGATTAGGTTAACAACTCTTAATGCCTTTTTGGCAATGTTTTTACAGTGGGCTCTGGCACTTAGATCTTTAGAAATGAGTACTCCATGTTAGGCAATATATTTCCCGGAGCACCAAGTAAAACAAACCCCTCATCCTTTTAAGGAATCAATCATTTAAGCTTCCTTTTCATAAGGGCAATGTTTTCCATCCTTCTCTTTACCTCCTAATCTTCCTCTAATACACATTTAATTTACAAAAATCTCATTAACTCATACAGCAAAAGCAGCAAAACACAGCTATAAATTGGAAGTACAATTTCAGCTTTCACATCGCTTTCTGCATGCTCTGTCCAACTCAAAACAGCAGGCTTTTTATATGCATACTTCCCAGGACAGATGCACACAGAAAAAGCAGTGACTGTGAGAGGGATCTTGGAGTCTTAGTGGACAATCAGCTAAATATGAGCCAGCAGTGTGCAGCGGCAGCTAAAAAAACCAATGCAATCCTAAATTGCATTAACAGAGAGATAAAATCAAGATCAAGTGAGGTACTAATACCACTCTATGAAGCCTTAGTAAGACCACACCTAGAATAGTGCATCCAGTTTTGGTCAACACACTATAAAAATATGATGAGACTGTAGAAAAAGTGCAGAGGAGAGCAACCAAGATGATTAGGGGACTGGAGACAAAACATAAGAAGAATGGTTACAGGAACTGGGCATGGCAAGACTAGTGAAGAGAAGGACCAGGGGAGACATGATAGCAGTGTTCCAATATTTGAGGGGCTGCCACTGAGAGGAAGGGGTCAAGCTGTTTTCCAAAGCACCTGATTGCCAGACAAGGAATAATGGATGGAAACTGATCAAGGAGAGATTCAACCTAGAAATGAGAAGGAACTTTCTGACAGTGAGAACAATCAACCAATGGAACAGAAGTTGCCTTCAGAAGCTGTGGGAGCTTCATCACTGGAGACTTTCAAGAAAAGATTGGACTGCCATTTGTCAGAAATGGTATAGGATCTCCTGATTGAGGGGGGTGTTGGACTAGATGACCTATAAGGTCCCTTGCAACTCTGTTAATCTGTTAATCTGTCAAATATGCACAGACAGATGACTTAGAGAAGCTTGGTGCCTTAATCTTATTGACATCAATGTTGAAAATCTCAACATATCAGCATTTGTCATCCAACCCTCAAATTACCAGAAGTGTGAAAGACCTTACAATCCACATCAAATATAGAATCTTCTTTCTTACCTTCTAGGAAGCATCAAATACGTTCTGGAGACAGGTTTAGAGAGGAATGTTTCTACATATAACTCTTTTCAGTAACAGTGAAGAGTTGGAAAAAAAATTCTCATGTGATTTCTTTATAGTTCCTCAGGGATAGCACAAGTGATGTCCTTCTTGCCAATTAATAGTTCATGTGCAGTATAGAGTTTTTTAAAGGACAATATTCAAATAATGGAAATCAGTCATAAAAAAAAAAGAAAGCATAGTTAAACTGAGAAATAGAGATATGGACAGGCAGATTGTTGGAGAAAATTTTTGAGAGTCCCTTGGACTGCAAGGAGATCAAATCAGTCAATCCTAAATGCAATCAGCCACAGAAGGATCTGAAGCTCAAATACTTTGGCCACTTATAGGAAGACAGGACTCATTGGAAGAGACCCTGATATTAGGAAAGATTTTTTTTATTTATTTTTTTATTTTTATGTTTAAACAAACAATATATCATTATGTCAGTTTTGGAAGACAATTTTTGTTTTTGCTTCTTAACTGCCACATATTTTAGCTGGGGAAGTTGGGAGGGGGTTGTTGTTGGAGCGGTAGAAAGTTAGTCATAACAACATTCCGTGTTCAAGGACTTTTGCCTGCATCTGATGGAGACTGCCTGAAGATTATATCCAGTTGAGTGTGAAGAGTTGATTGGACAATGTGATGAATTTGTGAGTGTGGGGCAGGGCTGTGAACTGTCAGCTGGGTGTGGAAAACCTGGAAGCTTTCAGATTCAGGTTTTCCCAGATGTGCCAACATGACATCTCTAATAAATTGGAAGTTTGAGGAACCTCAGGCCTAAGAGCTTTATTTTGTTTGGGGTGTTCCTTGGAACCCTGACACATCAATTATTCAGTGTGTCATCTGAGTACATATCTTTCTGTCATCATATTCCTCCTCTACCATCATTTTCTTGCTACATTTCTGTCTTACTTTTACATTTTAATTTAATTTATTACAACATTTTTTCTTGCATTTATATTATTTTTTTTATATCTCATCTCTATCCATTGATAGAATTGCACCCCATATCCTGTAATATTCTGATTCTTCCTTTCCCTTAATTGCCAAAATTAGTCTATTCATTTCTGCACATTCCAATATTTTCTCAATTACTTTTCCCTCTATAAGGATTTTTTCTCCTTTCCAATTTTGTGCAAATACTATCCTCACTGCAGTTATTACATGTATAATCAGATAGATATTTTCTTTACTATATTTCTCTGGTAAGATACCCAACATCTCCACCCCGGACCATCCCAATGATGCCCTTGATGTGATGTCCCAGTGCCTGGAGGCCATGCGGATCTGGATGGGGAGAAACAAGCTCAGACTCAACCCTTCCAAGACTGAGTGGCTGTGGTTCCCGGTGTCCCGGTATAGTCAGCTGGTTCCATCGCTGACTATTGGGGGCAAGATCTTGGCCCCCTCAGAGAGGGCTTGCAACTTGGGTGTTCTCCTGGATGGATGGCTGTCTTTGGAAGATCATATGATGGCTGTGGCCAGGGGAGCTTTTTATCAGGTTCACCTGATACATCAGTAGTGTCCCTTTCTTGACCGGGATGCATTGCGCATGGTTACTCATGCCCTCGTCACGTTCCATCTGGACTACTGTAACACTCTCTACATGGGGCTCCCCTTGAAGAGCACTCAAAGGCTCCAACTGGTCCACAATGCGGCCACACGGGTGATTATGGGGGCGACATGACGCACCCATGTAACACCTTTCTTGCGCGAGCTGCACTGGCTCCCGGTGGTCTTCCGGGTGCGATTCAAGGTGTTGGTCACCACCTTTAAAGCGCTCCATGGCTTAGGACCTGGGTATATACGAGATCGCCTTCTGCCACCGATAGCCTCCCACCGGCCAATACACTCCCACAGAGAGGGGCTCCTCAGGGTGATGTCGGCCAAACAATGTTGACTGGTGACACCCAGGGCGAGAGCCTTCTCTGTGGGGGCACCAAACTTCTGGAATGAGCTGCCCCTAGAGGTTTGCATGATCCCCGACCTGCGTATCTTTCACTGCACCCTTAAGACTCTTTTGTTCCAACAGGCCGGGCTGGCTTAATATGAATTTTAAATTGGATGTTTGTTAGCTTTTAACTTTGTGGGCCAAATTTTATATATTCATTTTAAATTGTTTTTAATTTTTGTGAGTTTATATGTGTTTTAATATGGCTGTACACCGCCCTGAGTCCTTTGGGAGAAGAGCGGTATAGAAGTTCAATAAAATCAAAAAATCAAAAAATTAAATAGGAACAGTTCAGGTCTTAAATCAATATGTTGTTGTATCATTTCCTCTAAGCATGTTTAAATTTTTACCCAATAGTTTTGCGCTTCTGGACATGTCCACCACATATGATAATATGATCCCGGATGATACTAGATAAGATTGAAGAGGAAAGGAAAAGGAAACAGGAGAAGATGAGATAGTTGGATAGTGTTATCAACACAACAAAAGAAAAAGTATGATAAAAAGAATAAATATATTGATTTTACATGTATTAACTGCAGCCAGAATTATATTTGCACAACAATGGAAAACGATGAGATCCTGACAGATCAGAGTGTAATAAAAAAAATTGAAAATTGAAGAAAAAGAATGTGCAGAAATGGATAGATTAATGCTTACAATTAAGGAAAAAGAAGAAACTGAATACTTCTTGATATGGGACTTATTTTACCAATGGTTAGATAATAAAAACAGAAGTTAGAAAAATGGGAATATAAAAGAAGGACAAATGTTACAAAGGAGATTTGTTAAAGTAGATAGGTTAAATATTATTGTTATTATAGAATTAATATTATTGCAATGAATACTATTGTAAACATCTTGATTATGACTGCCTAAAAATAATTGTACACAGACAACAGTTTGATTGAAATTGAATTTTTACATTATATAAATAAAATAAATAAAACATTACAAAAAAGTTAAAAAGGAGATGAGAATTAACCATGTGCTTCCAAATGATTTTTGAGCCCTTTTTCAAATACTCTTAGCTGACTCTTGTTATGTTTTTTACTTAAATTTTAAAACAAGATGGTGCTTTGCAATAAACCAAATGTGCATCATATACAAACTAATACTTACATTGCTACTTAGTTAATTGATGCTAATAGTTGTATAAAACCACGACAAATCACCTTTTTAATTTCTTTATTTTATTTTTTTTTAAAAAAAACATTGCTAAACAACCACCATCCGTCCAGTGGTGGGTTTCAAATTATTTTACTATTGGCTTAGTGGGTGTGGCATGGCTTTGTGGGTGTGGCTTGGTGGGCATGGCAGGGGAAGGATACTGTAAAATCTCCATTCCCTCCCCAATCCAGGGGAAGGTTACTGCAAAATTCCCATTTCCTCCCAAGGTGAGACTTGGGTGGCAAGAATAGATGGGGGTGGGGCCAGTCAGAATTTTTACTACCGGTTCTCCGAACTATGTAAAATTTCCGCTATCAGGTCTCCAGAACTGGTCAGAACCTGCTGAAAACCACCTCTGCATCCGTCTCATTATTTTGTCAAGAGCCATCTTGAATTCACTATTCCAGATTGTGTAGATGAAAGGATTAAACATGGGTACAAAGCTTGTGTGCATAAGCAATATGACTTTATTGAGTCGAGGATCACCATGTGTAGAAGGATGCAAGTACACGATCATGTCTGCTGTGTAGAAGATAATTAGAACCGTGAGGTGAGATGCACAAGTGAGGAAAGCTTTGGAGCATCCAGTGGCAGAAGAAATCCAGATTATAGCAGCTACAAAGTGCCCGTATGATATCAGGGAAAGACCGAAGGACCTCCACATGAAAGTGCTTCCTGGAGATCTCAGGGGTTCCATCCAACCACTTCACTCTCAGTCTTTCATTAGACTCAAGACATTCACTCTGTCTTCATACTTTTGCTTGCAATTCAATTATCATCCAGTCCCTCAGTAAAGATCAAATCATCTCAGTATAATTTATTTGTGCCCATGGCTCACTTTTCTTTCTTTTCTTTCTTTTTAAAAAGTAATTTTTATTAATTTTTACCTTTAAAAACAGGGGGAGGGAAGGACAAAAACACAGTAAAAAAACAAGACAAACATAACAATATATACTATTTTTACAGCCTTCTGCATCGGCATATATATTCTGCTTTTGTATTCAACTCTTCTACTTTATCTTTCTATCTTTTATAACAACTTTGATAACTCTTATAACCACACTAGATACATATATACATTATACTTGTTTACATAGTCAGTGATTTAACTTTAACTCTAGTTAGTAACTTTTAGTTTTTATTTAATCGATATTAAATTAAATTTCCTATTTCTTATTTTGGTTTCTGTTTTCTAGCCACTCATACATTTTATTCCACATTTTGTAGTAATCCAAATCTTCTCTTTCCTTTATTTCCATAGTCATTTTATCCATTGCTGCGCATTCAAGAATTTTTCTAATCACTATTTCGTCTGATGGTATGTTAATCTGTTTCCACCATTGTGCAAGGATAATCCTAGCTGCCGTTAATATGTGCAGTATTATATATTGCAATTTTTTCTCTACCACATGTTCCTAAATTATGGCCACATCTCCAACATTTGGGTGATAAATTTGGAAACATTTTAGCCAATCTCGCTGGAGTATGGCTCAGTTTTCAATCAGATCATTTTTATTTACTCTTTATTTAAAAAATGGATTTATCTCACTCCTCCATTATACACCAGTGTATTTGAAGTTCTTTATAAAATTATACTTTCTTAAAGGGAAATTTTTACATCACTTGCAGTACCCCTGAGGACCTGTTAAGAAATCACATAAGGGGAAAAAAATCTTTCAGCTATTAACACTTACTAAACAGAGTTATATGTAAGGCTTTTCCTTGATAATATGGTCTCCAGAACATATTCAATGGTGACTAAGAAGGTAAGAACAGAGATTATTTATTTGATGTGGACTGTAATCCTGATTAAAGACTGTGCCCTTAACAACAGCTGTAAAACTGATGTTTGTGAGGAAAAAAATCAACTTTTTTTTCTGTGCTCAAAGGAGAAAATCTTTACAGGTGGAAGCTGTGATGATAGATAGCTAAATAGCTAACCAGAAAGATAAGAGTGTGTGAGACAGAGATGATAGAGAGATGATAGGTAGATAGATAGATAGATAGATAGATAGATAGATAGATAGATAGATGATAGATAGAAAGAAAGAAAGAAAAAAAAAGAAAGAAAGAAAGAAAGAAATAAATTAGAAAATAAATAGAAAATAAATAGAAAATAATAGAAAATAATAAAATAACAGACTCGGATGGGACCTTGGAGGTCTTCTAGTCCAATCCCCAGCTTAGGTAGAAAACCCTACACCACATCAAACAAATGGTTATCCAATCTCTTCTTAAAAACTTCCAGTGTTGGAGCATTTACAACCTCTGGAGGCAAGTTGTTCCACTGATTAATTGTTCTAACTATCAGCAAAGATAGACAGAGAGATGATAGATAGATAGATAGATAGATAGATAGATAGATAGATAGATAGATAGGGAAATACAATATTATGCCTTTTTTTTTAATATTCCTAAAAGTATTTTATTCTTCTAAAACGGGGAGGGGCTTCCCACATCCCAAAGGTGCTTGCTTCCTAAAGACAACTGGACTTTCTTGTTTTGCTTGAAAACATTTCATTTCTTATTCCAGAAACTTCTCCAGAAGTGAAAAAGTGAGATAAAATAGTTCCTCTTTGGAACCTTAAAAATAGGTTACTATCTGCAACCTGCTAAAGAAACATGTTAGGAATGTTTTGGCTTTGGAGCTCTTTCAGTCAACGGGATCTTTACCTGGAATCTCATTGTGTGTGGGGGGGGGGGGGGGAGGTGATAATGACAAGAAGATTCCAGAGAAGGAAACAACTGCTTTGTGTCAAAGGAAGGAAGCACAACATTCAGAGTCTCAAAGATGCAATGAAGCACCTTTTGGTTTTCTTTTTAACCTTTGCACTGCACAGTCCTATCAGTTCTTCTTCTCTAATGCTCAAATCAGTTTCTCCTCCCCTCCCTCCTTTCTCTCCTTCTCCTCCCTCCTCCCAAAAAAGTAAGATGAGACAGAAATATGGGATTACAGGGGCTAAATTTAAAAGCAATGATTGCTTGGAGCTAAAATTAATTGCCCCCTCAGTAAGTCAAGATTCAAAATTCCCAAATCCTGTTTCGAGGCAATTCCAATCACCGTCGTATCAGTCAAATAATAACAATAACAACTGAAATCACTAAAAAAAGAGTTGTCCCACAAGAGAATATGCTTGAATGTAGAGCTGGCTATTCTGTTATGCAGGAACTCCCAAGTTTTTGGAATGCCTGTTTTCTTAGTCACTGGCTTCAGGTGTTTTGAATTTTCCATATCATCTTACAAATATCTACCATCTTTTATGCATAAAAATTGTGAACATGGAGACTGGACAATTTTATTTGCATTTATTTAATCTAATTGGCACTCAAAAAGCATTGAGACGGTTGCGAAAGTTTACAGTAGCACATTCCAGGTTCAAAGAATAAAATTGATGTTGGTAAAAGTTTGTCTGTTTGTTCAGATAAAATTAAGATATTTCTACTTCAATGACTATACCTTTTTTAGTCTTTCTTTTGCTTTTTTAGCAATCATCAGCTGAGCATGTAAAGACTATTCCCATATGAGATTTCAGCTATCACTCCTGTATGTCAAACTGTTATTTGATGCCTTCCAAATTAAACATCTTTCTTTCTTTATGGAAATTCTTGGTCAGCCAGGTCATGGTTGATTCAAAGGTGTTTTTTTCAAAAGGTAACTGCACTTTCTTTGTTTTTCCTTGAAAATGTTTTGCTTCTCATCCAAGAAGCTTCATCAGTTCTGATTGGATGGTGGTGTGGGGGGGTGGGGGATGGAAGGATTAATTCTGTAAGGAAGAACTAATAGTACCATACTTCCTGTGCCATCTAGTAGGAACTGATGAAACTCCTTGAATGAGAAGCTAAACACTTTCAAGGAGAAACAAAAGAAAATCCAGTTGCCTTTTGAAAAAGTGCCTTTATTTAGTAAGATATTTTTTCTGCTGAAAATGTGTTCTTCTTTTATTCCAGGAAAAAAGAAGATGGCCAGTGTAACTTCTGAAATATCAATCCAAACCCTGAAATCTAATGTGGTGCACCTGAATTTTGACATTACGTTAGTGACTTTCCATATACTTCTTGGCATAATCTATTGCAAATGACAAAATGCATTTCCTTTTTTTCATTAAATGTGTAGGTGTTATAACAATAATAGTCAGTTTTCCAGACAGACAAATTTAGATAAATAGAAGATTTCAGAAATTTTAAATGCACTGTGCTTCCTACACCCTTCCTTCCTGGGATTTTTTTCTTCATTTGTTTCTGTTTCTTAACTTTATTTGTAAATGTAATGCACACGTTAGCTATATTTTCTTGAAATACTAGAAGTTATCAGAGCTACCACTGAGAAATCATTGACAATTTTGAAATGATGGAGCCTAGGAATATGTCCACAGTAACTGAATTCATCCTATTAGGAATTCCTTTTCTGTATGATTTTCACCGAGTCTTCTTTGCGGTGGGTCTGTCCATGTACCTTGTAACCATCCTTGGGAATGGCTTCATCCTCATCATCGTGGCAATGGAGCCAAGACTTCAGACCCCGATGTACATCTTCCTGAGCAACCTTGCTTTCCTGGAGATCTGCTATACTTCCACTGTGGTACCCAAATTGCTACAGACGTTTATACAAACCAAGACGACCATCTGCTTCCACTGTTGCCTCACTCAAGGATTTTTTCACTTCTGTTTTGGTAGTACGGAGCTTTTCATCCTCACCGCTATGGCCTTTGACCGCTATCTGGCCATCTGTAAGCCCCTTCAGTATCCCATCATGATGTCCAAGCAGGTGTGCCTTCAAATGTCTTTGGCCACCTGGTATGCCGCCTTTGTGATTATCTTTTTTCATTATTTTATGGTTTGGAGATTGCCGTTCTGTGGATCCAATGTCGTTGACAGTTTCTTCTGCGATATTGGTCCCCTGTTGAACCTTGCCTGTGCGGACACCCATTTCATTGAGTCTCTCAGACTGTTGACTGTTGCCTTTGTAATCGTGATTATGACCTTGCTTCTCATGATTCTGTCCTACGTTTTCATTATTGCCACCGTCCTGCGCATTCCCTCCGGCGTAGGGCGGAAGAAGGCCTTCTCCACCTGCACATCACACCTGGTGGTGGTGTCCATATTGTATGGCGCTCTTGTCTTCATGTACGTGAGGCCCAACGTCCAGTCCTCAGACCACCTGACAAGGACTGTGGCGGTCTTGAATACCACTCTTACCCCAATGCTGAATCCTTTCATATACACAATTCGGAACGCCGATGTCAAAAAAGCCATCCAGAATGCAATGCAGAAAAAGAAAGGGACCTTAAATTGAGACCATGATTGGAACAATAGTTCCAGGACTCTCACATGTAGTAGAAATGAGATGAAATTTAGAAAATGGTGGCATCGGTGACATTTTGAGTGACGCACTCAGAATTCAACTGGCAATAATTTCAGACTTAAAAGCACCATTTGTCTTTAGAGTTTGCAATACAGGTAGTCCACGACTTATGACCACAATGTGAGTCCAACAAGTTTGTTGTTGAGACAATTGTTAAGTGAGGTTTGCCCCACGTTACTCACTTTCTTGACATGGTTGTTAAATGAATCACTGCAGTTAAGTTACTAATGCAGCAGCCTGCATGGTTTTATGCAGGTTCCTGTGTGCACATGTGAGACCTCTCCTGTGGGAGCTCCATTGGTTAACGATTTGTTTCCGGGTGCAATTCAAGGTGCTGGTTGTCACCTTTAAAGCCCTTCATGGCTTGGGGCCAGGTGATCTGAGAGACAGTCTCTTACCAGTCACATCTACCCGACTCATCAGATCAGGGAGGCAGAGAATGTTGCGGGTCCCATCCCTGAGGGAGAAACACCTGGTGGAACGCTGAAGAAGGGCCTTCTCCATGTTGGCTCCCTTCTCTGGAACACCATTCCCCCAGAGATTAGAATGGGCCCCACTCTAACACTCTTCCAGAAGGTGCTGAAGACCTCGTTTTGCCAGCAGGCCTGGGAAACCCAGAGCGTGATGAAGCCCATTAAATGGCTCGTGTGATCTGCTTGTGGCGGGGCGGGGGTGGGGTTAATTATATTATATTATAATATATTAATTTATTTGATTCTTTTTATTAGTTTTATTGTTTTAAATCAGGTTTGAAATTCTGTAAGCCACATTTATTTATTTATTTATTTATTTATTTATTTATTTATTTATTTCAATTTGTATACCACCCTTCTCCTAGTGGACTCAGGGCGGTGAACAGCCAGAGCTAAAACACATGCAGATACAAAATTTAAAATTGTTTAAAGAATTATATATTATATAACCTTGAGTCACCATGGGTGAATAGGTGGCTGTTTTGACCCCGACTCCCGAGCCTGTCCTAACAGAGGAAGAGGACTCAGAAGGTGATGGGGAGGAACTGATAAGGCCTCCCTCTCCAGGACCCTACTCTCTGGCAATGCCTCAGGTTCCATCCGAAGGCCAAGAGGGATATGCAGGAAGAAAGCATATCGAAACAACAACAGATAGGGAGCGAGGATGATGAATCCTGGCTTGATCCCAGGCAGCGTCAGAGGGAGAAGCGTGCGCAGGAATGAAAGAGGCGTGGTAGGTCCAGAGATTGAGCTGAGTCACTGAGCCACACCTCACAAGGAATAAAAGTGGGTGTGATTGCTCTTCAGGCTTTGTGACGGTCAAAGTTAAAAACCTGAGAGTCACATCGCATTACCTAAAATCTGGCTTGTGCATATTTGAATTGGGCCTTGGTTAACTCTTGCTTCATGGATTACTTTTTTCTACTGAACCGGACTGAGGATAAACTCTCTCTTGCTGACTGCGAGTGAAAGCTGACTTGGCAGGCATTTTGCAGTTTACTGCCAAAACTCTTATCTGCGAGGGTTTCTAGTCTGATTGCTTAATACAATCTTGGCAGGAGTGCCTGGTTGTGCATTTGCCTGTGTGGGGAAGGGGGACAGAACAGGCGGCAATATAAATTCAATGAATAAATCAACAAACAAATAAGCAAACAAACAAACATGGTCATTAAGCGAATCAGGCTTTCCCACTGACTTTGTTTGTCAGAAGGTCGCCAAAGGGGATTACGTGTCCCTGGGACACCACAACCATCATAAATACAAGTCAGTTGTTAAGTGTTTGAATTTTGAGCGCATGACCATGGGGATGCTGCAAGGGTCATAAGTGTAAAAAATGGTCATAAGCAGGGGTGAAATCCTACTGGTTCAGACCGGTTCGGGTGAACCACTATGGTTTATGGGCATAAGTTTGCCAGACCAGTAGTAATTACTCCTCCTTGGCCCCACTCACATCCGACCGGTTGCCGCTCACCTCTTCCAGCTGCTCGATATTCCACAGAATTCAATGTTAAATGCAGCAGAGAGAATGCTAACTTTTCTCTCTCCATTCACAACAGAGTTGCTGCAGCCTGTCCCTTTTAAGGTAGTCTCCAGGAGGGAGGGGGATGGGGGGCAGCTGGAATGGAGCCATTTTTGTGAAAGGCAGGAAAATGGGGAAGGGGATTTTCCTGCCTGTCATCCATTCCTCAAACTCAGTACAGACCGAGGGAAAGATGGTAAGCAGGAATATTCCCCTTTCCATTTTCCTGCCATTTGCGACAAGGAGTGTCTGGGAGGGGCCAGTGAGGAGCCCCTTGATGTGAGTGATGTCGAGTTGGCCATGCCCACCCAGTCACATGACCTCCCCTAACAAGACATGCCCACCGAACTGGTAGGGGAAATTTTTTAATTTCACCCCTGGTCTCTTTTTCAGTGCCGTTATCACTTCAAAAGGTCACTAAAGAGTTGGTTGTAATTTGTGGACTACCTGTACAGATGCTCAAGGTTTCTAAATCCTGAACATGTCGACAGCATTTGTTATGATTCTTTTGTGTATAATCATAAACCTTAGTAAGAAATAAACTTTTTTCTATGAAGGATAATGTATTTTGTTCTGCATTTGTTGGAATTTATATCCCAACTTTCTTCTCGAGTGGCACCCAAAAAATAAATAAATTAAAAGAGGGGGGGAATCATTTATTCCAAGCATATATATATAAGACAACAAAAATATCGAGAGAATTAGCAAAGCTCAGATCAAACTGTATTATGATTTTGACACGCTTGTCTTTTATCTGTTGATTAGATTAGATTAGATTAGATTAGATTAGATTAGATTAGATTAGATTAGATTAGATTAGATTAGATTAACAGAGTTGGAAGGGACCTTGTAGTTCATCTAGTCCAACCCCCCCACCCCCTAAGCAGGAGACCCTACACCATTTTTGACAAATGGCAATCCAATCTCTTCTTGAAAGTCTCCAGTGTATGAAGCTCCCACAACTTCCGAAGGCAACTTCTATTCCACTGGTTGATTGTTCTCACTGTCAAAAAATGTCTCCTTATTTCTAGGTTGAATCTCTCTTTGATCAGTTTCCATCCATTATTCTTTCTTTGACCTTCAGGTGCTTTGGAGAATAGTTTGACCCCTTCCTCTCTGTGGCAGCCCCTCAAATATTGGAACACTGCTATCATGTCTCCCCTGGTCCTTCTCTTCTCTTCACTAGACTAGCCATGCCCAGTTCCTGCAACCGTTCATCGTATGTTTTAGCCTCCAGTCCCCTAATCATCCTGGTTGCTCTCCTCTGCACTTTTTCTAGAGTCTCAACATCTTTTTAATAGTGTGGTCACCAAAACTGGATGCAGCATTCTAGGTGTGGTCTTAATAAGGCTTTATAGAATGGTACTTGATCTTGATTGTATCCGTCTGTTAATGCAATTTAGGATTGTGTTGATTTTTTAAATAAGAACCTTGGTAGTACAGTGGTTTAAAGCAACCTGTTATTAAGACCAGCTGCCTGCAATTACTGCAGGTTCGAATCTCGCCAGGCTCAAGGTTGACTCAGCCTTCCATCCTTTCTAAGGTAGGTAAATTGAGGACCCAGTTGTGGGGGCAATAAGCTGACTTTGTATAAATATACAAAAGTATGAAGGCTATTGCTTAACGCATTGTAAGCCGCCCTGAGTCTCCGGAGAAGGGTGGCATATAAATCAAATTAAATAATAATAATAATAATAATAATAATAATAATAATAATAATAATAATAATAATAATTTAAAAAACCCAGAATGAATGTCACTAAATGAATGATTCTATGTCAAGAGCTACCTGTATGGATTTTTTTTTCACCAAATATTTCAAGTTTGACTCTGCCACAGTATCGACATGGAACGAAGCTCTTTGGTGTCATCACAATGAACATCTGCACACACAAAGCACAGTGCATGGTTTGTGTTTTTTCCCAATGAATGGCATGCAATTGACTATTGCTTGCTTCCAGTTAATGTCAGGATTTCCACCACGTTCCTGCAAATCCACCTGTAGTTTACTGCTAGATCAGAAGAGTGAATCTGAACCCTCTTTTCAGACAAAAACATAGTTGAGCCCTCGTTTATTTGTGAATATTTTTTATTTATTTATTCAATTTCTATATCCCCCCCAACTCAACCAATAGGCTCTGAGCAACTTATAATAAGAGATGTAACATGTTGTTAAATTCTTGGTTTTCCCACTCACACCTGAACACTTATCCATCATTCTGTTCTCATTCATTCACTCACTCACTCACTCATTCATTCATTCCATCAATTATTCACTTGTTCATTCATTTATCAGATTGTTAAAATCACATAAGGGGAAAAAAACAATCCTCTCAGCTATTCACACTTACAAACAGAGTTATATGTAAGGCTTTTCCTTGTTAATATGGTCTCCAGAACACATTCAATGGTGACTAAGAAGGTAAGAACAGAGATTATCTGTTTGATCTGGACTGTAATCCTGGTTAAAGGCTTATCAATATCTGTAAAACTGATGTTTGTAAGAAACAACATTTTCTGTGCTCAAAGGAGAAAATATTTACAAGTAGAAACTGTGATGATAGATAGCTAAATAGCTAGCCAATAAGAGAGAGTGTATGAAACAGAGAGAGTGTCAGCTTTGGAAGCCATATTAAGCCGGAAGCTTCCATGCTGCCACCTTCTCATGTGTGGGAAAGAAGGAGGGGGGATTTAGTAGAGGGGTTGTCTGTAGATATAATAGAATTCTTCCTGTCGGTCAAGGTCATGGCAATCCTGCATCTGGAGAAGGAATGGTCGGAGTGATGTCTCGAGATGGGACAGCGATTGATTGCAGCATGTGATCGACTGAGGAATGAGGGGATGGTTTTGGGGATTTTGACTTACTGAGGGAAAACCTGGACCTCTCAGATTCGGGTTTTCCCAGATGTGCCAGTTTACCTATTCTAGTAAACAGAACTTTGAAAAATGCTTGCTTCAGAGATTTTACTTGGAGTTGGGTTTTTTTCTGGATTACTGGCAGAGAAATGATAGATAATAACAGATAGATAGAGGATGGATAGATAGATAGAGGATGGATAGATGATTGATTGATAGATGATAGAGATAGATTGATGATAGACAGATAAAAGATAGATAGATAGATAGATAGATAGATAGATAGATAGATAGATAGATGAGAGGGAGGAAGGGAGGGAGGGATGAAGAGAGGGAGAAAGAGAGACAGTTTCTCCAAAAATAAGAGCCAACTGGAAAATAAGCCGTAGCATGATTTTTCAAGATGCTCATAATATAAGCCCTACCCCCCCAAAAAAAAATTAGCCCCAGTTAAGATTGTCAGCCAGACGGATGCATTTAGTACCTTGTTTCCCCCAAAGTGAGACCTAACTGGAAAATCAATCCTAATGATCCTTTTGGAACAAAAATTGATATAAGATCATGTCTTCTTTACAGAGAAACAAGGATGGATGGATGGATGGATGGATGGATGGATGGAAAGAAAGAGAGAAAGAGATGGATAGATGGGTGGATGGGTGGATGGATGGATAGATAGATAGATAGATAGATAGATAGATAGATAGACAGACAGACAGACAGACAGACAGACAGATGGCTCAAAATACTTTATGTATGTTGAAGCATTTTTCACATCCATGCTCACATTGTTATAGAGGAGAGTGGTGCTATGATTTAATGAAAGAAATGTACAAAGCTCTGTTGAGCTTCAAGTGTGGGAGAACTTTTAAAAGATTAACAATGCCCTAAGAATTCAAAGCTGAATATCAAAGAGGACTGTATGTTCAATGACTTTTTCTATTTAGTATAGAAAAGCTAAGAAGCCTTAACAGAGCTTCAGTGAGGAATGAGCATACTTCACCATTCTATTTGGTTCAAATCTTCTCCTTCTTTAAGGGATCAGACATTGAGAACAATTACTCAATGGAATAATGTGCCATTTGGAGTTTTGGGTGCTCCATCACTGGAAGTTTTCAAAAATAGACTGGAAAAATCATTTGCCTGGGATGCTTTAAGGCTCCTGACTTTAGCAGGGGGTTGGTCTTGAAGATTTCTGATTCTAGCAGCTTAAAGATTTATTCAAGTATAGATCTTTCCATGGGAGAAAGCCTGAATGGACCAGCACTAAATATAAAAATTAAAGCAAAAAAAATGTTTTAGTAAAAAAATAAATTGGGAAGCTTGATGTTTTAAATAAAACTTTGTTCTTAGTCCAGCTTATGTATTGTATGTAATTAATATTTTAGGAAGGGATACAGTGGCTCAGTGGCTAAGACACTAAGCTTGGCGATCGAAAGGTCGGCTGTTCGGCAGTTCGAACCCCTAGTGCTGCGTAATGGGGTGAGCTCCCGTTACCTGTCCCAGCTTCTGCCAACCTAGCAGTTCGAAAGCACATAAAAAATGCAAGTAGAAAAATAGAGATCACCTTTGGTGGGAAGGTAACAGCGTTCCATGTGCTTTTGGCATTTAGTCATGCTGGCCACATGACCATGGAGACATCTTCGGACAGTGATGGCTCTTTGGCTTTGAAACAGAGATGAGCACTGCCTCCTAGAGTCGGAATGACTAGCACATATGTGCAAGGGGAACCTTTACCTTTACCTTTGAGCCAGGAAAGTTCCACCCAATCTAATTCAAATTTTTGATGTTCCATCAGCTGCAGAACTGGACTTTAGAGGAACATGGGGGAGAATCTGCATCAGCAGAGTCATAAATATTCTTGATTCCTCAAACAACCTCTACCCTCAACACTGAGTTATTCCTTTTACACAGTGAATAGAGATAAATTGGAATATCTTCCTTCCCCTCCTCCTGCTCCTCCTTCTTCACCCACTTGCTCAAAGCAAATTTCTTTCTTCCTCTTATTTTGAGCAGTCTGATATCAGCTGTTGGCGTTTGATTATGCATGGAGTAGCCCTCACAATTTCTGGATGTAGGATATAGAAGTCTGGAACAGGCAATGATTCCATGAATAGTTAATATAAATGTAGATTTGTTTTGAGGTTTTATCAAGCATATATTGGGATTCCTTTTCAAGTTAAAGGTAATCCTCAGTTTACAACTATTCTTTTTTTTTTTAATTTGATTTATATGCCGCCCTTCTCCAGAGAGTCAGGGCGGCTTACAATGCGTTAAGCAATAGCCTTCATACTTTTGTATATTTATACAAAGTCAGCTTATTGCCACCACAAACTGGGTCCTCAATTTACCTACCTTAGAAAGGATGGAAGGTTGAGTCAACCTTGAGCCTTGGAGAGATTTGAACCAGCAGTAAATGCAGGCAGCTGTGTTAATAACAGGGTGCTTAGACCACTGTACTATCAAGGCTCTTGATAACATTTAACCTCCGTCCAAAATTACAACAGCATTGAAACTTAAGTAAAGTATAAGAAGGTGAATGAATGATCCTTTTCTCAGTCTGACTTCAAGAGAGGAAAAGGAAAATTTTTCTTTTCTACCTATTTTTAATTAAGATGTGTCAAGGAAGACTGAACAGCTCTCATTGTTTTTCACAGATCACTGCCTTCCGTGCAATTTAATTTAGTGTCTGAAAAATAACATGAACCTTGTGACTGAAAGAGTTTTGCAGAGATTTTTTTTTCTTCCTCCCTTCCTTCTCCTAGCGTAACTTGGATGAGAGCAACCAGAGTTAAGACAACAGTATTGAGGTAGATTAATAGCAGTAGCTCTTGGATTTATATACCACTTCACAGTGCTTTACGGGCCTCTCTAAGCAGTTTACAGTCAGCCTGTTTCCTCCAACAATCTGGGTCATCATTTTACTGACCTCAGAAGGATGGAAGGCTGAATCAACTGGATCGAACTGCTGGCAGTGGGCAGAATTAGTCTGCAATACTGCATTCTAACCACTGCGCCACCAAGGCATTGACTTTGCAAAGGATTTGAACACATTGTAAGTAGCAAAACAAAGTCCAAGCATTGGTGATTGGCTTTTCCATGTGGAATAGAGAGGGATACACTCTTGTTCTTAGGATTTAGGATCTACTTCAGTCAGCCTTACTGGTGGTGAGGTCTATATTTCTTCAAGATTTCTTTTGGGTCCTTCCATAGATTTGGCTCACCATCAACCAAGTTCCCCAGATGACCTCCAAAGAGTTCCCTAACTGATTCGTTGACTTCCACTCCCATATGATAATCTTTGGCTCAGTTTGGGATCTTGTAATAATTAATTGTTGCCAGTATTATTATTTTTTTAAAGTCATTATCACATAGATTCATTATTGACTCACACTCTGAAAGAATGACATAATCCTTTGTTTTATCAATCTGATTAATCTGCTATACTCTACTTGGTTTCTTCATCACCATCAGCAACTAATCACTGTGGAAATTATTTCCATAATTATTTGTAGGTATGTCAGGGCCAAATGATAGGCTAGGTTGTAAAGCTTTCAAAAAGAAAAAGAAAAGAGATTAATCACTTGTGGGGGTTTTTTCCTAACAATATTGCCAAGTTTTATTATGTATAGATGGTAATGGAGGTATAGAAGTATATCTCATATTAAAGTTGTATAAATTTATAAGTCTTAGTGTCAGTGTTTCAACGCTGGCATAGAGAGCAGAGGAGAGCGAGAGATAAACTCTGAAACTTTTGCCTGCTAAATCCCTTTGAAGTCCAGTTGTCGTGGAAATGAGGGGAGGGGGCACATTCCTGGGAAATGACGAGAAAAAGAAGTCTGAAGAATGACTTGGAAGACAGCCAATGAGAAGCAGAGATTTGGGGATCGGAAAGGGAGGGATTGGGAGGCAAAAGGTCAGTCTTGTCCGCGTGGAGTCATGATCCGGTGGCTGTGCTCAATTAAAGAAAGATTTCCTTAAAGATTGGCAGTTTGGAAATTCATTTAATTTTGAGATAGCATCGCAGTCTGACACTTAGAGTGTCTCTCAGTTGAATTCATCTACATTCAAAGATTTTCACATTAATTTTTTTTTTTCTTATTTTCCACATTCTCCAGTACAGTGGTGGATTTCAAAAATTTTTACTACCGGCTCTGTGGGTGTGGCTTGGTGGATGTGGCGGGGAAGGTTACTGCAAAATCCTGATTTCCTCCCGATCACCTGGGACTCGGGAGGCAGAGAATAGATGGGGGCGGGACCAGTCAGAATTGGAATTTACCGGTTCTCCAAACTACTCAAAATTTCCACTACCGGTTCTACAGAACTGGTCAGGACCTGCTGAAACCCACTTCTGCTCCAGTACATCTGTAGCTTCCAATTTCTGGAAAAGGAGAACTCACTAAAACTTACCATTAGATGAATGTTTATATACTTGAAAGAATATTTAATATTCTACCAACAAAGGAGAATATTTGTAGCTCAAATAGTTGAAATGATGAGTCCTTGATGCTCTCTGCGATTGCTTGTTTTTAATTCAGTCTGATGAGGTTACCTAGTTTGGGTAATGAAATGTTTGAAAAAAAACAACAACAAACAAGCTTAGAGAGCACCAAGGATCCCTCAATTAATATTCTTTCTATAAGAAAAAAATGGTTAAACAAGAAAAGGAGGAAATGAAAAGAGGAAGAAACTAGCAATCAAATCATATATCAGGAAAATAAATCACACCACTAAAAAAACATATTAGGATGGAAGTCCAGCCTTGTTCTCTGTTATCGTCCTTTGAATTGATAAATCTGATTTGTGACATATAAAATTCATCCCAAATCTAAAAGTGCAGTGTAAGTACTTATATCGCGATGATGTAAAAAAAATATGTTGAGACTCTAGAAAGAGGACAGAGAAGAGCAACCAAGATGATTAGGGGACTGGAGGGTAAAACATATAAAGAACAGTTGTTGGAACTGGATATATTTAGTTTAATGAAAAGAGGGACTAGGGGTGACGTGATAGCAGTCTTCCAATATTTGAGAGGCTGACATAAAGAAGAGGGAGTCAAGCTATTGTCCAAAGTATTTGAAGGCAACAGAAGAAGCAATGGATGGAAACAAATCATGGAGAGAAGCAAACTAGAAATAAGGAGAAATTTCCTGACAAAACAATTAATCAGTGGAACTGCTTGCCTCCAGAAGTTGTGGGTGCTCCAATATTGGAGGATTTTAAGAAGAGACTGGGCAATCATTTGACTGAAATGATATAGGGTTTTCTGCCAGAGCATGGAGTTGGATTAGAAGACCTCCAAGTCCCTTCCAGCTCTATTCTGATGGACTGATTGATTGATTGATTGGTTGGTTGGTTGGTTGGTTGATTAATTGATTGACCTCCAAGGTCACTTCCAATTCTGTTGTTCTGTTATATATCGATTCTGTTATATATTGATTCCTGAAATTATTACAACATTGGTATTCTTTTATTGAAAATATTAAATAGTGCATGCTTAGACTCATCATGAACATGAGCTCATCTGCTTGTTATTGTGTAGTACCTTTGCTCCCAATGAACGGTAGGATCCCACAGAGTTGGTCTCCTCCCGGTCCTGTCAGCTAAACAATGTCGGCTGGCGGGCCCGTGGGGAGGGCCTTCTCTGTGGCTGCCCCAGCTCTCTGGAACCAATTTACTCCTAAGTCCGGACTGCCCCCACCCTATTGGCCTTCCGGAAAGCGGTGAAGACCTGGCTTTTCCAGCAGGCCTGGAGCCATTGATCTCGCTGCTGCAATCTTGCGAGATCCGGCCATGAATGGAGAGTATGGGTTTTTAATGTTTTTTTATGGTATATTTATGGTATATTGTTCGCATTATTTTTTGTTGTAAGCCGCCCAGAGTCCCCAGGGAGTTGGGCGGCATAGAAATGTGACAAATTAAATAAATAAACAAACGAACAAATGAACAAACAAACAAACAAACAAACAAATAAATAAATAAATACGTCATTTAATGAGGAAATGTGTTTTTTCAATGTTTTGACTCATGATATAACTGAATCCAGAGAAGACAAATTTCCTGCTCTGAAAAATAATGACCTTGTTATTCTTGATTTTGAACAAAGCGATGCCAAATTAATTTAACTTTTTTTTTTAATTCCAGCAGACTACAAATAATAAAAGGAAGTATGAGGTCTGAAAATTACAGCATGGTGAAAGAAATCATTTTTATAGGTTTTCCTGGCATCCAGAAATGCAAGGTTCCTGTGTTCCTGATCCTAGCAGTGATCTACAGAGTAATAATAAGTGGGAATGTTCTAATTATACTGCACGAGCCCCAAAGAGGGCTTTGAAAATATCTACATAACCCTCACATCCTGGACCTAAATTGTTTCAACTTCTACCCTCAAGAAGATACTATAAATATCATCAAAAACAAGACACCAGGACAGTTTTTTCCCCATGCCATCACTCTGCTAGACGAAGTTAATTCCCACAACACTGAGAAACTACCTAGTAGGGCTGTATTACTATTATTCTTCTCATCTTTTCTATTGCCTATTTCCATAACTTCTTATGACTATAACTTTGTTGTTTGTATCTTATGATTTATATTATTTGTTTTATTTAGTAACCTAGTATGATTTATGTTGATTGCTTATTTAGTATCCTATCCTATCACTGAGTGTTGTATCTTATGATTTACAAGGAATGTATTTTATCAAAATTACGATCATGATTTATCGCTTGTTACTTATATGTACAGTGGGAGGTTATGCACTAGAGACAAATTCCTTGTGTGTCCAATCACAAGGCCAATAAATATTTCTCTTCTCTTCTCTTCTCTTCTCTTCTCTTCTCTTCTCTTCTCTTCTCTTCTCTTCTCTTCTCTTCTCCTCTCCTCTCCTCTCCTCTCCTCTCCTCTCCTCTCCGCTCCGTTCCGTTCCGTTCCGTTCCGTTCCGTTCTGTTCTGTTCTGTTCTGTTCTTTATAGCTACTTCCTTCTCTGACCATCAAGGAATCATGTTTCTATAAATTACTGTCATAGTTTTAGGAAAGAACAAGATGTCAAATGCTACATTTATTACTGAATTTGTTCTTCTGGGATTTTCGGAATTACATGAAGTAGACCTGGGACTTTATATTCCCCTACTTTTGATGTACCTTCTGTCACTTATAGGACATTCCTTAATCATCATTGTGGTTTCCATGGAACCTAAGCTCCATACTCCAATGTATTTCTTCCTCCTCAACTTCTCACTGGCTGAGATTTCTTTCACAACATCAGAGATCCCAAAGATGTTGGTCAATAGCTTCTCTGGCAAAAACACCATCTGCTTTGCGTGTTGCATGTTTCAAGGTTTCATGGTCTTCACAATGGGAGCTGTGGAATTCATCACCCTCACGATCATGTCGTTTGACCGCTACGTGGCTATCTGCAAACCTTTGCAATATCAAACCATTATGACTAGTGGACTCTGTCTCAAACTCTCTTTGCTGGCATGGATTGGTGGGTTTGGACTCATATTTCCTCAGTCGGTCGTGGTGTGGACATACCCATACTGTGGGCGCAATCTCATCAATCATTTCTTTTGTGACGTTGGTCCAGTTTTACAGTTGGCTTGTGATGACACAACTGTAATTGAATTTGTAGGACTCATATATGGAGCTGCTATCATGTGGGGTTCCTTTGGATTTTCCCTGATTTCATATGTGTGCATTATATTCACTATAATTCAGATCCCTTCTGCCACCGGGCGCTCCAAAGCCTTTTTCACCTGTGCCTCCCATCTTACTGTTGTAAGCATTTTCTATATGGTGCTTATGTTTATGTACTTGAGGCCTTCAACTCATGGCTATAGCCAACTTAACAAAATATTGTCTCTTTTCCACACAAGTTTCATACCCACGTTAAACCCTTTCATTTACACAATCCGGAACAGTGACTTCAAAACAGCTCTGCGGAAAACAATAACAAAAATGAAGAGGAGATCCTAATGGTGCATGACTCTTTACATCTCTTGCATTCCCTCAACTCTTTGTCTTAAGTAGAACTCCATTCTTTTGTCCTCTGTCTGCTGTAATATAGAACAGTGGCGTCTCATCTATTTGGATTAAAACTGATGATGTTACCTAGTTTGGGTAATGAAATGTCTGCAATAAAACAAGCAAGCTTGGAGAGTGCCAAGGACCCGTCATCTATTTGGTATCAATGTATATGGCTGTATGAATGCTGCATGAAACTGGGTGATAGCAAACATAAATATCTTGCTTATGACAATGAGTTGCTTCATAGATGCATGCTTGCAGAGGTTCATGGATTTTTTAATGTTTATCTGCCTAAGGTATCTCCTACTTTTTCTGCCTTGCAGTTCAGGGGTGGGTTCTAAATTTTTTTTACTACCGGTTCTGTGGGCATGGTTTATTTTGTGGGCATGGTTTGATGGTCATGTGACAATTCTTTAGGATTTAGCAGAGATACTGGTCTACCAGGCTTTTAACTGCTTGCAGAGCTGTACAGGTCTACTCATTTGTTCTTGGGGCATTCCGGTCTACCTATTTGTTTTTGGAGGCACCAGTCTACCTATTTGTTTTTTGAGCGCATTGGTCCACCACCACACTGCCTTTTAACACTGATCAGTTGTAGTGCGGCCCTTTGAAGTCCCATGGCAAGAGTTTAAACAGTTTTTTTTTCCTTCTAGCCGATCAGCTGGGACTCGGGAGGCAGCAAATAGATTGGGGGGCGGTGCCAAATAAAAGGTAAGAATAACGCGGGGGGCGGGGGGCAGGAGGGCCCAGCTCCCGAACAAAGAGAACCGGTTCGGTAATGTCATATTGTCATTGCTACCAGCTCTGCCGAATTGGGCTGAACTGGGAGGAATCCACCACTGTTGCAGTTCCTTATCCTGGATTTACAATGGGGGAAAGAGGCATTATTCTTTTATTAGGGGAATGTAGAACTGGGACCTGTTTATACCACAACTAACCAACGATCTTTAGTTCTCCAAAATCCTATCCCTAAAAATGTTACCTTGTTGGATAATGAAATGTCTGCAAGATAACACCCAAGCCCAAGCCCAAACAACACCAAGGACTCTGCAGTTCAATATATTCTGAGCTACATTTATTCTTCTCTATTGGTACCATTTTGATATTCATCCCATTGCAACTTGCAGGAGGTAATGGAACTCAATGGGAGATCACATGATCAAATCAAAGAGGAGTCAAGCTTTGGCCTTCCTGCCAGTCACAACAAAGCAATCAAAGGAGTTCCCACTAGAGGTGGTATTCAACTGGTTCTGACCAGTTCTGGCGAACCGGTAGTGGAAATATTAAGTAGTTTGGAGAACTGGCAAATACCACCTCTAGTTGGCCCCATCTATTCTCTGCCTCCCAGTCTCCCAGCTGAATCAGCTGGCTCTTCTTTTGTTGCCCTGCACAGGAAAACGGAGCTGGAAAGCAGGTTAGTGGGGTGGGGAGAGAATGGGGATTTTGCAGGCACTTCCCCTGCCATTCCCACCAAGCCACGCCCACAGAACCGGTAGTAAAAAAAAAATTGAATCCCACCGCTGGTTCCCACCATTTTCTTATCAGTATCGTGGAAGCTCCAAAATCATTTTTGACCTGGTAGGATATAAGGAAGTCAATCATTGGGTTTTCAGCTCAGCATGGCTGATGAAGCGTGACAAAAATATCTGTTTCTTTTTGTACCCAGATGTGAAAAGAAGGAAATCTAAAAAGCATGTGATTGACTCCAACTCTCTTCAAATGAGGAAATGAAAGTAACCATGGAAAGCAGGGAGGAAATGCCATCAAGAAGATATGTTGGGCCCTCCTACAAGATATTGAGCAGCAACACTTCCAAATTAAGTCATTGTGTGTCTTGCACAGTAGTAGATGGCAGTATCTTCTACTTTTAGAGCATCTATCTTTAGCTGTGCTGTCGAACCGCTGGTGGAAGGGGTGACACGGCCCTTAAATTCATCGGCAGTGTATGTGGTATATCCAGTCCTGAAGGATGTGATAAAGACAAGCTCTTCGCCGTTAGATTGACGAACCCAGCTAAGATGGTGGTTGTTGATATCATATCCTGACACTGTGCAAGTCAGAGTAATGGATCTTCCTGGAAGTACCAATGCTTCAGGAGGCTGGGTCAAAGTAATAGTGGCAGACACACCTGTTAATAAAGAACGACATAAAACAGGTTAACAGATTACAGAGTTAGAAGGGACCTTGTAGGCCATCTAATCCAATCCCCACACAAGCTTAGAATGGCTTAGAACGGCTTAGAATAACAGAGTTGGAAGGGACCTTGGAGGTCTTCTAGTCCAACCCTCTGCTTAGGCAGGAAACCCTATATCACATAAGGACATTAAAAGATTACAAATGCAGAAAGATTATACCCCATCACTTTCTTTCTGAATTCATATTCTGTCCATGTTTTCCATCTCGCTCTAAGATTCAATGCAATATGAAAAATCTCAAGGACAACTATTTCCAAACCTTAGCAATCTTCCAGATGTGGGGATTTCAAGCCCCAGAAGTCACCGGAAAGTAAGGCTGAGAATTCTGGGAGTTGAAGTCTATACAGGTAGAAGTTGCCAAGGTTGACAACACTATTAATCATACTTTTCTGTGTTAAATTTACTTAGCATAGATACTTACATCTATGTGGGGGAAGATATTTAAATCATGGAAAAAGAAGAAGTGGGAAAAATTGGTGGGTTTTTTTTTTGTTTTTTTGTTTTTTTTAAGAACTACACACTGGAGATGAGATAAGACCTTTGCTGTATTTTAGTTCCAATTTGTATTTCATTACAAAGGAATCATAACATTTATTGAGAAATATATTGAACCGATGAAACAAAACATGGTTACTTACCAGCCAAAAACAGCAAAATGGCAAAGCAGATATAATTGAAGTATCTCATAATGTCAGGTGGATCTTTCTTTTGAATTCCGGGACATAAGGTCCTCTATTTGAATAATTGGAAAGTTTGACAGCTAATTCGTATATAATCCATGACATGCAAATTAGTTTGCATTTCAGAAATGTTCTTCCGCCTCTCATTTGAATTTTATATCTGTCCCTCTACTTATATGGCAATTTTTTCTCATATTAGTGCAGAAACGAGAACTTCATGATGTTAATTGTTATAATTTTTTTCTATTACTTATAATATTCCATGCTTCCCCCAGTTCTCATCTGGTTCAGCCTTCTATCTATATACTTAGATGTGGATATATGTAAACCAGGGGTGGGTTCTAATTTTTTTTACTACCGGTTCTGTGGGCGTGGCTTATTTTGTGGGTGTGGCTTGGAGGTCATGTGATTAGGTGGGCATGGCTAACTGGTCAGAGTCATTTCTGGAAGGTCCTCGCACTTACAACCAGTCCTCGCACTTACGACCTGACTCATTTGTTTGCTTTTAACACTGATCAGCTGTAGGGCGACCCTTTGAAGCCCCGCGGCAAGAGTTTAAACAGTTTTTTTCCCTCTAGTCATCAGCTGGGACTCAGGAGGCAGCAATAGATTGGGGATGGGACCAAATAAAAGGAAAGAATAACATGGGGGGGGAGGGCGGGGGGGAGAACCAGTTCGGTGATGTCATATCGTCACTGCTACTGGTTCGGCCGAACCGGACCGAACCGGAAGCAACCCACCACTGATGTAAACTAAATGAAAGCTTTTTAAAAAAACAAAGAATAAAATGCAGGTTGTCATTGAAACACAAATGACTGCTAAGTGAATTTAGGATGTTTCTGACAAAAATCTGGTCTTTGTGCTTAAGACCAGTTCTTGAATTCATGAGGGTACATGGTATGATCAAAATTCAGGCAACAGACATGTATTTATGATGATTGCAGCATCCCAGGTCATGGAATCAGTATTTGCAATTTTCCCAGCATGCTTCCAACAAGCAAAGTCAACAGGGCAATCCAAATTCACTTAGCTACCATGTGATTCACTTAACACATTGGTCATTTCAACTTATATACTGCTGATTCACAAATTGAAGGTGGTGAAGAATGGAAAGAAGAAAAAGGGGGAGGATAAAGAGGAGGGGTAAAGCAGGAGGGGTAAGGGAAGAGGGAATGGGGAGTAGAGTAGAAGATGAGGAGGAGGAGGAGGAGGAGGAGGAGGAGAAGGAGGAGGAGGAGAAGAAGAAGAAGAAGAAGAAGAAGAAGAAGAAGAAGAAGAAGAAGAAGAAGAAGAAGAAGAAGAAGAAGAAGAAGAAGAAGTAGTAGTAGTAGTAGTAGTAGTAGTAGTAGTAGTAGTTCCACTATAGGTTGATCGTTAATTGAGGAAATCTTCATCATCATTTTTTAACAACCCCATAATCCCTTGCAGGGTGCAATCTGGTCCACTGAATGGAGATAGCAGAGTGTTTTAATGGATGGATGCTCTTCCTGTCGCCAATGCACAATTTTGTTTAGCACATATATTCCCAGTGTGCCGAGAAAGAGAAATATCTACCTCTACCTAGGATTGAACTCACAGCCTCCTGATCATCAGGCGAGATCTCCACCTCTTGGCACCACTCTCATTTGATGGAACCTTGATGCTCCTATATTCCTTTTCTTCATAAAACAGGGGATTTTGTGTTTAATATAATAGTAGTTCTGTTGAAGGGAAAGGACTACAGACCGACACAATTTCTCCATCCTTCAGTCATAACCAATAGTTGAGGTTTTTTTGCCTGATTTATTGCTCAAACTGTGACTTCAAACTGAAGTCTGTTCAAAGTAGGCCCTGAATAGGAAGGGGAAGTGGGAGACCACCTGTTCTTGAGAAATGCTCTGCCGAATATTTGCAGTCTCAGAATGGATTTGGTACAAAGGAAAGATTGCCCTGTGTTATTGTGGGCAGCTCCTCTCGCACAATAATAGTGAGCCGTATCTTCAGCTGTTAGACCATCGATCCTCAGTTTGCTTGTAGAACCAGTAGTGAAAAGGGCCACCCGTCCTTTAAATTTATCAACAATAATGATCGGATCTCTAGGTCTAAAGCCACCTATGTAAGCAATTCCTGTCTCAGTGGGTTGAGTTGTCCAATGTATATGATGTCGGTTAATATCATATCCAGAAGCCAAACATTCTAAGGTTACAGAAGTGCCTGGAACTGCCGTTGCTTCCTTGGGTTGAGTTAAAGTATTGGATTCCAAAGAGCCTGCTAAAAGAAAGATAAGACAAAAACAGGGAAACAAGGCATTTTGTTTTAAAGTTTAAGTTTTAAATATTTTTAATTTTCCAGTCCAAATGTCTTTTTTTCCTATGCACCCTTGATTTTGGCCCATCATTAAAAATCATATATTAATTCCAAATGAATAGAGTAGAGTAGAGTAGAGTAGAGTAGGGTAGGGTAGGGTAGGGTAGGGTAGGGTAGGGTAGGGTAGGATAGGATAAGATAGGATAGGATAGGATAGGATAGAAAGAATAGAATAGAATAGAATAGAATAGAATAGAATAGAATAGAATAGAATAGAATAGAATAGAATTCTTTACTGGCCAAGTGTGATTGGACACAGAAGGAATTTGTCTTTGGTATATGCTGTCCCGATTAAAAAAGACTAGTGTATGTCGGAAAAAATTTTGGAATATGGAGAAAAAAAAGACATCTTCCCACATTTCTACATAGGCTTCTATGACTGTTGTCACAGAATTGGAAACAAGGCTGTAGCAGTTTCAATGAGCAGATAAAGCTCATTTCAGTTGAGAATTATGGAATTCTCAATTCAGGATTTCACAAGAGTTACAGATGTATAGATTGTTTAGGATAGTTCAAAATTAAACGGTGAAACTCAAGCAAATTCTGAAGGACTCAGGAAGGTTAATCTTATCACAGCTATCTGCCATTCTGCTCTGAAATTATGTATTTCAGAGGGACAACAGTAAATATCTTCATTTGTTGTTGTTGTTGTTGTTAGTTGTGAAGTTGTGTCCAACCCATCGCGACCCTATGGACAACATTCCTCCAAGCTTTCCTGTCCTCTACCATCCTCTGGAGTCCATTTAAGCTCATACCAATTGCTTCAGTGACTCCATCCAGCCACCTCATTCTCTGTGGTCCCCTTCTTCTTTTACCCTCAATCTTTCCCAGCATTAGGTTCTTCTCCAGTGAGTCCTTCCTTCTCATTAGGTGGCCAGAGTATTTGAGTTTCATCTTCAGGATCTGGCCTTCAAAAGAGCAGTCAGGGTTGATCTCCTCTAGGACTGACCGGTTTGATCACCTTGCAGTCCAAGGGACTTGGAGGAGTCTTCTCCAGCACCATAGATCAAAGATAGTTTGCTTAGAATAGTTCAAAATTAAAATGGTGAAATCCAAGCAACATCTGAAGGACTCAGGGAGGTTCATCTTATCATTCTGCACCAAAATTATGTATTTCAGAGGGACAACAGTAAATACCTTCATACATAATATTTATCATCAAATACATTTAATGAAAAAAAGTTAATCTTTGGTTGCTGTGATTCTCCTTCTTCAGAATTAGGAATGTTCCATCTCATACCAGTTTTGGATAATTTTGCACAATACCTGTAGTTGTTACTCACCAGGCAAACATAGAAGAAGCGGGTAAATGTAAGGAAACCAGCCCATCCTGTAATATCAGATCAGTATTTGCCTTGGGTTCAAGTTGTAAGGGTGATATATTTACAATGACCAAATCAGTTGATCATTTGCATGTTCTCACATACTCCAGGATGAGCAAATAATTTTGCATTTCAGAAATTTCCCTTCTTTTCTTGGTTCCTGCCTATCTCCCTATGGCCTGGTCTGGACTGCTTTTCCAAGAAGAAAACACAATCCCTTTTAACAATACTAGGGCAGAGGGGAAGAACTTCCCTTTCCCTTCTTACTGTTCTTGTAGGCTTCTCCCTCAACCTCTCCTATCCTTCTGAAAGGAGAAGGAGAAGGAGAAGGAGAAGGAGAAGGAGAAGGAGAAGGAGAAGGAGAAGGAGAAGGAGAAGGAGAAGGAGAAAAACAGAATAGCAGACTAATAGAATAAGAGAGTTGGAAGGGACCTTGGAGATTTTCTAGTCCAACCTGCTCTTCAAGCAAGAAACCCTATTCCCGGGATGGCGAAACTATGGCACGCGTGCCATCATATCAGTGGGCACGTGAGCTCGAGTGCACATGTGCACGCTGGCCAGCTGACTTTCAGGTCCTTTGGGCCCACCGGAAGTCAGGAAGCAGGTTGGTTCCGCCTCCAGAGGGCCTCCGGGGGGATGGGGAAGGCCCATTTTTCACTCTCCCCAGGCTCCAGAGCCTTTCTAGGAGCCTGGGAAGGGTGAAAACGGCCTTCCCCAACCCCCCAGAGGCCCTCTGGAGGCCAGAAACAGCCTATCCAGGGGGATGGGAAAGGTCGTTTTCGCCCTCCCCAGGCTCCTAGAAAGGCTCTGGAGCCTGGGGAGAGCGAAAAAACGGGCCTACTGGGCCCACTGTGCCATTGCATGCCAAAAACAGGGGAGTCACATGCGCGCGACGCCCCCCCGCTCCCCCCGCTTTTGACGCGCAATGGCAAAAAGGTTAGCCATCACTGCTCTATACTATTTTAGACAAATAGTTGTCCAATCTCTTTTTAGAAACCTCCAGCTTTTTGAAGCACGCAGAATGTTTAGTGGTAACATTGGTCAGTTCCTACCAGCTCACAGATTTATATCACTTTGCTAATACTATGATGATAAGCCACTAATAATCATCATCCAGTTTCTTTACTTATCGTGTGGATATTTTTAAATATAAAAGTGGCATAATTAAAAGTTAGAAAAGGGATGGACAATAGAGAGAGGGGGATTAATGGAACCCACATCTTTAATAATAAGAGGGGAAATCAGAATTTGAATGATGGTAGTATTAAGAATGTTTGAACAATATGCTGATTGGCATAAAAATAATATGCTGAAATATTGAATAATTAAATAATGGATGATTATAATTTAACATAAAAATGTGTATTACTATAAGAACCATATAAGTCTGTTAAATGTATATGAATATGATTATTAATATTCTATTTGTAGGAATGACACTCAGAATATGGTGATTGGCATTAAAATAACGTATTGACATATTGAATAACTAAATAATGAAAGATTATAATTCAACGAAAATATGTGTACTATTACCAGAACTATGTAAGCTTGTCAACTGTAGTAAATATGATGAATATTATTTTATTTGTACTAAAATGTAAGACACTGAGGTGCCACACTATTCATGCATTGCTATGCTTGTAAAAAATTTAAAAAATTAAAAACTTGAGGGGGAAAGTTTCATTATTTATCCTGTGAAATGAATGATTGGATTTTTATTTTTAAAGTCCTTTTTTCCCCCTTAAGTCTTCCCAATATTTGGAAGCTGATCTGATAAGAAGTTGATCTTATAGTTTTAGTTTTGCAAGCTGATTTCTGTTGCATATTCCACAGATGGTTTCTGCAGAGAGATGCCGCAAAGACAGTTTCAATTGTGCAGGACTGCTGAAGAACGTTTCCTTTCTGATACGTAGGATTTTGAAACCACTGCTTATTTCAAACCACAGCTATTTGGTTAGAGTTTATTTTCTCAAGCACATGGACATGGTTTTCAGCAACAAACTTTATAATGTCCTACTCAACAAACTGGAATAGATTCTAAGAAGGACCATGAGGAGACAAGTAAAGTCCTACAGAGATCAACCAGAAGATCTGGTCATGTTTCATCTTTGGAGAAGAATGCCATCCAGAAGATGGCATGTTCTTTGTCATTCCAGAGTGCTAGACATGAAGTTATGGATTTAAGTCAGAGAAGGAAAGATTCCCGTGAAATATTGGGGAAAAAAATCACAATAATAATACTTTGTTGATGGAACCTCTTATCCACAAAGGTGACAGTCTTTATTCAAGAATACACTGGAGAATTATATACATAGGATTTTTTTATTATTATTATTTGGATTCCTACACTAAGACAAAAGAATAGACCTTGGAAAATCTTCTAGTAGTCTAGCCCACTGCTCAAGTAGGAGACTCTATACCATTTCAGACAAGTAGCTGTCCAATCTCTTCTTAAAGGACTCCATGTTGGATAACCATTTGTCCAAAGTGGTGTAGGGTTTCCTGCCTAAGCAGGGAGTTGGACTAGAAGACCTCCAATGTCCCTTCCAACTCTGTTATTCTATTCTATTCTATTCTATTCTATTCTATTCTATTCTATTCTATTCTATTCTATTCTATTCTATTCTATTCTATTCTACTCTACTCTACTCTACTCTACTCTACTCTACTCTACTCTACTCTACTCTACTCATTTGGAATTAATATATGATTTTTAATGATGGGCCATGACCGGGAGGATTTTTCATCAGGTTCGCCTGATTCGCCAGTAGCGTCCCTTTCTAGATCGGAACTCTCTACACACAGTCACTCATGCCCTTGTCACCTCCCGCCTGGACTATTGTAACACTCTCTACATGGGGCTCCCCTTGAGAAGCACACGGAGGCTCCAACTGGCGCAGAGTGTGGCCATGCGGGTGGTTATGGGAGCAACATGGCGCTCCTGTGTGACACCTCTCCTGTGCGAGCTGCACTGGCTCCTGGTGGTCTTCCAGGTGCGCTTCAAGGTTTTGGTTACAACCTTTAGAGCGCTCCATGGCTTAGGACCTGGTTATTTACGGGACCGCCTACTACCACAAACAGCCTCCCACTGGCCGGTACGCTCTCATAGAGAGGGGCTCCTCCGGGTGCCGTCAGCCAAGCATTGTCAACTGGTGGCCCCCAGGGGGAGGGCCTTCTCTGTGGGGGCACCCACTATCTGGAACGAGCTCCCCCCAGAGATACAGAGGATCCTGGATCTGCGCACTTTCCGCCGTGCTCTTAAGACCCTCCTATTCCAGCAAGGCGGCCTGGCCTAATTTTCTCCCCTTTCTTTTAAATTTTTAAATTGAAATTTTAATTTGTTTTAAATTATTGGGATTTTTAATTGTCTTGGACTAAATTATTTAATTTGGTTTTAATTATGTTTCTAACTTTTGTATTTATGTATTTTATCTGTGCCTGTTCACTGCCCTGAGTCCTTTGGGAGTAGGGCGGTATATAAATTTAATAAAACAAACAAACATAAAACAAACAAACAAAATCAAGGGTGCATAGGAAAAAAAGACATTTGGACTGGAAAATTAAAAATATTTAAAACTTAAACTTTAAAACAAAATGCCTTGTTTCCCTGTTTTTGTCTTATCTTTCTTTTAGCAGGCTCTTTGAGATCCAATACTTTAACTCAACCCAAGGAAGCAACGGCAGTTCCAGGCACTTCTGTAACCTTAGAATGTTTGGCTTCTGGATATGATATTAACCGACATCATATACATTGGACAACTCAACCCACTGAGACAGGACTTGCTTACATAGGTGGCTTTAGACCTAGAGATCCAATCATTATTGTTGATAAATTTAAAGGACAGGTGGCCCTTTTCACTTCCATTCCATTCCATTCCATTCCAGTCAAACCTCTTGGAGAACTCAGCTTCTGGTCAGGTTTCAATTAGATACTTATTTTAGTATCTGAGTCCTGTTTAGTGGCTCACTAAGGCTTAGTGGCCTTACTCTTAGAAGAAACAGTCAAAAATATTTTTTTGTGTGTCCTCTGAATGCTTCCAAATAGCCACCATGAACCTATAATATACAGTTGGGTTCTAAGTCTTTTGGTTTGAAAGCTTTGCAAGCAAGAAGAAACAAAAGGAACTTGAGTTTCATATACCACGGTTGAGCTAGAGCCCGTAACTTTCGTTCCTCTTCTTCTCTTTCTATTAGCAATAGAAAACGGCCCCCTTCCATGGATCAAAAGTCACTTTCTCTAATCTAGTTCTACCTTGAATGTTCTGTCTTGCGTAGTGCGAGAGCGCCACCAAGAGCAATGAACCGAAACAGCAGCCCAATCTTCCAAGAAACGAAACCCATCCACAGTTTACTGAAACTGAGAATGATAGCAAGAGACAAAATAATAAATGCAGCCCAAACAAGTATAATTCTGATACTTACTGTGGTTTTGCGTAAATTATAAAGGATAGTCTGTTCCCCTACCCCACAATTTCTCTTCTTAAGCTTTTGCTGCCATCAAGCGGTTAACATGTACTGTGACATGAGCTCATTTTTGTCACCAAGCATCAGGTCAGGGAACATGTAGCCATCCAGATGTTGGTGGATTAAATATTCACTTCTTAATGCACTAGAGCTGCTAAGAGTTCAACAGCTTTTGGAGGACAACAGAACCCCCAATTCTGCTGTAATGAGGAGACTTTGGAAAAGTTCAAATAAGAGCAACTAAGGACAGGGGTGGGATTGAAAAATTTCAGCAACCGATTCGCTGCCTGGTTGCTGGGTGGGCGTGGTTATGGGGGTGTGGCCTACTCAGACTCCTGCACCATGGCAAGGGGTGCGTTTTTACCCTCCCCAGGCTCCGGAGGCTTTCCTGGAGCCTCCAGGAATGCGAAAAAGGCCGGGCCACCAGAGCTGGAAATGTGCCCATTTCCGGACTTCCAGTACTTCAGGTAGCCACACTTTTCACCCTCCCAGAGCCTCTGTGTGGACCCTGCACTTACCTGGCATCCAAAACAGGTAAGCCGTGTTGAGACTTCTGGGAGGGAATGGGTGAGATGGGCAGGTCAGCCAGTCCTTGGAACAACCAGTTCAGCGAACCAGATTAAAGTTAACATCTGTTCTGCCCCAGCTACGGACCCCAAAGAACACAGCACACACAAAGTCCATACAAACCTTAGTTTACTAATTAAGGACTACTAATTTATTTATTTATTTATTTATTTCATGTATTTATATGCCACCCTTCTCCAGAAGGACTCAGGATGGCGAACACAAGTTAAAAACATGTACAACAAAATTCCATTTTAAACGAAATTAACTAATAAATAATAAATAATAAAACCCAGAATCAGAGTCAGCCTATTTGCTTGAACAGCCAAGTTTTCAGGTCCCGATGGAAGGAGCTTTCTTAGTAGTTGTTCGAACACAAGTACAGTTTAAATCAGTCTTTTCTGAACAAGGGCGTTTAATTTAACTTCATTAACAGCTGACAAGAATCCAAAGAATGATAACTCAATTCTGAGTCACAGTATTTCAGATAACCGTAATCTTACTGTGGTTGGCAGAATGCCCAGAAGCAATTTGCAGGAAAACTGACAAGAGAGAAACAAGCCGAATCAAATGTTTCTGGAATCAAGACACGAAGGAATATGAACGAAGTTGTTTCCTGCAAATTGCATCAGTCGTCATCCTTCCTTAAATAGGCTAGGGGAGTGGCCAATTAGCCCCAGGCCTTACTCTCAAGGAGACCTCCTCCTGAGGAACCACTCCTGCCTTTTAACAGCTCTGTGCTCTCATGCATTGAGAAGAGGCTCCTCTTCTTCTTCCTCTTCACTCCTGGGAGCTTCTGGAGGTTCTGAAGGCCCTGGCTGAATCCCCGCCTCTGGCACCACATCTTCTCCAGCCTCCTCATTGTCTGACTCAAGCGTCAGCTGCACAGGCTGCTGGCGCAGCACCACACCAGCCTCCTCGCTGTCGGAATCAGCTACTAACTGCACAGGCCGCTGACGGGCCACAACAACATCTGGTTCGCCCGAACTGATCCTAACCGGCTGAATCCCACCCCTGATTAAGGGCCTGGAGACAAAAACATATGAAGAACAGTTGCAGAACAGTATATTGTTATTTTATTAATTTATTATTCTCTCTTTGATTAGTTTTACTGTTTTTATATTGTTTTTTTTAAATATTATATATATATATATATATATATATATATATATATGTGTGTGTGTGTGTGTGTGTGTGTGTGTGTGTAGGTCTTTGGTTATTCGGGTCTTCTCCCACGTAAAATTGGAAGTGTCTTGGTGACGTTTCGACGAAATCTCATTCGTCATCTTCAGGCTGGTGTTCTCGGCTTTGTGCTTCCAGGAGCAAAGCCTGAAGATAACGAATGAGACTTCGTCGAAACGTCGCCAAGACACTTCCAATTTTACGGGGGAGAAGACCCGAATAACCAAAGACCTACATACAAACACCCACGAAAACCTGAGAAATTATATATATATATATATATATATATATATATATATATATATATATATATATATATATATATATATATATATATATAAGAGGCGATAGACATCACGATCTCTGGAACGTTTAAAAGTTTAAAAATTTTTATTTTAAAACGTGTGCTAAGCTTTCGTCGGCCCCTACCGACTTCGTCAGAGTATAAAATCACCATTGAAGATACTATGACGAAGTCGGTAGGGGCCGACGAAAGCTTAGCACACGTTTTAAAATAAAAAATTTTAAACTTTTAAACGTTCCGGAGATCATGATGTCTATCGCCTCTTCTATAACTATACCTGGAACTCGCATCTTTAGGACAATTCTTTATATATTATATTATATTATATTATATTATATTATATTATATTATATTATATTATATTATATTATATTATATTATATTATATTATATAATACATATATATATATATATATATATATATATATATATATATATATATTATATTATATTATATTATATTATATTATATATAATATTCTTATAAACTGCCTTGAGTTGTCATGTGCAAAGAGGTGGCAATATAAATTTCCAAATAAATAAATAAATAGGGTATGTCCAGTCTAGAGAAAAGAAGGACCAGGGATAACATGATAGATCCAGGATTTGACGGGACGCCACAAAGAAGAGGGGGCCTAAGCACCTGGAGACAGGACAAGAAGCAATGGATGGAAACTAATCAAACTAATCAAGGAGAGAAGCAACCTGGAATTAAGGAGAAACTTCCTAACAGTGAAGATAATTAATCAGTGGAACAGCTTGTCTTCAGACATTGTGGGTGCTTCATCACTGGCGGTTTTTAAGAAAACTGTCTGAAATGGCATAGGGTCTCCTGCTTGAGCAGGGGGTTGGACTAGAAGACCTCCAAGGTCCCTTCCAGCTCTATTCTGATTATTATTATTAAGTATGGATAGGGTGACCTCATTTATATTTAGCTGCGGTGTGTCAGATTTGCGTTAAATAATGCGACATTTTAGTTCCTTAATTCAGTCCAAACAACAACAAATTTGATGATGATTCCATTAAAAAAACATCATTGCACTGGACCCATTGACCATGAGAAGTATCAATAGAAAATCCATGTTCAGAAATGGCATTTTATTATTTATTTATTTATAACATTGCCTTGTTATACTTCTTTCAACCACAAGATGTCCTCACTGTACTTTACAGAACGTCATTTCTTGTTAAGGTATGCAATGTTTCTTTCTCCCCTCAGAGCACAAAAATTCTTCTTAAGCCCTCGGAGAAATATTTCTCCTCACTTCAGAAATAGCCTCTCCACTTAGATACAGATTAAAAGAGTTGGAAGGGACCTTGTAGGTCATCTAGTCCAACCCCCTTCCCAAGCACTTTTGAAAAATGGCAGTCCAGTGTCTTCTTGAAAGCTTCCAAGTGACGAAGCTCCCACAACTTCTGAAGGCAACTTCTGTTCCATTAATTGTTCTCACTTTCAGAACATTTATCCTTATTTCTAAATTGAATCTCTCCTTGATCAGTTTCCCTCCATTGTTCCTTGACTGGCCTTTGGGTGCCTTGGAAAATAGCTTGACTCCTTCCTCTCTGTGGCAGCCCCTCAAATATTGGAAGACTGCTATCCTGTCTCCCCCAGTCCTTCTCTTCACTAGACTAACCATGCCCAGTTCCTGCAATTGTTCTTCATATGTTTTAATCTCCAGTCCCGTAATCAGGGGTGAAATGCTCCCGGTTCAGACCGGATTGCCCGATGCAGTAGTGATGGCGGCGGGTGGCTCGGAGAACCGGTAGCAAAAATCCCTGCCCCCTTCATGTCCAGCTGAGCTGCGCAATCATCAGAGGCTTTTCTTTTTACTTTTAAAAGCATTTTTTCTACAACCTCTTCAGCCGAAAAAATGCTTTTAAAAGTTTTTTAAAAAAAGCCTCTGATGATTGCGCAACTCAGCTAGGATCGTCAGAGGCTTTTAAAAGCATTTTTTTCTACAACCTCTTCGGCTGAAGAGGTTGTAGGAAAAAAAAATGCCTTTAAAAGTCTCTGGCAATCCCAGCTTAGTTGCCTGATCATCAGAGGCTTTTAAAAGCATTATTTTCTGCAAACTCTTAAAGTAAAAAAGTAAAAAAAAAAAAAAGTTGCCTATATTACCCCCCCACCAAGCCACGCCCACAGAACCGGTAGTAACAAATTTTACATTTCACCACTGCCCCTAATCATCCTGGTTGCTCTTCTCTGCACTCTTTCTAGAGTCTCAACATCTTTTTTATAGCGTGGTGACCAAAACTGGATGCATTTTATCCTAGTTGTGATCTTACTAAGGCTTTATAGAGTGCTATTAGTACCTCACTTGATCTTGATTGTATCCCTCTGTTAATGCAATTTAGGATTGCATTGGCTTTTTTGGCTGCCGCTGCACACTGCTGGCTCATATTTAACTGGTTGTCCATTAAGACTCCATGATCCCTCTCACAGTTGCTGCTATTAGGACTGGTTTCACCCAGTCTCTATGTGTACTCTGGGTTTTTCTTGCCTAAGTGTAAGACTTACTCGGCTTGGATTTTGATTCTCTTACTCTTCCCTCTGGATGATTTAGCTTTTCTCTATCTCTGGTTCGCTCATGAAAATGAGCTAATATTTGCTGATCTAAAAAGTGACAGCCAGAAGGGTGTAATGGCAAAGGAATCAGGCTAGCGACTAGGAGACTGTGAGTTCTAGTTCTGTCATAGGCACAAAATCAGCTGGGTGACCTTGGGCCAGTCATTCTCTTTCATCTCTAGGAGGAAAGCAATGAGCTTTTGCCAAGCACTTTTCAGGAGTCAATATTGACTTAAAATGGAGAGAGGGAAGGAGAGAGGGAGGAAAGGGTGGGAGGGAGGGAATTGAAAGGAAAGGAAGGAAAGGAAGGGAGGGAGGGAGGAGGGAGGGAAGGAAGGAATAAAGGATGGAGGGAGGGAGGGAGGGAGGGGGAGGGAGGAAGGGAAGGGAAGGGAGGGAGGGAGGAAAGGAAGGAAAGAAGGAGGGAAGGGAGGAAGGAAGGAAGGAAGGAAGGAAGGAAGGAAGGAAGGAAGGATCTTAACCCAGGTGGTGTTTATACTGCTTACTGGATTCTTCATCCAACAGTTTTCTCGGCAAACTCCATCAGCCAACATTATAAAAAGGTACAGATTTCAAATGGCATTATTTCAAAATAAAATACATTTAAAATTAGGCTGTTCCCGCCATCGGCGCCTCCCTTTCAAATCTTTTGCATTGCAACCCAGCGTTTACAATGGAGGGGAAGTTCATTTGCCCTCCGATGATTGCAACACCTTCCTCAATGCCATTTTGATGTCGTTTCTGATGGTGTAGATGAAAGGGTTGAGCACAGGGGCGATGGCTGTGTTCAGCATGGAGACGGCCTTGTTAAGGTTGAATGAGGAACGTGCCGCAGAAGGTCTCAGGTAGATGAAAAGGACAGCCCCATACAAGATGCTGAGCACCGTCAGATGGGAGGCGCAAGTGGAGAAAGCTTTCCACCCTCCGCTGGCTGATGGGATGCAGAGAATAGCGGAAATGATGAAAGTGTAAGAAATCACATTCAGGAGCAAGGATGTCAAGATGACAGCTACCGAAATCAGAAAACCCAGGGCTTCGATAAGATCAGTACGACCCCCAGAGATTTTCAACAAGGGCCCAATGTCACAATAAAAATGGTTGACCACGTTGGAATGGAAGAAAGGCAGTCTCACCACCAACACGGTCTGGAGAAGGATGGTACAGAAGCCCCCGAACCACGCAGCCAAGGCGAGCTGAAAGCAAACACCGGTAGTCATGATGGTGGGGTATCTTAATGGCTGGCAGATGGCCAGATACCGGTCGAATGACATGACCGTGAGGATGTAAAATTCTGTGATGCCCAAGAGAAAGTGGAAATAGAATTGCGCCATGCAGCAGTAGAAGCAGATGGTGGTCTTGGATGACAGCAGATTGGCCAACATTTTGGGGACTAAAACAGCGGTGTACCATATCTCGAGGAAAGAGAGATTGCTAAGGAAGAAGTACATTGGCTTCTGGAGTTGACGATCAACTCTTACGATGATTATGATGAAACCATTACCTGAGATGGACAAAATGTAGAGCAGGAGGATGACTGTAAACAAAGTGATGTTCATTCCAGAAATGCATGGAAAGCCAAGAAGGACGAATTCAGTCACTCGGGTACAATTGCTCAGATCCATTCCCTGGGATCTCTGCAGCTGTACAGGAGAACAATGACCCAGATGTTAGTGTTTTGCAACTAACACTAACATCTGTTTCAGATGTTACTGAATTACTGAAACATTACTTGTTTCAGTAATTCAACTCCAAAACATTGCAACAGAAAAAAGGTGTTTCTTCCTATATCCTCTATTTTTCATTTTCCTTATTAGACTGAGGAAGATCTGCATTTGGCCAATAGTCCAAACTTATTTATAGCTCAGGGTTGAACTTGGATGTTCTTGGTGCTTTCTGAGCTTGGTTCTTTTCTTGCAAACATTTCAATACCAATTAGATAACATCATCAGTGCTAATGACTATGGGTTTTTCTCCCAGAAACCAAAATCCTTATAACAGAGTAGGGTAGGGTAGAGTAGGGTATGGTAGGGTAGAGTAGAGTAGAGTAGAGTAGAGTAGAGTAGAGTAGAGTAGAACAGAACAACAGGGAATAGGATAAAATAGATTAACAGATTAACGAAGTTAGAAGGGACCTTGTTGTCATCTAATCCAACCCTCCAACCAAGCAGGAGATCCTATACCATTTCTAACAGATGGCAGTCTAGTCTAGTCTTCTTGAAAGTTTCCAGTGATGAAGCTCCCACAACTTCTGAAGACAAGCTGTTCCAATGGTTGGTTGTTCTCACTGTCAGAAAATTTCTCGTTATTTCTAGATTGAATCTCTCCTTGTTCAGTTTCCATCCATTATTCTTTGTCTGGCCTTCAGGTGCCTTGGAAAATAGCTTGGATTTTGAAGATGGCCAGCTTCGCGGAGATGGCGAAGATTTCAGCATACTTAAAAGATCCCTCACAAGAGACTTATGAATGTGGATGGAAAAAGTGGATAGATTATGTGCAGAACAAATACCAAACTAAGAAGTATCAAATAGCTTTTCATTGATAGTATTAATATTAAGATAGAAATAGTCGAACTATGTGAAGATGAAAAATGGCATGGGGGTCGGGGGGGTTCAGGGTTTTTGTATAGGGGATAATGATATTCTATGGAAGTCCGGGGGGGAGGGGAGGGTCAGGGGGGGTTGGGAGGGGGGGTTGGGGAGTCTGGGGAGGGTTAGGGGGGTGAAAATGGGGTGAAAATGTAATTGTAAAACTTTTACAATAAAAAAAAAAAGAAAATAGCTTGACCCCTTCTCCTTATTTCTAGATTGAATCTCTCCTTGTTCAGTTTCCATCCATTATTCTTTGTCTGGCCTTCAGGTGCCTTGGAAAATAGCTTGGATTTTGAAGATGGCCAGCTTCGCGGAGATGGCGAAGATTTCAGCATACTTAAAAGATCGCTCACAAGAGACTTATGAATGTGGATGGAAAAAGTGGATAGATTATGTGCAGAACAAATACCAAACTAAGAAGTATCAAATAGCTTTTCATTGATAGTATTAATATTAAGATAGAAATAGTCGAACTATGTGAAGATGAAAAATGGCATGGGGGTCGGGGGGGTTCAAGGTTTTTGTATAGGGGATAATGATATTCTATGGAAGTCCGGGGGGGAGGGGAGGGTCAGGGGGGGTTGGGAGGGGGGGGTTGGGGAGTCTGGGGAGGGTTAGGGGGGTGAAAATGGGGTGAAAATATAATTGTAAAACTTTTACAATAAAAAAAAAAAGAAAATAGCTTGACCCCTTCTCCTTATTTTTAGGTTGAATCTCTCCTTGTTCAGTTTCCATCCATTATTCTTTGTCTGGCCTTCAGGTGCCTTGGAAAATAGCTTGACCCCCTCCTCTCTGTGGCAGTCCCTCAGATATTGGAACACTACTATTATGTCTCCCCTGGTCCTTCTCTTCACTAGGCTAGCCATGCCCAGTTCATGTTACAAAGCTTTCATCAAACTGAATAAAAACCCAAAAATGTTGCCTTCCACTTGAATGTTGCTCACTCTTCCTTCTTTGTTAAGGTAGGCAATGTACAGATACAGATTAACAGAGTTGGAAGGGACCTTATGTCTCCCCTGGTCCTTCTCTTCACTAGACTAGCCATGCCCAGTTCATATTACAGTTCTTCATATGTTTTAGTCTCCAGTCCCCTAATCATCCTGGTTGCTCTTCTCTGCACTTTTTCTAGAGTCTCAACATCTTTTTAATAGTGTGGTGACCAAAACTCGATGCAGTATTCTAGGTGTAGTCTTACTAAGGCTTTATAGAGTGGTATTAGTCCCTCACTTGATCTTGATTGTATCCCTCTGTTAATGCAATTTAGGATTGCATTGGCTTTTTTGGCTGCCACTGCACACTGTTAGCTCATATTTAACTGGTTGTCCACCAAGACTCCAAGATCCCTCTCACAGTTACTGCTTTTAAGCCTGGTTTCACCCAGGCTATATGTGTACTTTGGGTTTTTCTTGCATAGGTGTAACACTCACCTCAAGTGTAAGACCTAACTTAGCAATCTTTGGCACTCCCCAACTTGAAGGGACACACACATAGAAGAGTCCTTCAAAAGACAGAGAAGGTTCACATTTCATGTACAATAAATCTATTGCAAATGGGATCCCTCCTACTTCTTTTAAATGAGGGTTTACAGTTGGCAATTATTAAAGATTTCGGAGACCAGGAACCATTCTTTCTACCATTTTTGATACAGAATCTTTCACTTCGTTGTTCCTAATGCTGTAGATGAAAGGATTGAGCACAGGGGTGATGAACGTATACAGGATGGCAACAGACTTCATCATACCAAAGGAAGAATTTTTGACAGTCGGTCTTAAGTAGACAAAAAAGACCGACCCGTACAAAAGGCTGACCACAACCAGATGTGAAGCACATGTAGAAAAGGCCTTCTGCTGTCTGGAGGTTGAAGGCATTCGAAGAATGGTGCAGAGGATGAAGAAGTAAGAAATGAGGGTGAAAACTAGGGAGGACACAATCACAAACACAGCAACAAGGAAGCCAAGGGCTTCGATCAGACGTGTATCTCCTCCTGCAATCTTCAGCACGGGTCCAACATCACAATAGAAATGATTGATAACGTTGGAAGTACAGTAGGGCAAGTTTGCAATCATGACTACCTGGAAAATTATGGAGAAAAATCCATCAAACCAGGCTGCTATTACCAATTTAAGGCAGACCCCCGAAGTCATGATACTGGAGTGTCTCAAAGGATGGCAAATGGCTACGTATCTATCCAAGGAGATCAAAGTTATAATAAAAAATTCAGTGACTCCAAAAAGGAAGTAGAAGCACAACTGTATCACACAGCAATAAAAACAGATGGAATTGTTAGCAGAGAGATAATTAAGCAACAGCTTGGGTATAAAGACTGTGGTGTATCCAATGTCTTTGATAGAAAGGTTGTTAAGGAAGAAATACATGGGTTTCTGGAGATGGTGGTCCATGATTACTATCATAACGATGAGCCCATTGCCCATCAGACACAGGATGTAGAGTAGAAAGATGCTGGCATACATCACACTTTCCAGTCCCAAAACACTTGGCAATCCAACCAGAATAAATTGAGTTGCTCTTGCGCAATTGCTCAAGTTCATCTTCCCCCTTTTATTAGAAAAAGAGAAAATGTAGAATCTTCATTCGATCAAGATTCCTGAAGACCTTTTTCAGAACCAAACTATTGCAAGAGAGAAGACACAAGGCTTGGTTTTAAAATCAAAATAATGAATGTGGTCTATAGGTATAGTAGCTGGATAAAACATTTTAATATACACATTTTATTTTTTTCCCTTTTTAATGACCCTCTAATTCCTTGCATCGGGCTGGAGTCAGGGCAACTGAACAGACCTTGAGCATTTACTGGCCAGATGCCCTTCCTGATGTCTATGTGGAGTTCACAGCAGACAAGAACTCATTGTGTCCAGAGAGGGAAATACCTGCCACTATTAAGATTAAACTCACAATTAATTTCAAATTGACTATCAATCGACTGTTACAACTCATGAGACCAAAACATACTATTAGATCTATTAGAGCTTGGTGTCAAATATGAAATTTCCTACAGTCAGAAAATAAGAGGTGCTTGGGAATTCATAAAAACATGACATTTTTGAAAGTAAGACTAGAGGTGAAATATTTTGATACAAATTAGAAGCTAGCAGTTCTCAGTAGAGAACTGTGCAGAAACGTTCTACATATTGTTCTTGATCTACAGAAGAGACCAGTCAACTATTGAAAAACAAAATATGGAGTGTGGAAGAGAAATGAGGAAACGTAGAAGAATTTTTATAGATAACATGGAAGACAGATGGGGGTTTGAGAGCAAAAAGAGAGAGAATTTGTGAATGAAGCCAAACTACAGAGAGAGAATAAAGAATGGAAGACTGTGTTGTGCAGCAAATAGAATATTATCTGAGAGTCTCAAAAACAGAGGAAGAATAAAAAAACCCACCAGATAGAGAGAATGGGATACAATTTATAGCCATCCAAAAAAGTAATACATAAATTTTTAAAATTTCAGTGACACCTAACATCAAAAACATCATCAAAAAAGCACAACAAAGCATGTTCTTTCTGCGCCAACTCAGAAAGCTCAAACTGCCCAAGGAGCTCCTGATACAGCTCTACAGAGGAATTATTGAGTCTGTCATCTGCACCTCCATAACTGTCTGGTTTGGCTCTTATTCTATTCTATTCTATTCTATTCTATTCTATTCTATTCTATTCTATTCTATTCTATTCTATTCTATTCTATTCTATTCTATTCTATTCTATTGATGTAATTAAAAAAGGGTGTGTTTGTTAGAAATAAAAAAAATTAAGATGTTTTTCTCCATGGATGTGCATAAATCCTAGAAAGTCAAAGTTATTTTAGCAGTGAAATTGTGTTCCATGAGCTTGTTCTAAAAACAAACAAACATGGGCCTAAAGATCTCTCTACCATTACCTTGACTTCTTCCTTCATTACCCACCTTGTCTTCTCCTAATGCTCTTTACACCATCTCTCTATCCATTCATCAATGTAAAGATTTGAAGAACTATAGAAAATGGTACATCATGTTTTGAGGGGAAAATGGTAGACCTCTTGAGAAATATTTTCCTTAACATTTCAACAGCATCTTAGCAGATTTCATCACATAAAGTTTAATGACTGGTTCTCCAAGGAAGCTTGGAATACAACCTCTAAGGATATCTACTTTAATTTCCCATGAGCATCCATGCTCTATAACTAATAGATACCCAAGGTTGATACGTTTTGGATGAACCTTCAAATGCCACCCCAAGACAGGAGGTTCTCTGGAGACACACCAACAAAGATAAACTCTCATTAAACTTTTTTAAGAGACTCAGTGGTACAGTGGTTAGAGTGCGGTACTGCAGGCTACTTCTACTGCCTGCTGGCTGCCTGCAATTTGCCTGCTATGTCCCAGGGACCATAGTTTGAGGACCCCTGATTTAGTGCAATATAAAAATGCAAATAGTTTTTCTGCGGACCACCAAAATTTTCTCATGGACCACCAGTGGTCCCCAGACCACCTGTTGGTGACCGCTGGATTAGAAGACCTCCTAGGTCTCTTCCAGTTATCCTGATTTTGATTCCTAGTCCAACATGGCAACTAATGTACTACCCTGTTTTAGGGTACAGAACTTCCAAGTATTAGATGTCAAGGAAAAAGCTTAGAAAACAAACTTTATTGGAAACATGATCATGATACAAAGTCAATTCATTATAGCAGTCTTCTTGATCCAACTGGTATGGAATCACCCATCCATCCCAAATCTTTTCCCATGATTACCTAGAGATGGAGAAGAAAAAAATTTGGTCCCTGTTTGAATGTTTACGATACATAATGTTGTATTGTTCAACCAAAAGTTTTAACAAGTTACCTATTCATCCCTCATTGACCACATTAAAAGCAAGGAATTTTCAACAAGTGTTTTATAAACATGCATATCTGTTTTATGAATATAAAAAATACATACACACACACACACACACACACACACACACACACACACACACACACATATATATATATATATATATATATATATATATATATATATATATATATATATATATATATATATATATATTATTTTAGAGAAATTCATTGAACAAATGATCTATTAAACAAATACACAAGGCTACATTATTGGGGAAAAGATGCTATTACCTCAATTCAGGAAATAATATATCAGATATTATAACCAAGGAGAAACCAAATTGGAAAAAATGCTCCACTATAGGTAGGTCAGGTTTTCAATTAAGGATTTAGTCATCTGGTAGGAAAAATTCTGTAATATATGAATCTTAGGACATTAGATTGGGGAATTGAATTGATATAGTAATTGAAATATTAGAAGAGAACTGGAACAGGGCACTCCCCAAATTTGAGTATTGTGCTTGCAAGAATCAATGATGGCCATCTCTTTTTTCGAATTCAATTCCCAGAAATTTCTAGGTTCAAATTCTCAAAACTACTGTTTCAAAACACATTACTTTAGGCAAATGATGTAGTAAAATAGCAATAGCATTTAGATTTATATACCACTTCATAGTACTTTACAGCTTTCTCTAAATGGTTTACATTGTCAACTTTCAACTAGTCAGGATTGAACTCCTGGATGTGGGCAGAGTTAGCTTGTAGTACTGCATTTTAACCACTGCACCACCACAGCTCTTAAAGTGAAATTCTGGAAATGAGCAAAACTTATTATGGAGAAAAAGTGAGTAAATATTTATTTACTTATAGCCGCGGTGCACAGTGGTTAGAGTGCAGGCTACTTCTGCTGCTCACCGGCTGCCCGCAGTTTGGCAGATCGAACCTCACCAGGCTCAAGGTTGATTCAGCCTTCATCCTTCCAAGGTCAGTAAAATGAGGACCCAGATTGTTGGGGGCAATAGGCTGACTCTGTAAACCACTTAGAGAGGACTGTAAAGCACTGTGAAGCGGAATATAAATCTAAGTGCTATTGCTATTGCTATAATTACTTACTCAATTTCTAAAGTTGCCCAACTCCATAATAACTCTTGGTGGCACACAATATTCAGAACATTTCAAAACAAAAGAGCAAATAGAACCTCTTTACCAATCTCAAATGTGAAAATGCAACCCTATTTGAGACTAACAAAGTACAATGGACAATAGAGTCCAAATATCTCCAGACAATCGTCTTTCTAGTATTGAACTTCAGTCTGTTCCTCCCTATTCAGGCCTCTACTGGAGCATGATTTTGACAGTATCACTAGGTGTTGTGGCCCCGCCCTCTGAGCCTATCCCATCGGAGTAAGAAAGCTCTGAGCATGAGGAAGAGGAGTCAGCCAGGCCTCCCTCTCCAGGCCCCTCCCCTCTGGCACTGTCTCAGGTGCCGGCCGAGGGAGAGGAGATTAGCAGGGAGACAGGTGTCTCGGATCAGAGTGAAGGAGAGACATCATTCCTGGATGCACACCTCCAAAGGCATGATAAACGATTGCAGCAGCTCAGGAGGCGTGCTAGGGATTAGAACTGAGTCACTGGACCACACCCCAGAGACTATATAATAGAGGGTGGTGGCCAGTGATCCCTGTGACAAACAAAAATAAACCTTGGATAGTCACTAAAGCCTTGTCCGAAACTGCTGAGAGGAATATTTATTTTTGTTGGACTCTTGTACGCTGAGTATATTATCTTTCTGTTTCTGTGGAAATAAAGCACTTGGCAGACGGTGTGTATATTGCTGCCAAGTTGGAGATAAAGACCTGGGTGTGTGCCAAGTGCTTCCTTAACCCTCGGCTGGCTGTGTTTGTGTGTGTGTGTGGACGGGGACAGATCACTAGGTTGGTCCAAGGTGGAAATATCCAGCTGGATATTACCTCACTCCAAACTGACAGATGACCACAGTTAATTCCCTCAAGTAATTGTTAAATACCAACTGAAACTAATCATAGAAAAAAGAGAGGTATATACAGAATATTATGTCCAATTTACACTCTCTAATGCCTGTGGGCAGTCCAGATGGATACCACAATCGATGGTACTGAAAGATGCTAGAACTGTGATGGCCATCGTCCCTGCCCAGCTCCACTGTGCATGGGGCGCGGCTCCCACTGGCCAGCTGGTCTTTGGGTCTCTGCCGCGCATGCGCAGAGAGTAGTGCTGATGTGGGGGATGCATGCATGCACAGGGGGTGGGGCATATGCACGGGGGGGTGCAGGTTGGTGCATGAGGCTTTCCAGGCCCAAAATGAGGCCCTGGGGGACCTCTTGCACCCTCTCCGCACCCTGTTTGGCTTCCAGGTTGGTGCAGGAAGTTTTCCAAGCCCAAAACAGGGCACAGGGAGGCCTTGTGCTGCCCCCCTGTGCCCCATTTTGGGCCTGAAAAGCCTCCCGAATCAACCTGGAAGCCAAAATGGGGCACAGGGGGCACATGTGCAGGCGGGCAGGTTACATGCACAGGGATGCATGTGCATGCATGAGGGGATGCACGCATATGCGCCGGGGCAGGGCGCATGCATGGGGAGCACTTGCATTGCATTTTGGGGGTTTAGTTGCGCGCATTTTGGGCACTCAGCACCAAAAAGGTTAACCATCACTGTACCAGAAGAGGAAGGAGAACCAGGATGCTTGCACCATGCCTTCCCAACTTTAACACTGGGAAGCATGACTGATGCAATCTCAGTTTAATGTCCTGCTCTGAAACCCAAATGATCAGGAAGTACCAAATTTTATTTCATACGGTACATACAGATGCTTCTCAACAAAGAGAAGAAAAAAAAAACATGTTGCATTCCGCTTGAATGTTACTCACAATTACCTCATTGTTGCGGGATGCAGTGTGAAATATGAATTTTTGTTGATATTTTTGAGCAAACCCCAACTTGAAGGAATAGATACATATAGGACAAGGGGGGGAAATCTACTTACCTTCCCTACTGGTTTGGAACTGCATGTGTTACGTGCACACACTCTCCGCTTGTCCACACGCATCACATGTGCACACAGACATGTGGGTTTGCATGCACAAACTCTTCTGCGCATGCGCCGAGGGTAAAAAAACAGGTTACTTCCTGGTTTTAACAGGACAACAGGGCAGGTGGGCGGAACCTCACGCTTTTAATGACAACAGGGCAGTGGGCGGAACCTCACGCTTTTAATGACAACAGGGCAGTGGGCGGAACCTCACGCTTTTAATGACAACAGGGCAGTGGGCGGAACCTCACGCTTTTAATGACAACAGGGCAGTGGGCGGAACCTCACGCTTTTAATGACAACAGGGCAGCGGGCGGAACCTCACGCTTTTAATGACAACAGGGCAGGTGGGCGGAACCTCACGCTTTTAATGACAACAGGGCAGGTGGGCGGAACCTCACACTGCCATCGCTACCGGTTCTCCAAACCACCCTCCGCCATCAGTACCGGTTTGGCTAAACTGGTCCGAACCAGGAGCATTTCATCCCTGATATAGGAGTCCTTCAAAAGATAGATTAGGTTTACATTTAATGTACAAGAAATCTGCCGGAAAACAGAATCACTTCCCATTTCTTTTAACCAGGGTTAAAAGAGTTGGAGATATTAGATGTTCCTGAGCCCGGTAACTTTTCTTCCGATCATTCTGCGTACAGAATCTTTTACTTCATTGTTCCTAATGGTGTAGATGAAAGGATTGAGCAGAGGGGTGATGAAAGTATAGAGCATGGAGACATACTTTGTCATACTAAAGGAAGAGTTCTTGATAGTCGGTCTTAAGTAGACAAAAAAGACCGACCCGTACAAAAGGCTGACCACAACCAGATGTGAAGCACAGGTGGAAAAGGCCTTCTGCTGTCTGGAGGTTGAAGGCATTCGAAGAATGGTGCAGACGATGAAGAAGTAAGAAATGAGGGTGAAAACTAGGGAGGACACAACCACAACCACAGCAACAAGGAAGCCAAGGGCCTCAATGATACGTGTATCTCCTCCTGCAATCTTCAACATGGGTCCAGCATCGCAATAGAAATGATTGATAACATTGGAAGTGCAAAAGGGTAGGTTTGCAGTCAGTACTTGCTGATAAAGGATGGAGAAAAGGCCTCCAAACCAGGCTCCCATTGCCAGTTTAAGGCAGACCCCTGAGGTCATGATAGTGGCATATCTGAAAGGATAGCAGATGGCTACATATCTATCCAAGGATATCAAAGAGATGATAAAAAATTCCGTCACCCCAAACAGAAAATAGAAGCACAATTGTATTATACAGCAAAAGAAACAGATGGAATTGTTTTCCGAGAGATAATTGACCAACATCTTGGGTATGAAGGTTGTGGTGTGTCCGATGTCTTTGAAAGAAAGGTTGCTAAGGAAGAAATACATGGGCTTCTGGAGATGGTGGTCCTTGATTACTATCATAATGATGAGTCCGTTTCCCATCAGACACAGGATGTAGAGGAGAAAGATGCTGGCGTACATCACACTTTCCATTCCCCAAACACGTGGCAATCCAACAAGAATAAATTCAGTTATTCTTGTGCAGTTGGTCAAATTCATGTTCTTCTTCTGTTCCAAAAAGAAAAACATGGAATCTTCACTAAATCGAGATTCAACTGCATTTCTTAAGACCTGTTATTGTGTGTGGAATTATAGTAGCTGAATAAGACATTTCCAGATACGTATTTGAATATTAGCTATGGCATCAGTTATAGAATTTCATTACTCATGAATCCAGAATAAAATAACCACTATTGACCATTGATATCATGTGTGAAATTTGAAGTTTTTGAAAATATAATGACATTTTTGGAAGATATAGATGACAGGTGAAATATTTTGATATATATTAGATTGTGATAGAAGATAATATTTAGAATAGAATAGAATAGAATAGAATAGAATAGAATAGAATAGAATAGAATAGAATAGAATAGAATAGAATAGAATAACAGAGTTGGAGGTCTTCCAATCCAACCCCCTGCTTAGGCAGGAAACCTTACACCACTTCAGACAAACAGTTATCCAACATCTTCTTAAAAACTTCCAGTGTTGGAGCATTCACAACTTTTGGAGGCAAGTTGTTCCACTGATTAATTGTTCTAACTGTCAGGAAATTTCTCCTTAGTTCTAGGTTGCTTCTCTCCTTGATTAGTTTCCACCCATTGCTTCTTGTGCTGCCCTCAGGTGCTTTGGAGAATAGCTTGACTCCCTCTTCTTTGTGGCAACCCTTGAGATATTCGAACACTGCTTTCATGTCTCCCTTAGTCCTTCTTTTCATTAAACTAGACATACCCAGTTCCTGCAACCGTTCTTCATATGTTTTAGCCTCCAGTCCCCTAATCATCCTTGTTGCTCTTTTTTGCACTTTTTCTTAGAGTCTAAACATCTTTTTTACATAGTGGCGACCAAAACTGGATGCAGTATTCCAAGTGTGGCTTTATCAAAGCATTATAAAGTGGTATTAACACTTCCCACGATCTTGATTCTATCACTCTATTTATGCAGCCTAGAACCGTGTTGGCTTTTTTGGCAGCTGCAGCACACTGCTGGCTCATATTTAAATGATTGTCCACTAGGACTCCAAAATCCCACTCACAGTTACGACTATTGAGCAAGGTACCACATATTTGTACCTCATGGTTGAACTGTGAAGTCCTTGCTTCACAGCCTGGAGATTTTCTTGCAGATGCCTCATTACTGAACTGGGTAAGATCATCAGTTTTCTTCAAAAACATATGAAGAATAGTTGCAGGATTTGGGTTTGGATGGTCTATAGAAAAGAAGAACTGGGTGGATATGACAGCAGTATTCAAGTATTTGAAAGGTTACCACAAAGAAGAGGAGGTCAACTTATTTTTCAATTCAGAGAGCAGGACAAGAAACAGAGGGCAGGACAAGAAACAATGGAGGGAAACTAATCAAGGCGAGAAGTAGCCTCGAATTAAGGAGAAACTTTCCAACAGTGAGAAGAATTAACCAGTGGAACGGTTTGCCTTCAGAAGTTGTGGATTCATCATGAGAGCAGGGGGTTGGATTAGAAGACGTTGAAGGTCTTTTCCAGCTCAAGTCTGATTGATTGATCAGTGCATTTATGATGTTACCCAGTTTGGTAATTAAACATCTGCAAAAACACCTCCAAGCTCTGGGAGCATCAAGAAGCCCACAAATTAGAACTTGAAAACTAGAATTATGGGATCCCAAAATCCCATACTTCTCTGCAACAACTTTCTCTACATTATTTATTATCTAGGAAAGACTGAAAAACACTGAAAAACCAAATATAGGGTGTGATAGAAATATGAAATAGATAAAGGACTCCAGAAATACAATAGCCATCATGTTTCTCTCTCTGTGAAGGTGGATTTGAATATAGGCTAGCAAATCATGGTCATTTTTGCAGTGAAATTTTATTCCATACACTCGTTCTAAAAGAGATGGACCTAACAGAGTCTTCCTTCAATAGAATCAAGATTGTTTCTGTGGTGAATAGTATAGTTGTCCCAATACTTAATCTTTACTTACTTTATTATTACTTATTTACTTAATTATTCCTTAATTAGTATTACTTAATACTTACACCATTAGGAACAATGAAGTGAAGGAAGCAGTTTGGAAAGCATTAAGAAAAAAAGTCTCCGGCTTTTCCTAAAATCTAAGTACTAGACAGAAGTAAAATGAACATTTTTTTGGTATATTTCAGTTGTGGGTTTCAGATAGAAAGTCCATACAGAGAGTGGTAAGGGCAGCCGAGAAGATATTACGAAGCTCGCTTCCTGTTAATCAGGATACTGCTTATAAGCACTATGTGCTTAGAGCTCAAAGCATTTTTAGAGACCCAACACACCCACTTTAGGATCTGTTTCTGTTGCTCACCTCTGGGAGCTTTCAAAGTATTTTTAGCAGGACTACCAGATTCTGTAACAGCTTTGCTCCTTATGCCATCCGTCTGGTAAACTCGCAAGATTTTTTTCTCGCCATGTACATGTATAGAGGAATTATTGAGTCTGTCATCTGCACCTCTATAACTGTCTGGCTTGGTTCTGCAACCCAACAAGACAGACACAGACTTCAGAGGATAATTAGAACTGCAGAAAAAAACAATTGCTACCAACCTGCCTTCCATTGAGGACCTGCATACTGCACGAGTCAAAAAGAGGGCTGTGGAAATATTTACAGACCCCTCACACCCTGGACATAAACTGTTTCAATGCCTACCAAAATGATGTTATAGAGCAACTAGACACAAGAACATTTTTTCCCGATGGCCATCACTTTGCTAAACAAATAATTCCCTCAACACTGTCAAACTATTTACTAAATCTGCACTACTATTAATCTTCTCATCGTTCCCACCACCCATCTCCTTCCACTTATGACTGTATGACTGTAACTTTGTTGCTTGTATCCTTACAATTTATATTGATTGTTTCCTAATATGATTTGATTGCTTATTTGTATCCTATGACTATCATTAAGTGTTGTACCTTATGATTCTTGATGAACATATCTTTTCTTTTATGTACACTGAGAGCCTATGCACCAAAGACAAATTCCTTGTGTGTCCAATCACACTTGGCCAAGAAAAAAAAATATTCTGTTCTGTTCTGTTCTATTTTATTCTTTTTTAAAAAAATACTTTATTGACTTTTCCAGAATTAAAAAGATAATATACATAATATAAAATCTCTATCTTGATCAGAGGTACAGTGTTTACACAATTGGTGAATCAAATGTTGGATGGATTCCATCCATAACTATACAATATACTATACAATTCTATACAATTCTATACAATTAAGTCCAATTCTAGTGCCTAACAAGTCATAACCTATTATCATACTTATATCTTGTTCTTCAACCAGTTATACCAATTTCCCCATACTTCATAATATTTAGAATTCTCCTCATTTTTTAACTCGCTCGTCAATTTTGCCATTTCTGCGCACTCTAGAATTTTATTTATTAATGTTTCTTCTGAAGGCGTAGATTTATTTTTCCAGAGTTTCGCAAAAGCTAGTCTAGCCGCGGTTGTGATTTGAATTACAAGTTGGGTTTTGTTATTGTTGAGACCATCTTCAGTCATACCTAAGAGAAAGGATTCCGGGGCCAGGACTATCTCCTGTCCCGTTATTTCAGAGAGCCAGAGTCGAATCTTTAACCAGAACTTTTTGGTCTCGGGACAAGTCCTCCAAAGATGATAGAAGGTGCCGACCATTTTTCCACATTTCCAACATGTAGCAGAGAGGTTTGGGAATATTTTTGCCAGCCTGTCCGGGGCTAGGAACCTCCTATGCAATATTATGTAGTGATTTTCTCTGAATGTTGCCGATTTCGTTATTTTATAATTCCTGTTCCAAGCTATCTCCCAATCATTGAAATTAAGGCTGTATCCTAAGTTTTTTTCTGTATCCTAAGTATATTCTATTCTATTCTATTCTATTCTATTCTATTCTATTCTATTCTATTCTATTCATCCGAAGTAGTCTGTGTTTTTCTCTGTGTCATATAATATATGTGGATATATGCATAATTATGTATGTATGTATGTATGTATGTATGTATGTATGTATTTATTTATTTTGTCATGTTTATGTAGTGTATATTGGAGGAGGTGACCCTTTGAGGGCTGTATGCAACCAAATTGCATTTTAATGTATGCCAATCAGTGTACAATCAAAGTGACAATAAAGTTATTCTATTGTATTCTAAAGAGCTCTCCACACTTACCTCGCCTCGTTCTTCTTTCATTACCACCTTCCCTTTGTCAAGTGCCTTTTGCTACATCTCAGCATCCATTCACCAAGACAATGTTCTGCAGAAACATAATAAAAAAAAAAAGATTCATCATATCTTGGGGATAGGGGAAATGGCAGACTTCATGAAAAATTAATTTCCTTAACATTTAAAGAATGTCCAGAAGATTGCATCATAGAAAGTTGATTTTCTTCTTCTTTATAGAATCTTACAATACAGTCTCTAAGGATATTTGCCTTTAATTTCCCATGAGCATTCAAACACTGTAGCTAGAATATACTTGAGGCTGATAACCTTTGGATAAACCTCAAGTGCATCCCACGTTAGGAAAAACAAAGTTGATCCAAGTAAGAATTTATTAGAGAAGTCATGTTGGCACATCCGGGGAAAATCCCGAATCTGAAACTTTGCAGTTTTCCCTTCCCACAGTAAAACTCACACCCTGCCCCATTTAGCAACATTCACATCACATGCCACAATCACCCTCTTTCTTCTCTTCCGCCAACCTTCAGTCACTCCCCTCTAGGTGCCAGAAGCTCGATCTTCAGCTCATGTGGAAGAATGTTGTTATAACTATACTCCCTTCTCTACCCTCCTGTTCCTACAGCTCACCCAGTGGTGGGATTCAACCGGTTCATACCACTGTGGCTGAACCGGTTGTTAAATTGCTTGCTGGCCTCGCCCCTCCCTGCCCCTGCCCTTCCAGAAGTCCCCATGCACCCTGTTTTGGCTCCCAGGTAAGTGCAGAGAGGCCTACTAGGCCCAAAATGGGATGCAGCCTCCCGCAGCCTGTTTTTGCTCCCAGGAGGCTGCAGGGAGCCTAGTAGGCCCAAAACGGTGCACAGGGAGAGAGTGTGCCCCCATGGCCCATTTTTGCTCCCAAGTGGGTGCAGGAGGCTGAGTGCTGTCTGTCACACCTCCTGGCCACGCCCAACATGGTCATGCCCACCCAGCCAGTCATTAGGGCAGAGGACTGGTTGTTAAATTATTTGAATCCCACCACTGAGCTCGCCCATCCCCCGTTGTGGCAGCCCTGTGAAATCCGTGCAAGGATGGATCCAAGGCTGACACATATATTATTATACTACGGATGGTACTACTAGAAGTATTGAAGAATGATACTGAAGAACGAGTGACTTCTTTCTTGGTTTGATAGAATTTTATTTTGACTGTTCTCGAGGACTTGAAGAGAATATACCCAGAACATTGTGCTGAATCCACACACTCTAATGTCTTCATGCTGTCCAGATGGAGAACATGACTGATAGTATTAAAAGATGCTAGAACATGAAGGAGAACCAGGATGGTGGCATCATGCTTTCGAACTGCAGAAGCTGGGACAAGTAACGGGAGCTCACCCCATTATGCAGCACTAGGGATTTGAACTGCTGAACTGCTGACCTTTCGATCGACAAGCTCAGCATCTTAGCCACTGAGCCACCGTGTCCCTCGTCTCTAGATTAGCCAAACCCAAATCCTGCAACCGTTCTTCATTTTAGTCTCTAGGCCTTTAAACCTCTTGGTTGCTCTTCTTTGAATTTTTTCTATTTTTTCCTGTTTATCTGTTTTACTAATTCTGGAGAAATATATAATTCTCAAAGCTACTATTCAACAATACGTCAATTTGGGGAAATGATTTAGAAAATGAGTAAAGTTATGCATTGAGCAAAATGGATTCTATTTGTTTGTTTGTTTGTTTGTTTGTTTGTTTATTTATTTATTTGGTTTCTAAAATTGCCCAACTCATTAATAACTCTAGGTGGTATATAACATTGAAAACTCTTTAAACAAAATGACGTATTGTTGAATAGTAGCTTTGAGAATTATATATTTCTCCAGAATTAGTAATTGTTCACCAGGCCCAAACATGGAAATACAATCCCATTTAGGACTAACACAATATATGGTGAAATATCGCAGGCAATGGGTTTAATGCAGGGGTGCCAAACTTGTGGCCCATGGGCCGGATGTGCCACACCCACCACAGCTCCACGAAGGGAAAAAAACATCAAGCTACATCACATGAGTTTGACATCCATGGTTTAATGGATTAATGCAGGCAAGTCTAACATATCACAGCAATCTTGATCGATATTTCTGGCACACCCCATTCAGGAGAAACACAGATCTAAAGAGGAGATCTTTGAAATACAAATTAGCCTTACATTTTATTTTCAAGAAACCTGTTTGAAAATGGAATGACTTCCATAAAGAATTAACAGAGTTAGATAAATTCTTAACAGGAACAGAAGAAAGGTTAATAAAGAAACGGTATATTTACTTACTGGGTATAAAGTTGGAAGAGGAACAAGTAAAAAAGACAACGATAGCATGGGCGAAAAACTTTGGTTATACGATAGAACTAGATAAATGGCAGAAATTGTGGGACAGGAATGATAAATTAACGATGTCAACTGCATATAAAGAGAATTTGTATAAGATGTTTTACAGATGGCATCTCGCACCGGCGAGATGTTTAAAGATAAATATTGGAAATGCCACCAACTACCTGGATCTTACTCTAATATGTGGTGGACATGTGGAGAAGGAAAGAAGTATTGGACAAAATTTAAGATATGGTTGGAAGAGATGATACAACAACATATTGAGTTGAAACCAGTAATATTTCTGCTAGGAATTTTACCTGAAATTTATAATAAAGTGAATGTATATTTAATTATTCATGTATTAACCACAGCTAGAATTGTATTTGCACAATATTGGAAAAGTGAAGAGATTCCCATTGATGAGAAGGTGATTAGGAAAATATTAGAATGTGCAGAAATGAACAGATTAACATTAGTGATTAAGGAGAAAGAACAAACTGAATATTATATGATATGGAATATTATATTCCATTGAGGTCCTGTATATTGCATGAGTCAAAAAAAAACTAAAAATATTTACAGACCCCTCACATCCTGGACATAAACTGTTTCAACTCCTACCCTCAAAACGATGCTATAGAGCACTGCACACCAGAACAACTAGACACAAGGACAGTTTTTTCCTGAACACCATCACTCTGCTAAACAAAAAATTCCCTCAACACTGTCAGCCTAGTTACTAAGTCTGCATTACTATGAATCTTCTCATCATTCCCATCACCCATCTTCTTCCACTTATGACTGTATGACTGTAACCTTGTTGCTGGTAGCCTTAAGATTTATATTGACTGTTTCCTAATATGATTTGATTGCTTATTTGTTCCCTATGACTATCATTAAGTGTTGTACCTTATGATTCTTGACGAATGTATCTTTTCTTTTATGTACACCGAGAGCATATGCACCAAGACAAATTCCTTGTGTGACCAATCACACTTGGCCAATAAAGAATTCTATTCTATTCTATTCTATTCTATTCTATTCTATTCTATTCTATTCTATTCTATTCTATTCTATTCTATTCTATTCTATTTTGTTCTATTCTGTTCTATTCTATTCTATTCTATTCTATTCTGTTCTGTTCTATTCTATTCTATTCTATTCTATTTGAAGTATTTTATCAATAGTTGGAGAATAAAAAAGGTGTTTGGAAATGAAGAAGGCTAAAGAACAAATAGAAAATACATTCAGATAGAGATATAAATAAGATGAAAATTGTTAGTACATGTATGATGAGAATCCTGATGTTTAAGATTAATATGGTATTATCACTAGAAGATATTAAGAAGAAAATGGAGAGCTTTACAATGTTTAATTGTTTAATATATTATAACATTAAATTTAGACAAATAATGTTATTGTGAATGTGAATGATGTTGCAAATGGTGAACAACGTTGGACAGAGATTTTGTACTCAGATGATGCACTACATAAGGAAAGATGGAATGTATGTTTGTAATTGAAAAATAAAAAAAAAATATTGTTTATATAGAAAATGGAATAACTTCCCATTTCTTTCAACATAGGATTGGGTTGGAGATACTTAAAGGCTTCAGGGAACTGGAATTTTCCTTCCTAGCATTCTGCGTACAGAATCCTTCACTTCGTTGTTCCTGACAGTGTAGATGAAAGGATTTAGTACCGGGGTGATCATAGTGTATAATATGGAGACAGACTTCATTGTACTGAAAGGAGAGTTTTTGACAGTAGGCCTTAAGTAGACAAAAAAGACCGAGCCATACAGAATGCTGACCACAACCAGATGGGAAGCACATGTCGAAAAGGCCTTCTGCTGTCTGGAGGTTGAAGGCATTCGAAGAATGGTGCAGAGGATGAAGCGGTAAGAAATGAGGGTGAAAAGCAGAGAGGACATAATCAAGACCACAACCAGAAGGAAGCTAAGGACTTCAATAAGATGTGAATCTCCTCCTGCAATCTTCAACACGGGCCCAACGTCACAAAAGTAATGATTGATAACGTTGGAAGAGCAATAGGGCAGGTTTGCAATCATGACCACCTGGCAAACTATGGAAAAAAATCCTCCAAACCAGGCTGATATTGACAGCTTCAGACAGATCCTTGAAGTCATGATAGTGAGGTGTCTCAAAGGATGGCAAATAGCCAGATATCTATCCAACGATATCAAAGTGATGATGAAAAATTCAGTGACTCCGAAAAGGAAGTAGAAGAATAATTGTATTAAACAGCAATAGAAACAGATGGAATTGCTAAAAGAGACATAATTGAGCAACAGCTTGGGCATAAAGGTTGTGGTGTGTCCGATATCCTTGAAAGAAAGGTTGCTAAGGAAGAAATACATGGGTTTCTGGAGATGACGGTCCCTGATTACCATCATAATGATGAGCCCATTGCCCATCACACACAGGAGATAGAGCAGAAAGACGCTGGTATACATCACCCTCTCCATTCCTACAACATGTGGCAACCCAACAAGAATAAATTCAGTTGTTCTTCTGCAATTGGTCAAATTCATCTTCTTCTTCTACAAAAAGAGAAAATATGGAATGTTTACTGACTCAAGATTTAGCCAAATTTGTAAAATCCTCTTTCAGAAACTAGTATTACGAGTTTGACATGGAGAAGACAACAGTGAATATACACATCACAGCAACAAAGGTTATGTGTAGCTATAGTAGCTGAAATTAAATACACATATTTCATTATCAGATATGATGACGGAAGGCCCATAACTGGAACCCCAAAACACCTGAGGCCACAACCAAAAAAACAATATTTGAAATTAGTGTCATGCGTGAAATTTCTCACTGTTGGAAATTTGTCATTTGGGGAATCTTAAAAATATAATGACATCTTTGGTAGATATGGCCTACAATTGAAATATTTTGATGTACAGTAATTTAGAACTGGAGAAGTTCAACATGGAGAAGACAACAGTGAATTTACATATCGAAGTATCAAAGGTTATGTGTAGCTATAGTAGCTGAAATTAAATAGACATATTTCATTATCAGATATGATGACTGAAGGCCCATAACTAAAATCCCAAAACACGTGAAGCCACAATCAAAGAAACACTATTTGAAATTCGTGCCCTGTGTGAAATTTGTCACTCTTGGAAATTTCATTTGGGGAATCTTAAAAATATAATGACATCTTTGCAAGATATAGCCTACAGTTGAAATATTTTGATATAAATTAGAACTTCAGAACTTGAGAATTCTGGATTAACAGAGTTCCATACACCCATGTAGGAATCTTCTTTACATTGTTAATTATCTAAAGGAAAGAGGAGTAAAATACTGAAAAACAAAACATGGGATGTGATAGAAATATGAAAGTAAATAAAGGGCTCTAGAAATATAAAAGCTAAGATGTTTCTCTCTGTGCATGGGAGTAGATGCGTATATATGCTAGGAAGTCCTAGTTATTTTTATAGTACATTCTGTCCCATGTCTTGGTTTTATAGATCATGGACCTTAAAATCTCTCCATGCTTACCTTGACTTGTTCTTACTTCATTACATGCCTTGTCTTCTCCAAGCGTAAGACACTTCACCCCATCATTCCATCCACTTACGAAGACAATGTTTTCAAGAACCATAGAAAATTATGCATCAGGTATTCAGGGGAAAATGGTAGACTTCTTAAGAAATATTTTCATTAACATTTAAAGACCATCTAGCAGATTGCATCATAGAAGGTTTATTGGCTTCTCCTATACGGAAGCTTGGAAAACAGTCTCTATGGATATTTGCCTTTAATTTCCCATGAGTATCCATGCAGTGTATCTAGAATATATTCAGGGCTGATATGCTTTAGATCAAATCTAATCTGTGGGCTGCCATGGGGAGGGGGGGCAAGCTATTTTCCAAAGAACCTGAAGGCCAGACAAGGAATAATGGGTGGAAACTGAACAAGAAGAGATTCAACCTGGAAATAAGGTGAAATTTTTTGACAATGAGAACTGTCAAATCAACCAATGGAACAGAAGTTGCCTTCAGAGGTTGTGGGACTTTCAGCACTGGAAGCTTTCAAGAAGAGACTGGACTTCCATCTGTCAGAAATGGTGTAGGGCAGGGTGGGCTTCAAAATTTTTAGCAAGGGGTTCTCTCCCCAGTTTCTGGGTGGGTGTGGGTGTGGTGGGCATGGCCTAGTCGGCCTCCTGCACCATGGGGGCGGGATTTTTACCCTCCCTGGGCTCCGGAGGCTTTCCTCAAGCAACTGAGAGGGCGAAAATGGTCTCACCAGGCTCCAGAGGCCCTCTGGAGGCCGGAAATGGGCCCATTTCTGTACTTCCTGGACTTCTGGTAGGCCCATTTTTTGCCCTCCCTGAGCTTCCATGCGCACCCTGCACTTACCTGCTTCCAAAACAGGCAAGGTGGGGACTCCTGGGAGGGGTGGGATAGGTGGAATTTTTGGGTTCTCCAAGCTGCACAGAATCTTCTCCCAAACCCCTGTGAACCCCCAGCAGCCCACCCCTTGTGTAGGATCTCCTGATTGGGCAGGGAGTTGGATTAGATGACCTACAAGGTCCCTGTCAGCCTCCACTCTTTCAATGCTTGCTTGTTGGCTGCCATGGTAATGGGGGGAGGGGGAGCTTGTGAGTTGCTAGATGGGGAAGCGTGCTGGAGGATGAGAAGAAGGGGAAACGAAAGTGAAACTTAGCTGCAGTCCTGTGCCTTTGAAGCGGCTACCGAAACAACGGTCCTGACATTCTAGATTGATGACACTGCCAGACGTGTGATTCCACCTGACCTCTGGAGGACCTTTGGATTGGATGATTTACTCTGGACAGTGGGAAGGGAGGCTTTCTATATGTGATTTTCATGCCTATTGCTTCAGATCTTGCTTTCCTTTGGCTGCATTCAGTTCAATTTTAGTAAAAGTACCTTTACTCCACGAAAATGGTGTCGGGGTCATTCTTTCCTGAAATCTGAAAGGAGACACACCTGACAGTCCCTTCCAACTTTGTTAATCTGTCATCTGTTTAAATGACAAGTGGCACCCCCAAAATAGGAGGTTCTCTGGAGGCATACCAACAAGGATAAACTTTTAAGCATTTTTTAAATAAATGGTCTAATCCTCTTGTTCAACTGCAAAAAGAAAAGGCATAAAACCTTCATTGAGGCAATGCTTTATCTTGTACAGAAGAACGAAACAGTCTCTCAATTTCCATAAGTATCCATAGATTATGGCCAGACTAGATTATTTAGATCAGCATGACTGATATCCAGTTCTCTTGGGACTAACTTCCAAGAAAAGAGTTTATTATATTACTAAGTCTTCTTAGATTCTTTGAAGATTCAATAAAAGAGGGAAATTAGCCAAGCAATAGGAGGAGAGTTGGAGGAGATATGCTGGAAATCAGCCAACATAAAATGCTGGAAATCAGCCAATAATGGTGGGAGGATCAGAGGAGAATATGCTGGAAATCAGCCAAGGCTGGAAATCAGCCAAACATAATATGCTGGAAATTAGCCAAACAATAGAAAGATGTATGGAGGAGAACATGCTAGTAATTAGTTTAAATAAAATTTTTGGGATGAATCTGTGTAATTTGAAATGTGTAAAAGCAATGATAAAATCTAAGATATCAAGATTTGATGGAATAGGTCAAGAGTCCAAGAAATATAGTTAAAATTTTGTTGTATAAATGGTAAGAAAAATGGAGATGTATTGAGTTTGAAATTAAGATTTGAGGTGATAAAATTGTGGTTAATAATCAGAATAAGAGACTAGAATATTGTTAAAAAGTATTTTGCAATTGATGGTAAAAGAGATGATAAAGACAATGTGGAGAAGAACCAGATATAAACAGGATTAATACTTAGATATAAATGAGCTAAAGTAAATATGAAATTGAAATTGTATTGATACAATAGATATATATAGATAAGGATGTTAGAATTAATGTTAAAATTTATTCTCCTTATGTTTAGAATATTCGCCTTTTAAAGATGTAATGGGAAATTGTGAATGGAATTTGTTAAAGGAATGTAAGCATGGTAACCATCTATGACCGGATCAAGTCTTTGCTCTTGAAAGTTATATTTTATGTTTATGTTTGAAAAATAATAAAAAAAATATTTACAAAAATATATATATATAATAAAATAAAAGAGGGAAGGAACAAACTGGAGATGATGTCCAATAATAACTTCCTTCCACTTTCTCCTTTTTCCCCATTCACTTCTCCATGGAATTCAAGCTTAAGATTTTAATCGTAGTATCCTGACGTTTTGCAGATTTCAAATCCTCTTCAGGTGTGGTGGCAAGATCATTTAGGGAAATAGACATTTTATAATTTTGTGATGTGTTTTTCAGACTTGGCCATTATAATATGTGTGGGCTTTAAGTCCCAGAATTCACCTGACAGCATATCTGGTTGTAACTATCATTATCATCGTTTAATGTTAATGTGTTTGTGATTACCATTATAATGATGAGCCCATTGCCCATCACACACAGGAGATAGAGCAGAAAGACACTGGCGTACATCATGTTTTCCATTCTCCCAAATGTGGACAATCCAACCAGGAGGAAATATGCAGGTCTTGTACAGTTGCTCAAATCCATCCTCCCCTTTAGCTACCAAAGCAATCAGAATTTGAATTGAGTCAACCTTTTGCTATATTTCCGTCAATTATTTCTTATTGTCATAAAGGTGTGCTATGAAAAGGTCTAAGTTCTCTGACCAGGGTTATGGAGGTTTTCTACATTCTTCCCATGCAAGATGAGATATATGAGATATGAGATCTTTCCACAAAGAAGAGGGGTCAACTTATTTTCCAGAGCACCAGAGGACAAAGAATCAGAAAAACTAATCAAGGAGAAAAGCATAATCAGAATCAGAATAGACCTGGAAGGGACTTTGGAGGTCTTCTAGTTCAGCTCAAGCAGGAGATCCTATACCATTTTAGACAAGTGACTGTCCAGTCTCTTCTTAGTGATGAAGCACCCACAAAATCTGAAAGCACTGGTTAATTGTAACCTGGATTGAAGGAGAAACTTCCTAACAGTGAGAACAATTGACCAATGGAACAGGTTGCCTTCAGAAGTTGTGGGTGAGGTACCAAAAGATTTTGCTTTCCAGTCATATGGAAAATAAAAACAATAGTATTGGATGCCTGCAAAACGTGCCCTCAGACTAATTCTGTGTTTAAATTTCTTAGTGGAAATTCTAAGCTCCCCAAAGGAACTTTGTATTCCAATGGATGAATTTTTCAAAGTACTTCAGATTTACTTATTAAAGCAAAAAGGGCAAAATCCAATACATGTACTTATGTGTATGTACAGTAGTGGCCAAAATTGTGGAAACCTTTTGGGAAAAGTGCATTTTCTAAAACTAGCCAATAACACCACTTTTTTTGGAGTAGTACCATAAAACTATATATCAATGGAAAGATAATTTAATCAAGAATGTAATGCAATAACTTTTATGAAGGATTTTCTAGTAGAATAGCAGTTACAGTATAAAGAAGAAAAGTGAAACACGTAGAAAAAACGAGATATACAAAAATTATCCCATCAGTTAATACTTATTTAGGTAACCTTTAGCATGAATTACGGCCTTACAACATCTTCCCACGGAGCAAACCAAGTCTTTTAGTTCTGCGGCTGTTATAATGTGAAACCAAGATTGAATTATTGCTTCTATTAACTGGGTTTATTGCTGGGTCACTTCTGACTAACAAGTTTCTTTAGTCGGCTCCATAGATTTTCAATTGGGTTAAGGTCTGGGCTATTCCCAAGCCATTCCAGCAGTGGAGTAGGATTATCTTGAAACTCTTGAAAAAAAGTGATTGCTTATTTGTACCCTATGACTATCATTAAGTGTTGTACCTTATGATTCTTGTATCTTTTCTTTTTATGTATACTGAGAGCATATGCACCAAAGACAAATTCCTTGTGTGTCCAATCACATTTGGCCAATAAAAAATTCTATCTATCTATCTATCTATCTATCTATCTATCTATCTATCTATCTATCTACCGAAGCATAAGGTACGCAACATGTCTTGAGTTTTTCATCAATTGTTCCTTACCCTTTCATCTTTTCTTCATGGATTCTTCTACTCTGTTTCAATATCAAAGCAGTCACTGATGTGCCCATGGCCAGCAACACAATCTGCCTTTATGAAAATCCTATTTACTTATTTCAAATATTGTCCTTAACATTGAAAGCCGCTCTGAAAGATTGCATCATAGAAAAATTGCTCATTTCCTGCAGTCATTTGGGACATAGTCTCTTGAGGGCACATGTCTCTGTAATTTCCCCTGAGTATCTCGCTTTTGTGCCTAAAATTTATGGTTTGAATAGGATAACACAAGATTCTTCTTATTTGGCTCAACTGTTAACCTCCTTTCCAAGGTATGGATCCTTCTGTTATTAATCACGTAAAATATTTTCAGGGAAGGGATTCATTAGAGGCAGTGTTTTATCATTTTCTTAGGATTTTCCCCTTCCCCTTCTTCCACCTTCTCAAAGGGATTAAACTGAAGAAATTAAACAACAGTCGAGATTTTAATCAGGCAATTTTGGGGGTGGGGGGAGGAATCAGAGGTTTTACCAGCATTGCTTTTAAAAGTAAAAAAAAAAAGCCTCTGATGATCGCGCTGCTCAGCTGGGATTGTCAGAAGGGTTTTTTTTTTTTTTTTTTACCTTTTAAAAGCATTTTTTCTACAACCTCTTCGCCCGAAGAGGTTGTTAAAAATGCTTTTAAAAGACTGACGATTCCAGCTGAGTTTCCTGATTGTCAGAGGCTTTTTTTTTCTTTTAAAAGCATTTTTTCTACAACCTCTTCAGCATTTTAAAATGCTTTTAAAAGGCTCTGCTGATCAGGCAACTCAGCTGGGATCATCAGAGCCTTTTAAAAGTATATTTTTTATAACCTCTTCAGCCGAAGAGGTTGTAGAAAAAAACACTTTTAAAAGTTAAAAAAAAAGCCTCAAATGATCGTGCGGCTCATTTGGGCATGGGCGGGGGGGGGGCGGGGGGGCAGGGATTTTTGCTACCAGTTCTCCGAACTACCCACTGCCATCACTATCGGATCGGGCGATCTGGTCTGAATTAGTAGCATTTTACCCCTGGGTTTTACATTTTAGCGAACCCATTTTTCAACAATTATTCCTCTTCTCCATTACTGTGACTTGTATTTATTTACATTTCATACTTTTTAAAACCCCACCCCATCTCCCTCAGAGAGGGACATTAATTGATTAAATTTTATTTAATCAATAAAATTAATCATTAAAAAGAAAAATAGTTTAAGATTAAAAAATTTTTAAATGTAAAACAGCATTATAAAATTGCAAAAGATGGAGACTTCCAAGGTGGAGAGCTAACAAAACAGTTGTTAATAGAGGTGGGATGGGGGTTCTGATGGGGCCAACCAGCCCCATGGTTCTCGTGGGGTCCATCTGTCCCCCACACATAGCTATATACCATTCTTTTCCCATAGAACATTAAATAGCCAGAACAGAGGGGGGTAATGCCCTTTTAATTATCCCTTGGTTAAAGTCACAGATTCAACAATAAGCCTTTTATGATACTTAAGTATGGCTTCAGGTAAATATAATTGGGTTCAAGCTATAGTGTAGGGTTTCAAACTCAATTTCATTGAGTACATCAGCATATCTATCTATCTATCTATCTATCTATCTATCTATCTATCTATCTATCTATCTATCTATCTATCTATCTCTGTCCATTTTGAATACATAGTGGAAAGAGGAAACTTAAGAGTTTACAATGGAAGAAAACTGTGAATGAATCTGGATATTCTGCTTTGGGTACCATGAAATCTCCTCCCAGAAGATAACAAGGAAAACCTTAACAGCTTTTTAATGGCCAACCAGTGGAACTGGGTAGGATGTTCCACTTGTCTGGATAGCAGGTTCACGGCCAGGGCAATGCCTGGATGGCTCCAATTACTTATATATTATAATGAGCCGACCACTGACCAAAATAGAGTATTATTTTGGAACTCTGGGCTATCCTTGTGTGCCAAACATAATAGTCAGTCTGCATTGGGATAGCAGTTGGCTTGCTATCTTCCATTTTACATTTCACCAAAAGTTCCTCTATCTTCTCCTTTTGGGAGAGAGCAAAACCTTTTGTTGTAGTGATGATTTGTACGCCTAGGTACTTGTCCACATATCCTAAAGACTTTAGAGTGAACCTTTTTTGTAGGGTCCTGGCAAATATATTACATCCCCCCTTGTCAGGCCCTATATATAAAAGGTCATCAACATACTCTAGGACTTTCTCTAGCCCCCCTTTGGTATCCCTTGTGAAGGTACATTTATCAGCTGGAGATGGATGGAAACCCAGTGATTTGAGTGTTGTAGTCAGGCATTTGTACCACATATTGCCTGATTGTTTGAGGCTGTACAAACTTTTCTTCAGAAGCCAGGTGTGGCCTTCCTGCTGCTGGAATCCTGGGGCACCTCTGACATATTTTTTTTGTTTTAGATGTGCGTGTAAATAAGCAGTTTCCACGTCGAATTGAAAAATGTGTTCCTCATGTGCTACTGCGGTGACCAAAGCAGCCCTCACACTTTCTGCTCTCATGGTGGGGGAGTAGGTTTCATCAAAGTCCTGTAAGTAGCGCTGTGCGGAGCCTTGTGCTACTAGCAGGGCCTTATAAAGGAGTTTGTTGTTGGGCATTGGCTTGACCTTGTAGACCCAACGGGTGCCAATTGCCTTCCTCTGTTTGGGGACTTCCATGGGGATGAAGACTTTCAATTTTTTGAGACTGTCCATTTCTCACTCCATTGCCACCCTCCACCTGCACTGTTCTTCCTCGAGAAGCTGGAGGACATCTGTGTATGTTTTAGGGGCCATGGTAACGCTGTTGACCGAGGCCACACAGCCAATGTCCAACCTTTTCGGTGGCACCCCTTTATTGGGCTGTAGGCAAAAATATATGAACAGAAACTGCAGAAACTGGGTATTTCTTGTCTGATTCTCTACAGAAGTTTGGGAGACAGTCTCTAAGGACATATGCCTTTAATTTCCCATGAGGAACCATGCAATAAACCTAGAATATACTCAAGGCTGATATCCTTTGGAACAAAACTCAAATGCCATCCCAAGATAGGAGATCCTCAGAAGGATCTTTTTAATTGTTGATCTCATTTACATATCTCTTCAAGGGCAAACATAGAAAATAATAAAATCTTTGCTGATGTAGGCAGGTGTGAAATTCAATTTTTTTTTACTACCGGTTCTGTGGCGTGGCTTGGTGGGCGTGGTGTGGTGTGGTGTGGCTTGGTGGGCGTGGCTTGATGGGCATCGCAAGGGAAAGATACTGCAAAATCTCCATTCTCTCCCCACTTCAGGGGAAGGATACTGCAAAATCTCCCTTCCTTCCTCACTCCTGGGGAAGAATACTGCAAAATCCCCATTCCCTCCTCACAGCAGGGGAAGGATACTGCAAAATCTCCATTCCCTCCCCACTCCAGGGGAAGAATACTGCAAAATCTCCATTCCCTCCCCACTCCAGGGGAAGGATACTGCAAAATCCCCATTCCCACTCCACTCCAGGGGAAGGATACTGCAAAATCTCCATTCCCACTCCACTCCAGGGAAAGGATACTGCAAAATATCCATTCCCTCCCCACTCCAGGGGAAGGATACTGCAAAATCCCCATTCCCACTCCACTCTGGGGCCATTCCCACCACACTCTGGGGCCAGCCAGAGGTGATATTTGCTGATTTTCCGAACTACTCAAAATTTCCACTACCAATTCTCCAGAACCATTTCAACCCTGGATGTAGGATTTAATTTTCTACAAAGACTGTGGGACCATCTCTAGATATATACATCTCTCAATTCCCATAAGTTTCCATAGATTATGCCCATAGACCAAATGCCAAGGGCCATTCTCAGAAATTGAGCCTTCAATGTATTACTAACCCTCCAAAGACTTTTTTTTTTTTTTACACAAACACACAAACAAACATACAATGTATTTTTTCTGAAGAGTATTTGTCCGGTTCACAAATTTAAACAATTTTTAAACATTTCAACTAAATTTACACACATACACACATATATACTGTATATATTGCCATCATATTTATTTTATTTTTTAAAAAATCAATATTACCATTCATCCTCATCTCTAATCTTAATCAAATTCAAATGTTGCAAATGAGATAAGCAACCACGGATGTCCAACTCTATAGCTACACTCAGAAATTTGTTGAATTTTGATATTGTCAACTTCTATCATACTTTTTTTAAAGAAACCACACCTTTTCCTCTATCATCTTCGAAATCAAAAGGAGTTGAAGCTCCATGTTTCCTACCATGAAAGATGAAAAGTCTTAGAAAGTCATGTTTCATGGCAGATAATAGTTCCTTAAGATCAGATCTTAAGGTACTCCAAGATATTGACAGCATCAAACGTATCTCTTTCATTTCTCCAAACATCATACTGTCGTTTCTTCTCTGATTAGAAAGTGTATTAGTTTATTGAAAGAACACTAGTTCTTTCAATTTGTTGTTAGTTGCAAGGTCGCGACCTCATGACAACCTTCCTCCAGGCCTTCCTAGTTTTTTCAATAAAGTACATAAAAATCCCAAATTGTAAAAATGGATCCCCTTGTCAAAATTCCAATAAACCCACAGAATAGGTTTAGATAAATATATAATCTACACAGATACAAAATTGGTATCTTCTCATCATGGATGAAGAACATTCAAAACTGGTCATCCCATAATAAACCATTCCTGGGATTCAGTTACTAACATTACAGTTACAAATCCTGGGCTACAGGTGTTAAGCGCCTCATTCTAGTGGTGGGTTGCCCCCTGTTCGGACCGGTTTGCAAGAACCTGTAGTAAAACCGGTGGGAGGCCCCGGCCACTACCCTGGATGTCGTCATCAACGATCTGCACATGTGCAGAAGCAAGGCGCGCGAGTGAGCGAAGGCACGCAATCCTATTACGAACCAGTGGTAAAGGTAGGTAGAACCCATCCCTGCCTCATTCCTACACTGTTATGAATTAGGCAAGGTACAATAATGCTACAATATCATTGATAGTCCTCCCATTTCTTATCTTGAAGAGTAGGATTGTTCCAACAACACCTTCAAGATTAGATTTTTGGGGAAAGCTGGACTTTTGTTTTTCTTAATGCTTTCCAAACTGCTCCTTTCACTTCATTTTGATGTAAATGAAACAGGCCTGATGTTTCCTCTTCACATTGGGTAGACCAGGCCGAAGCCACACTGGCCTGATGTTTCCTCTTTGCATTGGGTAGACCAGGCTGAAGCCACACTTACCTCTCTGCATTGGGTAGATTGGGCTGAAGCCCTGCTGGCCCGATGTTTCATCTTCACATCGTGTAGACCAGGCTGACGCCACATTACGTAAACCAGGCCAAAGTGACATGGGCCAGCCCCTTACATTTTCCATGATGGCCCCGTGGGCTGGATCCAACCACATTGTGGGCCACAGCCGGCCAATGGGCCTTATGTTTGACACCCCTGCTATACAGAGTCAGAGAGATATTCTTAGTAAAACTGCAGAAACAGCTAGAAAAACGACAGCACACTTCAAGACTGACACAAATCCTGGAAAGGATATCGTATAGGTGTCCAGTAGTCACTACCATGAGAAGCAAAACTCCGTGGTTCACAATGTCATCAGAGGAAATGCTGCAGCTGATGCAATTGTGTGCTAAATCTGATGAGATCAAAATGCACTTACCATCCCTTGTTGATGCTTTCCTCCATTTCATTCTGGATTTCATTCATTCACTTTATAGAAGATCTATGCATTTATAACATTTGGAAAGGTCCCCAGATACACTGTCCTATGTGTAAATGATACAACTCAGGGAACTGATAGACAAGAATATGAAGAATGACTTTCTAGGCTGAGAAAACAGATTTTACTGAAAACACATAACCACGCAAAGTCAATGTAACATGATAAATGTAATGATCCACCCACCCAGTGGTGGGTTCCTCCTGGTTCGGCCCGGTTCAGCCAAGCCAGTAGCGGTGACAATATGACATCACCAAACCAGTTCTCTTTGTTCGGGAGCTGGGCCCTCCCACCCCCACCCCCATTATTCTTACCTTTTATTTGGCCCTGCCCCCCAATCTATTCACTGCCTCCCAAGTCCCAGCTGATTGGCTAAAAGGAAAAAAAAAACTGTTTAAACTCTTGCTGCGGGGCTTCAAAGGGCTGCCCTACAGATGATCAGTGTTAAAAGGCAGTGTGGTGGTAGCTCAGTGCACTCAAAAAACAAATAGGTAGACTGGAATGCTCCAAAAACAAATGGATAGACCGATGCCTCCCAAAACAAATGGGTAGACCGGAACGCTCCAAGAACAGATGGGTAGACTGGTGCCTCCAAAAACAAATGGGTAGACCAGAACGCTCCAAAAACAAATGGGTAGACCGGTGCCTCCAAAAACAAATGGGTAGACCTGTGCCTCCAAAAACAAATGGGTAGATGGGAACGCTCCAAGAACAAATGGGTAGACCGGTACAGGTCTGCAAGCAGTTAAAAGCCTGGTAGACCAGTACTTCTGCTAAAGAATTGTCACATGACCATCAAGCTACGCCCACAAAATAAGCCATGCCCACAGAACCGGTAGTAAAAATATTTAGAACCCACCCCGGCACCACCCACCAATCTTCAGCAGTAAATACCTAATCAAGTAGAACTAGGGGTGACATGATAGCAGTCTTCAAGTATTTGAGGGGTTGCCACAAAGAAGAGGGGGGGTCAACTTATTTTCCAAAGCATCAGACGGCAAGACAAGAAACAATGGATGGAAACTAATCAAGGAGAGATTAAGGAGAAACTTCTTAACGGTGAGGACAATTAACCAGTGGAACAGAAGTTGCCTTCAGAAGTTGTGGGTGCTTCATCACTGGAGGTTTTTAAGGAGAGACTGGACAGCCACTTGTCTGGAATGATATAGAATCTCCTGTTTAAGCAGGGGGTTGGACTAGAAGACCTCCAAGGAAACTTCAAGCACTATTCTGATTGATTGGTTGATTGGATTTATTTATTTTTTATTTATTTATTTATTTAATTTATACACCACCCTTCTCCCAAAGGACTCAGGGCGGTGAACAGCCATAATAAAAACAATGTACAAAATAGAATTTAAAAGCATATTAAAATAATTAAATCATAGGCTGATTTTAAAACTCTCATTTTAAAACCAATTTTAAAACCCCATTAAAACTAAATTAAAATCATTTATCCCATCAGAGCAGCTTGCTGGAATAACAGGGTCTTCACTGCACGACGGAAGGCGCGGAGGTCGGGGATCCTTTGTATGTCCGGGGATAATTCATTCCAGAGGACAGGGGCCCCCACAGAGAAGGCTGTCCCCCTGGGGGTCGCCAGTCTACATTGTTTGGCTGATGGCACCCTGAGGAGGCCCTCTCTGTGTGAGCGTACCAGTTGGTGGGAGGCAATCGGTGGCAGAATGCGGTCTTGTAAATAGCCAGGTCCTAAGCCATGAGCACTTTAAAGATGGTAACCAACACTTTGAAGCACACCCGGAAGACCACCGAGAGCCAGTGCAGCTCACGCAAGAGGGGTCTTACATGGGGGCAACGGGTTGCCCCCATTATTACTCACGCGGCCACATTCTGGACCAGTTGGAGCCTCCGGATGCTCCTCAAGGGGAGCCCCATGTAGAGAGCATTACAGTAGTTCAGACGGGAAGTGATGAGGGCGTGAGTGACTGTGCGCAAGGTATCCCAATCCAGAAAGGGGCGCAACTGGGAAATCAGGCAAACCTGATAAAAAGCCCCCCGGCCACGGCCGTCATATGATCTAATTATATGCAAAAGCTACATTCAATAATTCAAAGTAGGTGGCTAGTGATTCGGAGTATTTACTGTGCTAGTCCACAGAAGTCTTCCTACAATCGTTTATTATGAGATGATCATACAATTGCATTTTTTTTTCTTTTAATGACCCTATAATCCCTTGCATTGGGGCGGACTTGGGGTGACTGAATGGAGCTGAGCATTTACCTAGGATCGAACTCACAGCCTCCTGATTGTGAGGTGAGAGCTCCACCTCTAAGCCACCATGCTGCTCATACAATTGTAAATTAAGAGAAGAAAAAAAAATTCTGCTTCTAATCTACCAGGTTGCCCACTGCTTTCTCCATTTTTGCTAAAGTCGTTTTTTAAGGAATACCTGAACATTGGAGATGGATTCTGAACTAAGACATTTAGAAATAAGTTCTCAACAAAATCCGATGCCATGAAATTTGGGTGCCCTACAAGATTTATTTCTAAAGATTTCCACACTGGATCCTTTGCTTCATCATTCCTAATGATGTAAACAAAAGGATTTAGAGTTTGGGTGACTACTGCATACAACACGGAGACAGTCTTCATCATACTGAAGGAGAGAAATTGAGAATTGGTCTGAAATAGACTAAACAGATTGTCCCATAGAAAATGCAGATTACAAGGACCTGTAGAATAAACCCAGGTAATCAGTCAGATATAGGGATGCGGTGGTTCAGTGGCTAAGATGCTTAGTTTGCCAATCAGAAGGTCGGCAATTCAGCGGTTTGAATCCCTAGAGCCACGTAATGGAGTGAGCTCCCATTCCTTGTCCCAGCTTCTGCCAACCTAGCAGTTCGAAAGCAGGTAAACAATGCAAGTAGAAAAATAGGGACCACCTTTGGTGGGAAAGTAACAGTGCTCCGTGCGTCTTTGGTGTTTAGTCATGCCGGCCACATAACCACGGAGACGTCTTCGGACAGCACTGGCTCTTCAGCTTAGAAATGGAGATGAGCACCGCCCCCTAGAGTCAGGAATGACTAACACATATGTGTGAGGGGAACCTTTACCTGTTCCCAAAAGATATGTAATATTCACATTACTATACCATGCGGATAACAAAGCCCTCAAAATTCAGCATTTGAAAACTGATTTATTATTCTTTCAATACATTTCTTTGGGGACACCAATATACAGTTTTCCTGATGAATCAGCCTTCATCTCACATCTGAAGTTACTAATTTAATATTTTTTATAGACCCATTGTCGTAGCTGTATTGAAAATTCCAGTTCTTTAACTTAGAACTTTAGAACTTAAAATAACTTTATTGTCGCTTTGAATATACACTAATCGGCATATATTAAAATGAAATTTCTTTGCTTGCAGCTCTCAAAGAGTCACCACCTTGAATATACACTACATAAACATGACTAAATAAATAAAAAAATACATGTATACTGTATACCTACATACATATATTATATGACATAGAGAAACAACACAGTCTAGTTTCAATGTATACCTGTTCATAGTGAGAAACACGAATCTTGAGAGTTTACCAAACGGATGACATATGGAACAAAGCTTTTACAGAATCTGGAAGTCCTGCTAGAAATACTTAGAAACCTGCTCCCAGAGGGGAGCAACAGAAACAGACCATAAAGTGGGTGGGGGTGTGCATCTCTAACAATGCTTTGAGCTCTAAGCACATAGCGCTTATAAGCAGTATCCTGAATAACAGGAAGCAATCTTCCTATAATCTTCTCCGTTGTCCTCACCACACTCTGTACGGACTTTCTATCTGAAACCCATTTTTTGGAAATATACCCCAAAAAATGTTCATTTTACTTCTGTTTAATATTTAGACTTTAGGAAAAGCCAGAGACTTTTTTCTTAATGCTTTCCACACTGCTTCCTTCACTTCATTGTTCCTAATGGTGTAAATGAAAGGATTAAGCATTGGGACAACTATAGTATTCACCACAGAAACAATCTTCATCCTACTGAAGGAAGAGTTCTTGACAGTAGGTCTTAAATAGACAAAACAGACTGACCCATACAACATGCAGACAACAACCAGATGGGAAGCACATGTAGAAAAGGCCCTCTGCTGCCTAGTGGTTGAAGGCATTCGGAGAATGGTGCAAATGATGAAGAGGTAAGAAACAATGGTGAAGAACAAGGAGGACATTACCACCATCACCATAATTAAGAATCCCAGGGCTTCAATGACTCTAATATCTCCTCCTGCAATCTTCAACACAGGTCCCACATCACAATAGAAATGGTTGATAATGTTGGATGTACAGAAAGGTAGATTTGCCACCACTATTTCCTGATAAAGAATGGAGGAAAAGCTTCCAAACCAGGCTGCCATTGCTAGTTTCAGGCTGACCTCAGAGGTCATGATGGTGGCGTATCTCAGAGGATGACAGATGGCTAAGTATCTGTCCAAGGATATGAAAGAGATGATAAAATATTCTGTGACCCCAAAAAAGAAGTAAAAATATAGCTGGGCAATGCAGCAGTTGAAACAGATGGAATTCTTTGCAGAAAGATAATTGACCAGCAATTTAGGAATGAAGGTTGTGGTGTGTCCAATGTCAATGCAAGAAAGGTTGCTAAGGAAGATATACATGGGCTTCTGGAGATGTTGGTCCACAATTACCATGACAATGATGAGACCGTTGCCCATCAGACACAGGATGTAGAGCAGAAAGATACCAGTGTACATCATGCTTTCCATTCCCCAAACTCTTGGTAACCCAATGAGAATAAATTCAGTTACTCTTGTACAGTTGGTCAAATTCATGTTCCCCTTCTGTTACAAAAAGAGAAAACATGAAACCTTAATCAAAACAACATTTAAGTACATTTCCAAAGATATTTTTTCAGACATCACTATTGTAATTGGAAATCAGAAAAGAAAATGTAATGTAACAACATAACGTAACATCATAACATAACAACATAATATAACATATAACATAACAACACACAGTAACATAATATAAAACATAACAACATACGATGTAAAATAGATGTTGAGACACTAGAAAGAGTGTACAGAAGAGCAACAAAGATGATTAGGGGACTGGAGGGTAAAACATATGAAGAATGGTTGCAGGAACTGGGTATGTCTAGTTTAATGAAAAGAAGGACTAGGGGAGACAGGATAGCAGTGTTCCAATATCTCAGGGGTTGCCACAAAGAAGAGGGAACCAAGCTATTCTCCAAAGCACCTGAGGGCAGGACAAGAAGCAACGGGTGGAAACTAATCAGGGAGAGAAGCAACTTAGAACTAAGGAGAACTTTCCTGACAGTTAAAACAATTAACCAGTGGAACAACATGCCTCCAGAAGTTGTGAATGCTCCAACACTGGAAGTTTTTAAGAAGATGTTCGATAATCATTTGTCTGAAGTGGTGTAGGGTTTCCTGCCTAAGCAGGGGGTTGGATTAGAAGACCTCCAACTCTCTTATTCTATTCTATTCTATAACATAACTCAGAAAACATAAGAGCAACAAAGTCGATTAGGGGCTGTAGGCAAAAATGTATGAACAGTTGCAGAAACTGGGTATTTCTTGTCTAATGAAGAGAAGGATGAGGGGGTGACATGATAATAGTCTTCCGATATTTGAGGTCCTGTCACAGATAGGATAGACTTTTTCTCCAAAGCACTTAAGGACAGGACAAGAAGTAACAATTTTCAAGGAGAGATCCAACCTAGAACTAGGAAGAAATTTCCTGACAGTAAGACCAATTGATCAGTGGAAAAACTAGTTATAGTTATAGTTGAGAGCAAATGAATTTAGAAGTGGTGAATGAATCCAAATTATAGGGAGACAGAAAAAAAAGAATGCAGCAAAGAGATATTATTTGAGATTCTCAAGAAATGAGACTGTAAAGGCATCTGACAGAAAGCATGAGATTCATGCATAGTCAACCGATGAATCCACCAATGGAAATATTTTAAAAACATAGATAATAGAGATATAGGTAAATAAAAGTCTATAGAAATATGAAAGCCAAGATGTTTCTCTCTACGGGTAGTTAGTTGTGTGTATATGTTACGATCTCTTCATTACTTCTTCAGTGGAATCCTGTTCCATCTGCTTCTTCTATGGATCTATAGATCTCTCTGTCCTTACCTTGACTTGTTCTTCCTTCGTTATCTGCCTTGTCTTCTCCAAATACCTTTCATTCCATCTCTAATCCGTTCATCAGAACAATGTTTTTTTTAAGAGCCACAGAAGAAGATGCTTCACGTTTGTGAAAAACAAGATATTTGTGAAAAATGTCAAAGAGGGCAAACGGATATTTGAAGAAGATATGGAAAAATAATGGAAGAATTGAAGATATATTTTCTTCTGAAATATTTTCCTTAATATTTAAAGAACCTATAGCAGATAGCAATGTAGAAAGGTTTTTTTTTTTTTAATTTACTGATTCTCTACAGAAGTTTGGGAGACATCTCTAAGGACATATGCCTTTAATTTCCCATGAGGAACCATGCAATAAACTTAGAATATACTCAAGGCTGATATCCTTTGGAACAAAACTCAAGTGCCATTTCAAGATAGGAGATCCTCAGAAGGTCCTCGGGACACAATCCCGACTGCAACTTTTTAATTGTTGATCTCATTTACATTTCTCTTCAAGGGCAAACATAGAAAATAATAAAATCTTTGCTGATGTAGGCAGGTGTGAAATTCAATTTTTTTTTTACTACCGGTTCTGTGGGTGTGGCTTGGTGGGCGTGGTGTGGTGTGGTGTGGTGTGGCTTGGTGGGCATGGCTTGATGGGCATCGCAAGGGAAAGATACTGCAAAATCTCCATTCTCTCCCTACTTCAGGGGAAGGATACTGCAAAATCTCCCTTCCCTCCCCACTCCTGGGGAAGAATACTGCAAAATCCCCATTGCCTCCTCACAGCAGGGGAAGGATACTGCAAAATCTCCATTCCCTCCCCACTCCAGGGGAAGGATACTGCAAAATCCCCATTCCCACCCCACTCCAGGGGAAGGATACTGCAAAATCCCCATTCCCACTCCACTCCAGGGAAAGGATACTGCAAAATCTCCATTCCCTCCCCACTCCAGGGGAAGGATATTGCAAAATCCCCATTCCCACTCCACTCTGGGGCCATTCCCACCACACTCTGGGGCCAGCCAGAGGTGATATTTGCCGATTTTCCGAACTACTCAAAATTTCCACTACCAATTCTCCAGAACCATTTCAACCCTGGATGTAGGATTTAATTTTCTACAAAGACTGTGGGACCATCTCTAGATATATACATCTCTCAATTCCCATAAATTTCCATAGATTATGCTCAGGATAGATGATTTTGAGTCAATATGACTCATGCCGGCTTTTATTTGGACCAAATGCCAAAGGCCATTCTCAGAAATGAAGTCTTCAATGTATTATTAACCCTTCAAAGACTCTTTTTATTTTTTTACATAAACACACAAACATATAATGTATTTTTTCCGAATAGAGTATTTGGCCGGTTTGCAAATTTAAACAATTGTTAAACATTTCAACTAAATTTACACTATATATATATATATATATATATATATATATATATATATATATATATATATATATATATATATATATATATATATAGGTCTTTGGTTATTCGGGTCTTCTCCCACGTAAAATTGGAAGTGTCTTGGCAACGTTTCGACGAAGTCTCATTCGTCATCTTCAGGCTGGTGTTCTCGGCTTCGTGCTTCCAGGAGCAATGTGAGATCGTAGCTGTCTCTTCCTTTTAACTGCTAGTGGGGGTGTGAGCTGATTGGGTGGGAACTTGGCTGTGTTCTGATTGGGTGGAGGTGTGTTCTGATTGGTTAGGGGCTCGGCTGTGCTCTGATTGGATGGGGGGTTGGTTGTGCTCTGATTGGCTGGGGGTGTGTTCTGTTTGGGTGGGGGCTTGGTTGTGCTCAGCTTAGTCTGAGTTGCAGGGGGATTTGAGCTGGTGAGCTGCGTTGTTGTTGTTTGGCTTCGTGTTTGTGGCCGTGCGAGCTCTTCATGGTGAAGAGCTCGCACGGCCACAAACACGAAGCCAAACAACAACAACGCAGCTCACCAGCTCAAATCCCCCTGCAACTCAGACTAAGCTGAGCACAACCAAGCCCCCACCCAAACAGAACACACCCCCAGCCAATCAGAGCACAACCAACCCCCCATCCAATCAGAGCACAGCCGAGCCCCTAACCAATCAGAACACACCTCCACCCAATCAGAACACAGCCAAGTTCCCACCCAATCAGCTCACACCCCCACTAGCAGTTAAAAGGAAGAGACAGCTACGATCTCACATTGCTCCTGGAAGCACGAAGCCGAGAACACCAGCCTGAAGATGACGAATGAGACTTCGTCGAAACGTTGCCAAGACACTTCCAATTTTACGTGGGAGAAGACCCGAATAACCAAAGACCTACATACAAACACCCGCGAAAACCTGAGAAAACATATATATATATATATATATATATATATATATATATATATATATATGTGTGTGTGTGTGTGTGTGTGTGTGTGTGTGTGTGTGTGTGTGCGTGCGCCATCATATTTATTCTTTCTATTTTTTTAAAACCAATTTTATCCTTCATCCTAATCTCTAATTTTAACCAAATTCAATTTTCCCTTTCATTCTATTTATCCCCCTCAAATTTAGAATCTCAGCTAATGTAATTCATTATCATTAATTTCAATATCCATCATCTTGATACAAACCAATTAATTATATAGTTTTACAATTGTTCATTTCTTATAGGCATGATAAACCTAATTGTTTTATAGCATACATTCCTTTAAATCTTATTCCAAAGAATACACTCCAACATCTTAATAAAAGTCAATTAATTATATACCTATTTTCCCTCTTAATATAATAGTCCACAAAATAACTTCCCATATTTCTTTTAACATTTTCTAGTTTTCAATTATTTTATCAAACATAACAATATTCCAATTACAACTTACCTAATTAACTTTAAAAAATATTTCACTTATTTCCTCTAATTTATAAAATTTGCAATTTCCATACAATCCAATTTCTTACAAAGTCAATTAATTATATAACCCTCTTTACATAGTTATAATATACCCAGTAGCTTCCCCCATATATTCCTCAAAATCAAAACATAATCATTTTATACACTCCAATATCTTAAACATAGACCAAATAACTTCCCCATATTTCTTTTAAACCTCCCTAGTTTCAAATTATTTTATCAGCATAAAAATATTCTAATCATTACAATTTCCCTAATTCACTTTGAAAATATTCCAATTATTTCTTCTGATTTATTAAATTTGCATTTTCCATACAATCCAATTTCTTAAAAGATCAATTAATTATATAACCCTCTTTGAAAAATTATAACAAACCAAATAGCTTATCTCATATATTCCCCAAAATCAAAACATAATCATTTCTACTTTCACCACATTATACAATTGAACATATTTGTCTAGATTCAATTCTAGATATATATAACACATTCCTCTTTCATTTCTTTCTCCTTTTCTCCCTTTCTGTTTTTATTTTTGCCTTTTTCTTTCCCCTTTTTTTTCTTTTGTGTTTTAAAGAGGAAGCCTTTAAAGGCGGAACCTTGGTGGTGCAGTGGACTAAAGTGCTGTTAAGTAGAACTTAGCTGCCAGCTGCCTGCAATTACTGCAAGTTCAAATCTCACCAGGCTCAAGATTGAGTCAGCCTTCCATCCTTCCAAGGTATGTAAAATGAGGACCCGGATTGTGGGGGCAATAAGCTGACTTTGTATAAAAAAGAACACCGCTTGGGGGGGGGGGCAAAAACCCTACTAAGCAGGTATATACAAAAGTATGAAGGCTATTGCTTAACGCATTGTAAACCGCCCTGAGTCTCCGGAGAAGGGTGGCATATAAATTGAATCAATCAATCAATCAATCAATCAATCAATCAATCAAGTCTTGAACTTTCCTGTTTTGTCCTGTATTTCCCATTTTTTCCCATCTCTTTTCCCTTTTCCCTTTTCCCACTGTTAATCCCAGTGTAATCGTTTTGTATTTCAAAGTCCTGGACTCTTCTGTTTTGCCCTAAACTTCATGTTGTTTTTCATCCTTTTTCTTTCCTTCTTTTCTTTCCACTGTTAATCCCAGTGTAATCATTTAAATTTTTTATATTTTTTCTATTCCACCCATCTTTCCTTCTTTGTCTCTTTCCACTCTTTGTTTTTTTCCATTGTTAATCCCAATGTAATCTCTAAAAACCTCCTTTTTATTATTACTATCCACATATTCATTTATTTCCCCGTAGTCGATCTTGTTGTCTTTATCTTCTTTATTTTCAATCTCTGTATCTTGCTTCTCCGTCACTGTTTCCTTGTCAGCTTGAGTCTTCTCTATCTCAGTTTTTGGGCCCTCAAGTTTCGATTCTCCATGTAGCATTGTACTTATTTCTCTTATTTCTGTTTTCCATGACAAATACATCGTCTTCATCATTTCTCTAATTTTCTGCGCCATTTTATTCTTTCCAGGTTAATATTGTTCCAATTTTAAGGGTTCTGTTGTAATCCTTTTTTTCCCCAAAAAAGTCAAGCCACTTGCAAACGAAAAAATCCTCCCCAAAAGTTCTCACAACTGTTATCTCTATTTAGGTTCAAAATTTTCCAAAACAAAAGTTCCAAATTGCAGTATTCTTATTTCTCCTGAAGATGTCTCTTTACAATCCCTTGAAAAGTGTTCGGAGATTATAGTTGGTCCAGAACGCAGCCACGTGAGCTGTCGTGGGTGCACCTAGGTACACCCACATTACACCAATTCTCTGCGAGCTGCACTGGCTCCCTATTGGTCTCCGGTCATAATTCAAGGTGTTGGTTATTACCTTTAAAGCCCTACATGGCTCAGGGCCAGGGTAACTTTGAGACCGCCTTCTACCGCATAATTCCCAACAACCGGTAAGATCCCACAGAGTTGGTCTCCTCCAGGTCCCGTCAGCTAAACAATGCCAGCAGGCGGGCCCGTGGGGGAGGGCCTTCAATGTGGCTGCCCCAGCTCTCTGGAACCAGTTACCTCCTGGGGTCCGGACCATCCCCACCCTATTGGCCTTCCGAAAAGCGGTGAAGACCTGGCTCTTCCGGCAGGCCTGGGGCCGTTGATCTTGCTCTTGCGATCTGGCGAGATCCAGCCATGAATGGTGTGAATGGGTTTTAATTGTTTTTAATGTTTTTAATTCTTAAATGTTTTTTATAATGATTTTAAATGCATTGTGAGCTACCCTGAGTCTTTGGAGAGGGGCAGCATACAAATTGAAATAATAATAATAATAATAATAATAATAATAATAATAATAATAATAATCCATAATTCCAATCAATAATCTAACAGAGTATCAATTTTGTTTCAATGCACGTTGGCAATTTTTTTCTCTTTTCTTCTTTTTAACTTTAAAGATGTCAATTCAGTTAGAGTCCAGTCCAAAAAGGGTGTGTTCTTCCCCTTTCTTCTTCTTCTTCTTCTTCTTCTTCTTCTTCTTCTTCTTCTTCTTCTTCTTCTTCTTCTTCTTCTTCTTCTTCTTCTTCTTCTCCTCCTCCTCCTCTCTCTCTCTCTCTCTCTCCCCCACCCTCTCTCTTTATATATATAGCACTTCTATTACAGGACTTATTTTCCGGTTTGTCTTTTGTTTTGCTTTAGCATTCTATTAAAAAGGATCTACTTATTTTCTTTCCAATCCTTTAACCAATTTGGGTTTTTTTCTTCTAGTTTTTAAAATTATCCCAATAGTTTGTTCAAAAGTCAATTTTTCTCTTGGATTTTGTCACTTTAAATTTCACTTCAAACCTCTTCTTTTCTTCCCCCCATGCCCATTAGCTGCTGTTATTATGCTGGGGCTCTTTTCAAATTCAAAAGTCTTTTTCTTTATTTTGCCTGAACTGGCTGTCACTCACCCAGCTTCAAAACTCGGTGTCAATCACTGCTCCTGCTCAATACTTGGCCCGGTTGCCCCAGCTTCTTGGCTGCCGCAATGGCCGCCGCCCCCACTGCCAAGTCGAAGAGAATTTCCTCTGACCTTCGAAAAACTTGCCCATTCCTCTCAGTCTCAGAAGTGCCTCTCCTTCTTCCCCATTCCTACAGGATGGTTCCGGTCTGAAGACTCTTCAGCAGCAGATTGTCAATCCAGGTTTTCGCGGAGCTCGTTCAAGCCTGCTAATTCCCCGACTGTCATGCCGTGATGCTTCTGGTTGAATTGACCCTTCAAAGACTCTTTAAAGTCTCAATAAAAGAGAGAAGAAACTCATTGGAGTTAATGTCCAAGAATTATTGTCAATTGTCCAGTTGGCAAATCCTAAACAAGAAATTTATTTTACCAAAAGTATAAAACTTTACTGAATAAACCACATTGGCACAGAAAAAGTGAAACCAGCTCTGGGTTTCTGTCAGGCCTGGAAACCATCTTTTTTGTTGGATCTTCAGGCCTGCCACTTTTCCTACCGTGGGAAACTGGAAGGGGGGATTGTGTAGAGCCAGGGTGATATATAATCATAATAACATTCCTTTCTCAGAAAGTCAAGGACATCTTGCCCTGCACCTGGATGGCTGGAACTGGGAGGCATCTCCAATTGGGATGTCACTTTGATTGGACCATGTGATGTGGAGGGACTTGAACTTTCCTTTGGGTGGGGAAAACCTGGAAGCTTTCAGATTCTCTAATAAAATGGAACTTTGAGGAAATTCAAGCCTCGGAGTTTTCTTTTGTTGGGGGTGTTACTTGGAACTCTGACACTGACTGTGGTGCAATGAAGAAAATATCTTTGTGAAAAAAAATTGGAAGACAAGAGAACTATGTCTAAAGGCCTCTGGAATTCTGTGAATTCTTTGATTCCTATGAAAATGACATTGCTGGTTGCTTTAAGGGCAGAAAATCGAATACCACAATATCATCAGCCTACAGAAATAGTTTATAGCCACCCTGCAAATATCATGCACTCAGTATCTAAATATTGCCTGGTAGTCAAAGCTTCAAGAATTAAATTAAATAGTAAGGGAGAAAAAAAGGAACCCTACCACATACCACATTTATATTTATTTATTTACCATATTTTTCAGTGTATAAGATGCACTCCCCCCCCCAAAAAAAAGTGGGTGGAAATGTCTGTGCATCTTATACAGCAAATGTTGCAAAAGCCCCGCCAACCCACCAGCCCCCACCCTATCAGCCCCCACCCTACCACCTATCAGCTGTTCCAGGCTGCAGGGATCACCACTGCCCGTCACTGCCATCGCCGCCCCTCACTGCTGCTGCCTGTCCCCACCTCTGCGCACCCCATTTTTGGCCTCTGTACATTCCATTTTTGGCCCATTCCAGGTGGCGGGGAAAACAGGACTAACTGAGGCTGAAAATGGGGTGTGGAGGCCATAAATGGGGCACACAGAAGCTAAAAATGGGGTGCACGAGGCAGCGATAGGCGGCAGCTGTGATTGGTGGCAATGGCTGCGATGGGTGGTAGTGATCCCTGCAGGCTGATAGGCGGTATTCCGGGAGGCAGATCCAACTGCCAATCAGCTGCTTGTGCTAAATCAGGCTGTGCTGAAGCTGACCAGGCTTTTTGCTCTTTGCTGCAAGGAGGTAAATTGCTGAGAGGCAGAGGCAAAGGCAGATTTTTTTCCCCCTTGTTTTCCTCCCCAAAAGCTAGGTGCGCCTTATACTTCGGAGCATCTTATAGTTCAAAAAAAAAAACAAGGTATTTAAAACATTTATGGAGCTGTCCATCTGTCCTGCACCCTCTCCAGATTACAAGGCCAGTCTTGGAATCTCTCTGAGTAACATGTTTATTTTGGATCTGAATGAAGGTGGGTCTTCCCATGAAGCTGGAAAAGGATCATGTCCAATAGTTCAATCCGTGTTCACATTTTATTATTAGTTACATAAATAAGGAAATGCAAGTTTATTACAGAGGAAATACATATTATCTGTAAAGCAAAGAAGTTACGAAAATATAACTTCCTCTTGTTAATGGACCTAAACTATGTCAGCAACATTTATTTAAAGAAGTGAATGTGTTTTCCAGGTGCTTTCCAAAGAAAGCCAGAGCAGCTATTCTCCATAATAGCTATTCACTGGAAGGCAGGACAAGAAGCAATAGATGGAAGCTAATCAAGGAGAGAAACAACCTAGAATTAAGGAGAAATTTCTTGACAGTGAGAACAATCGACCAGTGGAACGACTTGCCTCCAGAAATTGGGTGCGCCAACACTGAAAAGAGATTGGAGACCATTTGTCTGAAAAGGTATAGGGTTCCATGCTTGGCCAGGGGGTTGGACTAGAAGACCTCCAAGGGTCTTCCAATTCTGTTATTCTGTCATTCTGCTACTCTGTTATAATTTCCTCTGAAGGCTATCTGACAATTCCTCAGACTTCTGTTCCCAAATCCACACAATGTAACACAGAAACTATTATAGAAGTTACTTAAGTCACCATGACCTACACACCTTATAAAAAAAATGTGGGTGGGATCTGAAATGGAAAAGAGTCTGAGAAAATTCAATTTTTTATAGTTCGATCTTTATACAGTGCTACGAAGCTTTAACATATGCAGATCTATGCCACAGTTGTGGCATAGATCTGCAAATAATAAAACTCAACCCAAATTACCTTGGAAAAAACACAGATTATTTTTACAGACAGTACTCTATACTCATTGTACAGCAAAGAACAAGATAGCTTAGCTTGTCCAAAGCAGGGGTGAAATCCAGCAGGTTCTAGAGAACTAGCAGCAGAAATTTTGAGTAGTTCAGAGAATTGGTAGCGGAAATTTTGAGTAGTTCGGAGAACCGGCAAATACCATTCTGGTCCCAGAATGGGGTGGGAATGGAGATATTGCAATATTCTTCCCCTGGAGTGGGTGGGAATGGAGATTTTGCAGTATCCTTTCCCTGCCATGCCCACCAAGCCACTCCCACCAAACCACACCATGCCCACCAAGCCACGTCCACCAAGCCATGCCCACAGAACCAGTAGTAAAAAAAAAAAATTGGATTTCACCACTGGTCCAAAGTTATCAGATACACAAATAGTCAAGTGGAAAACATCATTGTTCATGTCCTCCATTGGCTTCACATTCAAGAGTGATTGTCAATTACTCTTCATTAGTGTACATAGCATTACACTTCAAGAATGATTATCAATTAGTCTACATCACTTTAAGTCACCTTAAAGAATGTTCCAAGTCTGAACCAAAATGACCAAAGACAATGTAGCTATTCAGGTCATATTCCTCTTGGCATTTCTCCATACCGTTCATTCAGAAGAAAACAAAATAATATTTAGGAAATATCTTTGAACTGTATATACTAGGGGTCAGCAACCTGCAGCTCTGGAGCCACATGTGGCTCTTCCATCCCTCTGCTGCAGCTTCCTGTTGCTGGTTGGCTGCACAATTGACAGGGCTTTCGGTTAGGACAGGTAGAGGAAAAAGGATGTCGTGCTAGGAGGAGACTCTATGGTGGGGGAACCGGACTTCCAGTCAGCAGAGGAAAAAGGACGCCACGCTAGGAGAAGATATGATGGGGAAACCGGACTTCCAGTTGGCTCCAGAATTGAATGGGGGCTTCCGGTTAGGACCTTTATGGCTCCTTGAGTGTTTAAGGTTGCTGACCCCTGGTATATACTACTGAGAATCATATATAAGGATAAATTCATTTTAAAAAATTGGAAACATGAACAAGGAATATACTTGTGGAAAGATGTGCAGTATTCTTATAAATTGAGTTCAACATTGAAAGAAACAATTCTTGAGTCCAACAAAGCACATTTGATATGAACGCAAAAATGAGAAGATGGGAGAATCCAACCAGGATAAAAGAAAACATAATTTCACTAGAAGATAAGCCCAGTAGCTGATGCTGAATAAAATTATGAATGTTAGAGACCTCTGATGTTGGAATGGCACTAAATGTGAAACTAAATTAAAAATGGGAAGAGAATTCTACCAGATAGAAATATTTATAAATGTAAAAATGTTGCAAATGAAATAGGCAACCACGGATGTCCAACTTTATAGCTACACTCAGAAATTTGTTGAATTTTGATATTGTCAACTTCTATCATACGTTTTTTTAAAGAAACAACACCTTCTTCTCTATCATCTTTGAAATCAACGAGTTGAAGCTCCATGTTTCCTACCATGAAAGATGAAAAGTCTTAGAAAGTCATATTTCATAATATGGAATATTTCATAAGGATAATAGTTCCTTAAGATGAGATCTTAAGGTACTCCAAGACATTGACAGCATCAAACGTATTTCTTTCATTTCTCCAAACATCATACTGTCATTTCTTCCCTGATTAAAAAGTGTATTAGTTTATTGAAAGAACACTAGTTCTTTCAATTTGTTGTTAGTTGCGAGTTCGTGTCCGACCCATCGTGACCCCATGGACAATGTTCCTCCAGGCCTTCCTAGTTTTTTCAATAAAGTACATAAAAATCCCAAATTGTAAAAATGGATCCCCATGTCAAAATTCCAATAAACCCACAGAATAGGTTTAGATAAATATATAATCTATACAGATACATAACAAAATTGATATCGTCCCATCATGGATGAAGCACATTCAAAACTGGTCATCCCATAATAAACCATTCCTGGGATTCAGTTACTAGCATGACACTTACAAATCCTGGGCTACAGGTGTTTAGCATCTCATTCCAGTGGTGGGTTGCCCCCTGTTCGGACTGGTTCGCAAGAACCTGTAGTAAAACCGGTGGGAGGCCCCGGCCACTACCCTGGATGTCGTCATCAACGATCTGCACATGTGCAGAAGCAATGCGTGTGAGCGAGCAAAGTGTTCACACACGCAATCCCATTGTGAACCGGTAGTAAAGGTAAGTAGAACCCACCCCTGCCTCATTCCTACATCGTTATGAATTAGGCAAGGTAAAATAATGCTACACTATCGTTGATAGCCCTCCCATTTCTTATCTTGAAGAGTAGGATTGTTCCAACAATACCTTCAAGATTAGATTTTTGGGGAAAGCTGGACTCTTGTTTTTCTTAATGTTTTCCAAACTGCTTCTTTCCCTTCATTTTGATGTAAATGAAATGATTTAGCATTGGAGCCTCTGATAGCATCATAGTTTCAATACTAGGCTAGGATGATGAATAATAATACTAGGATGATGAGTTCCTGCTAACCACATCTTTATGAGTTAGGTAAGATAAAATAATTGCTACAATATCTTTGATAGATGCCCTTCCCACTCCTCATCTTGTAGAACAAGATTGCCCCCTTGAACAAGTCTACATTTACATTTTAATGAAAGTTGGGCTCTTTTCTTCTTATTGCTTTCCACACTGCTTCCTTCACTTCATTGTTCCTGATGGTGTAAATGAAAGGGTTTAGCATTGGGACCACTACAGTATTCATCAAAGAAACAGTCTTCATCTTACTGTAGGAAGAGTTATTGACAATAGGTCTTAGATAGACAAAAAAGACTGATCCGTACAACATGCAGAGGGGAGCAACAGAAACAGACCATAAAGTGTGTGTGGGGGGGTCTCTAACAATGCTTTGAGCTCTAAGCACATAGTGCTTATAAGCAGTATCCTGAATAACAGGAAGCAAATTTCCTATAATCTTCTCCACTGTCCTCACCACTCTCTGTACAGACTTTCTATCTGAAACCCATTTTTTGGAAATATACCCCCAAAAATGTTCATTTTACTTCTGTCTAATATTTAGACTTTAGGAAAAGCCAGAGACTTTTTTCTTAATGCTTTCCACACTGCTTCCTTCACTTCATTGTTCCTAATGGTGTAAATGAAAGCGTTTAGCATTGGGACCACTATAGTATTCATCAAAGAAACAGTCTTCATCTTACTATAGGAAGAGTTCTTCACAGTAGGTCTTAAATAGACAAAAAAGACCGATCCGTACAACATGCAGACTACAATCAGATGGGAAGCACAGGTAGAAAAGGCCCTCTGCTGCCTGATGGTTGAAGGCATTCAGAGAATGGTGAAAATGATGAAGAGATAGGAAATGAGGGTGGAAATCATAGAGGACATAACCACAACCACCATTACTAGAAAGCCAAATAATACAATGATTTGTATATCTCCACCTGCAATCTTCAACACAGGTCCCACATCACAGTAGAAATGATTGATAACGTTGGATGCGCAGTAGGGTAGGTTTGGAATCATGATGGTCTGATAAAGAATGGAGGAAAATCCAGCAAACCAGGATGCAATTGCTAGCTTAAGACAGATCCCCGATGTCATGATCGTGGCGTATCTCAAAGGATGGCAAATGGCTAAGTATCTGTCGACGGAGATCAAAGTGATGATAAAATATTCTGTGACCCCAAAAAAGAAGTAAAAGAACATCTGCGTTATGCAGCAGTTGAAACAGATGGAATTCTTTGCGCAGAGATAATTGAACAGCAATTTAGGAATGAAGGTTGGGGTGTGTCCAATGTCAATGCAAGAAAGGTTGCTAAGGAAGATATTCATGGGCTTCTGGAGATGGCGGTCCAGAATTACCATCACAATGATGAGCCCATTGCCCATCAGACACAGGAGGTAGAGAAAAAAGATGCCAGCGTACATCAAACCTTCGAGTCCCCAAATCTTTGGCAATCCAACAAAAACAAGTTCAGTTGCTTTTGTGCAGTTGGTCAAATTCATGTTCCACTTCTGTTGCAAAAAGAGAAAAAGATGGCACCTTCACTGAATCAAGGTTTAGCTACATTAAAAATAAATAAACATTTTTCAGACACTACTATTGTGATTGCAATACAGAGAAGGCAAGATCGGTTTTCACATCAAGTTAGCGACATTTGTATAAAACTATGGTAATTTAGAAAGGACGCGGTAGTTCAGGGGCTAAGATGCTGAGTTTGTCCATCAAAAGGTCAGCAGTTCAGTGGTTCGAATCCTTAGTGCTGTGTAATGGGGTGAGCTCCCATTACTTGTCCCAGCTTCTGCCAACCTAGCAGTTTGAAAGCATGTAAAAAATGCAAGTAGAAAAATAGGAACCACCTTTGGTGGGAAGTTAACAGCATTCCGTGCACCTTTGGTGTTTAGTCATGCCGGTCACATGACCACGGAGACGTCTTCAGACAGTGCTGGCTCTTCGGCTTTGAAACGGAGATGAGCACCGCCCCCTAGAGTCAGGAACAACTAGCACATATGTGTGAGGGGAACCTTTACCTTTATGGTAATTTAATGCCGCATTTCAATATAAATATTAGAAATATCGGTTACGATTTCTAATCGTACGATTTCTAAATATCGGTTACGATTACCCATCTTGGAACCACACAAGACATGAGGCCAAAACAAACAAATAAACAACACCCCCCTTCCCACTTTGTTATATGAAATTTGCAACCTTTGGACCAGGGGTGAAATGCCCCCGGTTCGGACCGGATCACCCGATCCGGTAGCAATGGCGGCAGGTGGTTCAGAGAACCGGTAGCAAAAATCCCTGTGCGCCCCCCCCCCCCCCCGCTCACTATGCCCAGCTGAGCCACACAATCATCAGAGCCTTTTTTTTTACTTTTAAAAGCATTTTTTCTACAACTCTTCCGATGAAAAAATAATTTTAAAAGTAAAAAAAAAAAAAGCCTCTGATGATCACACAGCTCAACTGGGATCATCAAAGGCTTTTAAAAGCATTTTTTTCTGCAACCTCTTGGCCTAAGAGGTGGTAAAAAAATGCTTTGAAAAATCTCTGATGATCCCAGCTTTGAAAAGTAAAAAAAAAAAAAAAAAAAAAAGTTGGCCCCACCCACCCAGTCACATTACACCATCACCACCAAGCCACGCCCACAGAACCGGTAGTAACAAATTTTACATTTCACCCCTGCTTTGGACAATCAGGGAGTCGTTGGGGATTCTTAAATGTTAATGGCATTTTGGAAGACAGCAGTAAAACACTATCAAACCAAATGTGGGTTATGAGAGAAAAATGACAAAAAGGAAAATGTTTATAGATGATATGGAACAGGTAGCTCAGAGCAAATGGAGAGGTAATGACCAAAACCACATTACAGGGAGAGAGTGAAGAAACGATGAGAAACTATGTTATGCAGCAAATAGAATATTATCTATAAAAAAAAGAATATAAACCCACCTGATGGAGAGAATGAGATTCATTGATGGTTGTACAAAAAGTCCACCAATCGATTGGTTTGAAAGACAAATTAAGTTAATTCCTTTCTCTTCCTTGTCCAAAGATGGTCTGGATTTTCTCTATCCCCTGGTATTAAAAAGTTTTTTCTGTGGAAATAATAAGCCAAGACCTAAAAAGAATGAGCTTAATTACTGTTTCTGCCCAGGTTATTCTCCACAATATGCTTTTTTTCCCCCTGATGGATATCCCTGTATCCCTCTCTGCCATAAAAGCCATGATCTATAATAGCATAATGTTGCTAAGTGAGATATACAGTAGTTGTCAAAATTGTGGAAACCTTTTGGGAAAAGTGTATTTTTGAGGCTAATAAAACCACTTTTTTTGGTGGGGGGGGGAGTTTCAAGATAATCATATTCCACTGCTGGAATGGCCTAGGAATAACCCAGACTTTAACCCAATTGAAAATCTATGGAGCCGACTAAAGAAACTTGTTATTCGGAAGCGACCCAGCAATAAAACCCAGTTAATAGAAGCAATAATTCAATCTTGGTTTCACATGATAACAGCTGTAGAACTAAAAGACTTGGGAAGTCTTTCATTCCATGGGAAGACGTTGTAAGGCCGTAATTCATGCTAAAGGTTACCCAACTAAGTATTAACTGACATGGTGATTATTTTTGTATATCTCACTTTTTTCTACGTGTCTCCCTTTTCTTCTTTATACTGTAACTGCTATTCTAATAGCAAATTCTTCATAAAAGTTATTGCATTACATTCTTGATTAAATTATCTTTCCATTGATATAGAATTTTATGGTACTACTCCCCCAAAACTAGCTAGTTATTAGTTAGTTTTAGAAAATACACTTTTCCCAAAAAGTTTCCACAATTTTGGCCACTACTGTAAGTAAAGAAAGGTCTATAGAAATATAAACATATATTTATAAAATATACTGCTCAAAAAAATAAAGGGAACACAAGCAGAAGACATCTGAGATCTGAATGAATGAAATAGCCTTATTAAATACTTTGTTCTTTACATACAGTAGTTTATACACTGCTCAAACAACTAAAGGGAACACAAAACTACTGGTTTTTGCACCAGGAAATCCAAAGGATGCAAACTGATCCCCAAGTCAAAGTTAAAAGCAAAGAAACCCAGAGAGCAGATCACTACTGCCGCTGGTACAGATCCATAAGAAAATTGTCAACTTTTTTGTCATGATTGAAGAACATTCAAAAGCTATCCTTCCATGATATTCTAACCTATGCATAGTACACAAAATTATCTGCTACTACTTCAGCTTCAACCACAATAATACACGAGCATACAATAGATACAAACTCAAGGTAAACTGATCCAAACTCGATTGCAGAAAATATGACTTCAGTAACAGAGTGGTCAATGCCTGGAATGGACTACCTGACTCTGTTGTTACATCCCAAAACCCCCATCACTTTAACCTTAGACTGTCTACTGTTGACCTCACCCCATTCCTAAGAGGTCTGTAAGGGGCATGAATAAGGGCACCAGAGTGACTACTGTCCCTGTCCTACTGTCCCCATTTATTCATACCCATTTAATGTGTTCATATTTATGTTTATACCTGTTTGACAAACTAAATAAATAAATGATAAATTCTTCCTGGGATTCAGCCTAGGTTGAAGTTATGGGTGCTCCCATCACCAGAGTTTCAAATACTGGATGGATGTTGTCCTTTTGCTACTTCCATCTTACCTTGAATTAGGCAATGTAAAGTTATGGTAAAATATTGCTGATGGATAGTTCACCCACTCGTCATCTTGCTCTTTCAAACAGGTCTAGGTTTAGATTTTAGGGAAAACTGGAGGCTTTTTTTCTTAAGGCTTTCCAAATCGCTTCTTTCACTTCATTGTTCCTAATAGTATAAACAAAAGGATTGAGCACTGGAGCGACCGTAGTATGGACCATACAAACGGACCGGATTACACCGAAGGAAGAGTTCTTGATAGTAGGTCTTAAATAGACAAAAAAGACTGAGCCATACAAAATGCAGACCACCACCAAATGGGAAGCACACGTCGAAAAGGCCCTCTGCTGTCTGGTTGATGAAGACATTCGGAGAATGGTGAAGATGATGAAGAGGTAAGAAATGAGGGTGAAAAGCAGAGAGGACATCACTACGACTATAGTACTAAGGAAGCCCAGGGCTTCAATGAGATGTGAATCTCCTCCTGCAATCTTTAAAACAGGCCCAATGTCACAAAAGAAATGATTGATAACATTGGAGCTGCAGTAGGGTAGGTTAGGGAACAGGATGACCTGACCAATCACGTAGGAAAAAACCACGAGCCAGGCTGCCACAGATACCTTCAAGCAAACCGCAGAGGTCATGATTGTGGCGTATCTCAAAGGATAGCAAATGGCTAAGTATCTGTCCAAGGATATCAACGTGATGATGAAAAATTCTGTAATGCCAAAGAAGAAGTAAAAGAACAGTTGTGTTATGCAGCAGTAGAAACAGATGGAATTGTTTGCAGAGACATAATTGACCAGCAGTTTAGGAATAAAAGCGGTGGTGTGTCCAATGTCAATGCAAGAAAGGTTGCTAAGGAAGAAATACATGGGCTTCTGGAGATGGCGGTCCAAAATGACCATCACAATGATGAGTCCATTGCCCATCAGACACAGGAGGTAGAGCAGAAAAATGCCTGCATGCATCACACCTTCCATTCGTCCTACCGGTGGCAATCTGACCAGGATAAACTCTACCGCTCTCGTACAGTTGGTCAAATTCATGTTCTCCTATAAGATTGGAAAATACGGCATCTTCAATGAGTCACTTTTTAAACACATTTCTAAATGCGGTTCTCATGAATTACTGTTGTGTTTGGAACACATAAAACATACTAGTGCATTTACAGAAATGCTATCAGATCAGGTACTATCCTATGTGGTGGACATGCCTCAAAGCAAAAAAAAGAAAAAAAAAACCTGGTCAAAAATACATACATGGTTGGGAAAAAAATGATAAAGCAACATATTGATTTGAAGCCAGAAATATTTTTGTTGGGTATTCTACCGGATAAATATAATAAGGGGAATACATATTTGATCTTACATGTATTAAGCACATCCAGAATTGTATTTGCACAACGATGTAAAAGTGAAGAGATTCCTACAGATGAAAATGTGGTTAAAAATATTAGAATGTGCAGAAATGAATAGATTAACACTTACAATTAAGGGAGAAACAGAATACTTTTTGACATGGGGTGTATTTGATCAATGGTTAGCTCACAAAAACAGAAGTTAGAAACATGGAAATATAAGAAAAGGATCAATGAAAGAAGGGAGGTTTGTTAAAATAGAAAAGTAAATATTATGATTATTATTTCTATTATTATACAATTAATATTAATGTAATGAGCATCATTGCAAATACCATGATTATTATTTTTCAAAATTGTTTGTACCCAGACAATACATTCTTTAATTGAAAGTGGAATTTTTATTTCCTAAAAAAAACCCACAAACAACTTTATAGCAAAATAAAAACAACACCCTATATTAATACATTTAGTATGATAAGTGCCCCAGGACTATTGCCAAGACTTCATTTATTGGATTTCCAGGTCTTTCATTGAAAGCCTTCTTTATCCTTCCAGCTTTTGTATCTTCAGTAGATAGAAAATATTGCTGAACCAAATTCGGAGTTTGATGGAGGGATGTTGAGAGCAGCAGGACAACATTCGGAGGTGGAAACTCATCTGGATATGCAACACGGACGCATGTCATGGCTGTCCCAAAGCTGCTTTTTTCAAGAAGCTACTGGACTTTATTTGTTTTTCCTTGAAGATGTTTCACTTCTCATCCAAGAAGCTTCTTCAGCTCTGACAGGAGCTTCCATTCCCCACTATCCTGTCAGAGGTGAAGAAGCTTCTTGGATGAGAAGTGAAATATCTTCAACATTTCCTTCTCTGTGGGAGCCCCAGCCCTGTGGAATGAACTGCCCCCAGAAATACGTAAGATCTCCAACCTCTGGGTGTTTCGCTGCGCATTGAAGACCCTGTTGTTCCGCCAGGCCGGGCTATCAACATAATAATTTTAAATTGGGGTATTTTAAATTTTTGGGGTTTTAAATCGGCCAAATCTATTTAATTATTTTAATTTTTAATCATTGTTGTGTCTTGTGGGGAGTGCCACAAGGGTCGGTCCTCTCGCCCCTTCTGTTCAACATTTATGTGAAGCCGCTGGGTGAGATCATCCGTGGTTTTGGGGTGAAGTGTCATCTGTACGCTGATGATACTCAGCTGTACATCTCCACCCCAGACCACCCCAACGATGCCCTTGATGTGATGTCTCACTGCCTGGAGGCCGTGCGGGTCTGGATGGGGAGGAACAGGCTCAGACTCAACCCGTCCAAGACCGAGTGGCTGTGGCTGCTGGCATCCCGATATAGTCAGCAGGTGCCATCGCTGACTATTGGGGGTGAATCTTTGCCCCCCACAGAGAGGGCTCGCAATCTGGGTGTCCTCCTGGACGCACGGCTGCCTTTAGAAGAGCATATGACGGCCGTGGCCAGGGGGGCCTTTTATCAGGTTCACCTGATCCGCCAGTTGCAGCCCTTTCTGGACTGGGACGCCTTGCGCACGGTCACTCATGTCCTTGTCACCTCCCGGCTGGACTATTGTAATACTCTCTACATGGGGCTCCCCTTGAAGAGCACTCGGAGGCTCCAACTGGTCCAGAATGTGGCTGCGCGGGTGATTATGGGCGCAACTCGTTGTGCCCGCGTGACACCCCTCCTGCGCGAGCTGCACTGGCCCCCAGTGGTCTTCCGGGTGCAATTCAAGGTGTTGGTTACCACCTTTAAAGCGCTCCATGGCATAGGACGGGTACCTTCGAGACCATCTTCTGCCACCAATAGCCTCCCACCGACCAGTGCGCTCCCACAGAGAGGGTCTCCTCAGGGTGCCATGTTATGTCTTCACCCAGGGGGAGGGCCTTCTCTGTGGGAGCCCCAGCCCTGTGGAATGAACTGCCCCCGGAAATACGTAAGATCTCCAACCTCCGGGTGTTTCGTTGCGCATTGAAGACCCTGTTGTTCCGCCAGGCCGAGCTATCAACTTAATAATTTTAAATTGGGGTATTTTAAATTTTTGGGGTTTTAAATCGGCCAAATCTATTTAATTATTTTAAATTTTAATTATTGTTGGGTCTTGTGTTTTTAAATTGGCTGTACACCGCCCTGAGTCCTTCGGGAGAAGGGTGGTATAGAAATAAATTTATTATTATTATTATTATTATTATTATTATTATTATTATTATTATTATTATTATTATTGTGTTTTTAAATTGGCTGTACACCGCTGAGTCCTTCGGGAGAAGGGTGGTATAGAAATAAAATTATTATTATTATTATTATTATTATTATTATTATTATTATTATTATTATTATTATTATTATTAAAGGAAAAACGAAGTCCAGTAGCTTCCTGAAAAAGCAACTTTGGGATATTATTACTATAATACAATATCAGTATTCAACTAGTGAGGGACAATACATGTATATGTGTTCTTGTCTTTCGTTTTTCAGTTTTAATGCACTTTTTTTTTAAAAAAAATAATGCTTAGTTTTATTTTGTCTTTGTAAATTTTTCTTCTTTTTTGAAAGTGTGCATTTTAATTTTCTGAATAGAATAAAAAACTTGTATATAAAATATTCTCATCCCCAGCTGAGCATGACCGAGTAAACCTGTTGATACAATGAAAGTTCATCATAACATTCGGTGCATATTTATTAAAATTATTTGCCATCTATCTAGCCATGGGGCCACTCTAGGCAGCTTAGAAGCATAAAAAGAGAGAAATGAAAAGTATGTGGGGAAAAAAAAATCCAGAAGGAAGAATACAGAGCAATAGGAAGCTTGGGTGCTCTCTGAGCTTGCTTGTTATACATAAGTACATAAGCTCTGAAGAAACTTCTTGGACGAGAAGCAAAACTTCTTCAAGGAAAAACAAAGTCCAGTTGCTTCTTGGAAAAGCACCTTGGGATAGATTACAGACATCAACACATATGCTTCTACTGTATATGAATATTTGCTAAATTTCTCTCTCTCTGGATAATCTTGGATGACCACGACAAAAAAACCGCAAATAACATATTTCTACATGCACATGCCCAACATTCTTACGAATAAGAAGTGAAGATCCTCAACAGTGAGGGAGACTGAGATTGTTCTCCATTTTAATCTGAGACAAGAAAAGCAGCAATGCACACCTGCTAAATAGATCCCCAAATCATAGCAGTAATAACAAAATAATAATAACGCTTTTTACAACTTCTCAGTGGAGATTTTACATCCTCAAACCAGGATCCTCAGGTTTCAATGGCTTGCCAAGAAATATTTTATCTACTCTGGTAAAACCAAAAAACAAATGTTTTAACTGGTTTTTTAAAGCCTTTTCTAGAAATTAGATCATAGAAATGAGAAGTTATGGGGTGATGTTTCATAGACACCTGAGATAACCTCTCCAGAGGAAGTCTGTTTCTAATTTCCCAAGGGAATCTAGACATGATGCTAAGAAAATAATATTTTGAATCACAATGGCATGAATCTCATATAATATTTGGATCCAATCAGTAGTGGCTTCCATTGCTACCGGTTCCCTCGTGGGCGAGCTCGCAGGTGCGTGCAACACTTCTGCACATGTGTACGATGCTTCTGCTTATGCGTGTGATGCTTCTGTGATGCGCAGAAGCATCTGCACATGCGCAGAGACATCCGGGCTGGTGGACGGAATCTTCCGCTGCTGCCACTACCAGTTCACCAAACCGTGGTGAACTGGTAGCAACCCACCACTGGATCAAATATTAACTTTTGCTCCAAGATTGTTCATCTTCTGTGTATGATTACTTTAGCAGAGTATGATTACTTTTGCAATAATAATGGGGGGATGGGTAGTTTTCTTCTCATACTATTTTCCTCCTGTATGGAATTTTCTCTGTTTCCATGGAAGCGAAAAGGAGGAAAATTTACTCAAACGCTCACGTCAGTGAGGTTATGTTTTGGGGAGGTGGAGCAGAGGTGGGTTTCAGCAGGTTCTGACCAGTTCTGGAGAATCGGTAGGGGAAATTTTGAATAGTTTGGAGAACCGGTAGTTAAAATTCTGACTGGCCCCGTCCACATCTATTCTCTGCCTCCCGAGTCCCAGCTGATCGGGAGAAAATGGGGATTTTGCAGTAACCTTCCCCTGGAGTGGGGTGGGAATGGAGATTTTACAGTATCCTTCCCCTACCATGCCCACCAAGCCACACCCACCAAGCCACGCCCACCAAGCCATGCCACGCTCACCAAGCCATGTCACGCTCACCAAGCCACACCCACAGAACCAGTAGTAAAAAATTTTGAAACCCACCACTGAGGTGGAGGGTAGGATTTTAGGGAACTAAATATGTTTCTGTTCAGTTAAGAAGGGAAGGGAACGGAACGGAAGAAAACAGAAGGAAGGAAGGAAGGAAAAATGAAAGAGAAGGGAATGAGAGGAGGGAAAGGAAGGGAAAAGAAAGGAAGGGAAGAGCTAACTGACAGCCATGGGAAGGATTAGATTTGCAAATTAAATGTGAATTGTTTCTAATATTGCCCCTTAGAACAAACCTGTAATTAAATTACCCACAATTGAACTTCTAATGCATTTGATAATTTGCAATTCTTGACTTACAACAGCTCATTTAGTGACCATTCAAAGTTACAACAGCACAGAAAAAATATGACTTATGACCATTGTTCACACTTATGACCATTGGGGCATCCCCATAGTCATGTAATCAGAACTCAGATGCTTGGAATCTGATTCATATTTATGACCATTGCGGTATCCTGGACAAGCAAAGTCAACAGGGAACCCAGATTCACTTAACAACCCTACTGCTAATTTAACAACTGCAATGATTCACTTAACAACTGTGGCAAGAGAGGTCATAAAAAGGAGGCAAAATTCATTTTAAAGAGGTCTCACTTAAAAACAGAAATGTTGGGCTCAATTGTGGCCATGGTAGCACAGCAGACTAAAGCACTGTTATTAACATCAGCTGCCTGCAATTACTGCAAGATCAAATCTCACCAGGCTCACTCAGCCTTCCATCCTTTCTAAGGTGGGTAAAATGAGGACCCAGATTGTGGGGGCAATAAGATGACTTTGTATAAAATATACAAAAGTATGAAGGCTATTTGCTTAACGCATTGTAAGCCGCCCTGAGTCTCCGGAGAAGGGCGGCATATAAATAATAATAATAATAATAAAAAAGTCGAGGACTGCGGTATCCTTAAAGGGAGCATCTGTCTAAAATTCACACATGCATAAAAATGATACCTAAAGAGAGATTTGAAAACAAAATGGCTCTTACTTGAGTTTGCAACCCAAAATGTATCTGTTTAAAAAAGCTAATTTAAAAGGTTATTTTAAAAAATTATCCTGTCTCCGAGTGTCAGAAACTAAACTTAACCACTAGCAAAAAACAAACAAAACAGAAAATCAAGAAATAGGCAGAGCAAGTTCTTTTATAATATTATCTAATGAATATAATATACAGTAGTGGCCGAAATTGTGGAAACCTTTTAGGAAAAGTATATTTCTGAAGTTTGATGGCTACTAACACCATTTTTGGGGGGAAATTTCAAGATAATCCTATTCCACTGCTGGAATGGCCTGGGAATAGCCCAGACCTTAACCCAATGGAAAATCTACGGAGCCGACTCAAGAAACTTGTTAGTCAGAAGCAACCCACCAATAATACCCAGTTAATAGAAGCCATCATTCAATCTTGGTTTCACATGATTACAGCTGCAGAACTAAAAGACTTGGTTCACTCCATGGGAAGACGGTGTAAGGCCGTCATTCATGCTAAAGGTTACCCAATTAAGTATTAACTGACATGGTGAAAAATTTTGTATATCTCCTTTTTCCTATGGTGATCATTTTTGTATATCTCGTTCTTTTCACTTTTCTTCTTTATACTGTAACTGCTATTCTAATAGCAAATCCTTCATAAAAGTTATTGCGTTACATTCTTGATTAAATTATCTTTCCATTGAGATATAATTTTATGGTACTACTCCCCCAAAATAGTGGTGTTAGTAGCTAGTTTTAGAAAATGCACTTTTCCCAAAAGGTTTCCACAATTTTGGCCACTACCGTATGATATAATATGCATCATGTAATATGCATAATAACACATACGTAGATGTAAAAATCCTTTAGCTTTTTCCAAAAATAACACGATGGCAGGATAGAATGAAATAAATAAAACAATTCACTTTAGCCAATGGGCTAAACTGAAAAGCGTTATGGTTCCTGTATATCCACACCTGTCTCTGTGTGAAAAGTTTCAGGAATTGATCCTTGGTCCATATTCTCACTTTCAAATCTCGGCACTTGAACTGAAACTCCTCATTTCAACTGAACCTGAAAATACCATCTGGATCTTTTTAAATCCCATAGTTTCAATGGCTGTGTGGCTTTCGGATTAACTCTACTTAGTTTTATCAACTCTCTACACCCAATGAAAGTGCAGTTAATCCTCAATTTACAACCATGGGTTTAGTGACCGTTCCAAGTTACAACGGCAGTGAAAAAAAACCTGATTTATGACGAGTCCTCACACCTATGGCCGTTGCAGCATTCTCGTGGTCGCATGATCAAAATTTACAGAATACAGAATAACAAATTTTATTTATTTATTTATTTGTTTGTTTGTTTGTTTGTTTGTTTATTTATTTATTTATTTATTTATTTATTTATTTATTTATTGGTTTGATTTATATGCCGCCCTTCTCCGGAGACCCAGGGCAGCCTACAATGCGTTAAGCAATAGCCTTCATACTTTTGTATATACCTGCTTAGTAGGGCTTTCGGCCCTCCCTAAGAGGTGTTCTTTTTTATACAAAGTCAGCTTATTGCCCCCACAATCCGGGTCCTCATTTTACCTACCTCAGAAGGATGGAAGGCTGAGTCAACCTTGAGCCTGTTGAGATTTGAACTTGCAGTAATTGCAGGCAGCTGGTGCTACTTAACAGCACTTTAGTCTGCTGTGCCACCAAGCCTCATCATGGAATGTTATATTACGGAAATGTGCACTTCTACCAATTTTGTATGGAACTTAATTACTTTTTAAAATAATCATAATCATAAGTTTATTTGTCAAGCATACAGTATATAAGATAACAGGTAAAAGTATAAACATAATTTGAATACCTGAAAAGAGTAAGTAAAAAGGAATATTAGGACCGGGATGGTAGGCACACTGGTGCACTTATGCACGTCCCTTAGGAATGGGGTGAGGTCAACATTAGACAGTTTAAGGTTAAAGTTTTGGGGGTTTGGGGAAGAAACTACAGAGTCATGTAGTGCATTCCAGGCATTGACCACTCTATTACTGAAGTCGTATTTTCTGCAATCGAATTTGGGATGGTTTACCTTGAGTTTGTATCTATTATTTGCTCGTGTATTGTTGTGATTGAAGCTGAAATAGTCATTGACAGGAAGGACATTGTGGCAGATAATTTTATGTACTATGCTTAGACTGAAGTCGACGTAGTTCTAAATTGTCTAAGCCCAAAATTTTGAGTCTGGTCGCATAAGGTATTTTTATTGCGGTTAGAGGAATGGAGGACTCTTCTCGTAAAATATCTCTGGACTCCGATATACAGTGTGAGTTCCAGACAGATGAGCTGTATTCAAGAATTGGTCTAGCAAATGTTTTGTATGCTCTACTTAGTAGTACAACATTACCAGAGAAGAAGCTACGCAAGATTAGGTTAACAACTCTTAATGCTTTTTGGCAATGTTGTTACAGTTGGTTTACAATCTGCTTACATTAACAGTCTGCAAAATAATACATGTATGAATTAAAATAACGCACAAAGATGCTTTATATTAGAGAAAATTGCAAGACTGCTATTCAGGAAAAATTGCTAGACAAATGTGTGAGGTTGGATGGGTTGCATAAAAATACATACGTATCTCAAATTTAATGGTTCACAATATTCCTAGTGAACCTCTATTTTGAAGATAAGTTAGATATTTTTTCAACAGAATAAAATAAACAAGTAAATGGGAAGGAGAGAAACTAATAAGGAGGAAAATAAGTAAAGGAGAAGGAGAAAAATGGATAGACTAGCTTATGTCTTGCAACCCTCTCTCAGCCCTCTCTTTCATATAATAAGGTGTATATTTTCTATAAGATTTATCTCTTATGAAATAATAACAGAATAACAAAATAACAGAGTAAGAAGGGACCTTGGAGGTCTTCTATTCCAACCCCCTGCTCAGGCAAGAAGCCCTATACCCGTATGCCCTATCCACAGGTGGCACGTGGAGCCATATCGGTGGGCACGTGAGTGTTTCCCTAGCTCAGCTCCAGTACGCAAGCGTCCCGGCCAGCTGATTTTCTGGCCTTCCGGTCCCACTGGAAGTCAGGAAATGGGCTGTTTCTGGCCTCCGGAGGGCATCTGGGGGGTGGGGAAGGAGGTTTTTTGCCCTCCCCAGGCTCCTAGAAAGCCTCTGGAGCCTGGGGAGGGTGAAAAATGGATCTTCCGGTCCCACCGGAAGTCAGGAAATGGGCCATTTCCAGTCTCTGGAGGGCCTCCGGTGGGGTGGGGAAGGCCATTTTCACCCTCCCCAGTCTTCAAGAAAGCCTCTGGAACCTGGGGAGGGCAAAAAACAGACCTACTGGACCCACCGTGCCATCATATGCCAAAAGCAGGGTGGAGCATGGGGGAGTCGCATGCACATGCGTGGGAGGGCGGGGCACATTGAATTATGGATGTGGGCATGTGCACCCACAACCCCCCACACACACTTCCCCCACTTTTGGCACATAACAGAAAAAAGATTAGCCATCACTGCCTTATACCATTTCAGTCATATGGTTATCCAATCTCGTCTTAAAAACCTCTTTAAAATTATTCATTTTACTTGCCTGATGTATCCTTCACAATCAGATTTCCTTCTCTCTCCATTTTCCCTTTTCTCTTGTTTGTTTGTATCCAATTGGTAATACTACTTCCCAAATCTGTTGAGTTGTTTGCATCTTATCAAAGACTAAATTATCATATTGATAACATGATAAACTACATGACTTCTTGATGTGACTAATTTTATTATGAATTTTAGTATAATCTTGGGAACCATGAATATTGCTGACAGGCATGTGGAATTAATCAATCAGAATAGCGCTGGAAGGGACCTTGGAGGTCTTCTAGTCTAACTCCCTGCTCAAGCAGGAGACCCTATACCAGTGATCATTTTGCCATCACGTGCCAAAAGTGGGAGGAGCATCGGGGGGTTGCGTGCTTGTGCCAACACCCATAATTCAATGCAGCCTGCCCCCACGCATGCGCACATGACCCCCCACCCCACTCTCCCTGCTGGTGGGCCCAGTAGGACCATTTTTTTGCCCTCCCCAGGCTCCAGAGGCTTTCTAGGAGCCTAGGGAGGGCAAAAAACGGCCTTCCTCACCAACTTGGAGGCCCTCCAGAGTCTGGAAACAGCCCATTTGCTGACTTCTGGTGGGCCCGAAAGGCCTGAAAATTAGCTGGCTGGCGTGCGCATGGGCACTGCAGCTGAGCTAGGGCAATGCTAGTATGCCCACCGATATGGCTCCAATAGGTTCGCCATCACAGCCCTATACCATTTCAGATAGGTGGCTGTCCAGACTCTTCTTAAAAACCTCCAGTTTTGGAGAACCCACAACTCCTGGAGGCAAGTTGTTGCACGGATTAATTTTTCTCACAGTCAGGAAATTCCTTTTTAGTTCCAGGTTGCTTTTCTCCTTAATTTAGTCTCCATCTATGGCTTCTTGTCCTGCCTTCAGGTACTTTGGAAAATAGATTGATCCCCTTTTCTTTGTGGCAGCCCCTCAAAGAGAGGGGAGGGGCCAGCCAGCAATTTAACTATCGGTTCGCCTGAACCAACCCGAACCGGCTGAATCCACCTCGATGACCATGTGACTCATTTAACAACCAAGTTAAAAATAGTCATAAAATTGGGTCTGGTCACATGATGATTTATTTATTTATTTATTTAAATTTTTATACCGCCCTTTTCCCGAAGGACTCAGGGCGGTGTACAGCCATACTAAAACAACATATACCCATAAAATTTAAAAACAGTTTAAAATATATTAAAAATTTGGCCCTTATATTAAAAAAATTACAAACACCCAAATTAAAATTCATTTTCTAAGTCAGCCCAGCCTGTTGAAACAATAAAGTCTTAAGGGCATGGCGAAAGGTACGTAGGTCAGGGATCATGACCATAGCCCTTTACGAACAAAATTCCCGTTTCAGTTGTGGTCAAATGCTTGTATGATGGAATAATTATCTATATACCTTTCTGATGATGAAGGGTATCTACTTTTTCTATGACCTAGTACACTGCACATGTCAGGGATATCCAGATTTTTGGACCTGATGTACATTTAAAGTTTTAAATACAATTAATTTATCAATAGATATAAATATATGGAATTACAGAGAATGGGACAGGATGTACTTTAATCCTTGATGCAGTCCCACTGAGTAATAAGTATCTTCCGATTTCTCAAAAATTATAACTTCTTCCATTACAAAATAATATGTTCTACTATATGACTACATTTCATTTTTCATTTTTTCATTTTATTAAATTTGTATACCGCCCTACTCCTGAAGGACTCAGGGCGGTGAACAGGCACAAAATAAAACACATAAATACAAAAGTTAAAATACATAATTAAAACCAAATTAAATAATTTTGCCCGAGACAATTAAAATTCCCAATAATTTAAAACAAATTAAAATTTCACTTTAAAATTTAAAAGAAGGGGAGAAAATTAGGCCAGGCTGGCCTGCTGGAATAGGAGTGTCTTCAAAGCACGGCGGAAGGTGCGCAGATCCGGGGGGAGCTCATTCCAGACAGTAGGTGCCCCTCCCCCTAGGGGCCGCCAGTCAACATTGTTTGGCTGACGGCACCTGGAGGCGTCCCTCTCTATGAGAGCATACCGACCGGTGGGAGGCTGTTTGTGGTAGTAGGCGGTCCCGTAAGTAGCCAGGTCCTGAGCCATGGAGCGCTCTAAAGGTGGTAACCAAAACCTTGAAGCGTACCCGGAAGACCACCGGGAGCCAGTGCAGCTCGCGCAGGAGAGGTGTCACACGGGAGTGCCATGTTACATGAATTTGTCCTAGAATCCAATATTTAGGATAAGTAAATAGAATACCCACCCCTCTCTCTGTGTTTCTCTTTCTCTCTCTTTCTCTCTCTGTCCGTCTCTCTGTCTCCCTCTCTCTGTCTCTGTCTGTCTCTCTCTCTTTCCCTCTCTCTCTCTGTGTGTAAATTTATTGTATATGGATCACTTTGAAAAAAGAAGCAGTAATCAGAACTTGTCTTTGAATCTTCTCCATAAATTCATTCTCCTTGCATCAAATTTGCAGATGACACTAATCTGGCAGGAATAGTCAACACCCCAGAAGACAAGCTCAGCATCAAAAAATAATCTTGACAGACTTGAATAATGGGCCTTATCCGATAACATGAAATTTAATGTGAAGAAAAGCAAGGTTTTACACTTAGGCAGGAGAAACCAAAGTTACAAGTATAGATTAGGCGAAAACCCAGCTCAAAAACAGTAACTGTGAGATGGACCTTGGAGTCCTAGTGGATGAACATGTAAATATGAGCCAGCAATGTGCAGTTGCAGCCAAAACAGCTAATACAATCCTTGGTTGTATAAACAGAAGCATAGAATCAAAATAATGTGAAGCATTAGTACCTCTTTATAAAACTTTTAGAAAGACCACATTTGGAATACTGCATCCAGTTTTGGTCATCACATTACAAATATATATATATATATATATATGTTGACATTTTGGAAAAAGTACAGAGAAGAACTAAAATGATTAAAAACCTGGAGACTAAAACATATGAAGAATGGTTGCAGGATTTGGGTCTTACTTTGGCCACCTAATGAGAAAGAAGGACTCACTGGAGAAGAACCTAATTCTGGGAACAACTGAGGGCAAAAGAAAAAGGGGATGATAGAGAATGAGGTGGCTGGATGGAGTCACTGAAGCAGTCAGCAAGAGCCTAAATGGACTCCAGAGGATGGTACAGGTCAGGAACAGAGGTGGGTTTCAGCAGGTTCTGACCATTTCTGAAGAACTGGTAGCGAAAATTTTGAGTAGTTCAGAGAACCGATAGTAAAAATTCTGACTGGCCCCGCCCCCATCTATTCTCTGCCTCCCAAGTCCCAGCTGATCGGGAGGAAATGGGAATTTTGCAGTATCCTTCCCCTGGAGTGGGGAGGAAATGGAGATTTTACAGCATCCTTCCCCTGCTACGCCCACATATTGCTGAGCACATTGTAAGCCGCCCTGAGTCTTCGGAGAAGGGCGGCATATAAATCAAATAAAATAAATAAATAAATAAATAAACCAAGCCATGCTCAACAAGCCACGTCCATCAAGCCATGCCACACCCACCAAGCCACACCCACAGAACCGGTAGTAAAAAATTTTGAAACCCACCACTGGATAGGAAGGCCTGGAGGAATGTTGTCCATGGGGTCGCGAAGGATCGGACATGACTTTGCAACTAACAAGAACAAAAATTATATAGACTGAAAAAAGCAAGGCAACCCATTGAAAAAAAAATCAACATTATTATGCTTTCATCTCTCAGACTCTTTTGCTTCTTTTTTAAAAATATGTAGTGTTTTGTATGTGTGCTTATGTTGTATGTGTGTCTATTCCCAATTGTGTATATGAATATATTCACATATACATTCACAAACATATAAAACACACAGGTAGGATCCTTTAGTTTGTTGTAAATTATGCCATAACATATTAGAGATCACAGCTTAAAAAATATGAACAAAGAGTTAAAGATCTGGAGTAATGAACAAAATATCACATATTCCTGAAGGTCTGAACTCAAAACATTACTGTTCCTGTAAAACACATCTGGCCCCACGGGAACAGTTTCAACAAGAATTCTCATTTTTAGATATCTGTACTTCAACTGAAACTTGAAATCTAAAATTTTACTTCTTTCCCTGAAACTGAGAAGACCATCTGGTTCTTCCTTGTGATGGGACTTAACGGACAGATGTTTCTTTCACTTTACGTTTAGAGAACAAATATCTTTTCCTATTAAAAATTTTTATCCAGAGAAATAAGTTCTTAAAATTCCCACAAAGTGGGAACTATTATAATAACTGCTAAGTTCTTATCTTACTTTCCGCCCCACCCCCCCCCACCCCCAAACATAACAAAGCTAAAAATTATCTAAGGTCATCTTCTGGAACTTGGTGGCCCCCACAAAATATTAATTTTGAATGCCCAACAACTCGAGATGGAATGGGTTTGGAATGAATGATGCTGTATGATATCCCTGTATGATAGATAGATAGATAGATAGATTATAGATAGATAGATAGATAGATAGATAGATAGATAGATAGATAGATAGATAGATAGATAGATGGATGATAGATGGATGGATGATAGAGATAGATAGATAGATAGATAGATAGATAGATAGATAGATAGATAGATTATAGATAGATAGATAGATAGATAGATAGATAGATAGATAGATAGATGATGGATGGATGATAGATAGATAGATAGATAGTAGATAGATAGATGATTGATAGATGATTGATAGACAGATGATAGATAGATAGATAGATAGATAGATAGATAGATAGATAGATAGATAGATAATGGATGATAGATAGATAGATAGATAGATAGATAGATAGATAGATAGATAGATAGATGGATGATAGATGGATGGATGATAGAGATAGATAGATAGATAGATAGATAGATAGATTATAGATAGATAGATAGATAGATAGATAGATAGATAGATAGATGATGGATGGATGATAGATAGATAGATAGATAGATAGATAGATAGTAGATAGATAGATGATTGATAGACAGACGATAGATAGATAGATAGATAGATAGATAGATAGATAGATAGATAGATAGATAGATAGATGATAGATGGATGGATGGATGATTGATAGATAGATAGATTATAGAGATAGATAGATAGATAGATAGATAGATAGATAGATAGATAGATAGATAGATAGCTACTGTAGATAGATAGATGATAGATGGATGGATGGATGGATGGATGGATGGATGGATGATAGATAGATAGATAGATAGATAGATAGATAGATAGATAGATAGAGTGGATGGATAGATGAATAACAGAAAAACAGATTTGGAAGAGACCTTGGAGGTATTCTTGTTCAATTCCCTGGTCAAGCAGGAAACCCTACACTATATTCCTCAAATAGATTGTTAGATGGATAGTTTATTTTGGTCACCGACTAGCTTGAAACATGATATAAGAAGATCCAGCCATAGAGAAGCCACAAACTTAAGTGTTTGGAGACCTGGTTTATTGTACCAAACATTTCTTCAGGATCTGGTGGCACACATGGACCATTACCTTTATCTGCTTTCCCCAAGATAAAAAAGGAAGCTAACTTCTAAGATCTGTACATCCCAGCATCCCAAAGCCAATATATTACCAAATGTTATCAGCGATGTAGATAACATTGAATATCATCTAATTCACATTCCCCTCCCCTCCCCTCCCCTCCCCTTCCCTTCTTTTCCCTACCCTCTTCTCATTCCCCTCTTTTCCTTTCCTTCCTTCCTTCCTTCTTTCCACCCTCCTCCCTCCCCTCCCCTCCCCTCCCCTTCCCTACCCTCTTCTCATTCCATTCCGTTTCATTCATTCATTCATTTCATTCATTTATTTCATTTGTGTACCACCCTACTCCCAAAGGACTCAGGGTGGTGAACAGCCAAACAATAAAATACATAAATACAAAAAAATTAAAAACCAGATAAAATCGAATTAAACAATTTTGGCCCAGACAAATTAAAACACCCCAATAATTTAAAAACAGATTAAAATTTACATATTAAAAAAGAGTAAGGTGACCAGATTTTAACATTGGTAAAGAGGGACATTGTGGGCGTGGCTTATTTTGTGGGCGTGGCTAGCTGGTCATGTGACTGGGTGGGCGTGGCTAGCTGGTCATGTGACTGGGTGGGTGTGGCTAGCTGGTCATATGACCGGGTGGCCATGGCTATGCATATAGGGTAAGGTGAACAGATTTTAGATTGGTAAGAAGGACACCATTGTGGGCGTGACTTATTGTGTGGGCGTGGCTTGGAGGCCATGTGACTGGGTGGGCGTGGCTAGCTGGTCATGTGACCGGGTGGCCATGGCTATGTGTATAGGGACTACTCAGAGGGCTGAAAAGTCATTTCTGACAGGTCCTCACACTTTTGACTGGTCCTCACACTTATGACCATCCTCACATTTATGCCCGTGCAGTATTCTTAACAACCATGTCACTCATTTCACAACTGCTTCTCTTCACCATGGTGACAAGATAGGGCAAAAACGTAAAATGTGAGGACAGTCGTAAGTTCGAGGACTGGTCAAAAGTGTGAGGACCAGTCAAAAATAACTTTTTCAGCCCTCTGAGTAGTCCATATGCACAGAAGGACTAACCAGAGGGCTGAAAAAAGTCATTTCTGACAGGTCCTCGCACTTTTGACTGGTCCTCACACTTATGACCATCCTCATATTTATGCCCATGCAGCATTCTTAACAACCATGTCACTCATTTCACAACTGCTTCTCTTCACCATGATGACAAGATAGGGCAAAAATGTAAAATGTGAGGACAGTCGTAAGTTCGAGGACTGGTCAAAAGTGTGAGGACCAGTCAAAAATAACTTTTTCAGCCCTCTGAGTAGTCCATATGCATTAAAGGATACAGCAATAGAGAGGGATGAAGGAATGGAAATTAGAGTAGGAGTGAGGGTAAGAGAGGGAGGAAGAGAGGAGGAGAAGGAGAAAGGAAGAGGAAGTAGGGAGGAGAAAAAGAGGGTGGGGGGAAGAGAAAGTAAGAAGGAAAGAAAAGAGAGTGGTGGTAGGTTTGAGGAGAAAGATTGCTGTACAATAAAAAAGATGAAAGGGAAGAAAGCCAACCCCAAGCAAATATAAAGATATTAAGATTAAGAATGAATTGTTAAACTTTAAAGAATAAAAGAGAACAAATATGAATAAATAGCAATAATTAGAAACACACATACAAACATGCAATGTATTTTCTTTGAACAGAATATTTGGCTGGTTCACAAATTTAAACAGCGTTTAGTCATTTCAATTAAATTTACAATTTCTATATTTCCTTTTTGCCATATTTATTCCTCATCTATTTTTTTAAAAAAACAATATTACCCTTCATCCTCATCTCTAATCTTAATCAAATTCAATTTTTCCCTTCTATTCTATATTATACCCCTTCCCATTGTCATCTATTTTTATATCCATCCTCACATTGGTTAATTATGTAATTATGTAATACAGTTGTTTAATACAAATTCAACATTTTAATATAAATCAATTAGTTATATAACTATCTTTTTTGTATATTAATCAATATGAACATGAATATTCCAATTATTTCCATGCAATCCAATTTCTTACAAATCAATTAATTATATTTACCAATAATAATAAACCAAATAATTTCCCCCATATATTCCTCCAAACCACAACTTAACCATTTCTGCTTTCAACACAATATACAAATATTAATAGTATCTCAATTATTACAATTCCCTAGTTAAATAGAGCTTTTTTTCTTTTGTGTTTTAAAATCTTGAACTCTCCTCTTTTGCCCAAAATTTCCCATTGTTTGCAGTTTTGTACCTACCTTTTTTGGTGAGGAAAAAGAAAAAGAAAAAGAAAGAAATCTCTCTCTGCCTCATTTTGTCATGTTGCAGGTTTAGTTTCACTTTCGCCTTTGTTTTCAGTATAGCTAGGGGGGGGTGGAAATCTGCTCCAGGAACTTTTTGCAGCTTTTTGCAGCTAATTAACCTAGCGGAAGCTGTTAACAAGGGCTGTTTTTTCTATTTTTGCAGGCATGGGTCTATTCATTTTTTTTTAACACTGATCAGCTGTAGGTCGGCCCTTTGAAGCCCCGCGGCAAGAGTTTAAAGAGTTTTTTTTCCCTCTAGCCATCAGCGGGGATTCAGGAGGCAGAATGAAAAATCGGGACTTTTTAAAAATGCCGCGGGACGTGGGACAAATTGCTCAAAAGCGGGAATGTCCCGCCAAAAGCGGGACGTCTGGTCACCTTAAAAAAGAGGGAAAAGATTAGGCCAAGTCCGCCTGGTGGAATAAAAGGGTCTTCACAGTGCGGCGGAAGGTGTGCAGATCCGGGATCCTCTGTATCTCCGGGGAGAGCTCATTCCAGACAGTAGGTGCCCCCACAGAGAAGGCTCTCCTCCTAGGGGCCGCCAGTCGACATTGTTTGGCTGACGGCACCCGGAGGAGTCCCTCTCTATGAGAGTGTACCGGCCGGTTGGAGGCTGTTGGTGGTAGTAGGCAGTCCCGTAAGTAACCAGGTCCTAAGCCATGGAGCACTCTAAAGGTGGTAACCAAAACCTTGAAGCGCACCGGGAAGACCACCGGGAGCCAGTGCAGCTCGTGCAGGAGAGGTGTTAAATGGGAATGCCATGTCGCTCCCATTACCACCCGCGCGGCTGCACTCTGCGCCAGTTGGAGCCTCCAGGTGCTCCTCAAGGGGAGCCCCATGTAGAGAGCATTACAATAGTCCAGGCGGGAGGTGACGAGGGCATGAGTGACTGTGTGTAAGGAGTCCCGATCCCATCTTTTCCTTTCCTTTCCTTTCCTTTCCTTTCCTTTCCTTTCCTTTCCTTTCCTTTCCTTTCCTTTCCTTTCCTTTCCTTTCCTTTCCTTTCCTTTCCTTTCCTTTCCTTCCTTCCTTCTTTCCTTCCTTCCTTCCTTCCTTCCTCCCTCCCTCCCTTCCCTTCCCTTCTCTTCCCTACCCTACCCTCTTCTCATTCCCATCTTTTCCTTTCCCTTCCTTCCTTCCTTCCTTCCTTCCTTCCTTCCTCCCTCCCTCCCTCCCTCCCTCCCTCCCTCTCCCTTCTCTTCTCTTTCCTTCCCTTCCTTTCCCTTAAATTCTTAACTGAACGAAAACACATCTAGTTCTCTAAAATCCCATCCTCCATTCAAAGCATTGCCTCAGTGGAGTGAGCTCTCGAGTAAATTTTCCTCCCTTTCACTTCCATGGAAAGAGAAAAAATTCCATTGCAGGAGGAAAATAGTGTGGGAAGAAAAGTGCCCGCAATTATTACATTTAGTGAGCTTGTCAGACTCTGCTAAAGTAATCGTATACAGAAGATGAACAATCTTGGAACAAAAGTTCATATTTGATCCAAATATTACATCAGGTTCATAGTGATTCAAGATATTATTATTTTTTTTACATCATGTCTGAATTCACATGGGAAATTAGAAACAGACTTCCTCTGGAGAGGTTATCTCAGATGTCTATGAAACATCACTCCATAACTTCTCATTTCTATGAACTAATTTCCAGAAAAGACTTTTAAAAACTAGGTAAAACGGGGTGGTTTTTTTGGCTTTACCAGAGTAGGTACAATATTTCTTGGCAAGCCATTGAAACCTGAGTATCCTGTTTGAGGATGTAAAATCTCCACTGAGAAGTTGTAAAAAGTGTTATTGTTATTTTGTTATTACTGCTATGATTTGGGGGTCTATTTAGCAGGTGTCCATAGCTGCTTTTCTTGTCTCAGATTGAAATGGAGAACAATCTCAGTCTCCCTCACCGTTGAGGATCTTCACTTCTTATTTGTAAGAATGTTGGGTATGTGCATGTAGAAATATGTTATTTGCGGTTTTTTTGTCATGGTCATCCAAAATTATCCAGAGAGAGAGAAATTTAGCAAATATTCATATACATTAGAAGCATATGTGTTGATGTCTATAATCTACCCCAAGGTGCTTTTCCAAGAAGCAACTGGACTTTGTTTTTCCTTGAAGAAGTTTTGCTTCTCGTCCAAGAAGTTTCTTCAGAGCTTATGTAATTATGTATAACAAGCAAGCTCAGAGAGCACCCAAGCTTCCTATTGCTCTGTATTCTTCCTTCTGGATTTTTTTTTCCCCCACATACTTTTCATTTCTCTCTTTTTATGCTTCTAAGCTGCCTAGAGTGGCCCCATGGCTAGATAGATGGCAAATAATTTTAATAAATATGCACCGAATGTTATGATGAACTTTCATTGTATCAACAGGTTTACTCGGTCGTGCTCAGCTGGGGATGAGGATATTTTATATACAAGTTTTTTATTCTATTCAGAAAATTAAAATGCACACTTTCAAAAAAGAAGAAAAAATTACAAAGACAAAATAAAACTAGGCATTATTTTTTTTAAAAAAAAAGTGCATTAAAACTGAAAAACGAAAGACAAGAACATGTATCGTCCCTCACTAGTTGAATACTGATATATGTATTATAGTAATAATATCCCAGAGGTGCTTTTTCAGGAAGCTACTGGACTTCCTTTGTTTTTCCTTGAAGACATTTCACTTCTCATCCAAGAAGCTTCTTCAGCTCTGACAGGATAGTGGGGAATGGAAAGTCCTGTCAGAGCTGAAGAAGCTTCTTGGATGAGAAGTGAAATGTCTTCAAGGGAAAACAAATAAAGTCCAGTAGCTTCTTGAAAAAAAGCAGCTTTGGGACAGCCATGACATGCTTCCGTGTTGCATATCCAGATGAGTTTCCACCTCCGAATGTTGTCCTACTGTCTCAACGTCCCTCCATCAAACTCTGAATTTGGTTCAGCAATATTTTCTATCTACTGAAGATACAAAAGCTGGAAGGATGAAGAAGGCTTTAAATGAAAGACCTGGAAATCCAATAAATGAAGTCTTGGCGATAGTCCTGGGGCACTTATCATACTAAATGTACTAATATGGGGTGATTTTTTTATTTTGGTATACAGTTTTTTGTTTTTTTTTTTTAGCAAATAAAAATTCCACTTTCAATTAAAGAGTGTATTGTCTGGGTACAAACAGTTTTGAAAAATAATAATCATGGTATTTGCAACGATGTTCATTACATTAATATTAATTCTATAATAATAGAAATAATAATCATAATATTTACTTTCCTATCTTAACAAACCTCCCTTCTTTCATTGATCCTTTTCTTATATTTCCATGTTTCTAACTTCTGTTTTTGTGAGCTAACTATTGATAAAATAAACCCCATGTCAAAAAGTCTTCTGTTTCTCCCTTAATTGTAAGTGTTAATCTATTCATTTCTGCACATTCTAATATTTTTAACCACATTTTCATCTGTAGGAATCTCTTCACTTTTACATCGTTGTGCAAATACAATTCTGGATGTGCTTAATACATGTAAGATCAAATATGTATTCCCCTTATTATATTTATCTGGTAAATACCCAACAAAAATATTTCTGGCTTCAAATCAATATGTTGCTTTATCATTTTTTTCCCAACCATGTATGTATTTTTGACCAGGTTTTTTTCTTTTTTTTTTGCTTTGAGGCATGTCCACCACATAGGATAGTACCTGATCTGATAGCATTTCTGTAAATGCACTAGTATGTTTTATGTGTTCCAAACACAACAGTAATTCATGAGAACCGCATTTAGAAATGTGTTTAAAAAGTGACTCATTGAAGATGCCGTATTTTCCGATCTTATAGGAGAACATGAATTTGACCAACTGTACGAGAGCGGTAGAGTTTATCCTGGTCGGATTGCCAAAGGTAGGACGAATGGAAGGTGTGATGCATGCAGGCATTTTTCTGCTCTACCTCCTGTGTCTGATGGGCAATGGACTCATCATTGTGATGGTAATTTTGGACCGCCATCTCCAGAAGCCCATGTATTTCTTCCTTAGCAACCTTTCTTGCATTGACATTGGACACACCACCGCTTTTATTCCTAAACTGCTAGTCAACTATCTCTCTGCAAACAGTTCCATCTGTTTCTACTGCTGCATAACCCAACTGTTCTTTTACTTCTTCTTTGGCATTACAGAATTTTTCATCATCACGTTGATATCCTTGGACAGATACTTAGCCATTTGCTATCCTTTGAGATACGCCACAATCATGACCTCTGGGGTTTGCTTGAAGGTATCTGTGGCAGCCTGGCTTGTGGTTTTTTCCTACGTGATTGGTCAGGTCATCCTGGTCGCTAACCTACCCTACTGCAGCTCCAACGTTATCAATCATTTCTTTTGCGACGCTGGGCCTGTTTTAAAGATTGCAGGAGGAGATTCACATCTCATTGAAGCCCTGAGCTTCCTTAGTACTATAGTCGTAGTGATGTCCTCTCTGCTTTTCACCCTCATTTCTTACCTCTTCATCATCTTCACCATTCTCCGAATGTCTTCATCAACCAGACAGCAGAGGGCCTTTTCGACGTGTGCTTCCCATTTGGTGGTGGTCTGCATTTTGTATGGCTCAGTCTTTTTTGTCTATTTAAGACCTACTATGAAGAACTCGTCCTTCGGTGTAATCCGGTCCGTTTCTGTGGTCCATACTACGGTCGCTCCAGTACTCAATCCTTTTGTTTATACTATTAGGAACAATGAAGTGAAAGAAGCAATTTGGAAAGCCTTAAGAAAAAAAGCCTCCAGTTTTCCCTAAAATCTAAACCTAGACCTGTTTCAAAGAGCAATCCTATTCTTCAAGATGAGGAGTGGGCGAACTATCCATCAGCAATATTTTACCATCATTTTAACAGATAAACAGAGTTGGAAGAGACGTTGTAGATCATCTAGTCCAATTCAGGAGACCCTATATCATTTCTGACAAATGGAAGTCCAATCTCTTCTTGAAAGCCTCCAGTGATGAAGGTCTCAAAACTTCCAAAGGCAAATCCCTAGTGCCGCGTAACGGGGTGAGCTCCCATTACTTGTCCCAGCTTCTGCCAACCTAGCAGTTTGAAAGCATGTAAAAAATGCAAGTAGAAAAATAGGGACCACCTTTGGTGGGAAGGTAACAGCGTTCTGTGCGCCTTTGGCATTTAGTCATGCCGGCCTCATGACCACGGAGACATCTTCGGACAGCGCTGGCTCTTCGGCTTTGAAACGGAGATGAGCACCGCCCCCTAGAGTCAGGATGGACTAGCACATACTGTATGTGCAAGGGGAACCTTTACCTTTAATCTTTTTGTTTCTGACTTCCTTAAAGGAATGTATCCATACATATGATACTTATAAGTACAGGTAGTCCTCAACTTACGACCAAAATTGATCCCAAAATTCTTGTTGCTAAGTTGAAACATTTTACAACCTTTCTTGCCACACTTGTTAAGTGAATCACTGCAATTGTTAAGTTAGTAACACGGTTGTTAAGTGAATCTGGCTTCCCCATTGGCTTCGCAAAAGGTGATCACATGATCCCAGGACACTGCAACTGTCATAAATATGAATCAGTTGCCAAACATCTTAATTTTGATGTTGGGATGTTGCAATGGTTGTAACTGTGACAAATGGTCATAAGTCATTTTTTCAGTGCTGTTGTAACTTTGAACAGTCACTAAATGAACTGTTGTAAGTCAAGGACCCTCTGCATCCTTAATGGAGCCCGCCTATCATAGTCACAACTCTTGACAGTCATTATGTGAGGCAGTCATGTGATCACCTTGCTTAACAACCTCCATTCTTGTTCTTCCCAATGTGGTTGTTAAACAGAGCGTGGGTTGCCTAACAATTGGGGGTAATGCCTTGAGAGGCTGAGAAGAAGCCCCAGGCCCACCATACCTCTCAAGGCTCTTCCCACCCCCTGAAGCACCCCTTGAACCCCACAGGCCTTGTGGAAATAAATATGTTGAAACTTTTAGAAATGGTTGAGGTGATTTTAATATATGGCTTAATATTCCTTTCAGTCTATGGGCCAAAGTTAATATTGCAGGATCCAATCTGGGTCAGTCACGAAGACCAGAGGTTTTTTCTTCCAAGCTTTGGGACTCATGTTGGACCCCATCTTCAGGGAATTTCTCTCTGGATAACTCTTTCTCTCTTTCGCTTCACTTAGCTTTAAATATTCAATTTAAACAAGCTTTTGGTCACTAACATTCCAAAATCATGGTTAATATTGACATGAATGGACAAATACATTCAAACCAATTGACTGTACAAATTGTACAGATACAATCAAACTGATATCTTCAAGGCAAATATATACGTCAGGGTTCCAACAGATGCCCTAATTAAATCATGAGCCTCGAGCCAAGCTTCAAAACAAATCCAGTTATTTATTAGGAGCTTCGTGGCGGCAGGTTCCAAGTGAAACCATATCTGACCCCATGTAATTTTCAGCCCAGGCTTGACCCTCTTCCCACCCCCAGGATGTGTCATCAATCACATTTGCCAACAAAGCAATTTCACAGGTTGTAGAGATCACTCCCCTCCAACCACTGTGGGTAACCCTGGGAGACAGTCTTGACAGAGATGTGTCTGGAATGTGCTTTTGTTTTTAGCTGCCATGCTGCTTCACTCTAGTTGCAAGTTTGTTTTCCATCCCCCTTGCCTATGGCAACTCGAGAGCAGGCCAGGGATGCTTTCCAAATTGACAATATAATTACAGATCTCTCCCTCTCCCCTCCCTCTCCCTCTCCCTCTCCCTCTCCCTCCCTCCCTCCCTCCCTCCCTCTCTCTCTCTCTCTCTCTCTCTCTCACGTTTGGTCCACCACATAACTGTCCCATCCACTCTCACCACCACCAAAATGAAGATGTATGTCCATCACTACACAAAATGGCGTGCACATCTATCATGAGTTGTTTCCATTAAGAGATACACACATAGTGTGGATCACCTCAGAAATCCCTAATAATAATAATTATAGCAACAACAAGAGCAAGAATGATGGGAACAGTGAATCCATGACTTCCTTCATGTGTTCAATAACTGTACCAAAGAGAAATTATTGTTATGCCCTGTGCAGTTCTGTGGTATATCTGAAACCATCTGAAATCTGTCATCTGCACCTCCATAACTGTCTGCTTTGGCTCTGCAACCAAACAAGACAGACACAGATTTCAGAGGATAATTAGAACTGCAGAAAAAACCATGGCTACCAACCTGCCTTCCATTGAGGACCTGTATACTGCACGAGTCAAAAAGAGGGCTGTGAAAATATTTACAGACCCCTCACATCCTGGACATAAATTGTTTCAACTTCTATCCTCAAAACGATGCTATAGAGCACTGCACACCAGAACAACTAGACAAAAGAACAGTTTTTTTTTTTCCCCGAATGCCATCACTCTGCTTAACAACTAATTCCCACAACACTGTCAAATAATTTACTAAGACTGTATTACTACTATTCTTCTCTTCCTTACTAGTATCTATCTCTTCCAACTTATTATTATAACCATGTTGCTTGTATCTTTCAATTATATTGTTTTTATTTGTTATCCTAGTATGATTTTATAGTTTATTAGTAACCTTGACTATCACTAAGTGTTGTATCTTTTTATTCTTGATTAATGTATTTTATTTTCCTTATGTACACCGAGAGCATATGAACCAAAGACAAATTCCTTGTGTGTCCAATCACACTTGGCCAATAAGGAATTCTATTCTATTCTATTCTATTCTATTCTATTCTATTCTATTCTATTCTATTCTATTCTATTCTATTCTATTCTATTCTATTCTATTCTATCCTATCCTATCCTATCCTATCCTATCCTACCCTATCCTATCCTATCCTATCCTATATGCCTTACCCAACTCCACAATAACTTCCACAAAACATACCTCATTTCTTCCCTTTCATTTAATTTTTAACATTTGTGTTGATATCAAGAGGATTAATTGGTTTTCTGATCCAATCCCCTGCTTAAGCAGGAAACCCTATTCTATTCCAGACAAATATTTGTCCAATCTGTTCTTAAAAACCACCAGTATTGGAGCATTCACAACTACTGAATGCAAGTTGTTCCACTGATTAATTGTTGTCACTGTTTGGAAATTTCTCCTGAGTTCTAGGTTGCTTCTCTGCTTGATTAGTTTCCATCCATTGCTTCTTGTCTTGCCTTCAGGTGCTTTGGAGATCCCTTCAAGCTGTGTTCTGATTGATTGATTTGTTTCATTTGTACTGCTTAAGCCACATCTGTTAAAAATGTGCAAAGTTTCTACCACATGGTTATAGCTTCCATCTTGCCTGTTTTTAATCACCACAAATTTCGTCCCTCTGCACCCCCATCCCATTCTCCCTGAGTTATAATCAAGGAAACGTAGATCATTAAGGTTTTTTTTTTAATCCTCAAGAAAAAGCATTTGTGCCTTAAAAGAACATTTGTCCCAAGAGTTTTGCTCTTTCTTTCTTTCTTTTCTTAGTTTAACATTTTTATTGAGTTATAATATAAAAGAAACAAAATACAAAATTACAGTAGTGGCCAAAATTGTGGAAACCTTTTGGGAAAAATGTATTTTCTAAAACGAGCTAATAACACCACTTCTTTTTGGACTAATACCATAGAATTATATAACAATGGAAAGATAATTTAGTCAAGAATGTTATTGCATTACATTCTTGATTAAATTATCTTTCCGTTGTTATATTAAGGTTTTGCTATTAGAATACAGTTACAGTACACAGAAGAAAAGTGAAATATGTAGAAAAAACGAGATATACAAAAATGATCACCATACAAAAAATATCACTATGTCAGTTAATACTTAGTTGGGTGACCTTTAGCATGAATTATGGCCTTACAATGTCTTCCCATGGAGTGAACCAAGTCTTTGAGTAATGCAGCTGTTATAATGTAAAACCAAGATTGAATGATGGCTTCTATTAACTGGGTTTTATTGCTGGGTTGCTTCTGACTAACAAGTTTCTTGAGTCGGCTCCATAGATTTTCCATTGGGTTAAGGTCTGGGCTATTCCCAGGCCATTCCAGCAGTGGAATAGGATTATCTTGAAAATCCAAAAAAAGTGGTGTTAGTAGCCATCAAACCTCAAAAATATACTTTTCCCCAAAGGTTTCCACAATTTTGGCGACTTCTTTTACACTTCTTAGTGTAAAAGAAGATACAAAATTAAAAAGTAAATAGGAAAACAGTGTGGAGGAAGAGGGGGAAGAGAAGTGATGAAGGATAGAAAAAGAAAAGAAAAAGAAACATTGACTTCTGACTCTCTCTGTTGTAATAAAACTAGGCATTAACATCAAATCACAACTTTTTTTCATTTTTTCATAATAATACGAACAAGCCATTTATATAAAGATCTATCATTCTAATCAGTAAAACCCAAAATCAAAAGTTTTTTTACACTTCAAGCACAAAGCTCAAAAGTGGAAACAAACGTACTTGTATTCTTTTCTTTAATCAAACTTGTCAATTTTTGTCATTTCAGCCAACTCCGTCAACTTTGGCAACCAAGACCAGCTGCCTGCAATTACTGCAGGTTTGAATCTCGCCAAGGCTCAAGGTTGACTCAGCCTTCCATCCTTTCTAAGGTAGGTAAATTGAGGACCCAGTTGTGGGGGCAATAAGCTGACTTTATACAAATATACAAAAGAATGAAGACTATTGCTTAGCGCATTGTAAGTCGCCCTGAGTCTCTGGAGAAGGGCAGCATATAAATCTAAATAAAATAAAATAAATAAAATAAAATAAAATAAAATAAAATAAAATAAAATAAAATAAAATAAAATAAAATAAAATAAAATAAAATAAAATAAAATAAAATAAAATAAAATAAAATAAAATAAAATAAAATAAAATAAAATAAAATAAAATAAAATAAAAAAATAAAATAAAATAAAATAAAATAAAATAAAAATCATCCGTAGTAGGAATTGAAGTGTCCTTTTTGTGCTTACAATAGTTTTGTTCTTTCGGAGTTACACTCGAGGTTCAAAGCTTTCGGTTTCAATGTTCTCCTCATTTCCTCATCTCCGCAATTCCTCGTGCTTCTGCTTTCTCGTAACTTCAAAATAGCATCTCTTTGGTTCCCACAGAGGCTTTCAAAGTGCGTATAGCATCTCGAAAGTCCCAGATGTTGACTTCTGAGATCTATCCAGATTCATCAAGTATAAAGATGGTGGTTTAGCCCAACCGCAACCTACTATAATTGTGGATATTTTTTTTAGTGTTGCTTTCTATTGTTACAAAGTGGTGACTCAACTTTTAGAGATCTTCAACAGTTCAAGTTTCATTCCTTACCCTACTGGGGTTTATTTGGTTTCGTTTCGTTTTCTTGTTTTAAATCTAGGCTACACAAAGTGAAACTATTGAATAATAATGTGGCTTTTCCCCATTAGATCTTCCAGACTTTTTTTTTTTAAAAAATAATATTCCTCTCCAGCATGGTCAATAGCTGGGAACTGGGATTTCTACCCACCTAGAAGTCAAGAGGTTGTGAAATATTAACTTGTGATTTCTTTTGTCTCCATCTGAGTCCATAATTTGGACTTTTCCCTCTTTCTGAATGAAGAAATCCTGAAACAATCACATGCATAAAGGATAATGTATTTAGGCTCAAATAATAATGATATCTGTATAATATCTGAGGGAGATGAAATAAGAAGTATTATATATATTATTATACAACTATACTATATACTATTATACCTATATATAGGTATACTATACTGTACTATACTATACTATACTATCCATACCATACCATACCATACCATACCATACCATAACATAACATAACATAACATAACATAACATAACATAACATAACATAACATAACATACCACTCTACAATATAGTATTACTCCACTGATTTTTCAGCATTAAATGTACTGCATGATGCTGAAATGATAATAGTAGTAAAATAGTAGGCAGATAGTACCACATATGTTTGTGCTGTTGGAATTCAATTGTTGGTTTTGTTTCTTTTAGTTTTGCTTGTTGTCCTAGAAAAAAGGATATGACAGGGTAGGGTAGGGTAGGGTAGGGTAGGGTAGGGTAGGGTAGAATAGAATAGAATAGAATAGAATAGAATAGAATAGAATAGGGAATGGGAATGGGAATGGGAATGGGAATGGGAATGGGAATGGGAATGGGAAAGGGAAAGGGAAAGGGAAATGGAAAGGATAGGATAGGATAGGATAGGATAGGATAGATAGGGTAGGATAGGATAGATAGGATAGGATAGGATAAGATAGGATACGAGAATAGGATAGAGTAGAGTAGAGTAGAAGTACAGTGCAGTGCAGTACAATAGAATACAATAGAATACAATGCAATGCAATGCAATGCAATGCAATGCAATGCAATGCAATGCAATGCAATGCAATGCAATGCAATGCAATGCAATGCAATGCAATGCAATACAATACAATACAATACAATACAATACAATACAATACAATACAATACAATACAATACTTGATCATGACTGGGATCCTTGGTTCTTTCTGAACTTGGTTGTTTTCTTGAAGACTTTTTGTTACCAAACTAGTTAACATCATCAGTGCCCCAAATTATGTTCATGATTGGAGCATATTCCACCAGTGCTGTTTTTTCGGGTCTTTTTTGAAAAGGAGAAGGGTCCTTCAAATTGCCTTCAGGTCTGGTTGATTTCATGGATACATCCGAGCAATGTTAGGGTGCTGGTTTGTTCTTGCCTTTTTCCAGAACTGCCACTTTATGTGTGTGTAGGAGGATTCTACTCAGTGTAGCATATAGATTTCTTAATGCTCATCCCTGCATTGTTTAGGTCCAATGATTCCTTCTAATGGTACTAAAAAGATACAGATAGTCCTTGACTTATGACCACAGTGGAGCCCACAATTTCTGTTGCTAAGTGAGACCTTTGTTAAGTGAGCTTTGCCCCATTTTATGACCTTCTGGCCATAACTGTTAAGTGAATCACTGCAGTTGTATCCTTAGTAAGACCACACCTGAAATACTGCATCCAGTTTTGGTCACCACATTACAACTAAGATGATTAATTTGCCTGCTGACAAAACATATGAACAATGGTTGCAAGAATTGTATGTGGCCAGTCTAGAGAAAAGAAGGACTGGGGCAGGGGTGAGCTGCTGGGGGTTTGCAGGGGTTCAGGAGAACCTCTAGTTTAGATTCTGTGCAGTTTGGAGAACCCCAAATCCCACTCCTGGCTGCCCCCCCCACCCTCCCAGAAGTCCCCACATGGCCTGTTTTGGATGCAGGTAAGTGCAGGGCGCACATCAAGGTTTGGGGAGGGTGAAAAATGGGCCTTCTGGAAGTTCAGGTCCGTTTCCATCCTCCAGAGGGCCTCTGGTGCCCAGGGAAGGCAAAAATGCCCCTGCCTCTGCCCACCATGGCCACACTCACCCAACAACCAGGCAGAGAACCCCTTTTTGAAGAGGGGACATGATTTGAGGGGCTGCCACAAAGGGTCGAATTATTCTCCAAAGCACCAGAGGACAGGACAAGAAACAATGATTGGAAACTAATCAAAGAGAGAGGCAATCTGGAATTAAGGAGAAACTTCCTAAAAGTAAGTGAGAACAATTAACCAGTGGAACAGCTTGCCTTCAGATGTTGTGGGTGCTCCATCACTGGAGGCTTTTAAAAAGAAACTAGGCAGTCACTTGTCTGAGATGATATGGGTTCTCCAGTGGAAGAACTGGAGAATGGACTAGAAGACCTCCAAGGTCCCTTCCAGCTCTATTCTATTCCTTTTCTTATTCTATTCTATTCTATTCTATTCTATTCTATTCTATTCTATTCTGCTCTGCTCTGCTCTGCTCTGCTCTGCTCTACTCTACTCTACTCTACTCTACTCTACTCTACTCTACTCTACTCTACTCTACTCTATTCTTTTCTAGTCTAGTCTAGTCTAGTCTATTTTCTATTCTATTCTATTCTACTCTACTCTACTCTACTCTACTCTATTCTTTTCTAGTCTAGTCTAGTCTAGTCTAGTCTAGTCTATTCTATTTTCTATTCTATTCTATTCTATTCTATTCTATTCTATTCTATTCTATTCTATTCTATTCTATTCTACTCTACTCTACTCTACTCTACTCTACTCTACTCTACTCTAACCTCAGAAGAATGGAAAGCTGAATCAAC